>CM017571.1:10614615-11240885 GCA_007844125.1 Sinonovacula constricta | reverse complement strand
TAAAATGTAAACTTGTTTTAAATTATTTGGATAACCATAACCTAGATACAAATATCAAACAAGGCAACAATTACAAGCCAATTTCTGTCAAATTATGAAAAAATATCATAACATGCAGAACACAAGAGATATTATATTTGCTGACTTAATATGGGTCGTAAAATAAATTAACAATTTCCCTGGTATTAATTCAAAGCACTGATTTGCATACAGACAGACAAATAATAAATAAATGAATTGTGGATTACGTTAAAGATGTCGCAAAGTTTTTTCAAAATGACCTTTTTTCGTGAATATACGACAAAATCACAAAACAACTCTTGCCTCAAAAAATCTCCTGTTTTAAAGTAGCCAACACAAAATCTCCTATTTTCAATTATGCCAATACAAAATCTATTATCTTCAAAGATATTTTATTCCTTTATGTAAACATATAGATTCTTTTTAAAAGTGAATTCCCTGCTGGTATTGTATAGTTAAATTATTCTAGATGCAGATTAGTCGCAAATCCTTATTATAGTTGTGATATTTCATAACCAAAAGATGCACACAAACAAAATTATACTTATATGTAATTCTCGTAGTGAATGTTATGTTCACAAATAAGTACACTAAGTAACACCAATCTTGTAATACTGTATGATTAATATTTTATCATTTCTGTCCCGCTTGAAGGTTTTCTCTTTATTAACGGCTTTTTATTACTTATAATAATGTACCATCTAACTAGTTGGCAGGTTATATAGTCTGTAATCCTATTTTTTTGCCCCATTCTCTTTTACTTATACTTGCTATTTTTATGTTTAAACCTGGTATAAGGCTGTTCATTGTATCAATATAAATTGTCAATCTCATAGGACTACTTGTCAAAGGTTCGTATTGGTTAGTACTTGTAATTGCATTATCAAAGTGAAGCAAATCTCGAGTTCAGAGGTATAATGTCTGAGGATTGAGAAAACGTTCTTTAAACAGAAGTATATCACCGATAGCAAGAGAATTAAGGATAAAAAAATGTTTGAATTTCACTTTGCCGCAGAAATGACAATGGAATAATCCTAACGATTCGCCTCACTTGAAAACATTCAGAAATGTCTGCAAAATAACTGATATGTGTTTTCTTTTGTATAATTAACATCTTGATAGAAAGTATCCTCTACAAGATATGCGTAAATGAGACTTTTAATGGTGTAAGTGGAACACCCTCGTAAGACAAAGACCACGTTAAATTAGCAAGGGATGTACATTTAAGTGTAACATGCGTCGGTCGGTCTTATATCTTGGATAACGCATATATCTGATCGTCCGTCACCAAGAAATGTTTGAAGAATAAAAAAATAAAGCTCAAAAGAAAAAGATTTAAGGTCTGCTTAATTTTTTAAACATCTATTACGATACATGCGTTTAATATTATTATGTTTTATGTCACCCCACCTGTATTTATGCGTATGGCAATGACAAGGCACATACGAACTTAACCTCGTCAATATAAGGTCCACACAGCGCTCGTTTAGGATTATCCGTTAAGAAAACCATTCTGTAATAAACTTATATCCTCATTGAACATGTTTTGTCATTAATGAAGGTGAGTTGGATATGAGACTATTCACGAAATATTTAATACATTACAGACGTCACTACTAGACAGCACAGTACATTCTGTCCTCGAAGTAACACTAATTCCTTAATAAAAGTACATAAAATTTAATTTGAAAATTATTCGCCCCTGTCTCTTCCTTCGGCAACGTATTCTTTCTGTTGGCACAAAGATTATAAATGTACAGGAAGGAAGTGCATTGTAATGTTTTATTTCGTGCAAAATTACAAATATCATTACACATATTATTTTAAATAATAAAGAGAATCAAAGGAAGGAGAGTATTACAATATCGGAAAAAGGAAGCGAACTGTCTAGACATTTTCTTAATTGGAGACACTTAATTGCCAACGTACGCTGTTATCGTTTAAATTTTCATCATAACTGTCTTTTGTAGTTTCTGCGATAAATTCCTTAATGATAAAGTAAATTGTTGGTCGAAATGATACAAATATTCACTGACTACCATTGTTATAGTTTTTAGATTCAAATAGATATTATTTATTTATTTACTCAAGCACTTAATATTCTTCTGTGTCGCTGTTGAAATAATATAGATAAATAGGTAGTTTTCAGAAAACAAATCTATAAAATGAAGAATACTCATTGTACGTTGTCATAAGGGAAGTATTTTATGGTCCATTGTAATATTAAATATACAATTAACCTGAAAAGAAAAACACCAGAAAAAAAGATTTAGAAAACTATCCCCCGCCCCAGATATATGAACGTACATTTAGGTAGGTATCTTTTTATGGTATTTCTCAAAGAAACCATTTAATGATGTATTTATGTCTGACTACTTAAGTAGTACACTCTAAAAGAGTCACATCTGAAGTAAAGCTTATTTAAAGAAACAGGTAATTATGCAATTATATGATTGTGTGAGGAGATATTGTTATGAAAACACGTTATTTTTCTTTGTTATTTGCCAAAGTGTGGCAAATGTTTTATGGCAACTGTTGTCTTTATAATATTGTGCATATTATAGTCGTGTGGTTTCTTACTACAGTTATAAATACAGCTGCGATCTAACATTTCAGAAAAGTTACGTAATATTTTTTTTAATTGAATGTACTTTTTATCAGAAGATAATACGCAACGCTCTTAAAATAGTTTTATACCAATATGTCAGATGTGATATTATTTTTTTACCGAACTTTGTATAAAAAAGCGATCTCTCCATGTTATGATAAACATGTCTATTATTATAGAAATATATTCTTCAGAAATAAAATCGTGGTTTTAACATAAAAAATAAAATATATAACGTTTTTAATTTAGTCTTTTCGTACACTTAGCTTTTTTGCTTCATCCGGCTATTATGCTTAACCTATACAACAGGATTTCAGAGCGTCAAACATAATCATAATCATGCTATTATCTAAAAGGCAAGTAAATTTAACCGTATGTGCATTTGAAGTTTTGCGTATATAATTGTTACTTTTATAAACATATCTACACCTTATGGATATCCATACATGTGGCAGGTTTTGTTGTTAGACATTTTGAAAATATGTACATTGATATATTTTTATATGCACAGTTATGTCATATTCGTTTTGTCGAAGTGACGCCATATGGGATTGTAGCGGTGACGGAACGGTAATGCAACTTGATAGTGGTCTTTACATGCGACTTTTCGATTATTGAATGTCATTAAAAATAGCTGAAAATAGATTCTGATTATCAAAGCGCCCACTCGTCTGTAGCAAAGTCTTGATAGGTCAATTAAACATCAAAATCACAAATGGAGACGGATGGTAAAAATGTCTTCACTATTAATCATCATCTCGTATATTATTATTTTGGGTGAAACAATTATATCCAGACCAAGACCCTTGGGTCAAAATATCTTATAATTTCTTCAAGTGGCATTTTGAGTTACTCCTATGTTTTTGTTTGATTCTGCAGGAAGTGTGCAATATAAAAATCTTTGCAAAATACAGAAATATTTGATCTATAGGTTAGTTGATTATGTCTCTCTTATAACCACTTACATTAAAGGATGAAATCAGATGCTAAATATACAATGGCCTGCAAAGATGTTACAGAAGAACTGTACATAGACTTCCGGACATCAACTATTTTCTCAATAATTACCTGTCTGAAAGGTATGTACAACCCGTGTTGTAAAGAAATAATAGTTTTGCCAAGCACATATCTCACAATGAACAGAAATCCTTTGTCTTGAAATATAAAATGATGTTCTTGTGATGAACTGCAAGGAAGTCTTTTCTTTGGCTTGGAGGAGATTGTTAACTTTCTTTGTGTTTGTTTTACTATGTATATTTCTTAACCAATTTTATTTATTTAAATAATAGTTCATTGTTAATTTTAATGCTCAACTATTGAAAAAATAGACACAGATATATGCTAACTTTATACACGGCTCCTATTATACAAGCTTAATGTGAGTTTTTTTTACAAAATGGGAATGTATTACCCTCGCAAGAAGTTTAGCAAAATTTGGCTTGGCAAGGTTTTTTTCTATTTATATTTAAATATCATAATTTAAGATGAACAAAGATTCATTTCACATTGTAACCAATAATCCTGAAAGAGTCTAGAACAAATAGTTAAAATGATTCGTCACTTGATAACTTAAAACGAAGGAATATACCTTTAATACTCTTATGACGTAGCCAAGGGCACAAATATTTTGCAAACAAATGATTTATATAATAGTTTTGTAACATTAATCGATAAACACTACTCCATATTTTATATTCTTTAAACCTTATAAAATCGTAATTTTAAAGTCAATTGTTCGTATTGTATTGATGACTTCTAAAGACGCGACCTATTTACTAGAAAAAGAAACAAAATTAAGAAATGTGAATAAAAATGTTTTGATTTCGCAACGTTTAAATGCGACGTTTTCCTCTGTTCAACGACAGGGTTTAGAAATTAAAGGGACATTTGTTTATACGCTTGCTCTAAATCTATCACATATTTTAATTAAAATAGCAAAACAAGAATAAATGTTAAAATCGAGTTTGATTTAAGAAACACAATCACGTTACTATTCCATAATAACATGATGGATTGGAAGCAAAACATGACATTGTTACGGACAAGGGCTTGTAGATATGTTGACATTAGTTTGAAATTAATGCCTTTCAGTTCAAGCCCATAAAACCTTGTCATTTTATCACTGCAGTCTCGTTAATTGTATAAACTGATATTTGTATAAATAAACATCCTTACCCTTTTGGAAAAAAAAGCTTGTTTAATGACATTTTGTTCGTATGTCTATAAAACAATAGCTTTTTTAAAGTCTTTTTTAAAATTAAAAATGCCGTTAGAACATCAGAAGTAAGATTTTCTCCATTATAAATGTGTACAGTATACATGTATTCGTTGTACATAACCATGACTGAGACTTTTTTTAATGAAATTGTCATAATTAGTTCACTTTTGTACACTTTGCAATTGTCACATTTTATAAAAATGTTAAATGCATTAGATCTACGTTCCTAGAAATCCTTAAGTATACATTCACTAGAAAGAAATGATCAAATTTTAATCAATGTTGTCATTTTATTCGTCCAAAAAGGACTGTTACGTGTATTTCCTTTGATGGATATTATGCTTCGGTTCCTCAATTCCATCTACACATGTACAGGATGCTACAACTATTTACAATTCTCTGTTTTTTTTCTTTTCTTAATTCTGAATTTCTAAATAATGCCACTTACAATCAACAGTTTCTTATATAATGATACTTCTCTTTCTTCTAAATACTATGTGGACATTATGTTTCATTGGCGTCATGACTTTCGTCAAAACATACCAAAGAAAAACGTCAGCGCTTGGACATCTTTTTATTCAAACAGATCAGTTTTCTATTCATTACTGACCTATGGGATACCCCTCAGGAAGTGCGAGGCAAGAGCTCTGTAAAACCGGTTTAAGGGCTCCAGTCTGTCCCTTTTGTTGATTGACCCTTCCAAGACGGCAAGTGTTAGGATTGCTTTTTTTGTTAAATGACTCATCACAGACTTGTTCTTTTGTTTACATTTGGCTTGCACGTGAATACCTTTGTCATTTGCCTTCTCAAAGTTTGGTGTATTTTGCAATGCTCATAGGACTTTGTTATATATTCTTATCTAGTACATTTAACGCAGTCTATGCAATATACATGTGTTTGTACTACATTTCTCAGCAAACACATTAAACACATGTTTACTACAAACTTACAAAATGACTTGCTTGTTTTGCAAATGATCACGTTATGCTGATAATGCCTTTGTACTTTTTCAAATATTTTGTGTGCATGTATAAGGCTTTGAATGTAGCGGAAGAAACAATGTCTAGACTCATCCGGGGAAACATGATGTATTTTGTTTACCTCTCTGCTTATTCGTTTAATATACAGTTTTTGTTTTTCTGTTACCATAACTACAACTAATAATGGTAAAGCGGAGGCGCCCGAGCCGCAATTTCTAATTCATCTGCGTGGCCCCTCACAATGCGGATTTAAATCTGACTAGTGGCGAGATCATTTAGACGAGAGGAATTGCCAATTGATATGTTGACCTGTGGTACGCTGGTTTTTTGTACTAAAGCATATTTTTTTTATTTCCCTACACCTACAACTGGTAGCCGTAACTTTTATTACCATGTTTAAGTAGCTTCGATGTATCTAAAACAAAGGCAGAACTTAATGAAGATCGAAGATACCCTTACAAATTACACACACACACACACACACACACACACACACACACACACACACACACACACACACACACACACACACACACCACACACACACACACGCACGCACGCACGCACGCACGCGCGCACACACACACACACACACACACACACACACACACACACACACACACACACACACACACACACACACACACACATACTTTACAAAGTTATATCTTTATCTACATATTATATTATAGTAGTTTTATCCTCATAAATATTTAAATTAATTTATATCTAGATTTTTATTTCAAGCAACAGGTTTCACACCTACAGTTATTTCTGTCGTTTTTAGTTTTCCAAACTGTTGCCTCATAACTGCGAGGTTGTAGATGGATTGATAACTTCAACAATCACATTTCCTTTTATTTCAAGGTGTGAAATTAATGTTCATTTTAGTACTTAGACCCTACAAACTCTCATATAATTTGCAAGGATTGTTTAAAGATAGAGCCTTGTATGCTATTAGGTTTATGCAAAATAACAGCAGAATAATGGCCCAATGAGTCAAAATTATCGTAGAAAATAATTTGAGAAGTTGATTGACTACGCGATGTTGTTCGGGAAGTTATCAAGCAAAATTAAAAGCCGAGAACGTAGTTCTCAGACGTTCAGAGGGCTATGTCCGGAAAAAACGTTCGACAAGAAGTATTAAATTATAGGAAACTTGTTTTACTAAATTGTTCTGTTCATACTAACTTCATCTCGGCGGTAGCTATATAAGCCTGTTTAAGAGATAACGTATAAACTTCTGTTTAGTAGCAAGTCGAACTCGTAACAAATATACCTGGATATATGTCAATATGTATATGTATCATTGTACGATTATGCATATACTTTTTTGCAAGCCAAAAGAAAAGATACTAAGAATTAAAAACAACTACAATATTATTCCTGGAATGTTACAAGGCCGAGTTTTAAGCTCTGTGAAATAACAAACGGTAACAAATTGTCAGAGAAAACATACTTTACAAAAGATAAAATCTTCCTTACAAATGAAGGACTTCATTTCAACCTATTGGCTAAGTTATTGAGTAAGGATTTATATTTTGTGTTGGAAAAATATGCATTTGACTGTAAACACAAAGAAATGGAAAAGCCATTTAGATCTGTCTGAGGATTTTTTTTTTGATTTTTTTTTCAGCCAATCTTGAAGTTGTGCTAGACTAGAACCAGATTTTAAATAGATTGTGAGTAATAGGCCAACAATGACATTCTCAACCTGGATTTTGTTTTAAAACAATTTTCTGGTATCAATCGAACATCTATCATGATGCAAACTATTTTCCGGAAAAATATCAATATATGTAAAAAAAACCCACATTATATTGTCAGTCAATTTTAGTGTATTATTGTTTAACATGCATAGATGGTAGTTTACGTATATGCTTAAACAAAATCTGTTGTAAAGATTCCTGTTGCCTATTTGTCAATCATCTGTTTATAAGTCGTGACAACCAGTACCAGCTTTTCTGCAGATTTTAGATTTAGAAGCAATACGTCTACTTAAGCCGAACTTAGATTTTAAGATTACTCAAGTAACAGAAAGTGTACTTTATATGTAAACCGATAGTCTCTAAGCGGATTCTAAGCTTAATAGCGTTATGTTTCTTTGCCCCAATCCCCATTGCTATTAGGTAGAAGATGTTGTTGGCAAGATTCTGTGAGATCTTTCAGGAATTTATGTTTTTGGCTGTTTTTCTGTGATATTTTAGTATGGATTAACGATAAAATATGTATTGATCATGGACATTAATTGAATAATAAAAGCACTGTGCTGGCTGCAATATCTTATGTAATGAGTTAACTTTATTACATAAACAAATAATCTGTTAGTAAAGCGTATATATATATACACGTTACATGTGACAGCAAAGCAAACTGGGGAAACGACAATACCACATTTCAATGGTCAGTCGGCAGAGGTACAGACATGCTTGCTTGAACCGATTTACAGATCTTTAACCTCGTAATTGTTTTCTTTTTCTTCAAGTCAAACAGTGTTTAAATTCTATTTGAAACATAATATTCCAATCGATAAGTGTGACTGCACATCATAAATCATAAAACAACAACAACACTTACAACACTAATAATAATAATAATAATAATAATAATAATAATAATAATAATAATAATAATAATAATAATAATAATAATAATAATGATAAAATAATAATAATAATAATAATAATAATCATAATAATAATAATGATCATAATGACAAGAAGAATAAGATGAATAAGAAAAAAGCATAGTTTGGCTAAATGGCATCATGTTTTTCAATTGTAAAAATATGAAAAAAATGTATCTTGTCGTTAACTTTTAAAATATCGATTTTAAAGAAATAGTCTAGTGTTCGTATTAATATCTATGTCATAACGTATATTTAACAACACATACTGTCACACACAAAAGAACAATATTGAAGCGTTGATATTATTCTTTGATTATAAACTTAACGTGAACGAAATGTGTTATGTCAATCAGCAGGTGTTTAATATAGGAATAGTACCGACAGCTCGACAATCAGGCACATAATAATTAAATTAACAAAATGACAATCACAATGTAAAATAGTAATGACATACGCGATGCATACAAGCAAAGGCATAAACAATGTTTTGGCAAAATGGCAACACACAAATTCTAATGCAACAGGATTTCCTACATTTAGGCACATCAGTACATCTCTCTACAGCAAAATTTCTTATATCAGAGTTTACGCTTCATATCGTCAAGAAATATAGTTACTGCTATCTAATAATGGTGTAAGGAAAATTATTTGGTCCGCGTGTGTTCACTTAACAAAGTCCGGAAATTAGGTTCTGCCGTCTGCTCTTAATATAAGAAGATAATCGATTTATCACCGTATCTGTGGTATGTATTGGCTTAATACATACGGTTTGAATATTTTATTACTGAATATATTATTACATACTTTACATTCTCCGGCACTCTGATGTATTTGTCTTTTTTCAATATCGGTAATATATTGTGAATTATGTTTAAAATTGTCCACTTGGAAAAAAAGACTTGCTTATAACTTTGCTTATTTGTTGCTCGCATATAATAATTATATTTCATAGCTAAAGTACAATGATTTGCGAGAAAATCGCTTTTAAGGAGTAAATTAAATAGCTTTTTGACACATTATTATACGCTATTAAAATGTGAAAGGTTGTGAAACGTCAGTATTATTCTATAATGTTCGAAAATGTGTATTTCGCATTAAGTATACACTTACATGGGTCGGGTTCTCATTATAATGCAAGTTATGTGTTAACGCTATATTCCTGACTTAAAATGATAAAATTTCATCAAATGCGTAAATGTTTAGATATGTGATATGATACATATTCAAATATAGCCAGCTTAGTTAAACAGTCCTGTGTGTCGTCAAAGTCTGATATAGCAAAGTACTAAAGGGTTTGGTCGGATGGGGACTTTTAATGTCTCTTCGAAATAGAAGATATAAAAATAAGAATATACGAAGTCCCATGAGCACTGGAACACATACCAAAATTTAAAAAGTCACAGGACAAAGGTTTTCACATGTAAGCAAGGTGGAAAGGTAGAAAAAATCCATGATGAGCTATTTAACAAAAAATAGCAAACCCGACAGTTACCGCTTTGGAACGGTCATTTAGCAATATGGACCGACTGGGGTGCTTAAACCGGTTTTACAGAGCTCTAAACTCTCAATTCCTGCTGTGTTTCTCACGCAAGCAACGAAAAGAAACTCAATCTATTTGAACAAAAAATGTCCAAAAGGTAAACGGCCATACAAATATGTCCTCTGCGGCTGTGATTGCCTCTGCTGAGCACCTGAGAACTATTTAGGAAGTGTCACACTTGTGTACAGTGAAGTTAACATGACAGTGGTTAGTCTTCATTTACAGCATACAATTTACGTTTATGGTGACTAAATTTTGAAACTTCTATCTATATTCGTATTTAATTGGTCTGTTTGCATCTGCTTAGTGAAATTAGTTCTGTTTTGTTTTAACTTAACTGAGTCAACAGATAAGGAAAGTTCCTGTGTTAAAATGACACTTTGTTTTCTTCTCTTTCCTATATTTTCAAAACATTTAAATAGGTTTTGATGGGAAATAATACATAGTTGGTGTTATTTAAAAACGAATACTGTAAGGTTGAAATAAGGTTATGTTTTATATAGGGTATTGTAACTTGGCATTAGTCATGACCTCTGCATAGAAGTACCTCTTAGCAGCAACAATTTGCCGTGCCTTTGCCAAATGCTGGTGTAGAATTTTTATACTATATAAAACCTGCTAATAGAACAAGGTACACACACACACAGGTTGTTGTAAAATGGACAATAATGCATGCTGATAAGATATTTAGAATTAAAGTGCTTATGTAAACAAAAGTGTTATAGGACAAAAGTCATTTTAAAATGACAACCATTAGCCGAAATATGTATCTCATGAGCAATCAATGTTTTTATTCCTTGACAGAATGATATGTCATACTTTGACGGGGAGTGACTTTAAAACATAATGAGCTGTTTAATATATCAGTTTCTCACACACAGATGTTTACAAAACTCACAAAGCTATCAGTCATAAAAAGCTAACACAAATACACGCACATAACAACAATCAATTTTCATTACTGAATTACGTGATATAAAATTGTGTCGCGGGCGTCCGTGGCCTGGTTGGTTAAGTCCCAGATTCGTAACTTCTTTGATTCCATAGGTTCGAGTCCCTGTCACGGCGAACACTTCCATGTGAGCAGGTCTTCCAGGTGATTTTGTGTGCCGAAATTGACCTCTTATATTTTATCATAAGTTAAGCAAAAATCATCATTTAACATTTACTCGTATAGAACAATTTTCCAGCTAAATACCGAAGATTTCTAATTACACTTTTACGATATAATGGATCAAGAAGTTAGAACGGTAAATTACCAGTATAACTTGATATTATGGTAAATAAATTGGCATAAATCTTTGTAGTTATTACGCAATTAAACCTTATAGCCGTTAATTACATGATGAATTGTTTAAATTTATTAAAGTAGAGTTATAAACTTGCGACAAATAAGCGTTGTAGTGTTATCTCCTTTACATATTGCACATGTGTTGATAGTTAACTATAATTCGTGTTATTTTGTTTGTTTGTTGTATTTCTATCAGTTTTATCTTTGCTGTTATCTTATTTTGATTGAACATTTTATGTACACTTGTTTGTGAGAAAAAAACATTCTGAACGTAGGAGGATAGACCCCTTTCGAAACCAGATTTAAGCATCCCTTTTGGGTCTTTTTGCCGAATGACCGTTCCAAGGCGGCAACTGTTGGGTTTTTCTTTTTGTATCTTTTCTCCATGTTCTTTCTCTTCTACATTTACCGTGTATGCATATGTCTAGTAATAGTTCAAATTTAAATATTTGTGGTTATTTTCATAAGGCCTATTTCTCATTTTTCTTTTCTACGTTTTTAAAATTGTTTGTGCAATACCTCTTTGAAAAAAGGGTGTTGCAACAGGTCCTACTCTAATTTGCTTTTTTTCTTTAGTAATTGGTATATTCGATTGTGTATCAAAATACCTGAAGTTAATTCTTGGCTCGCAATATTTTCATATAAATATATTTCTTGAAAAACACAACAACAAAAAAAAAACAAACATTTATTGGCAAGTGCCTTGTGGACCTTACCGCTGCCACTGCTATGGTACCAGTTAGTGTACCTCGGTTTACAGAACAGTTTTTTCATTGTTTTCAGACAAAGTTGAAAGCAAAAAGAATCAGGTCTTAGAACAATTACATTGATATTCGGGAGAAACAGAGCATTGCAGACCAATGGTCCAATGGCTTATGCAATGGCATCGGAATTGGAGGGTTCTTGACTAAAATCTCAGGCGAAGCACAAGATATTTACTTTTGCTTCAGTAGATTATTGCGTTTGGATCGTTCGTTGTAAAAGCGTTCCGATTGTTGTTTTTGCGTTCATCCATGAAGTAGTTCTGTAATCAGGAAATAGTCTGCTTACATAAAACAGATGCACGAGCGAAGTTGGTGGATGTTTGACTGCTATTTAATTTATATTTGTTATTAAGTGTTTGCTTATGAAATGTTAATAAATATTAATGAAAACATCTGTTTATATTAGTAAATATTTACGATATCGTGGGATTGTACTTTCACGTTCTTTAAGTATTTCAACACTTATTTTGAAATCTTATCAGAAACCACACTATATATAAATATTTTATATTCAAATAAATACACATATATATATATATATATATATATATATATATATATATATATATATATATATATATATATATATATATATATATATATATATTCTGTTTTTCAAAAATGAGCGTTGTATATGATCGAGTTAATTGCCATTTACTCGCAAACTGTACGCTGAAAAGTACAGATCTATTAAGTCGTAGCCTTGGCTTATTTTTGAATTCCAATGTTTAACAAAAAAAAACCGACACAGTATTAAGAAATGTTAAATTTTCGCCAATATTTTATTTGGAGATTGTACCAATGTCATATGAAATCTGTTGTATATTTTAATAAGCGTCTGGTACTTCTAAGAAACCGTTTAATGTAACTTATTAAACATTGTGTCAAATGCATCTTTTCTCTATAAGATCGGAAAGTTCAATATATTTCACAAACATTTTGCCATCGCGAAACAAATTTACAATTTGAACATAATTTACTGTTTCAAGAATATATGATCTTCCTGTGTTAAGAATATACCTGCTGCACTTTTAAAGGTAATTTGTGTAGAAGATTGATCTGGGACTGTTATATTTTAATAGAACGATGGATCGCCCATAAATAGACACATGCGTACAGAAAGACTGATATATAGCGATAGTTCCCAGTCAGCATGACGACCTCAAACGCACATATCTGAATGACATTGTTATTTCGTTGACAATAAGAATATATGACAAAGTCCTATAAGCATTGCAACATATACCAAAATTTGAAGAGGCACAGGACAAAGGTATTCACAAGCAAGCCAAATGTAAACGAACAAATCTGCGTTGAGACATTGAACATATAAAGTAAATCCGACAGTTACCGCCTTGGAACAGTCAGTTTGCAATATGGACCGACTGGGATGCTTATGGGGCCGTAGTCAAAATGACCAGAGAGTGTTTATAATTATAAGCTTAAATAATATGATGAATATTATTTTGTTTCATAAGGTTAAGTAAATATGTAAATAAGCCACATTGGCTTTTAATATGTGATCAGTCTAAATAACGAGTGGCTTAGTTCCATTTCGGATTATCCAAACGAATAAACAATAATATTGATTGATCTTTTTTCGAAATAATACATTGTTTTCACCTAATGATTAACATACAAGAAAACTTCTTTAGTATAATGACTGACCGTTAGTATCACATTATTAATGCTCAGGTACTACAAGAAACAATATTTGTAAATAAAACTTCAATAAGAATATATGACAAAGTCCTTTGAGCATTGCAACATATACCAACATCCGAAAAGGCACAGTTCAGCATTGTAAAGGCTATTAAAATTTTACTTTTGCCAATGGACTTTGGCTTTATTGGAACTTGACATCTATTGCACTCGACAATCATCAAAGTGTTTTTGTGACAAGTACAATAAATTACCACTGAAGTTTTCCAAAGATAGCCTCGTTAATATGGGCTTTAATTATGTGTTTTTTCATGGTTTTAAAGCCATGCTTTTATCTGATCTAGATTTCGTTATGGCCTTTTGATTTAATTTCGTCTTTAGTCTGAGAGGTATATTTTATTATCGACACATGTGTCAGACTACAATTATTTATGATTTTGGTTAATAAAGTTAATAATGTCTTTATAGCCTTAGTTTGTTTGATTAAGGAAGGTTACATAGTTTCGAAATTAAATATTTTCGCATCAGCACATTAACGTTATTCAAAGCAATTAAAATAGCGTTCTGTTTCAACAAACGCTTCGTTTGTATACTTTTCGTATTTCAGTCGAAGTCTTCCAAATCTAACAGCAATATTTTTATAGCAATTTATAAATGTTAAGAAAATGGAATACAATGCTTGAATTACGAATACATACAAAACAAAGCAGATCGTCTTTGCGGTGTGTTTAGGCTAATTAACTGTCATTTATAAATACATATATTTATACGAATTTCTTTTTAAATATGATGATATTATCCTTGGATTGGTAATTGCGTCATTATTTATTGCATTAATTAAAATGTGCAATAAATATCTAATATTTATTTAAGTGTGAGATACGGCTTGTGTAACATGTAATTAAGACGACTTTATGTAAACGTTAAAGTGCAAGTCATATTGTTTTCAAACATTGAGATTTATTGCGTTAATTACCCTTAAACTATATCCTTTATCGGTCACACTTAACGGTGATACCTATTCTACAAAAGTATTGACAGAGTTAAATGAGAAAAATGAACATTAATTACTTACATCCGGTTAGAAATTAGATGAATAATTAATGCCTTTCTTCATTATGGCTTAATGACTACTTACGATGCTTGTAAATTTGACATTAAAGTTGCCAAGGTAACTTAGCTTCAGTTGACATATTGTGTCTCAAACAAATAAATACAATGAAAAGACACTAAAAGAATATTTTTTTTCAAAGTATTAGATTGATACATTAATGTCATAATTGTGACCAGTGTCAGATACATTTAATAATATGCTATATATGCTTATATTTTATATGTGAGACACGCCTGTTAAGATATTATTTAATTATTGTGAACATATAGATATATACGTTCACGGATTCAACACTATATGAAATCGATTTTCACAAGCATAAATGATGAAATCTTGACATATTTTACCAAATGCTTTTGAATTAATATTAGTGTAGAATATATTTTAAATCGTCGTAAAAAGGCATGCATAACATCTAAACTGTAGAACACGGGGGCGGCTGTGTTCTAGTGGGTAGAATCACCGACTTGATAGGCCATGGCGACATGCCAACTCATCACGTAGGTTTAAATCCCAGGCTTGGCGACATATTTCTTGCGGAGAGGTATTTCTGCTGTTATTTTCAACAGATCGTGGTCTTCCTCCAACAATAATAACTGGACGTCGATACAGATCATAATAGTGTCAGTGCAATGTATTACAAATAGAAATTAAAACAAACAATGACCGACAAGACAATTTTATTTTCATTGTGACCTTCATAAGTTGTATTTACATAATAAGCCACATTTATATCGTTACGTAGTTTATCTTAATGAATTAAATATAGAGTCTACTTTAGAGACATCATTCATGTGATGTTAGCAAAGAGAAAACATGTCTCGTATGATCCTACATGGCAGCAGTAAATCCCTTACTCTGACATTATACTTTCACAAAACCTCAAATGTCACCGATTTAAACACTTTAAACTGAACTTATCATGCAGAAGAATTTATTACATGTTCTTTAATTTGAAATTTTGCAATTTTATAAGTTAATTTGATTAATATATTTACTAGACAAAAATCTTGTACAATGTATTAATATATTTACTAGACACAAATCTTGTACAATGTATTAATATATTTACTTGACACAAATCTTGTACAATGTCTTACAATCCTATGTAGTTTATTTTTTATTTCGAAATAATGCAGACGAATAATCGTATATCTATCGGGATGTAAAAATTGAGTTAATAAATGAAGGTTTATTGAATGAAAAAATCCAATACACGAAACCTATCGCTTTTTTGAACTTTTTGTCATAGCGTATTCTTCTACTGGCGAACGAAACGATCGTCATTCCCTAAGCATCATTGCACTGGATCCGAGGGATGATTGTCCCGAGGACGGAATTACCCGAGGAGTTCCGATTGTAGTACAATTACTGGGTTATAACTTGGCAAAACAACAAGTTTAACCGATCACTTTCACAATTCTATTTATATGCACAGATACATTTTGCTACATCGTAAATTGCATTAAATTGACATATTTTTTTTTTAAATTTATGAATGAAACTTGTTGTTTTGTTATTTTAACAATATATTATTCAATAAGCATTTATCATGTTTGTGCATTCAAGTTGTTAAATATAGAATATTTTGGTGTCATGTTCCGACGATTTACATTATATATAATGAACCATTATTTTTGAACCCAAAACTGTAAAGAACACAAGAGTTAATGAACTTCAAGTATATGTATGGTATGAACAAAATACAATCTTATCAAGAAACTTAAATGTCCCAGATTCTGCTGCCTTTGCTATTCTCAACAAATACACACTTTAACTTGTACTCATATGGTAAAAGTGTCTACACAAGATGTAAATAGATGTTCATTAGTGCAGTGCTTTCCATTCCAATTGTCGTATTAGTGAATTTCTTAATATTTTCGTGGCTGTATAAGTGTATTGCTTCACATTCGAATGCTTGTATTTGTGTATTGCTTTACATTCCAATAGTTGAATTAGTATATTGCTAAATATTTCAGTGGCTGTATAAGTGTATTGCTGCGCATTTAAATGCTTGCATGAGAGTATTGCATTATATTGCAATAGTTGTATTAGAGTGTTGTTTCATATTTCAATGGCTGTATATGTGCATTGCTGCTCATACGACTGTTCGTATGGGAATATTGCTTTAGTTTCTAATAGTTGTATTAATGTATGCCTTCATATATATATATAATTATTTAAATAATTGGATATATGTATAGCGTAGCACTTCAATGATTCTTTCAGCGCTTTGCTCCATATTCCGATGCCTGTATTTGTGTTATGCTTCACATTTTATTACATTCCAATGGTTTTATTAGAGCATTGATTCACATTTCAATTATTGTATTAGTGTATTGATTCACATTTCAATTATTGTATTAATGTATTGATTTACATTTGAATTATTGTATTAGCGCATTGATTTACATTTCAATTATTGTATTAGTGTATTGATTCACATTTCAATTATTGTATTAGTGTATTGATTGACATTGCACTGCTTGTAAAAGTGTATTGCTGTACAGTCCAATGCTTGTTTTAGCAAATTAGTCCACAACTAATGGTTGTACTACGGATATTGCAATTGCAAAAACAGCTTCGTCCGATTTCAATAGTATTATCATGATTGATATTTTGCTTTTGCAAATGAATGTAATTGTCTCGATGAAATGACTTGTCCTTGATTGCTGATTGCTGAGCCAGGCAAACAAATGTGTTTAAACATTTTAACCTGACCTGGCAGCTTAATCTGTAGAGTGCGGCTCCAGATACAGTATGCCTCGGGTTCAAATCCGGTCAGGGATATGTTAAAGTCGTTAAAACGGTGGTGGTATAGCAGCCCCCTTGCTAACTTTTACGTAGAAATAATTTTAGTCCCACAACTGGTCAGCCGGTGACAGGATACTGTGACTAGTTATCGTATGATGCCAGGTATTTACAGCGTATAATAATATTGAAGGCAGCACGTTATCAACTTCAAATGGACACAATCTCCGGATAATTAAATTATCGTAGATGGGGCGGGAGACCCGACAAACAAATAAAATAACTAATTTTGTTGCTTATTTTTATTGCATCAAAATCAAAAGACGTGTTTATTTTTAAAATTAAAATTTAAACTGGGCTTTTCTCTCTCTTGACTCGTGCATCAAAATGTAACCAAAATAGATATGATGAACAACATGAAATTAGCATTTAAAATAGGTTAACATTTTGCTTTTCGTGAGTAGGCGGTCACTTGAAACAACGCTCGTTCTAGAAGAATGAAAAATGAAAACACACACGAAACTGTGAATTAATCATATCCCAACATCTGCCCCCGACATGGACAGGATAGCTTACTCTAAACAAAAAAAGTGGAGTACATTTTTTGTCTGTTGAAGAAGTACATTATAAGCAGATGATACTTAGAAGAAGGTTCGTCTGTAAATTTTATGTGAAGTAGCGAAATACTTCAAATTAACAAAAACACTGTTCAATATTTGTGTTGTTAGAAAATGTTGATTTTCTCTCTTGTCAATTTAAATATTGTAAAAAAGTTCTTCACGAAACAAAATATTGTTAGAAACGATATGTAAACACAACTATAGATACAAACGTCCTTCCTTAAATACATACGACATACTCTGAAAATCAAACCTATTTACTTTTCTATTAACTTTTTTTGTATGATGTATAATTCGATATCTCCGATTTACTAAAAGACCTAAGTTGTACATGTAAATGTGATTTTCTATGTGTTTCACCCCTGTCCATGGCTCAATATCTATGAGAGAAGACCTTTAAACCTTTGAAATAATATTAAGCAATGCATGGACATAATTCCTGTTTTATTATTTTAATCCTTCAGCCAACGTGATTGACAAAAATGAGATATTTCAAATATGATAAAGTGCAGCTTTTGACAGATGATACAATTTTCATTGACCGCCAGTGCAGCATTTTCTAAGTCAGTACATGAATGTAATTTATTAATGTGTGATAGTCTTCCCCACTCCAATGCCCTTTGCTCTATTAAACCTTTAATTACACATGTAACTAAATCTATGTAAGTTATTTTGTCACAAGCACAAAACTTATTCCTACCTCAGAATTTTCGTCTGCACAGCTGTAGACTTCTTCAGTGAGTGACATCACGTGGTTGGTCACGCGGGAATCGTGATGTCAAGATCTGGTCGTAGGTGTGAGAAAGCTGCAGGCCCCCGTCCCTCTTCATTGCTGGTGACTGTGTCCTTATGTGGATGGCTTCTCTCCATTTGCGGCGCCAATCGTTGCTTTCAAATGTAATTATCTTATAATCGTCTATGTAGACGTTATGGTCTTTACTCATAGAGTGTTCTGCCACAGCTGACTTCAGAGAATTTTCTTTTACGGACTTGCGATGTTCTTCAAGTCTTATCTTGAGCTGTCGACCAGATTCTCCTATGTAAGTATCTTTGCAATCACGGCAACCAATCACCACACTGCAGTTCTCTGGGTGTCTTGTCTTTTGGTGCCACTAGAATGTTCCTCGTGCAGCTTTCTCACACCTACGACCAGATCTTGACATCACGATTCCCGCGTGAGCAAGCACGTGATGTCACTCATTGAAGAAGTCTACAGCTGTGCAGACGAAAATTCTGAGGTAGGAATAAGTTTTGTGCTTGTGACAAAATAACTTACATAGATTTAGTCAAACCAAGCTGATGAATCTGTTTGGATCTACACATGTAACTGTTTTCTAATCATGTCTTATAAGATAAAATCGAGACAATGAGTCAGTTATTTACAGTTGCCCCATTCTATTGTTGTCCGTTTGTTTTATGATTCAAAATAAATGCTTACATAAATTATAACGCCATTAATCATAGGCTGTTGTTTGAACGACGGTTTAGTGAAGGTAACACATATTCTATTATAGCATTGTTGCAATCGATCTTCATGACGTAACATGGTACCACCATACAACGTACGTTTATATGCGATTAAAAGCTCTGTGTGGGCATTTGTTGTTTGGATTTGCTGAAGCCTATATAACAAATACATGCAGTCCTCTAGTAAATATGACTAATGCAAATTTTGAAGAAAATCTTCGTCAATGCAATGGTGTTCTGAAACAATATGTTTATTGTCACATTAAGTGTAACGTTTAAAAAAGTTCTAGATATCCATTTTAAAACATCTGGTTAAGATATAAACTTCTTAGCTATGACCAATTTGCATTTATTTACAACAATATATAACGAAACTATTTAAAATACAGAGATATTTAGTTTGTTTTTGAAAACTGAATTCTTTCAATCCTCATTTAGATCGATAACTTTGATTATGACCTGTAGGGCTCATGTTAGGCATCTAAAAATCGTTTTCTACATAAGTACAAAGTTGTTAACGTTTACAAATGAACTAAACCGATGCTGTATTGTTAGTTGTGTTAATTTTCGCTGTGTACTCGACAGGTTGTTGTTATAGTACACTGACACTATTATAACATCTCGCTCCCCTTTCTTTTTCTGTTTGGACCTACCCGTGAAGGCATGTCTGTTTTTTTTTTTATATCTAAAGGACTTTCTGGGTAGTGTTTTTCATTTATAATTCTGTCTATTCTTTTACTATTTTTAAAGGCCACAAGCCACATCCGTTCATAAACGACACATGGAATGCTGTACCCACGAATATACGTTTGTATATACGCTTTTGATGTACTACAAAATACATGTAACTATCTGTATTCGACTATAGTTAAACGCATCATCCGATAATCCACAACGCATCATCCTATATTCCACAACGCATCATCCTATATTCCACAACGCATCATCCTATATTCCACAACGCATCATCCGATAATCCTAAACGCGTCATCCGATAATCCTCAACGCATCATCCTATATTCCACAAGGTATCATATCTGAAAATCCACAACGCATCCTCCGATAATCCACATGTTAGCCATATGCTTTGGCAGATGTTGTACTATGGAGAGTAAGGTTACACCAAAACACAATTAACTTTGCTACATTAAATTATATTGTATTTTGCATTTCTCAAAGGACATCGTTAAGTTTCTGCATTTATTAGAGGTATGCTATCACGCCAAAAGTGAAAAGTAAAAATCTGCTCCAAAATTGTATCAGGCCCCCGCATATTGTACGTCTCTTATCATTTACTTTAGCTTGTCTGTCGGCTTATTTACAACCTTTCTTATGTGCCAGACCTAACGTAAGTCCTTACATTTTCCAATGAATGTCTTTCATACAGTTCCATTTGCAGAGAGTTTCAATGTCAAACATTAAACACTCATTAAATAACTTAAAATACAGATAAAAACGGTTAAAAGTGAAAGATGCCGGTGCAAACTGCTCCATACGTACTAGTACACGTTTCAAATAGATTTTTTCCTGTAACAACAGTCTTCTAGATGCTTTATTAAAGACTACAAGCCCAAACCTTGAAAATGACTACGTTTAGGAGCGGAATAGCCCAGTGGTAGGACGCGCGACTCTGGATCAGAGGATCAGTGGTTCGAATCCTGGCCAGGTCACCGCTAATTTTCTTGAGCAAGAAATTTACTTACCTCAAATACATGTAGTTCCCACTTAACATAGGTGTCTAAATGGGTACCTGCGAGGGTTGTTCGGGTCAGCAATATGACTTTCCAGCGCCATATTGTTACGGCACCCGGGGTTTATGTTGTTTTATTGGTTGGACTCCAGCTTTATTAATATTAAAGAATATTAAATAACGACCAACAATGTCAAACTGATTTAGTAAATAATTGATTTATTAATTATTAAACAATTGAACAAAATAGTAATAATAAGTATATCAGTTAACTAATTTAAGGATATTACTTCACTAAATACGCGAATAAATAGACGCTGCGAAAAATCTACGCTCACGTATAAAAATTACGCGACCACTATTTATAAACACAATGACACATTTTTTTATAAACATTCAACTTACGTTGACAACAGTAGGAGTTTAATTAATCTTATTTGCTTAAAATCTTCGACCTGGCGTTAAAAATACTATTCACTCTAATAACAGCAAACCATATTAAATACAACGTTAACTACTTATTTCCCAATGTTAAATATTAATCTATTGAATTTACTTATCCCTTGAATTAAATGTAAACAAATATTTAACAACATAAATGAAATATGATCGAATCAAACTAACGTCTGCAAAGTGCTGGAGTCCTCGACTGAGGAAACTCACAGCTAAATAAACTGATCCCAGTGCACCAGAAAATCTTGTGCAGTCACCAGATAATCTTGTGCAGAATATAAGGCACAAGTAAATAGTGTGCAAAATAGAACGCACAAAAATCATGGGCAAAAGATAAAGTTCGCTGTAAGAAGTATTCTTAAACAATGAATTAAACACATACTAATACAGAATACAAATATTAAAGCACATTTCTACCTGGAAGGGATGTTTTCGTGATTAAATAGATAAAACATTGCTAACCAACAGGCAAATCGGGTGAGCCTATAAATAGACTTCAAAACAAACAAAATGGCTAAAGCGTCAAAGTTGCTCGTCTGCTCATACAACAAAATGTGAACTAAACATACCAAAAGTGTTTTTATAATGTAACAAGTGGTTCCTTGGATTAAACAAAACGGTTACCAAACTTATTAACAGGATCTGAGGATAAAAAACATTTATTTAGGAAAAATGCTGTTGTAAATGAAGCGAACTGATGACATCTATCGAAGTAATATGTGACGCAGTTTATCAAACAGAACTTAGCTAAAACACTTGTATAAGATTGATTGTTCTGTCTATGTAACAAGAGCAACAGTCATTATCCATGTGTTTATGCTAAAATCGGCTTTAATATATATAATATGCCAACGGCGGATAAATCCTCGGCTTTTTATGATATTTTCTTTTAACTTATTAACTCTTAACAATACTACTTTTTATTTTTTTTTGGTAGGTTGTTTTCTAAAATTCGATGTTTTCTTTTTTTACATTTAACTTTTGTCACTTTTGGCAATGATGTCATGGCATTGTATGCCGTACTTAAATTGATCTTATTATATATAAGCGCTTGGGCTGTTTTATTTGTTCTTATAATATATCAGCGCTTTGGCTGTTTTATTTCAAACTAATCTCTCATTTGGAACTTTTACGTTGCCGAGGCTTTTATCTGCTGTACATACGGTACATATGTTGATAGTTTATTTTATTACTAGATATTATGTATGTATATAAGTTCATTGTATCTATTTTAACTCCCGATGCAGGTGCTTACTGTAAGTTGTTTCACTTTGACGGGATATTGTTATTTACACTGTTTGTTTGACAAAAAAAAAACCTTCAGGAAGTGCGAGGTTGGAGCGCTCCACAAACCAGGTTTGCCGAATGACCGTTCCAAGGCGGTAACTGATGGTTTTTCTTTATGTGTGCTATATCTCGTCTCTGTGTTTTTGTAACATTTACATTTACTTTGTTTGCCTTTGTTTTGATAGGATCTTTTCTTACTTACCTATTATAAACATTAATGTTTAATCTAAAGGTGAGTAACCTTGACATTTATAAATGAAAACAGCATTTGCTTTAGCGAACTTTATACTGGGGTTTTACAGTATGCCGGCTGCTATTGTACTGGATTAACAAATACATCCAATGACAAGGGGGTAAACTGTAAAGTCGGCTGAGCGAGCACTAGCTTGAAAGGAGACTATAATTTGGTATTGCCTACGTTTGTTTCGACAAGCATTTCCATGAAAGGGAAGATTGAAGGATGAACGGCTTAACATGTCAGTTAAGTCACAAATGTTTATTACTTCGCAAATAACGAAAATAGAAAATGAAGGGGAAAAATTTCAGACATAATAAGCGAAATTGAACCCTAGACATTTAAGAATATCTATTTAATGCACTTCTTTTAATGTTGTATTTTGTATGTAGCTAGTTGAACATTCGTATTTATGTATATACACAGTCAAGGCAAAACTTATTTACAGAAAAGCACAACAAATTTGTTCTGAAAAACGAGACAGAAAGAGACTGTGTTTTGGTTGGTCGAGTGGCTTCTTGCTGCAACCGGCGGTAAAAGAGATTTTGTTTGGGTGGTCGAGTGACTCTTGGCTACAACCGGCGGTAAAAGAGACTTTGTTTGGGTGGTCGAGTGACTCTTGGCTACAACCGGCGGTAAAAGAGACTTTATTTGGGTGGTCGAGTAGCTCTTGGCTACAACCGGCGGTAAAAGAGACTTTGTTTGGGTGGTCGAGTGGCTCTTGGCTACAACTGGCGGTTAAAGAGACTTTGTTTGGGTGGTCGAGTGGCTCTTTGCTACAACCGGCGGTAAAAGAGACTTTATTTGGGTGGTCGAGTGGCGACTTGTTACAACTGGCGGTAAGACTTTGTTTGGGTGGTCGAGTGGCTTCCTCTTTGGCTCGGCAGTAAAGTAGACTTTGTTTGGGTGGTCCAATAGCTACCTCTTTGGCTCGGCAGTACAGTAGACTTTGTTTGGGTGGTCTAATGGCTACATCTTTGGTTCGGAAGTAAAGTAGACTTTGTTTGGGTGGTCCAATGGCTACCTCTTTGGCTCGGCAGTAAAGTAGACTTTGTTTGGGTGGTCCAATGGCTACTTGCTAGAACCGGCGGATAAAGTAGACTTTGTTTGGGTGGTCCAATGGCTACTTGCTAGAACCGGCGGATAAAGTAGACTTTGTTTGGGTGGTCCAATGGCTACTTGCTAGAACCGGCGGATAAAGTAGACTTTGTTTGGGTGGTCCAATGGCTGCCTCTTTATGGCTCGGCAGTAAAGTAGACTTTGTTTGGGTGGTCCAATGGCTACTTGCTAGAACCGCCGGATAAAGTAGACTTTGTTTCGGTGGTCCAATGGCTACTTGCTAGAACCGGTGGTAAAAGAGACTTTGGGTGGTCGAGTGGCTTTTAGCTACAACCGGCGGTAAAAGAGACTTTGTTTGGGTGGTCGAGTGGCTCTTTGCTACAACCGGTTGTAAAAGAGACTTTGTTTGGGTGGTCGAGTGGCTCTTTGCTATAACCGGTTGTAAAAGAGACTTTGTTTGGGTGGTCGAGTGGCTCTTTGCTACAACTGGCGGTAAAAGAGACTTTGTTTGGGTGGTCGAGTGGCGACTTGTTACAACCGGCGGTGAGACTCTGTTTGGGTGGTCCAATGGCTACTTGCTAGAACCGGTTGTAAAAGAGACTTTGGGTGGTCGAGTGGCTTTTTGCTACAACCAGCGGTAAAAGAGACTTTGTTTGGGTGGTCGAGTACCGACTTGTTACAACCGGTTGTAAAAGAGACTTTGTTTAGGTGGTCGAGTGGCTCTTTGCTACAACCGGTTGTAAAAGAGACTTTGTTTGGGTGGTCGAGTGGCTCTTTGCTACAGCCGGTTGTAAAAGAGACTTTGTTTGGGTGGTCGAGTGGCGACTTGCTACAACTGGCGGTAAAAGAGACTTTGTTTGGGTGGTCGAGTGGCGACTTGTTACAACCGGTAGTAAAGTAAACTTTGTTTGGGTGGTCGAGTAGCTCTTTGCTACAACCGGTGGTAAAAGAGACTTTGTTTGGGTGGTCGAGTGGCTCTTTGCTACAACTGGCGGTAAAAGAGACTTTGTTTGGGTGGTCGAGTGGCGACTTGTTACAACCGGCGGTGAGACTTTGTTTGGATGGTCGGGTGGCTCTTTGCTACAACCGGTAGTAAAGTAGACTTTGTTTGGGTGGTCGAGTGGCTCTTTGCTACAGCCGGTAGTAAAGTAGACTTTGTTTGGGTGGTCGAGTGGCTCTTTGCTACAACCGGTAGTAAAGTAGTCTTTGTTTGGGTGGTCGAGTGGCGACTTGTTACAACCGGCGGTGAGACTTTGTTTGGGTGGTCGAGTGGCTCTTTGCTACAACCGGTAGTAAAGTAGACTTTGTTTGGGTGGTCGAGTGGCTCTTTGCTACAACCGGTAGTAAAGTAGACTTTGTTTGGGTGGTCGAGTGGCTCTTTGCTACAACAGGTAGTAAAGTAGACTTTGTTTGGGTGGTCGAGTGGCTCTTGGCTACAACCGGTAGTAAAGTAGACTTTGTTTGGGTGGTCGAGTGGCTCTTTGCTACAACCGGTTGTAAAAGATACTTTGTTTGGGTGGTCGAGTGGCTCTTTGCTACAACCGGCGGTAAAAGAGACTTTGTTTGGGTGGTCGAGTGGCGACTTGTTACAACCGGCGGTGAGACTTTGTTTGGGTGGTCTAATGGCTACATCTTTGGCTCGACAGGAAAGTAGGCTTTGTTTGGGTGGTCGAGTGGCTTTTTGCTACAACGGGCGGTAAAAGAGAAGTTGTTTGGGTGGTCGAGTGGCTACTTGCTAAAACCGGTGGTAAAAGAGACTATGTTTTGGTGGTCCAATGGCTACTTGCTAGAACCGGCGGATAAAGTAGATTTTGTTTGGGTGGTCCAATGGCTACTTGCTAGAACCGGCGGATAAAGTAGACTTTGTTTGGGTGGTCTAGTGGCTTCCTCTTTGGCTCGACAGTAAAGTAGACTTTGTTTGGGTGGTCCAATGGCTACTTGCTAGAACCGGCGGATAAAGTAGACTTTGTTTGGGTGGTCTAGTGGCTTCCTCTTTGCCTCGGCAGTAAAGTAGACTTTGTTTGGGTGGTCAAATGGCTACTTGCTAGAACCGGCGGATAAAGTAGACTTTGTTTAGGTGGTCTAGTGGCTAATTCTTTGGCTCGGTAGTAAAATAGACTTTGTTTGGCTGGTCCAATGGCTACTTGCTGGAACCAGCGGATAAAGTAGACTTTGTTTGATTGGTCGGGTGGTTACTGACTAGAACCGGTGGTAAAAGAGACTTTGCTTAGGTGGTCAAGTGGCCACTTGCTTGGAACGGCAGTAAAGTAGACTTTGTTTGGGTGGTCGAGTGGCTTTATGCTTAAATCGGCGGTAAAGTAGCATCTGAGTATATGGTCGAGTAGCTATATGATCGGTTTTCATACACTTGACCAACGTTTTTAACCATGCAGGCTAGAGAGAATAGCAAGAACACTGAGAACAGATCTGTGGCTGACCGTTATATGCATTGTTTGAGACTTTACAATACATATTGTTTACATACAGTAATATAAAGGTAACAACTGAATCCCTTTTATTGTGATTCAGTAAAATCTTAGGTTGTATAAAAACAATTTTAATCAGAAATATACAGTTGATCTGCTGCGACTATGTTACTTGGAAATGCTCCTTTCATCTTTGACCGCAGCAGTCTACTTTCCTCTAATAAAATACATATTTATTTTGGTCTGTTTGTGCTTTTGTCATCTTTTTACATTTTTTGTAAATAGTGTTAAGATGATGTTCACTAATATATACGTGTTATTAAAATGGTTTTCTGTTTTGACTTAAAATATATATTTTGTCCTATTTCACCTGCTCGTCCTTCGCTCAATCAATTCATAGAAATACCAACAATGCATCCTGGGGGCCGAAAGCTTAAGTACAATATCTATATTGAGGAAAAATGTTTTGTTAAAAAGTCACTTCTAATGGTGCAGCGTTCACATAATGCAGGTGTAGAGCTACTTTTACGGTGATAGTATGCCGCGAACACCTGGCAGGAACAACACTCAGTCATGAACGTGGCATGGGGTGACCAGGTAACTATTGCTCCACTAAAACACTAACATTGTTGTCGTTTAGTTGAAAGCAAATAAATATAGAACATAAACTACGCAGTTGGAACATATGCTTGGTTTATATGTTTTGTGGAGATGACAAATCGAAATGAACCTGTCACTTGCAGTTCTTGCCAAATAAATAATCGTACACAAATGTTTAGGATTGCTTTATGTATTAATGCATTTCGTTTGTATTCTGTATATTTTGGTTTTGACTGTTGGTTCGTTAAGTTTTCTGTACTTTTATGTTCCTCCCTTAATCGAGTTTTCGTGTTTTATTTTCGAAGACACCAATAAGTGACAATGTCATTAAAGAAAAACACAACAAAGAGGAGACTATACACGTCTACGCAGAGTAACTTCTAAGTGAAATGCCAGTGGTGTATTTTAGTGACAAGATGACATAATTTAGGAACTTAATGAAAATTAGTTAAATATTTCCCCATTATAACTAGTTTAATTAATCTCTTCATAAATTCCATAGCATTTTACATTAACATTTATACTTTGTATGCTTTACTAAACACATTTGCTGATTAGAGGTAAACCTGAAAATTTCTTTTTTTCATCGTCCATATTAAATGACAACCCATTTTCGCAAGCATCATCTTTCAACAGTGACGATGACGTTACCATGATTGATATCTGATAGCATAAAACTAGGATTCGCTAGTGTAGCCACATTTCTTTTCACATAGTTATGTTTTCAATTAAAGTATATCTCATTTCATTTTGCTTCTCCTTAGTTTTTAATTTGTAAAATGTTGCTTTATTATATGTATTTTTATTTATAATCAACCCACAAAAATGCAATTTAAAGAAAGACCCTGTATAATTACGTTCGAATCCACGACATTCTGTGTAGAGGCAAGTTCTGAACCCACTCAACCAACTAAACAATACTAAGATCCCCTTGTTACTGCATTGAAGTCGAACATGGACGTATAGACGCATTCGACTTTCTATAAATAAACTGCTAAAGATAATCACATTGAACATAAGCCTTAATTTAATCCTATCGCACAGAATTATCAAGCATCACAACCACCCGATTTCGGGGTTTTGTGGGTTAGCATTGTAATTATTATATTAAGGCTATGTCTTTCTTTATTATTTACAGATCTATTAAGGTAATTTTAAGGTAAATTTCTTTTATCTCAGTACTCGAAATGTGTATTTATTGGCGACGCGCTAAGGCGCGACGGCTTTATAAGGAATACTCACTGAAATGTTCACATGGGGAAAGTTTGTTTTGCGGACATCCATAACCCTGGTAAAAGGCGGGTCATAATTCGGTACATGGAGTTCTTATTTATTTTATTTTATTTTACTTTATTTATCTACATGTATTTGAATAAAGAAAACTGCTGGATTCCAGCTTTTATTAAGTTTAAAATGTACCTCCCAATTTCTTTTAAATTTGTTTTAATCGTTGTTTTATTCTATATCGCTTGAGAGAGGTGCATCTTACTAAATAACATTTTAATGGAGACAAGAATGCAGCACCCAATAAGGCCGTTCGCAGCTGCTTTTGGCGTTTTTTTCTACGAAAGCAATCTAGTAAGCCAAATTAAACGAGCAGCTTGCATGCAAAAAGATGCCACCTATGTAGCAGGCGATAACAGGAATTCGCAGCTTTTTGACGGGATGTTGTTTGAAGAAAATAAGTAGGCTTCGAGTTGAAACTGCAGGTGCTTGTGGTGCTTTTGAAGTCGCACAACCGAATTCCTTTTGTTCGTATTTTTCAATGACGTCACTACTATCAAAACTTATAGAAAATATCAGCGCTTGGACATTTTGTATTCAAATAGATCTTTTTACTTTTCCTTGCTTGCATTTGAGAAACTCGTCAGGAAGTGCGAGGTAAGAGCTCTGTAAAAAACAAGTTTAAGCATCCCAGTATTGCCGACTGACCGTTCCAAGGTGGTAACTGTCGGGTTTGCTCTTTTCGTTAAATGACTCATCACAAATTTGTTCTTACTTTTCGCTTGGCTTGCATGTGAAATACCTTTATTCTCTGCCTTTTCGGAGTTTGGTATATGTTGCAATGCTCATAGGACTTTGTCATATATTCTTATTGTGGTTTTTGAAGTAGCCATACGGTGACGTTAGAGATATGGGAAGCAATCAATTATTTGCTGCATGACGAAATACTGATTTTTTTTACATATAGTGTATTTTTACTCAAATAAGAAAAGACCTTCATTCAACTGTATTTTCATTTTGCATTTTATTCGTATGCAGAACTGCAATAGAAAACGGAGAATCTGATCAGCTACAAGTGCTGATTAATCGGTTAAAATTTACCTTAGACAACTATAGCAGGGTAGCTGCAGAAATGTCAACGCAGCAAGCAATCGTAATGATGCAGCAGGCAATCACTAGAAAATATTTCGGAACAGTTTCTAGCAAATAATATTATTATTTTGTTCACATGTTCACATTACCATCTAAAGATTTCTGCACTGATTTAAATACAAACACGAGGCTCTGTTTTCGTTATTACTGCGTTGGTAGTAAAATACAATCTTGCTGTAACAGTAATGTAGCCGACCTACCTAAGGTAAATCTAGTCCTAGCTGGACCAACAGTAGCTCTACGCATTTCCATGATAAGTTATGAAACGAACATGGAATGACAGCGTAACACAGTCTACCATCCGTTGCAGAATCATCAAATGTTGACATTAGTATTTATATAACATTAGTGAATACGACAGTGCTTACAGGGTTTTCATTAATTCCCACGCGTATGTTGTGCTGCAGTAGCGCTTTTCCTATCCGTCGTGAATTTCCAGACACTCGTGTGACCTCGGGCAGACGGCGCTAATGTAAAATGTGCCAAGATTGAATTATTCCTTAGGGAACTAGATCAATATATTTGCGACTGAACTTGTTGTTCAGTGGTTATCAGAGGGATGCATTTTGATAATTTTACATTGATTAAAGTAAATGACCGCTAATAATAACATAAATGCAACAGATAAACAGTTTCTATATGTAGATTGTTGATGTTTTTAGTAAAACACCAACCTATCTCGCATAAAGTGAAATGGTTGTATCTGTAATTATCAATTAAAATGCTGGAGCAAGGTAATAAGCTAGTTGACAGTAAATATGTTAAAACAGAGCCTGGTAAATTGTAATTACCTTGTCAAGACATTCTCACTTGTTACATGATATGTTCACAGCTTTTTTACGACGAGTTTTATGCCCTGCGTCGATAGTATGTATCGTTTCTGGTCGGTGTCTCTTGCCATCATTCATGGATTAAGACCTTGAGTATATTAAAAAAAAACTATTCACGACACAGCAACAATAGTGTTCAACATACATTAATATCCGGTATATGATTAAAAGTATAAATATCTCAACTCGGGGTCGCACTATATGTGTACTCTATTTCTATTTTAGAACATGAAACATTCCAGCGTCATGTCGATCACTTAAATGGGTATTTATAGGACAAATATGTAGCAAATTACAAAAAATAAAATAAAAAATTGGCACATCAATTATACATTTGTATCGCAAAAAAAATCTATGAATTTAGGATAATTAAAATAAACTTAATACTTAAAATATAATAATTGTACGAACACAGTTTGAAACATTGCAGTTATTGCAAAGGTAATGGAATTTTAACAAAATTTAATGTTTTCATGTAACGCTACATTGAACATATCTTTCCAGGCATATAAACTTTGTTTTTATTTTATTTTTACGACATAATATTGATCAACAAAGTACAACTTTTATTTTACAAGTAAAAAACGTGTTTTCACGATAATTGATATATTTCGCGTTAATATAATTAAGTCCTACCTTAGGTTCTCTCATCCGTTTTGATAATTATCCACGGAGATTGCTGAAAATGACGTCAGTGTCTTCCAGCAAGTTGCCTGTTTATCAAAATCAGTTCAGGGTTAGAACACTTTATACAAAATCCAGATATTTCCAGGAAAGTTTGGTTAATGCATTTAGATAGCGCTGTAAATAATTTGTAAATCTACTTGTGGGTGCCGCAATATTGACAAACCAAGCATATAGTTTAGATTGACTGACTTTTAAAAAAAAATATTTCTCATAAAGTGACTATAGCCGAGACTAGTTCAAGTCTGCCCATCTTTAAAAAAAATATCATTGTCGTATTGGACAGTTAAAGTACAAATTTGACTGAGTTGGTCGATTGCTTATGTGTTTTTTGTATTGAATACATGTCCAGCCTACCAAGGGAAGTCTGCGGAGAATGCATGTTTAACCTCGTATGGTGCATACTGTATTTTTGTCAGAATGAAAACAGATTAACTAGGCGTTTGTTATGCTTTCTAACACCATTAAAATAGTTTATATACATATATACATATATATATATATGCATTCGTGAATGATTTATTGCAACAATACAGCTATATCATACAACATCAACGTATTATATATATAAATTAAATTACAGATGTGCATATAATCTGAATTCAATTACAAAATGCGGTCATTATACGATGGATACATCATTGATTACACTATAATACGAAAACACCCCTATATGAGTAACTGTTCGACAAATCTGTACCAGCATTTACTGGAGTGCGTGAACACAACAAACATACATAAACATCGCTTACAGCTACGTGGGAACAAATACAAGTAAATATTATTTCTTATGAATATGACATAAGAGATGCTGACGGCGATTATTGCATGTTGTATAGCCCGCATATGTGAGATCTTCCGGAATTACTTTTGTCATAAGCGGGCAAAGTATTTACACTCGTTAAGACACCTGTTTATGGTCGCTGTTAGCCAAGTAACACCGTTTATAGATTATACCTCAGCAATAAATTAATTATTTACAAGATACTTTTTTACAAACAGGGACAAGTTGTGTGGACATTTATCAGATTTGTTGTACGGAGGCGGTAGAAACAATTGTGCAACTGCATATCGGTGTAAGCGACGTCTAGTAAAACACACGCAGAATAAAACCCAAGCGATAGATGTGTCTTTGTATGTATCTGCAATCTTTCGCGAGCAGTTAATATTCGAGCGAATGTATCTCGAATATGAATGTATATTATTGATGGATGAAAACGGTTTAGGAACACACAATCTAAATCGTTATATTTTGTTCCTAATGCCGCGAACATTTTTGAGAACGAATTCAAATCTTCCTGCCTGACTCTTAAACCATACAAACACGCCTTTATTTGGTGGTTATTTATTGCTGTGATCGCTGTGGACAGAGCTTTTATGTGAATGGCAGCCTCAAATACAAGGATTGGTCGCTTCCAGATTTTTGTGTCATTTGTTAACTTCCAACTTATATCCGGTAATAGATCGGGAATGTTTGAATAATCGTGTCATAGAAGGCTGGAATTTTACGAATATTGGAGTTACACGTACAAAATAAGGTAGGCGAATACAACTTATGATGCTACTTTCGCAGTATAGCAGGGCTATCCTGGCATATATATAGGCTATGGGTAACAGTGAAACCATTGAGATACAAAGAAAAGAGACATATGCATTAGATGCAAGGGATAAGTTAGCATGTACATGTGAATGTATAGTACCCGAACAACATTAAAATTGGTTGACATTGTACTGTAGGATTTTTCTAAGCTACACTGTGAAAGATGCTTTTATACATGTCAGAATATTATTAAACTGCAGAACGAACCTCGCTTAGTATACCTTTGAATATAACAATGCAAATAGTCCTACATGAAGATACAACTTAAGCCCTTCCTTGTTCTTATGCATTTAGCATACAAACCCAATATTTTTATGTAAATAACCATAAGCCAATTATTCATATTCCTCTTAGATAAGCTCTGTACTTACGATGAGCTAATGTTTCCATTATATGTGAATCAAATTACATGTAAATGGTGCAATGAATAAGTAAGACGTTGCATTGTGACATAATTATGTGTCTGATGGAGGTACTGCTTGTTTATAACGCTAATGTATGCATAGTACCACGTTAAGGCTGTCCGGTTTGACAGAGTACCACGTTAAAGCTGTCCGGTTTGACAGAGTACCACGTTAAAGCTGTCCTGTTTGGCAGAGTACCACGATAAAGCTGTCCGGTTTGGCAGAGTACCACGTTAAAGCTGTCCGGTTTGGCAGAGTACCACGTTAAGGTTGGCCGGTTTGGCGTAGTACAACGTTAAGGTTGGCCGGTTTGGCAGAGTACCACGTTAAGGTTGTCCGGTTTGGCAGAGTACCACGTCATGGTTGGCCGGCTTGGCAGAGTACCACGTTAAAGCTGTCCGGTTTGGCAGAATACCACGTTAAGGTTGGCCGGTTTGGCAGAGTACCACGTTAAGGTTGTCTGGCTTGGCAGAGTACCACGTTAAGGTTGGCCGGTTTGGCAGAGTACCACGTTAAGGTTGTCCGGTTTGGCAGAGTATAACGTTAAGGTTGGCTGGCTTGGCAGAGTACCACGTTAAGGTTGGCCGGTTTGGCAGAGTACCATGTTAAGGTTGGCCGGCTTAGCGTAGTGCCACGTTAAGACTGGCCGGTTTGACAGACTACCACGTTATGGTTGGCTTGTTTGGCAGAGTACCACGTTAAGGTTGGCCGGTTTGGCAGAGTACCACGTTAAGGTTGTCCGGTTTAGCAGAGTACCACGTTAAGGTGGGCTGGCTTGGCAGAGTACCACGTTAAGGTTGGCCGGTTTGGCAGAGTACCACGTTAAGGGTGGCCGGTTTGGCGTAGTACCACGTTATGGTTGGCTCGTTTGGCAGAGTACCACGTTAAGGTTGGCCGGTTTGGCGTAGTACCTCGTTATGGTTGGCTCGTTTGGCAGAGTACCACGTTTAGTTTGGCCGGTTTGGCGTAGTACCACGTTAAGGTTGGCTCGTTTAGCAGAGTACCACGATTTTAATTGAAGTGCTTTGTAGTACATGTGACAGTACAACTGTTAGACCCCTCCCTTGTAAGCATTAAAATCATAGGCAACTATCCCAACGCATAACTCATTTCTATATTGCCTTCGTAAGCATTTGCACGACGACATTAAAATACAATGTTACATATTTTATTGCAATTTGCAGTCAAATGCGTTAAAATCTAATAAGTAAATATAATAAACCACATTTCTTGTTTAGCGTTTCGAAGATGTACAAAGATAACAGATAAGATGTAGATTTGTAGTTGACAAATGTCCCGGATATTTTCTTGTAAAGTTAATACACAGCACGAGAAAACCATTTCATTTCTCAGACAAGATGGACAATTATGAGGTAAAAATGCTTTTTTTAATACTATTCATATGTACACTCTCATTTTATTGTTTTCTGCTACATTTTTTCAGTGAAAATCTTCGTTTTGTCTTGTACAAATGCAAACTTTTGAATTTTGAAATAATAACACCTACGCTGATGACAATATATGTATGTATGGAAGATGGGGTCAGTAAAAGCAGATATACCAAGTACATGTACACCAGCCGGGATACTGCAAAGCGCCCAGCTATAGGGGCGCTATACACAAGACACTGAGGTAATTCAATTCAGTTCAATATCTTTATTTCCTACAATCGTGGAAATGATTGAGATGTATATAGACATATATATATATATATATATATACAAAGTAAACAAAGTGTACTAATAGCAGAAAGAAAAATCAAAGTAGAAAAGAATACACATGGTTAAATATACATACATGTATACAATATATTTGTTATATATCAGGCAATTAGAGGATCAAGGTAAATACATCAGTTTGTTATCGTTCTTTGTGTTGAGTTAAAGATGCATAGGCATCTTTATTTACGTAGTTGAAGATCGATTTCACAATCATACTCATATCGAAAAGCAAGTTTTAAGAACGGAAAATGGTTCTGGTTATTGAGGCTTCGAAGTAAAGTGGCTCCGATCAAGCATAATGTAAATGACTGCTTATCTAGTGATAACAAATCACGAGTTAAGCAGGCTCCGTACGTCGAACTATTGGAGACGTCTTCTACTCGAGGTCATGTCGCAATGGCTAATTACATGCACTATATTGTCCGGAGTTAAGCTTGCGCATTTTGCACACATTTGTGGACTATTGATGGATGTTTTGCACCAGAGCTTGGCTGTTATCTGCATGGTTTTACTGGTTGGGCTGACTGGGAAAACTTTATTTATCACATAACCTATCGCGCGAGCGTGAGGTAACACTCATGCGTTATTTTTGGTAACACACTAGTTAGTTATCGTAGACGTCATTAAAGTATATGTAGTGTATAAACCATTCCTTGATCACTTTGTTGTCGCCGTTTTGAAAAATTTGTTTTGCAATTTCATTTTAAATTAATAAAAATAATATTTTAGTCATGTTATAAACGATATGTTCCTTTTTAATGGAAAATGGCCGAGTAAAGAGTGGAACTATTTTTGTGCGGATTCTCCAAAACCGAATTACACAAGTCAAGGCCGATTGTTCATACTATAAACAGATGATGCATTGTAAACAAAAAACAGCTGATGTTGTGGTAATTTAATAAATAGAATAAAATATTTGTGTTCATTAGATGCCGAAAATCTTAAACTTGTTGCTTTAAATGATACGAAACACGGCAGAGCCATAACACTAGCTTGATGAATGTCTATATCCATAGTAACGTCTTACAAAAACAGTCTTCGAGACCCTGGCACTGTGAAGGCTGAGTTGTTAGTGTAGGAACATCAATTTTCTTATAATAATATCACATCACAATTTGTGAAGTCCCACCATTGACTCACATGTCCGCCCTGGTGTTTTTTTTTAAATCCTGGTTTTGTTTGACAACAAAGTGTTGGAATTTATTTATTCTGGAGATGTATATCTGTTGTATATTACACTAAAGCTCACTGTCATAATAGTGTTGGTTTAACAATTTTTGAGTATATGTTGACAGAAATAAGCGGATTTATACATTCTCTGTTGACACCTTTAGCTGTCAGCGCGATAAATGCATTTTTAGCTTTCTTTAACCTTTCGTCAATGCGCATGTTAGGCTTGAGGTTAGTATCAGATCCTATACCCAAGTAGGTCACGTGATCTGCTTGGGCGATATACTTGCCACCGCCACTCTGCGTACCGTAAACACTATGTAATTGGATTTGGGTACATAAATTTAAATTTTCCAGCGCTTGCAATAAGTGTAGACAATATCTGCCAATCGTGGTAGATAAGCGCCATATTGGCTATAAGTGCAATATCGTTGGCGAAGGATGGATTGCCTGCCTTTACAGAGTATACTGAGGTGCCGAAGTTACTGTTCTCTAGCTTTGTCAAAAGGCTGTCGAAGTATACAATGTATAGACATGAAGATATCACCCCTCCCTGCCGGATAGCACGCTTAACATTTAGCTGCTCTGATACCATACCGTTAACACGAACCACGCAGTTTAAATAACTATACGAGTTTCTAAGCATTTTCAGGATTTTGAACGTATAGCCTAGTGTCACGAGCTTGTAGAACAAACCTGTATGCCAGACGGCATCAAACGCAGATTTCTGGTCAAGACTTGCTACATTTGCGTTACAGCCGCGTTCAGTGGTGGAATATTGCTTCCTTGAAGTTGAAACATGTTGCTATGCAACTGAGATCCTTTTGGAACCCCTGTTGTTGGTCTGACGGGAATCGTTGTATATTAGTTTTAGAGAATGAAGTGAACCTATTTAAATAAAAGCTTTTCGTCCAATTTACAGAACTACTGCAAATAGGAGATAGGACGATAACTGTTCGGATCCGATCTAAGTTTCCCCTTTCCTTTATACACTGGTTTGATCGTACTTGTTTTCCGTACATTTGGTAGGGTTTCGTGTTTTAAAATACTGTTGCATAAGGTAAGTAACGCTTCAATAATTGTTTCACCGCCATAAAGAACATGCTTATTTAAGATATTGTCAATTCCGAGCGATTTACATTTTTTTCAGTTCTTTAATCACGTTTATCATCTCTGCTTTTGTAAATTCTTTCGTAATAATATTGTCTGTGTTTTCTTTCTTCTAAAAATTGCGTACTGTTTTAATATTTCCGTGGTTACTTTCTGTTAAGTTGTGTTCATGGCTGAATGCTTGTTTAAAGTACTCACGAAAGCCGTCTGCCGTACTGTTGCCGCTGTACTTAGTACTATTTACGTTTATTTCATTACAGCCGACGCTGTGGCTTCCTCGAACCCGATTTAGTAATTTCCAGATTTGTTTATAATAAACTTCTTCTGTCTTATTAAGTTTGTCAATATCATCGTTTACTTTATCTAAATGCCTTTGCCGTTGAATCCGTCTGACATCGGTTTTAGATGTTTTGTATCTTTCCTATGTTCGATGCACTTTTCCACGAGGTTGGTTTTCCGTTATTAACTCATGTCTAAACTGACGTGCCTGTGTATGCACAGCTTTAAAGTCCGAACGCCAGTAGGGCTTTGCGTGCCTGTTGAATGTACTACGCGGTATATGAGCAACGGTTGTTTTAAGTGCGTTGCTGTTGGTCGCATTTAAAAATTCGGGGTTGCAAGTAGAGCTGTTTGTTTCCATTATACACCTTAGATTATTCTGCAAGATGCGCTAATACTGTAGTATATTTGTTTCGGTACTCTTAGACCACGCGATAGTGTGACGCGGGGAAGGGTACTGTAGCTACATGTAATGGCATTCAACCTCGCATGACATGGGTATGGGTAAATGATCAGAGGATCAGAGACTATGACCTCTGTGCTCGGAATGACGCTAAATGACCGCACCAATCGTGATAGATTGCGTCCGACTAAAATGTGATCAAGTGTTGTTTTAGTTGGAAGGTGTGTATACTCGCCTTTATTGTCGGTTATATATTGTACTGATGATAAATTGTTGGCATTAATAAATTGCGTCAATATTCGAGACTTTAAATTGCCTGATTTGTTATCATGGAGAAATTGTCCGTTGAAATCACGTTTCCCACCTGGCTATAATTGACTATTAATGACACGATGTCGCAGAGGGTAGACCGGTAGTAAGACAATTCATGACATGAGGGTAGGTATACAGCACAGGCATATATTGGTAATGAGTTTGGACAATTCAACTCTATTCCTGTTATATGCTGTGTTGAACCGGAATTTTCGCACATACGAATATGTCACATGTGTGAAGAACTCGTACGAATTCCTCACAACTTGTGTGACAAATACGTTTGAATATGTCACAAATATGTGAAAATACAGTTCAGAACCCATATCCCCATTAAACAAAATACGAATTCCTCACATGTCCAAAAAGATGGAAAAACATTTTGTTCATACGAAATTTTCAAACATTCTTAACATCTGTTTATGACACATAGACGGATCAATTGGGGTGGGGGGGGGGGGATGGGGCGCGTTTTCTGTTTTTCTAGAGGGGAAGATATTGTAGTCTGTGCCGTCTGTCCGTGTCTATCTCGGACAATCGGTCCGTCCGTCTGCAGTCATTTATCTATATTGGTGCTAAGGAAAATATCAAAGATACTGAGATGTTACTTTGCACAACGATATAGCGTTTCGCGGAGTGACAAGAACCACAACTATGAATAGTTCCATGTTTAATTATCTCCCTTTTTGTAAAAGGGTGTTCGGAGAATAACTCAAAACGTCTTTGAGAAGCATAGTTGTTACATCAACGATTGATAAAGCTTATTGAAAGAAAATGAAGGGAAGAACACTCGATTGTTTTTAAAAAATATTTCACTTGTAAGGACAAAAGTCAAAATTGCAGTATGAACCGGCACCATAAAATGTGCCCATTGAGAGAAATTAAGTTACAAAGAACCATAAATCTGAATGGCTCCACTTTATTCATATTCCTTTATTAAAAATGACAGGAGTATAACTTGAAAAGTATCGAAGGGTTTTTGGTTTTGTAACGGACACTTTTAACAGGAAAAATGCTGTTCTGCAGACGGTTTATCCATAATATTGTTTATTTCGATTTCATTTTGTAACCGCCTCTTGTTTGTTTTGATTTCTTTTTGTGTGCGTGTGTGTTCTTCAGTAACAGTATGTTAGCAATAGAAATGTAGGCTTTCTCAAAAAATAATTTAAACAAATCCATTTTCTACTGTCGCTAAAAGGACAATATAACTCTATTTTATATTGCTATGGTTAATAATAATAATAATAATAATAATAATAATTATAATTATAATTATAATTATAATTATAATTATAATTATAATAATACTAATACTAATTATCTTTAAGAACGATTCATTGCAAAAAAGTAACAAAACTAAAAACTATTGGTAATATTAATAAAACGTTACTCTATTTTCCCCCTTTTATGCCTCTGGTCAAATTGACGTTTAAATTAAAGACTTATAAAACTATACAGAATACATCGTATATTTATATATAGAGATTATTACTTTGTCCGTCTAGAAAAAATAACTTGAAAATTATATTAAGGATAAATGTTATAGTAAATGCATATCGAGACAAAAAAATAACACAACGAAGGTAATTTTATTTGCTGTAGTTTGAAGGAAAAGGTGAAGGGGTCATCAATTTCAATTAAAAATACATCTAGCTTCCCTACCCTGCAACTACGAAAGTATGGCGTCAAATATCGTCGGGTTATCTTTTTTTTCATATTTTAGGTGTTTTTTTTTCTATTCTGTTATATTTATGATTGTTGCTTGGTGAATAACTTTAATGCATATGTTATGAAACTTGCTCAGAATCGGCTCTACACTCTTAAATATAATGCCTCACATAGAAACTTATTCAAAACCTTCTAATCTGACCTTGACAACTCTTTTTTTCATTCAGCTGGAATTGATATGCTGTTCTTCCAACTTCACACAGACCCAGATCATATACATACAAGTTTTTATTAGGAGTGAAACATTCGTTCAAATTCTTCACAGATTTATTACTAAAGTTGTGAAAAGTACGTACCAACAGGTTCGATGACGTCACCACTTTCGTAATTACGTATAGAAAATATCAGCGCATGGACATTTTGTTTTCAAATCGATATTTTTTCTTTTCGTTGCTTGCATTTGAGAAAATCGTCAGGAAGTGCGAGGTTAGAGCTCTGTAAAACCGGTTTAAGCACTCCAGTCGGTCCATATTGCCGACTGACCGTTCCAAGGCGGTAACTGTCGGGTTTGCTCTTTTCCTTAAATGACTCATCACAAATTTGTTCTTACTTTTCACTTGGCTTGCATGTGAAATACCTTTGTTCTGTGCCATTTCGGAGTTTGGTATATGTTGCAATACTGATAGGACTTTGTCATAAATTCTTATCCAAAAAGGGGTTCGAAAAATGCATGACACCTACTTGTGACAAATTCGTGAAACTTCCCGTTCAACAACGCTCGTTAGTGATGTGATCAAGATGGCGTAGACTCCCATTAAGATATGTTGTTGTACATCACTGCTGTTCCTGATTTACCAGACTTTATCAGACTATAATTGATACCCCTTTTGTCGATATTCACTGTAGCAGAATAATTCTTTGTTAATAGAATCCGTGAATGCAGAATATCCTTATTACACGTTCCGACAGGTTAACCGAGTAGACTGTTAAGCCATTTGCTGGTCACTGGTAGTACATGTGGCATCACGTTTGATGATTCAGTCACTTACACTATGTTATGTCTTATAAATATTTGTTTTAAACATTTATAATATAAACAGAGAAAAAAAGTGAATTTCAAATATTTTGTACATAAAATCAACGGCCACTAATTGTTTGCATGCGCTAGTCATAATTTTTCAATAAATCCTTTTCAAATATGTGACAAAACCATTTTGTGTGAATAAAGTGCATGTAACTACCATTGAGTTATTAATTGAATAATGATCAAGCTAATTAATACATTTTCTTTTTTTTTCTTTCTTATTATTTGTTTACTTTTATCTACTATAAAAATGCCAAGCTGTTGTTCTGGCCTTGTAGTTACACTTGAAGCTTAACACAAAAACGCCAATTTTACTGTGAAACATAAGGACAATGTATTGATAATTATTAAGATTAATTGCTGTAGTGTGTGTGTGTGTGTGCGTGCGTGTGTGTGTGTGTGTGTGTGTGTGTGTGTGTATGTGTGTGTGTGTGTGTGTGTGTGTGTGTGTGTGTGTGTGTAAGTGCGTGCGTGCGTACGCGCGTGTGTGTGTAATAATATTTTGTCATTATAACTACAGTCAAGTTTTATAATCGATGATGACTTGTTATGACACCTGTGTGACCGACTTGTTTTGCGCAAAAGTACTTACAGCACATTTTGTCCAAAAAATTATATACTAGTAATGTATGCAATATAATCTCTTCAGGCAAGTACATGATAAGGGAATAAAAGCATTAGAGAGTTTTTTTTTAATTTTCAAGAAATTTACATAGCGCAGATTAATTTACTTCTGCTAGACTCGCAAACCTTGAAAACAAGCCTGAAATTTGTGTGTGTGTGTGTGTGTGTGTGTGTGTGTGTGTGTGTGTGTGTGTGTGTGTGTGTGTGTGTGTGTGTGTCTGTGTGTGTGTGTGTGTGTGTGTGTGTGTGTGTGTGTGGTGGGGGGGCGGTGTCCATGATCACCGTGGACACAGCCGTAATGGATATTGCAGCCTCAAGTGAATGTAAAGTTCTCTCCCTGATTATGTGATGCTATTTGTTAATTACCAGTATGTAATTAGTGGCGACGTAAGACGGGTCGTGGTTTTGTGTGCTTTCCGTGTCGGAACAGCGTCATATCCGTCAATAGAAGTCTGAGTTCCTCTGAGAGGCGCGTGCCAGTGGGCTGGAATTTTAAGAACTCTGCATTTTCACCAATATTGAAGTTATATTTATAAAATAAAGTAGGAATTTATTAATTTACCTATGTATCTAGACAGTTATATTGTATTGACCAGAATATTGACTATAACGGGGAGTAGGTTTATACCAGATACGTATACGGGTTGGAGGGACTTGCTTCGAGTGGTATCTATAACTGACTATCAGCCATTAAGTATGACCTAATATTTGGCTTAAGCAAATTTTGGATATAAATTAAGCTACTATTACTTCTACTACTACTATTTCTGCTGCCTTTACTACTTCTACTCCTTCTACTACTACTACTACTACTATTACTACTACTACTACTACTGCTTCTACTGCTACTACTACTTCTACTACTACTATTTCTGCTGCTACTACTATTTCTACTACTTCTACTACTACTAGTTCTGCTGCTACTACTACTTCTACTACTACTACTTCTACTACTTCTACTACTTCTACTACTACTAGTTCTGCTGCTACTACTACTTCTACTACTACCACTACTACTACTACTTCTGCTACTATTATTTCTGCTACTACAACTACTTTTTCTACTACTAAACCTACTACTTCTACTACTACTTCTTACAATGGTGACAGTCTCCAACCTTGTTGTTAGAAAATGTTGCTCAACCCTCTCAATGTACAATAAGATAAATAAAATAAATTTTTACTGTTACAAGCCAACACAATTTAAGCAAACTGATACCCATGTTCCAGAATTGAACAAGTATAAACCCGCGATTGACTGGTAAATAATAAATCCAATTTATTTTGCTATTTTTAACCGTATATGATGGTGATGATCATGGTGATGATGATGATGATGATGATGATGATGATGACAATAATAATAATAATAATAATAATAATAATAATAATAATAATAATAGTATTTCGGAAATGGCGAAATATATAAAAAATTTTCAAAGTAAAAAACTGCATTTAAAGATATATTTTAATGATACGGTCTATTAAACTGAGCACCATACGACAGCGTATTCATGAGCGGAGCAAACGTTTACTTTGGATTAATTTTCCCCCCTGGCCAGTTCGTTACTTTAAATTCTGACGTACGCACGACATCGTTATAATTCTGCCTTAATTACATTAATAAGTTTTGAAGATACATGTGTGACAATTTTAAAATAACATTTTAATTGCAATTTGATGCAAAGCGGAGTTGTAAAACCCAATTAACAAATGTAATTAACCGCATTTTGTATTACGTTGTCTCAGCTTGTTGACGATGTACAAATGAGTCTAACATCAAGATGTATCTATGTTGACGACACGGGTCGCGAATGAACGCTTGCAAGGCACATGCGAGACAAAAGAGAAACACATTTTTTCCTTAGACAGGGTGAAATCGTATGAGGCGTACTAGTGGGCCTGAGAGGCTCATTTCGGAAGGAAAACTCCTTGTTTTTGTTAAAAGAATGGAAGCTTATTGGATCATGAAATTGAAACATCATCGTTGATACGCGGAACTCATGTTTTCTTATTGTAGAACATCATCGTTGATACGCGGAACTCATGTTTTCTTATTGTAGAACATCATCTTTGGTAGGCGGAACTCATATGTTTTCTTATTGTAGAACATGATTTTTGGTACGCGGAACTCACGTGTTTTCTTATTGTAGAACACCATCTCTGGTACGCGGAACTCATATGTTTTCTTATTGTAGAACATCATCTTTGGAACGCGGAACTCATGTGCTTTCTTATTGTAGAACATCATCTTTGGTACGCGGAACTCATATGTTTTCTTATTGTAGAACATCATCTTTGGTACGCGGAACTCATGTGCTTTCTTATTGTAGAACATGATTTTTGGTACGCGGAACTCATGTGTTTTCTTATTGTAGAACATGATTTTTGGTACGCGGAAGTCATGTGTTTACTTATTGTAGAACATGATTTTTGGTACGCGGATCTCATGTGTTTTCTTATTGTAGAACATCATCTTTGATACGCGGAACTCATGTGCTCTCTTATTGTAGAACATTATCTTTGGTACGCGGAACTCATGTGCTCTCTTATTGTAGAACATTATCTTTGGTACGCGGAACTCATATGTTTTCTTATTGTAGAACATGATTTTTGGTACGCGGAACTCATATGTTTTCTTATTGTAGAACATGATTTTTGGTACGCGGAAGTCATGTGTTTACTTATTGTAGAACATCATCTTTGGTACGCGGATCTCATGTGTTTTCTTATTGTGGAACATCATCTTTGGTACATAGAACCCATATGTTTTCTTATTGTAGAACATCATCTTTGGAACGCGGAACTCACGTGTTTTCTTATTGTAGAACATCATCTTTGGTACATAGAACCCATATGTTTTCTTTTGTAGAACATCATCTTTGGAACGCGGAACTCACGTGTTTTCTTATTGTAGAACACCATCTTTGGTACATAGAACCCATATGTTTTCTTATTGTAGAACATCATCTTTGGTACATAGAACCCATATGTTTTCTTATTGTAGAACATTATCTTTGGTACGCGGAACTCATGTGTTTTCTTATTGTAGAACATGATTTTTGTTACGCGGAACTCACGTGTTTTCTTATTTTAAAACATCATCTTTGGTACACGGAACTCATGTGTTTTCTTATTTTAAAACATGATCTTTGGTACATGAAACTCATTTTTTTTCTTATTGTAGAACATCATCTTTGGTACGCGGAAGTCATGTGTTTTTTTATTGTAGAACATCATCTTTGGTACGCGGAACTCATATGTTTTCTTATTGTAGAACATCATCTTTGGTACGCGGAACTCATATGTTTTCTTAGAACGTCATCTTTGGTACGCGGAACTCATGTGTTTTCTTATTGTATAACATCATCTTTGGTACGCGGAACTCATATGTGTTTTCTCATTGTAGAACATCACCTTTGGTACGCGGAACTCATGTGCTTTCTTATTGTAGAACATCATCTTTGGTACGCGGAACTCATATGTTTTCTTATTGTAGAACATCATCTTTGGTGCGCGGAACTCATGTGCTTTCTTATTGTAGAACATCATCTTTGGTACGCGGAACTCATGGGCTTTCTTATTGTAGAACATCATCTTTGATACGCGGAACTCATATGTTTTCTTATTGTAGAACATCATCTTTGGAACGCGGAACTCACGTGTTTTCTTATTGTAGAACATCATCTTTGGTGCGCGGAACTCATATGCTTTCTTATTGTAAAACATCATCTTTGGTACGCGGAACTCATGTGCTTTCTTATTGTAGAACATGATCTTTGATACGCGGAACTCATATGTTTTCTTATTGTAGAACATCATCTTTGGTAAGCGGAACTCATATGTTTTCTTTTTGTGGAACATCATCAATGGTACACGAAACTCATATGTTTTCTTTTTGTGGAACATCATCAATGGTACGCGGAACTCATGTGTTTTCTTATCGTAGAACGTCATCTTTGGTACGCGGAACTCATGTGTTTTCTTATTGTGGAACATTATCTTTGGTACGCGGAACTCATATGTTTTCTTATTGTAGAACATCATCAATGGAACGCGGAACTCATGTGTTTTCCTATTGTAGAACATCATCTTTGGAACGCGGAACTCATATGTTTTCTTATTGTAGAACATCATCTTCGGTACGCGGAACTCATGTGTTTTCTTATTGTGGAACATCATCTTTGGTACGCGGAACTTATGTGTTTTCTTATTGTAGAACATCATCTTTGGTACGCGGAACTCCTGTGCTTTCTTATTGTAGAACATCATCTTTGGTACGCGGAACTCACGTGTTTTCTTATTGTAGAACATCATCTTTGGTACGCGGAACTCATATGTTTTCTTATTTTAGAACATCATCTTTGGTACGCGGACCTCATGTGTTTTCTTATTGTAGAACAACATCTTTGGTACGCGGAACTCATGTGCCATCATCTTTGGTGCGCGGAACTCATGTGCTTTCTTATTGTAGAACATCATTTGTGGTACGCGGAACTCATGTGCTTTCTTATTGTAGAACATCATCTTTGGTACGCGGAACTCATGTGCCATCATCTTTGGTGCGCGGAACTCATGTGCTTTCTTATTGTAGAACATCATTTGTGGTACGCGGAACTCATGTGCTTTCTTATTGTAGAACATCATCTTTTGTGCGCGGAACTCATGTGCTTTCTTATTGTAGAACATCAGTTGTGGTACGCGGAACTCATGTGCTTTCTTATTGTAGAACATCATTTGTGGTACGCGGAACTCATGTGCTTTCTTATTGTAGAACATCATCTTTGGTACGCGGAACTCATGTGTTTTCTTATTGTAGAACATCATCTCTGGTGCGCGGAACTCATGTGCTTTCTTATTGTAGAACGTCATCTTTGGTACGCGGAACTCATGTGCTTTCTTATTGTAGAACATCATCTTTGGTATGCGGAACTCATATGTTTTCTTATTGTAGAACGTCATCTTTGTTACGCGGAACTCATGTGTTTTCTTATTGTAGAACATCATCTTTGGAACGCGGAACTCATGTGCTTTCTTATTGTAAAACATCATCTTGGGTACCCGGAACTCATGTGCTTTCTTATTGTAGAACATCATCTTTGATACGCTGAACTCGTGTGCTTTCTTATTGTAGAACATCATCTTTGATACGCGGAACTCATGTGTTTTCTTATTGTAGAACATCATCTTTGATACGCGGAACTCATGTGCTTTCTTATTGTAGAACATCATCTTTGATACGCGGATCTCATATGATTTCTTATTGTAGAACATCATCTTTGGTACGCTGAACTAATGTGTTTTCTTATCGTAGTACATCATCTTTGGTACGCGGAACATATGCGTATTCTTATTGTAGAACATCATCTTTGGTAGACAAGACGATTATATCGGAATGGTTATTATTAACAAGATGCAAGTCACAGCATTTCATTTATAATTAATAGCTGAAAATGATGCTAACATGAGAATTTTAATAAAGCAGTATTAATATGATCTAACGTTATTATGTTGGAATGGTTATCAAATTGTCTCAATAATATCAACAGCAAGTAGGTATAGTTACAACAAAATTATGTATTTATATTGTTCTATCAGGAACCAGATAACGTAACAAATATAGCGATTAGAAACGTCATAAATTCTCAAACACAATTTTCAAGATGAGCTTTTTGTAATCTCCCCAAATCCACTGAAACTGTTGATTATTGTATCCGTATATGCAATCCCTAAACAAAACTTCGAACGACAATTTTTATACCACAATTAATAACACCTGTTAAAAGCAGTCGTCTTTTAACCGACAGTTCTAAAGTTCTAAAGTATGTTCAGAAGACACCTTGTTCACAGGTACACCTGTTCATACATACAGCATACATTATACGTACATTAAGAATACACGTTTTTTAGCGCACACTCTCTTGTACATATACTTGGCAATACATGTTTTTAAAGTGATAAATTGCGTCCGCTGCTGAGCAGACACAGAAGTCGATTGATAAATCATCAATTACTTAGATGACAGAAAGATATAAATCATGTTTTGTGCATGTTTTTGTTACTGGCAGTTTGTGTATAAATTATGATGTCGTTCATATGAAATCCATGAAAAATGTGCTGGTGGATATATACCTCTTTATACAGTGGTGTTCGGTGTTTATTCTACAGCCTTTGATCATACACAACACAATGCTTCTGCTTAATTAAACCGCTCTATTTTCAATCAATGTTTATATAAAAATGTATTTCTAATCAAAAACATAAAAACATACGCTAAATGATTATTTATTTGGGCACAACTTATCAAAACAGATGTACATTTTTTGTCAACATAAAAATCATACAAAAAGAAAATGTGTCATTAATAAGTGACATACACGTATGCATTTGTAATTTTGTTTGCCCATTTTGGTTTCGACATCTCTTTTAATAATCTTTTGTGAATTAAATGTCATCGTTTAATCATTGGTCCGTGTTTCATATTCTCAGAAGCCTAAAAATAACAACGGATTTTGCAGAACAAAAAGTATTTTATTAACATGATGCTGCAAATATATTAAGTGTTGAACAGAGTATATCAGGAAATGTGTGCTTAAAAACATTTTAGAAATTATTTTTGTCTAACCAATGCAGTCGATTTGTATTACATGGTCATCCTGTATATAGCTGTACTGGGCAGTACGTAGTCCAAATATAACGTGTTATTGGACAGAAACTTCAACATCTCGGACACAAACAATATACGATAAAAGCCGTTCAAAAGTGCAAGCGCATTAATTGTGCTTACATACTTTACAAAAGAGTGTAGGATTCATGCGGCTCGAATAACCGAAGCGCTGCCCAGCGTTCAATTGTAAACAAAACAACAACAACAACAACAAAAACAGCAATAGTATACACAAAAAACCCCAACATCATTTGTCAGAATACTTTCAGGGGAAGAAATAAATGGATATAGAATAAGCTTATTTTGTCTACATCTCTATTATTTATGTATACAAAGCAGTAATAACGGAAGTGTAATAAAGTGGAATACAAGCTACACTGTTAAAAAAACCCGAAACACTCTGTTCCCTGAAAAGTGTCTCAGAACAACTGCGACATGCTATTGAAAGCTGTCGTCCCCATAATAAAAATGCATTCCATAACAAGCGTGTTTGGATTGAAAAAAAAATGCCCGGACGGCTAATCCAAAATGTTTGTTTCTTTCTTTTCTTAACATTTGTAAAGTTACTATTTGCAATTATTCTAATCATTTTGTCTGTCCCAATTGTCAAGACAGTTACTCCTTGGAGCTCCAACTCAAGATAACGATTCAATTATCAAGACATTTTGGGTACTAAATTGATTGCCACTTTTTCACTTTATCATAACAGAAGAACATTTTTTTCAATCGTAAAGACTATTTAAGAATGCCGTTAGAGGCATCCATCAGCAGGCAGAGTGGCGCCAGGTACAGATTTTACACTAAAACGAATTAATTATTTACTGGAGTCTTTTTTAACAAACAGGAAAAATTGTGTTGTTTTATGTTGGGCTAACAATTAGCTGTTGTCTGTTGTCTGGTACACGGAGGAGGGAGCAGACACAGCCGTGTAATTGCGTAACAGTGTAAGCCACGTCTGGTAAAACAATGCGGAAATAAAACCTCTTCAACCTGTTAATACATATATCATACTGGATAATTACTTAATTTCGCGATTGTTTATATTTCGTGCTGATGTACTTTTGATATATTTACGTAACTCAGTAAGTATGAGTATTTTATCGTAAATAAATAAAAATCACATGATGTAATCAATCAAAACTTATGATTGTTTGTGGAAAAGACCATAAAAGTTCGTTGACGTGAAATTTTCTCTGCGCGAATATAGGTATCTCTGCAATAAACTAGCAATCAGTCTTTATATTGGTGTTTAATTTCTCTGATCGCTGTGGACAGAGCTATAATGGAAATTGCAGCCGCAAGTAAATGGATTGTTATCTCGCAGATTATATGATGTTATTGCTTAATTACCAGTATGCTTAAACTAATTAGTCGTGGCGTGCGACCGCTCGTGGCTCCGTGTGCTTTCCCAGTTGGTATATCCGTCAATAGATGTCTGGGTTCCTCAGAGAACAGTGTGCATTTGGGCTAGAATTTCAATAGTTCGGGATTTTCACCAGTAACGGAGTAATGCTTACGGAATAAGGTAGGAATTTACATATGTATCTAGATAGTACTGGTGTAATGTGTATATACGGCAAGGGAGACAGGGTTAATACAAGAAAGGTTTGTTACGTTTTGTTTTTGAAATGCATCGCAGCGACCAATTATGAACATTATAGTAACGTCCAGCTTGTTTGGTGGAGGAGGACCCAATACAAATGTCTGCGTAGAACCACCGGCGCTCCGCAGGCTAGCTGGAAGATCTTCCCAAATTTAGTCCTTCGTCCCGAACGGACAGGAAAGGCACACTGTGTATAAGAACAGAAGGGAATTACTTAGAATGGTATCTGTGGACATAGTATCATATCGGACATTTAATATCATCTGATATTTGACGGATTCCAACATATAGGTTACCGTGATGTTTGAATACATGTATAACTGCAAACCCCATAAATATATCACATCTTCCGACATATGAATAGTGTACGCATAATACGTTATGTAAATATGTGGATGTCAATACAAGCACTCGTCTGATGCTTGCTCTGTATATATTTGGTTATTATAAATCGTGGTGATTTCTAGGTTCTGTATTATACTTTTAGCAGAAAAGCATTACATCCGCATGTAATAAGTCTTTGGTTGAACGCTATACAGAGAGCATGACGGGAAAGTGGTTATCGTCTGATAATTCGGTGTGATTAAGGCGTTCTGTAAATTTAAATTGTATTTATAAAAAGGTTTAGTTGATAATATAAGATGGCAGAATGATATGTTAGCTTGATATAAGTGAGGTTTATTTAGGTAAGTTATATACCATGTATCATGTAGAGTTGTATCGTTCAGTTACATGTAAACTCGGACTAATACTAAATCAAGGTAAGCTGTTTAAATGAGCGGTGCTATTTTTAGACATGTATAGTGAATGATTATTACGCAACCCAATGCTTTTAACAGAATAAAATTGACAGGTGTTACGCCTATTAAAATAAATGTCATGTGACTATTTTTTGGAAGTGCCCATTTAAAATAAATACTCCGCTAATGGACCGAATAAAACATCTATGACATATTCCTTCTTTACATAATGAATTTGAAGAGCAGTCCAAGTTTTGTAAACTATATTGCACAAAATGGGCTCGGCATATAACAATACTCCCTTGTTGTACCTCCCGCAAGAAATGCAACAGCACCGAAAGGGTGAAATACCACGCAAAGTTGTTGTTATCCTGTCATAACAGCCTGTATGTACAACCATCCTACAGGTATACGCAAGAAAACAGGCGATAATGACATACAGATTTAGATAAACACTATGAAAGCATAATGTGTTAATAAGATACATACAATGTAGGGTTCCAAGTAGAAGGTTATTGTTTCTTAGCTTTGACGGATGTTAACAAGGCGCTTACTTTTCCTAGTGCCTGAATTCAGGATCGAAGATGAAACCTATTGACCTGCCATATTCATATAACATGGTTTTACTAGCTTTCGGTATCCTCGGTGATTAATTAATTTCTGAAGCCCCATTTTTTTCTATTTAGCTAAGATACCTTTGTGTCATATTTACTTTAGGATCTTTCTGCAAAACCTTGTTGTCTATACATGTATGAGTCTAATCACTTATTTCTAATTATACATTTATGACACAATATAAATACTGTTCTCTGTCGTGTCAATCAATGGGCGTGGTGCATCACCATCATCATCATCATCATCATCATCATCATCATCATCATCATCATCATCATCATCGACATCATCATCGTTGATGATAAAACAATGTTATTATTATTATCTTCATCATCATCATCATCATCATCATCATCATCATCATCATCATCAACATAATCATCATAATCATCATCATGATCATGACCGCTACTGCTTCATGGCCCTCAACAATCAATTCCACTCATTTCATTCGCCTGCTGTCCCGGCATCACGGTCTTTTTTTTATTGCTATTCTCGTGATTCCAGCATCTTTAACAGTTGTGTTATGTGTGTGCGCGCGCGTGTGCGTGCGTGCGTGCATGTGTGTGAGTGAATTTGCATTATTTTCATTAATAAAAGCACTGACTTTCCCTTAAACTTACTGAACACATTCGACTCATTTAGCTATCCCGTTTTTAAGTGAGTACGCTTGTTGTATGAATGGATCAATTGTTTGTAAGCAATACAAATGCTAATTATCTCATAATACAACATGTACAAATGTCTCATTATATCTGGCTGCAGCGACAACACCAGCATTATAATAATACTGCTCATTTGAATAGTAATCATCAATCTAAAAGATTTTGACAAGATTCATGATCGAGCTGGTTATTTTATGACATTTCTGTTGCAAATGAACGTACATAACATAAAAGAGCAGCATGCATAATTTTCTTGGTAATTTATTGTCACTCCGCTAAATGCTAATCTGAGCATGTAATTACATCTAGATCTGTTAACTATGCAACTAAACCAATGCTTAATAACATAAGGGGCCAGTTAAAAATATTTCTATATCTCGGTGTTTTAATCAATTATTGTACTTGTGATCTATTTGCGTTACCACACATATATATCTGTTGATTCGTCAAAGGAAATTATGTTCATTTTCATTTTTTTTTTCAATCCCTTTACTCGTTCAATCGAAGTCCATATTTTCCTTATAATGTAATGTGTCAAGAATGTTATATAAACCCTCAGATAAAACCATTACAATAAGATTATTATGCCAGAGAAAGAATTCGGGTTGTTCTTGGAGTCGATTTTTAAGGCCAAGTATCGAATATGAGTTCCGGATAATTCAAAAGTGAAAATAATAGTTGACACATGTATTCGTTGCGTCGAATATAATTCCTGACAATAAAGCACAAGTTTACACAATTCACTGGTTAAAACCGTGTTGTTTGTTTTTTCCCGATTGTTTACCAAAGGGAATCAACGCGGGTATTTTTACCGCGGCTCAGTGACCCGTCAATAGGTCACGTGACTTTCCCTTTACAGATAAACAACAAAATGGCTGACGGTAGTGACAGTTCAAGAAAGGTTCGTTTTTGCAATTCAGTAACCATCGTCACATAACATTCCCAATACGCTTTGCAAGAAACGAGCGGAATCTTGATAACATTCAATAAGTTTAATCGTTATAACCTTTTTTGTTTGTTTGTTTGTTTGCTTGTTTTTGTTTGTTACTTTTTTGCTGCTTTTTTAATATGATGAAAATCTGGATTCGGCCTTTAACAGAATATGATCTGATAAGGCGTGTACACACGCAAGTGTTGCGAACTATTTTGTTCGAAAATAATTTAAAAATATCTACGGAGCGCGCAATGATACATCACATATTTTTTTATGCATCGAACGACAATTTGTAAGTAAACATTTGGGAGAGTGCTATCATTTCGTAAATTAAATTTCTTCTCTGCTACGATTAAATAAAAAGCAACACTGACTTTGATGATTGCCATTGTGCATCACATGTCGAGACAATGATGATTTAGCTAAGATAGCATAACAAATTATTAAAAGGAACAAGCTGTCGCTTCAAAGCATTTTGTATGTCACGCTTAGTGTCACGTATTTATTCAAGTATGTCAATCAGGTATATTTTATTAAACAACGCATCCATCTTGTGAAAATATTTTTTTCAGGTTAAGATTATTTTATGTTTTTTTCATGATATAGAAAAATGTGACTTTTTTCTAAAGTTTAAGTTAAAAAGAAAAGTCTTTATTACTGGTTTGATAGTTATTGCTAAATAGAAAAGTACTAAATACCAAAGTATTACTAAAGTACAAAGTAGTACAAGATTTCAGATAGGATATGGAATTGGAAACTAATGGAACGCAAGCCTTTGAACTCGAAGTTTAAAACATGGTGTATTCGTCACGAAATTTTAGTCGGCATATCAGATGTTAAAATATTCAGCAAATACCCCAGTGCTACAAGTCAGTCTTTGCTGTGTGAGTAAGTGATGGTGATAAATATGCACGCATCTTTAAATAGTATATTTATTATAATTAGCTGTCAAGCGCAAAGTTTAAAATCTAATTTAATAAATACAATTGACCGCATTTCGTGTCCAGCTTGTTTCTCCCTTGTCGAAGATGTACGAACGGGTCAGATGAACACGTTTTAGCTATTTGTTTGACAAGTGTCCCGACTGTTTTCTTAAGTACACACGAGACAAAAGAAAACAAGTTGAAACCCGACAAGAAATGGCCGAGCTTTAACAACCTTAACCTCCATTTATGCGATTGTTTAATTTATGAGAAGAATAAAAAGTGTGTTTGTTTTATCGTTCCATCGGCATAACATGTATTTCTTGAAGCAGATATAGTGATGCCTTCACTGTATATAGCAAGCCATGAACACATGCCATTATACCACACCCAATCCTATTATCATGTCCCCGGGCCAACAAGTCGTGAAACTACACTTTAATTTGCTTGCGAGTTAGCAAAGGCGCTATACCACTACCGTTTTAACGACCTTGCCATATTGCTGCCTGGGATCTATCTATATTTAGGACCGACACTCTACTATAACGTTACGGTGTCCGCCGACACTCTATTATAACGTTACGGTGTCTGCCGAAACTCTACTATAACGTTACGGTGTCCGCCGACACTCTACTATAACGTTACGGTGTCCGCCGACACTCTACTATAACGTTACGGTGTCCGCCTACACTCTACTATAACGTTACGGTGTCCGCCGACACTCTACTATAACGTTACGGTGTCCGCCGACACTCTACTATAACGTTACGGTGTCCGCCGAAACTCTACTATAACGTTACGATGTCCGCCGACACTCTACTATAACGTTACGGTGTCCGCCGACACTCTACTATAACGTTACGGTGTCCGCCGACACTCTACTATAACGTTACGGTGTCCGCCGACACTCTACTATAACGTTACGGTGTCCGCCGACACTCTACTATAACGTTACGGTGTCCGCCGACACTCTACTATAACGTTACGGTGTCCGCCGATACTCTATTATAACGTTACGGTGTCTGCCGAAACTCTACTATAACGTTACGGTGTCCGCCGACACTCTACTATAACGTTACGATGTCCGCCGACACTCTACTATAACGTTACGGTGTCCGCCGACACTCTACTATAACGTTACGGTGTCCGCCGACACTCTACTATAACGTTACGGTGTCCGCCGATACTCTATTATAACGTTACGGTGTCTGCCGAAACTCTACTATAACGTTACGGTGTCCGCCGACACTCTACTATAACGTTACGGTGTCCGCCGACACTCTACTATAACGTTACGGTGTCCGCCGACACTCTACTATAACGTTACGGTGTCCGCCGATACTCTATTATAACGTTACGGTGTCCGCCGACACTCTACTATAACGTTACGGTGTCCGCCGACACTCTACTATAACGTTACGGTGTCCGCCGACACTCTACTATAACGTTACGGTGTCCGCCGATACTCTATTATAACGTTACGGTGTCTGCCGAAACTCTACTATAACGTTACGGTGTCCGCCGACACTCTACTATAACGTTACGGTGTCCGCCGACACTCTACTATAACGTTACGGTGTCCGCCGACACTCTACTATAACGTTACGGTGTCCGCCGATACTCTATTATAACGTTACGGTGTCTGCCGAAACTCTACTATAACGTTACGGTGTCCGCCGACACTCTACTATAACGTTACGGTGTCTGCCGAAACTCTACTATAACGTTACGGTGTCCGCCGACACTCTACTATAACGTTACGGTGTCCGCCGACACTCTACTATAACGTTACGGTGTCCGCCGATACTCTATTATAACGTTACGGTGTCCGCCGACACTCTACTATAACGTTACGGTGTCCGCCGACACTCTACTATAACGTTACGGTGTCCGCCGACACTCTACTATAACGTTACGGTGTCCGCCGATACTCTACTATAACGTTACGGTGTCCGCCGACACTCTACTATAACGTTACGGTGTCCGCCGACACTCTACTATAACGTTACGGTGTCCGCCGACACTCTACTATAACGTTACGGTGTCCGCCTACACTCTATTATAACGTTACGGTGTCTGCCGAAACTCTACTATAACGTTACGGTGTCCGCCGACACTCTACTATAACGTTACGGTGTCCGCCGACACTCTACTATAACGTTACGGTGTCCGCCGACACTCTACTATAACGTTACGGTGTCCGCCGACACTCTACTATAACGTTACGGTGTCCGCCGACACTCTACTATAACGTTACGGTGTCCGCCGACACTCTACTATAACGTTACGGTGTCCGCCGACACTCTACTATAACGTTACGGTGTCCGCCGACACTCTACTATAACGTTACGGTGTCCGCCGACACTCTACTATAACGTTACGGTGTCCGCCGACACTCTATTATAACGTTACGGTGTCCGCCGACACTCTACTATAACGTTACGGTGTCCGCCGACACTCTACTATAACGTTACGGTGTCCGCCGATACTCTACTATAACGTTACGGTGTCCGCCTACACTCTACTATAACGTTACGGTGTCCGCCGACACTCTACTATAACGTTACGGTGTCCGCCGATACTCTACTATAACGTTACGGTGTCCGCCGACACTCTACTATAACGTTACGGTGTCCGCCGATACTCTACTATAACGTTACGGTGTCCGCCTACACTCTACTATAACGTTACGGTGTCCGCCGACACTCTACTATAACGTTACGGTGTCCGCCGACACTCTACTATAACGTTACGGTGTCCGCCGACACTCTACTATAACGTTACGGTGTCCGCCGACACTCTACTATAACGTTACGGTGTCCGCCGACACTCTACTATAACGTTACGATGTCCGCCGACACTCTACTATAACGTTACGGTGTCCGCCTACACTCTATTATAACGTTACGGTGTCCGCCGACACTCTACTATAACGTTACGGTGTCCGCCGACACTCTACTATAACGTTACGGTATCCGCCGACACTCTACTATAACGTTACGGTGTCCGCCGACACTCTACTATAACGTTACGGTGTCCGGCCGAATACGAATAAATAACTGAATAAATACCTTGAAAATGAAACATGTATTATCAACATAGCGCACAGTCAAAAGAAAAGAACTAAATATAGTGTCGCATTTGACTTGAACTACTCTAGCAAGAAAACACTGGGCAATCAATATATGACATAGTCGTTTCTTTTCCCTCAAGTATAATGTGCTGATATGTATATAGTCTTGTAAAAAGAACTATAATTCAATTTAACTTTCACGACAAATGTTTAACAGTACCCACGTAAGTGGATGTTGAATACTTACTTTATATGCTTATATAAAAGTCGTAAAGTTACTCCGCATATTGATGTGACATAACAAACCTTGTAATGCATACAAAAAACAACAAAACAAACACAACAGTTTTTGGTTGATATATTTGCCCGCGTCTCTTAATGGCTGCTCGCCGCGTGATTGATTTCATTCAGTTATGAAACTGCACTGTTGGCCGCTATTTATATAAAATGCTAAGTAAACTTGTGAACGAAATATTTCTCTTTCATTAACAAACGCATATTTTTCGCCATATGTCGCATATACTGTGTTATATCAAATCGAAACAGATTGTTATTCTAGATTTAAAATAAACAGCTGTTGGGAAGAAATCGACGAATCCTATATTTAAAAGCCATGTTTGGCATTATTATATGTAACCGGCCGCAATAGCTCAGGTGGTAGAGCGTCCGCCTGCTGGTCGGGAGGTCGTGGGTTCGAACCCCGGCCGGGTCAAACCAAAGACTTTAACGTTGGTAGTAGTGGCTTCCCTCCTTACGCTCGGGGCTAAGGGGACAGCATTACGCCTGACTCGTCGGTGTCAGTATAATGGATCGGCCGGGTTCAGTCCCTGGGCACCTCATAAGTGCCCCTGTGCTATAATGATAGAAATGTCACTGCGAAATATCGGTACAAATGCCGGCCAATCCCATCCCATCCCATTATATGTAGCATATTAGACTGCCGTACTTGTAATAGCTTCTTGTATGTCGTATCCTACAGTTTGGACTTAAAACATTTTCATTAAAAATCAAAATAAACCATTATAGCCTGAACAGATAAAATGATGTTTATTGATGTTCTGAAAACTGAACCATAACGTCACTATCGTCATTTCAAACAAGTATTTCCTATCTGAGCCACGTTGTTCAATTAGCTATTTTTAGATTAAGAAAACCACGTGATCACTTATGTTTAAGCACATCCATGTCATCCGTTGTGACGCCGGTGTCTATTTTTCGCAGGAATCACAATCGTTCTTATTTATAGATTTGAAAAGAATGAACAATTAAGTGATGCTTAACGAGTTTTATTGCAATAAAATTGAGATACTGTTGAATAGCTAAGACTAAAGGATGATTTTTTTTTTCTGCAGAAATTATGTATAAATGCCCCAAACAGATGTCAAATGTCTGGTAGAACCACATGTTCGCCAAGTGTTTGGTAAGATACATGTCAAATGTCTGGGTAGAACCACGTGTTCATCACTTGTCTGGAGAGAGAGAGAGAGAGAGAGAGAGAGAGAGAGAGAGAGAGAGAGAGAGAGAGCGTGTGAGAGAGAGAGAATTTCAAGTGTTTGAGTAAAAACATGTTTCTAATATTTGTCATGCGAAAAACGTCCCCTCCACACTGCTCCCCTGAAAGTGGTACTCGAACCCTGGCTGTGAAGGGGCCTAGAAGTCAGAGAAGTTGTTGGTCAGCGACTCTATGTCTCGTCAACTGGTGCCCCATTGGAGAGTTAACTGACTCCTATGTGTATATATAAAGTAAACATAATAAAACAACCACCGTTCTTAATTGAACGTCCAGTTAATTGTTTATATAATATGTCACGATATTCCCATAAATTCTTGCTTTAACCTGAGGCATACGTGAACAAACGCATACAAATGTACTGAGAACTAACATGTGTAAGTACATTTAGCTCCCATCTCTTTTTGATCTGACATGAAAACAGACACAATGAACACAAAATAACAATGTTTTTCTGTTTACCTCAGTTTAAAAATCTCCTTGCCTTGCCTATAAATTGCTAATTTACTTGAATGCGGTTGGTCGCATAAATTATTTATGACAACTTAAGATCAAAAACGTTTCAATTAGCTACTTAACGCACGTATCATGCCATTATTCCTGTGTGTCATTTTCTCTTTCGTTTGACTGTTAAAAAATAAATTAGAGTGACTAGTGTTGCTTTGAAATAGTTAGACATCACAACGGTGCGATGGGCTGACATATCTTTAAAACAAGATAATGTCTTTAAGCTGACCTTCATGCCTCGGTGGAACTACCCTGACATTAGTCTGGGCTCTGGTTGGGAGAGTTCTTACAACTCAAACTGTACTCTTTTTGTAGAAGTAAACGCTTTTGAACCAAAACAATAGTAAATGTAACAAATAACATGTTAGATCAGTTTATTATAATGACATTGACTTGAAGGAACAAAGTATGCTGAACGATAGATGTTATTTTCTCCTATTTTATGCCTGACAGCAGATCGAGAATGTGTGCTCTTGATAGTGTGTAACAGTATGAAGTAACTTTATTTGTAAATATGCATTTCTACAAAGGTTCATATCGCGAAAACACATTACAGCATCTCTCAATACAGAGATAAATATTTCGGTCAACCTCACAATTGCATATTTCAGACAATGAGATGTTCATTGCATTTTCGTGAAGCTTACCTGAATAGCTCCTGTCTATAAATTAGATTAAATGGGTTTAAAATGCAATAATTGCACGTAGAATAGCTGACAAGGTGGCGTGTATATAGAAAACTAAATCTTGCGGGAATCTGATCACAAGACTGCCAAACACAATGGACGGAAATGATCCAAAAGTAGCGGAAAGAACCAAAAGGACAATATCAAATTAAAACATAAAAACACAAGTAGTAATAGAAAATACACCTGGTTACATTTTGACACTATAAAAAGTAGAAGGGACACAATTTAAGCATGTGCTTATGAGGCAATATTTTGAACCGGACGCCGTTAAACTACATTTTTGCCGGCATAATATTTTGTAAATTTTTAAAAAAAGTTTCTATTAAATGGTGGAGAATGTTGAAGCCATATTGCCTCCAATCGTGGACGCTATGTAGTACCAAGGTAGTGCCACAAACAAACCATCTCCTTGCAGCTTTACTACAATGCTGCAATAAAGGCTGGGTACCTATCTTCTACTTTGTTGTTCTACTTTCTTCCGTGTTGTCTGCTTTGTCATTTTTTTGTGGTTTTAAGCTGGATTATCAATGTTAATACCCGTTTTTTTGTGAACCACGACCTCGACAATCAGCTGCGAATTTCTGCTTATGCCTGCTTTCTTTTTCAATATTGCAAGCATCTCTTTATTGTTTCAAGCTTTCTTATTTCTTATTGTGTTGCATATTTTTTCCACTGTAACTCTATATTATGAGATACGTGAGTTTTGATGCATTGACAAATGGTTTAAATAAATAACAAACAACTAAAACATTTTTGTTAAATCGCACTGACACAATTATGGTCATATTGGCGACTTCCAGGTAATTGTTGGTGGAAGGAGACCCTAATTATTGACAGAAGAAGACCATAAACTTATATCTGGGTAGAACCACCGGCGCACCGTTGGGCCGCTGGAAGACCTCGCGACAAAACACTTTCACGGTGAACCTCGAACTAAGTAACATTGAAGTAAGAAACTAACTTACTACAAGTACTTAACTTTACTCCGGTTCCTCGAACACCGGATCGGTAGAATTACTTAGAACAGAACTGTCGGTCCCTGAATTTTGCTTTTTGTTTTGTTCTATAAATTACAATGGGGTCGTTCACACAACCTGTCAAAAATAAAATCATCTTAACTAAACTATATTTCAGTTATTTTCTAAGTAATAGATGTAATGTATAAAATATGCTTCTCTTCGGTTAATGCACATTGGATTATGTATTGTTAATGAACTCAATATAACATAATACCGTCTTTTAGTTTCACGTCAAAGTAGTCCTTGTGTATGCAGCTTAAGTTGATATTGAAGAGTATGCAGGTTAATGAAAGCAAATGAAGAGTTTTCTAGTTTTTAACATCTTGTACTTATAAGACCGGCCGCAATAGCTCAAGAGGTAGAGCGTCGGCTTGCGGATCGGGAGGTCGCGGGTTCAAACCCCGGCCGGGTCAAACCTTTAAAGTTGGTAGTAGTGGCTTCCCTCCTAATTCTCGGGTCTAAGGGACAGCATTACGCCTGACACCGTTGGTGTCAGTATAATGGACCGGCCGGGTTCAGTTCCTGGACACCTCATAAGTGCCCTTGTGCTATAATGATAGAAATGTCGCTGCACAGTATCGGCAAAAATGCCGGCAAATCCCAAATCCAACTTATTTAGATTAGGCCTTAATTTTAAATTTGTATGTTCATCTAGTTCTTACTGTGTGTGTTTTATTTTGTGGGTTGCATGTTGTCAGAAAAATGATTTTACAGTTCGACTGTACTGTAGAAATATTTTTTTAATATTGCTGTGATTTAAAGCAAACCAAAACTGATTGGTGACATGTCATTTTTGCGGTGGATATTATCTTAACTGTACCATTTACAATTCTAGAAATATTTCTCTGTGTTGTATTTTTGGAATCTCCCGGGGCGAAACATTTCTTTAAGAGTCATCTGCCACAGATGCTTTCTGAAGTTTCGCCATTTTAGAATCGACATAAGTTTTGTCCTTTTGTTTGAAGTTAAGATGTATAACGACATGTAAAGCTTTTCAACAGTTTTTTAAATAACATAAACAAAGAATGGAAGAATGTCTTATTATCTTTTTCAGTATCTTCATTTTGTATTACTAATGACTTAACTTAGTATAAATGTTCACACGCACGTGTTTAATAATATTTAAATTATACTACAAAACTTAATATATAAATGTACCATTTACTTTATTGCTTCTAAGAACTCATCTGCAATATATCACAATGATCTTGCGCATAGAAAAAAGTAAAATTCGGCAGACATATGTTACGTAACTCCTGATTATTATTTGTATTTTGCCGAAAGAGAAATCTTCTCAAAAGAGATTCATTGCCAATAATGTCTTCTTTGAGTTGTGATTATTTAAAAACAACCGCAATGACATAATATTTAGGTGTAAAAAATAACATTTGTGTTTCATTACCCATTCTGGAAATATGGATAATGTTTATTATGTTAACATTTTATGTTAATGAGTAGCACATACTTGGATGTGAGACAGACCCAGTGTAAAATTCAACTTAGAGGCTCTTTGCATAGTTTGCATTTACAACACGTTCCCGAGCCTTTAACCCGGCATGTAATTAACATTTTACGAAAATTCACTTGGTTCCATTGTAATCAGAACGAAGAGAAACAGCTTGTCATAGAATATAATCGTTTGAATGTGTCAAACGCCTTTGCTCAGGTGACAGTACAATGGTTCATAGGTGAGCCTTTTGTCAAATATTTTCATGCAATTAGTTGTGTATAATTATGTATATGCGTGGGTGTTTAATTGTTATTATGAAAAGATTGACAGTTTCTAATTGTTTCAGGCAAAAAAAACTTTTTATTATTTCATTATTGTTTAAACATTATAATTGACATTTATGTGGTTGTGGGCTTTATATGAATTATATGTCCTATCCACTTATGGTTTGTACTTGTGTACATTTGGTTTGAGACCGGACCTGGAAGCGCAATCTGTAGAGCGTCTGCTCAAGGTAGGGGAGGCCCCGGGTTCGATCCCGGGCCGCGACATACCAAAGTCGTTAAAAATGGTAGTGGTATAGCTCCCTCGCTAACGCTCAAGCAAATATAAGGGTAGTTCCACGACTGGTTGGCCCAGTGTCAGGATTATGTGACTGGGTGTGGTATTATGCCAGGTGTTCACGGCATTTTATACACAGTGAAGGTAGCACTATATCTGCTTCAAGTGACACCGTCTCCAGATAACTGAAATACTGTTGGTGGGACGATAAACCCAATAAACAAATCATTTGGTTTGAAAAGCACTTTGTTTATCATTATCTTTACCGTATTCTTATAATTCAGTTAATAAGATTTTTATTAGATTTGTTATTTGCAGAATCTGTGTTACATCTTTTAAAATATTTTTCAGTTTATAAATTCATGTAATAAAACAATTATCGCAGTGTTTGCAGCACTCAACGTGTTTAAAATAAACACATTTGCGATCGTTGTAAAATTATTTTTGATCTATAGCTGTGACACATCATCGGAAACCAGCGCTCGACTATTCCGTTTTACTACACTCGTCGACCGTGGGTTTATTGGTAAATTTTCTGACGTCATGTCAAACTGAATAGAACAAAAATTGGCCAATCATAATACTGCTTTCAAAATCCATACTCTTCAGCGTGGAGACTAGAAGTATAACAATGGCGGTGCCCGGTGCCCCAATCGAAAGAAACGAGCTTTATCATTGGTCTGAAATCTTCATCGGATTATGAAGCGTCCACTGAAATATTATTACCAGTGAAATAAATATCCCACTGACGATGAATGGAGATTAACGGAATTTGTACATAGATGCATGCTAAAGGTACTCTCTCATTTTTACCTTATAAGTGATATTAGGAAAAAAACATATTATTTACTTATCATTGCATAAAAGGTGAAATGCGAGGATTTATATTTATTGATCACGTCATCGCGAGGTTTTTTTCATTACATGTGCGATTTATTCAATAACAATTTTTCCACAAAAACATAAATTTCGTAATTTTCTTTTTTCAATCATTTATTTCAATTCCAACACGACGATTTTTATTCATCATCTAAGATAAGCGGTGCCCCTGTATACGTCTACCATTCGGATTGTTTAGTGTTAAGTAACATTGTTCCGACACAATATGGTCATACTGGCACCCTCCACCATGCAACGTCTTACACGTCGGTGACTCTAAGCGCTCGGTCACTGGAGATTCTGACAGCTGTTAAATGCAGACACAAAGCAGGGCATAATATCAACCGTTATTTAATACTTTTGTTACTACTAATAGCGTGTTAAACAACATGTTGCACCTTCTATTAAAATAAGCTGAAATATTTCCCTAATTAATATTCCAACAGAATATCTACGTTTTTTTAATTGTCTACACTTTTTCAACTGACTGTATGAAGTTCTTCAACCGACTTTCTAATGTCATTCAACATGCTGTCTTTGATCCTTCAACTGACTGTCTACGGTTATTCTGCTGACTGTCTGAGGTGCTTCAATCGACTATCTAATGTCATTCAACATACTGTCTTTGATCCTTCAACTGACTGTCTACGGTCCTTCAGTTGACTGTCTACGGTCCTTCAACCAGCTGTCTACGGTCCTTCAACCGACTGTCTACGGTCCTTCAACCAGCTGTCTACGGTCCTTCAACCGGCTGTCTACGGTCCTTCAACCGACTGTCTACGGTCCTTCAACCGACTGTCTACGGTCCTTCAACCAGCTGTCTACGGTCCTTCAACCGACTGTCTACGGTCCTTCAACCAGCTGTCTACGGTCCTTCAACCGACTGTCTACGGTCCTTCAACCGACTGTCTACGGTACTTCAACCGACTGTCTACGGTCCTTCAACCGACTGTCTACGGTCCTTCAACCGACTGTCTACGGTCCTTCAACCAGCTGTCTACGGTCCTTCAACCGACTGTCTACGGTCCTTCAACCAGATGTCTACGGTCCTTCAACCGACTGTCTACGGTACTTCAACCGACTGTCTACGGTCCTTCAACTGACTGTCAACGGTCCTTCAACCAGCTGTCTACGGTCCTTCAACCGACTGTCTACGGTCCTCCAACAGGCTGTCTACGGTCCTTCAGTTGACTGTCTACGGTCCTTCAACCGACTGTCTACGGTCCTTCAACCAGCTGTTTACGGTGCTTCAACCGACTGTCTACGGTTCTTCAACCGACTGTCTACGGTCCTTCATCTGACTGTCTACGGTCCTCCATCGACTTTCTACGGTCCTTCATCTGACTGTCTACGGTACTTCAACTGACTGTCTACGGTCCTTCAACCGACTGTCTACGGTCCTTCAACCGACTGTCTACGGTCCTTCAACCAGCTGTCTACGGTCCTTCAACCGACTGTCTACGGTCCTTCAACCAGATGTCTACGGTCCTTCAACCGACTGTCTACGGTCCTTCAACCGACTGTCTACGGTCCTTCAACTGACTGTCAACGGTCCTTCAACCAGCTGTCTACGGTCCTTCAACCGACTGTCTACGGTCCTCCAACAGGCTGTCTACGGTCCTTCAGTTGACTGTATACGGTCCTTCAACCGACTGTCTACGGTCCTTCAACCAGCTGTTTACGGTCCTTCAACCGACTGTCTACGGTTCTTCAACCGACTGTCTACGGTCCTTCATCTGACTGTCTACGGTCCTCCATCGACTTTCTACGGTCCTTCATCTGACTGTCTACGGTCCTTCAACAGGCTGTCTACGGTCCTTCATCTGATTGTCTACGGTCCTTCATCTGACTGTCTACGGTCCTCCAACAGGCTGTCTACGGTCCTCCAACAGGCTGTCTACGGTCCTTCAACCGACTTTCTACGGTCCTTCAGTAAACTGTCTACGGTCCTTTATCTGACTGTCTACGGTCCTTCAGCCGACTGTCTACGGTCCTTCATCTGACTGTCTACGGTCCTTTATCTGACTGTCTACGGTCCTTCAACCGACTTTCTACGGTCCTTCATCTGACTGTCTCAGTCCTTCAGCCGACTGTCTACGGTCCTTCAACAGGCTGTTTACGGTCCTCCAACAGGCTGTCTACGGTCCTTCATCAGACTGTCTACGGTCCTTCATCTGACTGTCTACGGTCCTTCAGAAAACTGTTGACGGTCCTTCAACTGACTGTCTACGGTCCTTCAACTGACTGTCTACGGTCCCTCATCTGACTGTCTACGGTCCTTCATCTGACTGTCTACGGTCCTTCATCTGACTGTCTTCGGTTCCTTAACTGATTGTCTACGGTCCTTCATCTGACTGTCTACGGTCCTTCATCTGACTGTCTACGGTCCCTTAACTGACTGTCTACGGTCCTTCATCTGACTTTCTACGGTCCTTCATCTGACTGTCTACGGTCCTTCAACTGACTGTCTACGGTCCTTCAGTAAACTGTCTACGGTCCTTCAGTAAACTGTCTACGGTCCTTCAACCGACTTTCTACGGTCCTTCATCTGACTGTCTACGGTCCTTCAACTGACTTTCTACGGTCCTTCAGTAAACTGTCTACGGTCCTTCAGTAAACTGTCTACGGTCCTTCAGTAAACTGTCTACGGTCCTTCAACTGACTTTCTACGGTCCTTCAGTAAACTGTCTACGGTCCTTCAGTAAACTGTCTACGGTCCTTCAACCGACTTTCTACGGTCCTTCATCTGACTGTCTACGGTCCTTCAGCCGACTGTCTACGGTCCTTCAACAGGCTGTCTACGGTCCTCCAACAGGCTGTCTACGGTCCTTCATCTGACTGTCTACGGTCCTTCATCTGACTGTCTACGGTCCTTCAGTAAACCGTCTACGGTCCTTCAACAGGCTGTCTACGGTCCTTCAGTAAACTGTCTACGGTCCTTCAACTGATTGTCTACGGTCCTTCAACCGACTTTCTACGGTCCTTTATCTGACTGTCTACGGTCCTTCATCTGACTGTCTACGGTCCCTTAACTGACTGTCTACGGTCCTTCATCTGACTGTCTACGGTCCCTTAACTGACTGTCTACGGTCCCTCATCTGACTGTCTACGGTCCTTCATCTGACTGTCTACGGTCCTTCATCTGACTTTCTACGGTCCTTTAACCCGCTGTCTACGGTCCTTCATCTGACTGTCTACGGTCCTTCAACCCGCTGTCTACGGTCCTTCATCTGACTGTCTACGGTCCTTCATCTGACTGTCTACGGTCCTTCATCTGACTGTCTACGGTCCTTCAACCCGCTGTCTACGGTCCTTCATCTGACTGTCTACGGTCCCTTAACTGACTGTCTACGGTCCTTCATCTGACTGTCTACGGTCCTTCATCTGACTGTCTACGGTCCTTCAACCCGCTGTCTACGGTCCTTTAACTGACTGTTTATGGCCCTTCAACCAACTGTCTACGGTCATTCAACAGATTGTCTACGATCCTTTAACAAATGCCTACCGATTACTTTACCAACTGTTCTATATCCCAAACATTTATAAAGCATGCAATGACGTTCATTAGATAATCGTTGTTTTATCCACGAGGTCCAATTTCCCTAAGCATTTCTCAGTTGAGATTTAATTTATTTAAGTTCAACTGATCTCATTAGTTAACTTAGTTCACTACGTAACATGTTACCGTAAACACCATGTAAGTTACACGTTGTTACTATTAGATTTTCACTCTGATTGTGAACACAAATATATTATTATATTTTCCTGTAAGACACATTAGGATTACATAGTGAGCTTGAGAAAGGCCACAACTGGTAATGGACATCAGAGGCGTGCCTATGCGATTTTTAGGTTTACGCACTATTCCCAGGAGAGTCGAGGAGCATGTCCTTATCCACCTCTTTCCCCTCACCCCCATCCCCGAATTTCTTTTCCATAGAACGCCGTAGATGGATTTTGTGGTGAGTGGAGGACTCTCACTGTCTCAGTACAAAGAATTGTCTAAGTGCAGGAAGAGGTATGGGATTAGCCGGCATTTTTGCCGATACTGTGCAGCGACATTTCTATCATTATAGCACAGAGCACTTTTGAGGTGCCCAGGGACTGAACCCGGCCGGTCCATTATACTGACACCGACGAGTCAGGCGTAATGCTGTCCCCTTAGCCTCGAGCGTTATGAGGGAAGTCACTACTACCAACTTTAAAGTCTTTGGTTTGACCCGGCCGGGGTTTGAACCCACGACCTCCTGATCCGCAAGCCGACGCTCTACCGCCCGCGCTATGTGTAGGACAAGCCAGAAAAACGTCATACATGATTGCAGCAGAGTGTAAAGAATTTGGAAAAATGCTCAAATTACAATTTAAATAATGAACACAACTAACTGATAGTGCCTCACTCGGACTATACGATTATTCTTATGCGCTTTTGGACGTTTTTATTGTTTCAATTTTTGGAAGCAACTGTACGCACGTGCGTAAGTGCGAAAGCCCAGGCACGCCCCTGGGGTCACATGCAAGTGGGGCAAGATGCACACGGTTTTCAAGACAATGAGATTGAGACTGTGATTATTATTAACCCCCCCCCCCCTGATAATATAAATACCTTCTGGGGAAACGATAAGGAAAACTGTCAGTTTATTCTACACTTTATGTCGGCATGAGGGCAAAATCTTGACATAAATGTCGATGCACGATTTTATTGGAAAACAGTGTTTGGAGTTATTCAAAAGGTTGAGAAACATCACCAACTTTTCAAAGCCCTGCAGTGAATTTGTTTTTATCACATGATATATAGTCTATCATAATATCAATAATAGTCCATGGCTTACAGTCTCAATATATGTGGAAGTTAATAAGTATGTACGGCGTAAGGATCAAACGGTTTATCGTTGTTAATATCATTACGAAACTCATTTACATATGTTTACAAGCCATACGCATGGCCTAAAATAGTGAGTTGAATATTCCATTCTTCCCCCTCATACTTATAATCACCATCGTCATCATCATCATCACCATCGTCATCATCATCATCACCATCATCGTCATCACCATCCATCACCATCGTCATCATCATCATCAAACTTATTGTCGTCATTTCTATACGTATGATCATATTCAGCAATGCATCCATCGGCATCTAACAAAATAATCTTGAAAAAAAAATCGACATATTCTTTCGAACACTAGATTCTAGATTTATAACTCAGTACTTGTTTGTATTACTCCAACAGTACCACTGTCACTTTCAATTAAATCCCTAGATCTCGTATCCTTAATATTAACACTCACTCTTATGCCTTGAGCGCTAAAGCTGCTAACATAGAGAAGCATATTCAACAACACGAGGCTGTTCTTTGACAAAATCTGAATCTGTTTTTTTTTCAATTTTACTAATTCAATATTTGTTTTTACATGCACATCAATATAAACATACACATACTGTTAACATATACTTAATAATATTCTGAATGTGAGCCAAAGCTTCACTCTATTATTCTGAAGTTTTCACTTACGTTCATTTCTATTTCCGGGTATGTTTGGGGTAATGTTTTTTTCATCACAAAAGACACGAAACTGTCAAAGGACATAGGTCGTGTGTATAAATATGTTTTAAGCACGATTTATGTGCTGAAAGATATAAGTTTTTGAATGATAACTGAGGGTGTATAGGTAGGTAAAGTCTAACCGTACAGATACACTGTGTAACTAAATATAGCTTTACCTATCTTCATACAAAAATTACTAAGTTATCACAACTGTTTTATTGTAAGGGATTCCCATCAGTAATTACACTAATTCTGAATCATTGACGTACTACGTGTAAAATTAGATTCTGAAATAAACATTTTTGGCACCTTAATAATAGGCATTAGCTAGCAAATGATTCAACCATATTACTTTTCCACTACTGTTGGCACATCTTTATGAGGATGGGTTCACCAGAAAGTGTTAGCATATACCCGGTAAACCGCGTACCCTGGCGGTTGTACTGGTTAAGTGGAAGTTTCTCTGTTACTTGTTATTCAATTATATCACGACATTTGTTCTGTCATTCTCAATTAATCTCTCAACTCCGCTTCCCGTCCTTTAACAAGAGCAATGTTTTCCATTTGAAGGTGATGGAAAGGGTATTTAGGTATGTTTGCTTAGCATATACACATTAATTTATTGTCAAACAACTTTTAACACTAAGTCATCACCCACGTGCTTGTTGCATATCATAATGTCAGCAGAATGTGTTTTTTTTTATTAAAATTTGTTTTTAAATGTTTTAAAAGTATCTCGCTTCATGCATACATCTTCATCTAGCCATACCCGATAATACAGCCTTACATTCTCAGTTTAAATTTTATACTACAAGCACATACTATTGCTAAACTTAATGTTGCATGATGCCAACAACTTTTCGAAATAGACGATAGTCATTTTGTTTAAGAAATAAGACAGTGGCAGAAATTCCAGTTTCAGAAGCTTAATGTTAAAATTTCATGTTTCTGCCAAATTATTGAACACAATGTGTTGTTTATTAAGCGTTCGTGTTATGCTCTTCCACATGCAATATTCTAAAAACATTACATTGTAATCAATAAGGAACGGCATCTGACAGGCCATTCTGGTAATACTTTAACGAATAGAAACACACAATATACATATTAAATACCGATTAATAAACATTCCGATTAAATATGATGAATTCACCATTATTGGTTTTATGCAATTATTACGTTTACATTTCTGTGCGTGCCCGGTGTCGGAATAATGTGATTGGGTGTGGTATCATGCCAGGTGTTCACGGCATGCTATACACAGTGAAGGCAGCACTATATTCCCTTCAAGTGGACACCGTCTCCAGATAACTGAAATACTGTTGATGGGACGATAAACCCAACAAACAAACATTTCTCTGCGTTCAATCGAAATTGAATATAACTTCGCTTGTTCTTTTATATTTAATAATTTTACAAGAAACTAAAGCATGTTAAGGTGCTTTGATGCTTTTAAAATCGAGTGAAAATAAATGAAAAAAAATTCTTCAGTTTTGCTAATTTCAAAACAGAAAGCAATTATGTTATTATGAGCAATCGCAAATTATTAAAACCTAATCCGCGTGGCAATTATAGGAAACTTCTTAAAATAAGGATGATAGCATGTCATTTATTTTAACAATAATTTAGTCTTGTGTCTTCTTAAATACATGATTACATACATGCCCATCTTAATTTAATTATATTTAAAAGAATTTCTTACTAGTCAAGACGTATATAAATATCTTAATTGTTAAAGAGTTGTTTTTTACAAAGTATTTGAAATGCAATATTTTGTAGTAAAGAGGTTCCATATTTTAAATTTTCCTTATTTCCAATTCCTGGTAACAAAGATACATTTTATGTTTAATTGTTAACTTACCAAAAATTTAGTCTTGTCAAATTTGTCAAGGCTGAGTTTAAAAGCAACGTTCTTTTTTCCAATTCATTCTAACACGTGCAGTTATCACTATATACTGCATGATATCCAGCTAATAAGTTATAATATCAGCTGTAAGTCAGTTTCCCTTCGATGACCAAAGGGGTATTTTTTATGAATGCCATCATGTTTCAATAACGTGACAGAACTATGAAAAAATTATAATATCTAGCGAAATTGTAACTACCAGGAAGTTGTAAATGAACAGGAAGGACAAAACTGATTAACAACCATTTCTATCTGGTCATGACCTGTATATGCTACTCTTTCTTTCCTATTCCAATCGTTGTCATTAAAGGGCATAAAGAGGTTTAACAAACCTCTTAACTGCTTTAAGCTTATTGACGTCATAGAATGAACTGAAATTGGTTTAACAAACCTCTTAACTGCTTTAAGCTTATTGACGTCATAGGATGAAACGAAATTGGTTTAAAATTAGAATAACGTCTGTAAAACAAAGGTTTGAGCTTTGCACAACAAGTCAGCTTGACAGGCTATAGACTTACGTGTAATCTTTCTCAGATGTATTACAGTTCGGGGTGACTTGCCCTGGTCTAGAAACAGTACTCCTATGTCGTAAATCATTCGTTTGGCATACTTTAAAAGATTCCATTTATCTTCCGCCAATAGCTCAATCAAGGAAGTTATTTCGGAGTTTAAGAAAATTAGCAGAAGATTTCAACATGATGTTTTGTAATGTAAGTAATTATGGTGGAAGCGTTTTGCTTTAATGAAAACATCGGGACATGTCAATAACTCACTTCTTGGTATGACATGCATTCGCATCCTATTCTCTAATGTATGCTATTGGAACGTATTTACATGTTTATGTATACATATGCATACAATAAAAGTGGAGTTTACAAGTAATTCTGGTTTTTTTTCAGATCATCCGTCAATGAAATAGGTGAAATACATTTGTACAATGTAGCTGATTCATAATTAATTTTTATTTCAATATACAATATTTTCTTATTCCATTTTGACGCATAAACCGTCTTCAGAAGATATTGAAGATTATACATTGCAAAGCCATATGGCAGCTTAATTAAAAGACGTTAAGGGCACGGACATTATTTTTATTCCTCATAAGAACGCTAAGGTGGCTTTATACGCTCAACCAGTATTAGCATACATACATAGCACCAGTAATGCGGAGGTTCATTTCTGGCGCCGTAGAGCGACTTGCGTCAACAAACGGGATCTATAATTTATATTAAATGTTATTTTTACTGTGTTATTGTTAATATTAATATTTACTAATTTAATAAAGCTACTATTGTTTTCACTGATTTTCTGAAATGTAATTTGCACTGTGCTGTATATGGCAGGAACAAATTGGCGCCGAAAGCGTTAAAGAACGGAGCATTTACTTCAAGCCTTCAATCGATTTCGTCTCTTTCACTATAGCCATTAAATAATAAACGTAGTAAGTTTTCTCAAAGCAAGATTAATGATCTTTAAGGCTTGTTCAGATAAGGAACTTAAGACATAACAATCAATTCAGTAAACATTTCAATTTATTTAATGTGCACTTCCATGTCATATTGGAAATTTAACGCGATGCGAAAACCTATCTAAAACTATGTGATTTTTAACGGTTCTTTACCGTCTTGTAAAAGCAAGAAAACATAAAAATAACTCATTAGACGTTAATATCCCATTTCCAGTTAGAACCATGTGGCGTGAGCAATGCCGTGGTGGTGAAAGTTCTGCTTAACGAATATACCAACATATTAAGCTTTTCGAATATAATGTCCCGTACTTCTTTACAATGTCTTTAACCGTATATAGCTAAGGTTTAACTACGTTCCTATGGATGCATTTAGACAGAGGTCGTTATTGAAGTAATTAACGACGGTTATTATTTCTGCCCTCGCTCTGTGGTAACACAATTATGCCACTTGAATGAAAGAATACTCGCACAGACACCACCCATGAAGGTCTGGGTAACTGGGTCTGTTGCCCTATTCATCACCTCAACAACATGCTACTTTTGTCTGTCACGAGGAGATACGACTGACCTTACCTATCACAGTATAATCAGAGACCTTCTTTGTGCTTTTTTTTTGCTCTTGTTCCCCTTTCTTTACTATCTTACGAAAAAAGTCATCTAAGATTTTTGCTTTGATTGCAGGACTAACATATTGCGAAATAAAAGAAATGTTTCGTGACTTTATGCCAAAGGACTTTTGCCATTGCGTACGTCTGTAGTGCCTGGCTTATTCAGCCATGGGAATGATGTGTTGTAACACGAACTCACTGCCACTCGCAATATCCCTTGCTATGTGTAGCGAACAATTCACTGAAGCCTTGGCATGTCAGTTATTTTCATTCATTTGTTCGTATAATCCTAGGTCGTCATTAAATGGTAAGTGTGACATAACAATCTAGTGCGAGTTCAAACTATATTGATATAATTAGATGAATTAATCGACGTATAAAGTAATGGGTGTTGAAATATATTTACCAAGTTAACGTACGAACAATAAGTCATCCTGAACTGTTGCCCGTATAACATGGTTACGTTCCACAGCTGTGTTGCCAATCGGACATACAATTATTGTAAAATAAACAGCTTGCCTAGAAACTATATTTCAGCGGATGTAGAATAATTCGATAGTTATCTGTGCTTATCAACATTGGAGCATCAAGAAAGTTAAAATAAAATAATCAATAGACGTACCTTTGCACGAGTTTACCAACAGGAAAATATGAATTAGTCCTATGAAAAGCACAACATTATTATATTAAAATTTGCACTTGACAAAAGCACACACATACACACAAAGTGACTCTATCTCTGCCTAAATGTGTACCAAAGCTTCACTCTATGATTCTGAATGTGTACCAAAGTTTCACTCTATGATTCTTAATGTGTACCAAAGCTTCACTCTATGATTCTGAATGTGTACTAAAGCTTCACTCTATGATTCTGAATGTGTACTAAAGCTTCACTCTATGATTCTGAATGTGTACTAAAGCTTCACTATATGATTCTAAATGTGTACTAAAGTTTCTCTCTATGATTCTAAATGTGTACTAAAGCTTCACTCTATGATTCAAAATGTGTACTAAAGTTTCACTCTATGATTCTTAATGTGTACCAAAGCTTCACTCTATGATTCGGAATGTGTACTAAAGCTTCGCTCTATGATTCTGAATGTGTACCAAAGCTTCACTCTGTGATTCGGAATGTGTACCAAAGCTTCACTATATGATTCTGAATGTGTACCAAAGCTTCACTCTATGATTCTGAATGTGTACCAAAGCTTCACTCTATGATTCTAAATGTGTACCAAAGCTACACTCTATGATTCTGAATGTGTACCAAAGCTACACTGTATGATTCTGAAGGTTTTCACTTACGTTCATTTCTATTTCCGGGTCGGGGTGGAGTAATGAGTGAATATACTTGCGGATTCTAACTGACACAGTTATGGTCGTATAGGTGACGTCCAGATTATTATTACGGGAGGAAGACTTCATACTGTTTTGACTAGAGCCACCGGCGAACCGTATGTCAGCAAGAAGATGTCCTTACATGAAACTTCTGGCCTAGGATGGGACTCGAACAAACGCTATGAGGCGCTTGGGTGTTATTGCACATCTTGAAGATTTTCTCTCAAAGGCAACAATGTAAAGCAGTGGATGCAGTTCTCGAGTCATTTTAATTCTGTTCAGATAACTATAATTTACTAAGATGTATAATGGAAATATTTTTGGTCCAAAGTGTTGAATAACGTTGTATAGCATTACGTTTAACCGTACTATGTACGGACCATGTACATGTAACCACCAAACGCAATGCTGTATCAACAGATGAAGATGTGTGTATGAAGCATGACATATATATGTATATATATTATTTCTGTAATTTGAAAAGATAATAAAATTTTGATGACAACACTCAGCTCTCATTATGATATGCAAACAAGCGTGTAAATGTTGATACAGTGTCTAAAAACTCCAGAGAATAAATTAGTGTGTAAAGGTTAAACAAACAAACCTAAATACTCTTTCCATCACCTTCAAATAGAGAACATTGCTTTTATTCAAGGACAGAGGGGTTTTGAGAGATTTATTTGGAGAGACGGAACAAATGTCGTGATATATATAAAACAGAAAAGTCGTTGATGAGAAGCATTAAAGGCGGCGCAAAAAGTGAAAGAGGAAAACAGACATGTTTGAAAAGTAATGGTTTTTATTTAAAAGTTTTCAGCATACTATAAATCTTGAGAAATAGGTTTTCCAAGATGTGACAAATGTAGAGAAAAAGTTGCAAAATAATTATATTTACTATAATACTTAAGTGCACTAGCCGAAATTGCACATGTGCAGCAGCCTCAAAGTACACAAATAATCATTGTTTATAAAGTACTTTTCTAAGTTATGTTGAAAGATACAGACACACACAAAAATACAAACAAATAAATAAATAAAATAATAAGAACGCTTTTTACCGAATAAGGACCCGTATTTTATCAGGTAAGGTCCGCAAAACAAACTTTCCCCATGTGCAAATTTCAGTGAGCATTCCTCATATAGGCGTCGCGGTCCAGCAAGTCGCCAATAACAAGTAACGCAGAGACTTTCACTTAACCAGGACAACCGCCAGTGTACGCGGTTTGCTGGTATATACTTACACTTTGGGTTGAACTCTTCCTCAAAACGCGTGCCAACCGTAATGGAAAAGTAATTTGTTTGAATCATTTACTTGGTAATGCCCATTATACTGCCAAAAGGATAGCCAAAAAATGCTTCTTTCAGAATCTCATTTTGGCCCAAGTAAGCCAATGATTCAGAAGTAGTGTATTTTTAAACAAGAAGGTTAAAACTATGTACAGATGCCAAGTGTGTCTGTAGAGTTAAAATTTACCTACTTATACACCCTCAGTTGTTAATCAAAATCTAACACCATTCAACACATATATCATGCTTAAAACATTAATAAAACATAGGCTATGTCAATAAACGGTTTTATGACATTCGTTCAAGACGAGAATAGCACCCCTCGACCTCGACCTTGAAATAGGAATAAACGCAAGTGAACATTTCAGAGTGAAGCTTCGTATAACGTTGTGTTAATAATATGTGTAAGTGCATGTGCATGTATATACACATATTTAATTATTAAAATAGAAAATATAGATTCGGAATATATTTCTTTACATTTTATGTATTAATGAGTTCCAAAAGGTTGACAGACGTTGTTTGTATTTCATGGCAGACTTGCCACGTGTTGTTGAATATGTTTCTCTCTGTAAGTAGCTTTTGCGCTCAAGGCATGAGATGAATGCTAATATTTAGGATACGAGATCTGGGAATTTAATTGAAAGTGACAGCGGTACTGTCGGGGTATTATAAAACAAAGCAGTTGCATAACAAGCATTTAGCATAAAAGATGTTCACATCAATAACTGCCAAGAAATTCTTAAAAGATTATCGGTAAGATGGTTATATTGGTGAATATAATGATACTAATTTGACTGCCGACTACAATTTTTAAGATGATGTTAATGATGTTGATGATGATGATGACGCTGCTACTGCCGCTGACGATGATGAAAATGATAATGAAGAAGAAGATGGCGGCGATAACGATAATGATGATAATGGCGACGACGACGACGACGACGACGATGACGATGATGATGATGATGATGATGATCACAATGATAGGTGTGACGAGCGATTCATAATTACATGTGTCGACATCCTTGCTAAATTCCAGTGGTATCAAAATGTAAGCCTTGGAAAATTATCGATGTTAATAAACTATAGTTGATGTGATTAAAGCATACACAATCAGGTTTTAGTGTTTTGACATGTTATGGTGATGTTGTCCAACCTTTTGAATAACTCTAAACTCTTTTTTGTCACTATGATACTCCATTGACATTTATATCAAGATTTTACAGTTATGCCGACATAAAATATGGAAAAAACTGACAGTTTCCCTTATCATTTCCCCAGGACGTACTGGTAGTATCAGAGGGATTGGTACGAATTTAATAAAAAAATCCGTCATTCAATCCAGAATACATTGGGGGGTTGGTCGAAAATTATTACCCAGCTAAAAATAGAAAAAAAGCTCCCGCATTTTATAGCAAGATGTGTGCATCTGGCCCTACTTGCATGTCTATTGCTCAGTTGTGACCTTTCTAAATTTCACTTTGTATTTCTAAAAAAAGTGTCTTACAAAAATAATTAAAAAAAAGTCGTTGATGCGAAGCAAAAAGGAGATGTTAAGAGATTAAATCAATATGGGAGAAAGTATCAAAGACACTTCAAACTTTATGGTTTTTATTTGGAAGTTTTCAGTTTACTATAATTTTTCGAGAAAAAGAAAAGAAAAAACTTACATTCCTGAGACAATAGAATGGTTTAAAATAAAATAAAAAGCAAAGCCCGACACCATTTAATAGGTTTTCTAAGATGTTACATATGTAGAAAAATGCAAAGTTATTATAATGAACTATAAAACTGAAGTGTACTAGCAGAAAATGCACATGTGCAGCAGCCTCACATTACACAAATAAGTAATGTTCAGATAGTATTTTTCTCGAACGTCGTATGTTGTTTTTCCAGTATCTTATTGATTTTTTTAATGTTATTTTGAAAGTTACAGATACACAAAAATAAATAGAAAAATAAAAACATAAAATAGAACACCTTTTACCGAATTAGGACCCGCATTGATCAGGTTTAGAAAGTCCGCAAAACAAACTTTCCCCATGTGCAAATTTCAGTGAGTATTCCATATATAGATCTCGCTCTCTAGCGCGTCGCGAATAATTCATTATTTAATCAACCTGAAACTGTAATGGTGAAATCTTGTCAATAACAAGGTATTTCCCTAATTTGTTAAATGCTGCAATGGGTTGAGCGATGAGGTCAAATTTGAGCTTGACGTAAATCTCAACTTAGAAATGCTTATGCAGATTGGACCTCAGGTATACAAAATCTGTTATCCAAAAACGTCAGTGTACTGGCATTATTAATGTTTGTGATACAGAACCTTTTGAATAGTATTTAATAACCATTTTTAAGAACCGTTGCCTGTCAGTTGAAGGACCGTAGACAGTCTGTTTAAATATTATTAAGGGCAAATAGTGCGAGTAATTTAAGCGAATTTTTTAAACATTTTAGTAAACTTAACATGCTAGAAATGGCAACAAAATATTAAATAACGGTTGAGATATCGCCATGCTTTGTGTTTTCATTTAATAGCTGCCTGAGTCTCCTGTGACCGAGCGGTCTCTGTCTTGCAAGATATTCCATGCAGGAGGCCGCCAATTTGACCCTATTGTGTTGGAACGACGTTTCTCAAACCACTCCGAATAGCAAGCCGTATATGTATACATGGGCACAGGTTATTTTAAATAATACAAATTTTTCAAGTTAAAATGCACGAGAACAATCTAATATGATCGTGAATGTAAATCAAGGAATTTGAAAACTGAAAGTTGTGTGGTTCCAAATTGTAATGGAAGGAATCGAAAACTTGTTACTATATAATAAGTACCTTATATGAAAACTTGATATCCTATATACTTGTAAGATATATATATTTAAATCATGATTACAATTTTCTTTGCAATTATAATAAAATGATGTGATTTTGTGTGTTTTATTTTTCAAACGTCCCTTGATAGGTATATAAGTTATAGATCGTGCAATTATGGGTTATTTTTAATAAAATTTGAATTATTTTTAAGTCGGAAAAATTGTTTCATGATTTTAATTAGTAGACCGAAAACGATGTTATAGAAGTATGACACAAATTCTATATTATACAAATCTGCATAATCGCATAATATAAATACGATGTATCAAATAATAAACATTGTGTTATTAACAAAATGGGCTCAAGTGTTTATTAGAAGTGTTTACGAAAAATATTTCATATAGAGTTTAAAACCACACAAAAATAGATATTAGTCTCTCAATGACATTTAAAAAAAACGTTTTACCGCAAAACAATTAGAAGCTGTCAATTTTTTCAAGGTAATAAACAATTTAACACATCATCTGTATTTAATTATACATAACTACATGTACGAACAATATTTGACAAAATACTCAGCTCTGAGCTTTGTACAATTACCTGAACAGTATCAAGAACAACATCATTTGACATTTGAAACGTTTTATATTCTATTTTATTGCAAGCTGGTTCTCGTCAATCAAACTAATATGAAAACAAAAAACGTCATTAACAAACTAGTCTAACGGCCCTTAAACGTGTCTCAAATGCGATAAAACGATTAAAAGCGCTCTTGACAAATGGCACCAAGTCAGCTTCATATCAAACTATTTGCTACTCTTTAACACATTATGTTGAAATATCTAACATCATTATGTACATGATGTATGCAAAATGTGCAAGAAACACATATGCTGTGTGTTATTCTTTTTGTGTTTTATATAATCACGGCACAAGAAAAATGTGACCATTGAAAATGAATCACTTTTAAGTGGATTCCTCTTTCAAAAGAATGGAAATTACAACCGGTAAGGGACACGTGTTATCCTGTCAACTTATATTTATTCTACTTATCTATGCGCTAGTTCTGTGTGATCTCTTACAGATGAGTTCGTACAAAAAATAAAGTACGGGGTTTATCAATTATTGTATTGTATTTAAAGTATAAGTAAATATTTCAACAATTGTGTCTAAATGTTATCTGAAGTATGCGCCTGAACACTGATACCCAGCGAAGTCAGCATCAGTAATAAAAAATACTGCTTAAAACAGTTGATATATGATACATTTGTGTTTAAATATATTTACAAAACCTGTTGAAAAGTTTTATATATTTATTTCGTTTTATAATTATATTTCTAACAAAAGGCCATTTTTTTCCACAATGGAGGAATTTAGAAAAGGCAAACATGTGTCTGAAAACTCTTGAAAAAATATTTCGCCCCAAAGAATCCAAATATACATCACAATCTAGAACTCTGAATCAGATGGTATAGTTAAGGGAATATTCATTGCAAATGTGATTGTTGACCAGTCAATTGTTTTGTTTAATTTAGTGTATATATATTTAAGAAATCATTTCTTGGCTAGAGAAGATCTGTGAATTTTCTGCCAATTCCCTTTCACATGTATAGATCAGATGTCGCTTTAAACAAAAGTAAATCGTTTATTTTGATACACTGACTTGAAATCAAAACAGTTTACAGTTTGTATGTTCGTATTAATATATTTTCCAAAAATAAACGGATAAACTCGATTGTCAGACGTTGACTGGTTATATATATAGTGATCTAGGCCCCCTTTGGCGTTCTAAGTTTTTTCTGAATATTTCTAAAAATAGTAAATCGTTGACACTCATGTCATTGACCAGACTACCACACATTCGCGGAACAGTTTCGGATCGTGTCCGTAGCATAGCAATTTCACTGGTTAACAGACATTGACCGATGTACCAGCGATTTTTAATGAGTAAATGGGTGCACCATAATAGATCTCTCTCTCTCTCTCTTTTTGTCTCTCTGTCTTTGTCTCTGTCTCTCTGTCTCTCTCTGTCCCTGTCTCTCTCTGTCAATCTCTGTCTCTGTCTGTCTCTCTCTGTGTGTCTCTCTGTGTCTGTCTCTCTGTGTCTGTCTCTCTGTGTCTGTCTGTCTCTCTCCTCTCTCTCTCTTTCTCTCTCTCTCTGTCTCTCTCTCTCTCTCTCTCAACAAATTTAATTATAATAAAGTAATAAATTTAAAATAATATAATTATACAGTGGATTATATCGAGCGACTTCAACTGGCTTATCAGTACCCAGGAAACAGTTGGATCTAAGTGTGGATTAACTTAACTGCATGTTTGTCAATATGTTGTTGTTTTTTGACAATTTGAGATGTCTTATATATTTGTGGAAATGGCGGTACATTCTGTTTCCTGACTACTTAGTGCAGTGTCATGGTAATCCAAACGATAGCAAACCAATAGGTGGCGCGACTCTCTGTCGAAAACAGAAATAAAAGCTTCCGACCAAATAAACCAATTGCCTGTACAATTGCATATCTTGGCATGACAGCCGAACAATCAGCTAACTGGCATTCCAATTAAGTGTCCAGAAAAAACAGTATGTGTGAGCTGGCATATAAGTGGCTGGTATAACTGCGCTTGAAGCTTCCATGTCGCAGGGATAATGAACATATATACCATTTTATAATACCACATGCATGTTGTTGTTGTTTTTTGTATGAAGACTTATGCAAAAGATATTTTTGGAACCTGCTATTTACCAGAGACCCTTTGTTTACAATTTTAAGAAATTGATGAAATTTATGAAATTGAATCACAATGGAAAATACTTCTGAATATTGTTAAATTTATCAAATAGAGTGTAAAGGTTAGGAATGGTCACTTTAATAGACTGTATCAAACAAACTCTGTCATAAATTAATTATTTACTATTACTCTCTTAGAAAAATGAAGTAAATGTATGTATGGATTTATACCACATAACTAAATATCTTGTATATGATTTAGGTTATAACTAGACAATGTATGTTTTGTACAAATCTAAATAAACGTTGTTCTACTCTGTTCCGCTATCGGTTCAATTAATGTCTTGAAAAGATGGGTGTGATGTATTGAATTTGCATTTCTGATTAAAGACCCTCTAAATATTGTGGAACGTACACATGTCAATACTCTGGGAAGATCTACCTCTCGTATATCGTGGTTTTTAACCAAGCTTAACAACTATTACGCTTGCGTGGTTGTATGATACAATAAACGTTAATACCTCAGATTCTAACCTAACTGTAAGTTACATTTAATAAATACTGCTTCTTTACAATTGACATTTTACGATAGCCAAAGGTAAACTAAAAAAGCTTATAGCAATAGCAGGTACATCGATCCAAAATCAGAACATATGTATCCTGTTTTTCAGAACGGAATGCTGGGAGTGACAATAGTAGTTTACTATAATAAGCAGAACCCCACAATCGTTAGATACACAGAGAGTTTATTATATCTATTTTGACAAGATGCAAATTATATGACATGAAACAATGATGAAACGAAGAGAGGAGTGACATTTTCAGCCCATTAGTTGCATTGAATACTGGAGTCGGTTAAGAACAATCTTCAGGGAAAATACCTATCGTAATTTTAATAGACATATTTTTATTTAAGATTTTTTCTCAAATGGCTTTTTTATATTTTCGCATACACTTTATCTACGGCAACTACATAAATATTTCAAACAATATTTACACGGCGTACACGACCAAAAGTTATTAAATATGGCAAAGAATATTTGTCCATGCTACTCACGACAACAGGCATACCAAAACAAATAATACAAATCAAATATGTGACAATTCGTCTACAGTGGGGCCGAATGTTCCGCACAGAAGCCTGTATGATACATAGTTTACGTGTTATATTAATTGACATAATGTGTACCTGAACAGCACGAAGTACATGTTAAAATTAGAAAGTCCTTCCTCAGACACATCATAGACTAAAACAGGCAAAGGGGAATGGCGTCATAGACTAAAATAGGCAAAGGGGAATGGCGTCATAGACTAAAATAGGCAAAGGGGAATGGTGTCATAGACTATAATAGGCAAAGGGGAATGGCGTCATAGACTAAAATAGGCAAAGGGGAATGGCGTCATAGACTAAAATAGGCAAAGGGGAATGGCGTCATAGACTATAATTGGCAAAGGGGAATGGCGTCATAGACTATAATAGGCAAAGGGGAATGGCATCATAGACTATAATAGGCAAAGGGGAATGGTGTCATAGACTATAATAGACAAAGGGGAATGGTGTCATAGACTATAATAGGCAAAGGAGAATGGTGTCATAGACTATAATAAACAAAGGGGAATGGTGCCATAGACTATAATAGGCAAAGAGGAATGGTGTAGTAGACTTTAATAGGCAAAGGGGAATGGTGTCATAGACTATAATAGGCAAAGGGGAATGGCATCATAGACTATAATAGGCAAAGGGGAATGGTGTCATAGACTATAATAGACAAAGGGGAATGGTGTCATAGACTATAATAGGCAAAGGGGAATGGCGTCATAGACTATAATAGGCAAAGGAGAATGGTGTCATAGACTATAATAGGCAAAGGGGAATGTTATCATTGACTATAATAGGCAAAGGGGAATGGTGTCATAGACTATAATAGGCAAAGGGGAATGGCATCATAGACTATAATAGGCAAATGGGAATGGTGTCATAGACTATAATAGGCAAAGGGGAATGGTGTCATAGACTATAATAGGCAAAGGAGAATGGTGTCATAGACTATAATAGGCAAAGGAGAATGGTTTAATAGACTATACAATAGACAAAGGGGAAACTGAACAAAAAAGCAGTTTAAAAAGTACAAGTAAATAATGCTTACATTTTCAGTCTCAGGAAAACATTTTAACTTAATTCTGAGTTAGACCTATTGAAGTTGATAATTATAACCGACATCTGAATACAATACACAGTTCATAGAATCTTCTGTTACATTTTTTCATATAAGACAACCTTGACAGAGAAAATCTGTCTGTCTGTCTGTCTGTCTGTCTGTCTGTCTGTCTGTTGTCTGTCTGTCTGTCTGTCTGTCTGTCCGTCCGTCTGTCTGCCTGTTTGTCTGCTGTCTGCTGTCTGTCGGTCGGTCTGTATGCATGTAATTATGTATGTATATGTGTGTGTGTGTGTATGTGTTTGTGTGTGTGTATGTATGTGTGTATGTTTGTTTGTTGTTGTTTTTTGTCTGTCTGTCTGTCTGTCTGTTTGTTTATTTATTTGTTTGTCTATCGTCCCAGTAATAATCTTTCAGTTATCCGGAGACGGCGTTGACTTGAAGCAGACGTAGCGTTATGTGAATTGACTGCTGTTAACACCTGACACAGTATTCTGTCACCGAGCTGACAAGTCGAAAAAACGGTCAGCGTTGGCAAAGTAGCTCAACCACGACTATCTCCACCGGTTCGTTTTAACTAGGTAATGGGAATGCTGAAGAGAAACTCTTCTACGGCAATTTCAAAATGATGTCATTTCGACCGCGAAGTCCAGGACCTTTAGTTCTAGGTGATGACATGCTTCCAATGCTCTATCAGGTCTGGTCTCTGACAGTAACACAACAAACGTACACGTTAATCTAAATCACATGTCTGCAATATTAGTGTTTATTATATCATAGTGTTATTAAGATTTAATTATCTTTGCTTTTTATATTAAGGTGGGCATTATCTAAATAAAAAAACTCCTAACCAAGGTGTAATATAAGATGTCATTTACATCATCATGAGTTGGGTATTCGTTCAAGGCACACTCGGCTCTTGAACATATCAGTCCTTTTTTCTCCTTCGCAAAGAAATGCATGTTCCTCCAAATAAAGTTCTAAAAGTTTTTGATGCAGCTAATCGGAAAATAATGCATGTTCTCTTCCCATGACTATGCCAAATTACTTACTTCTAGTCAAGACCCATTTCTGTAGTTGTCGGATTATTAAACCACGCAGACGTTATGCTATTACGAGAATACTCTGTCACTCCCAATATCTCATGCCGTAAAACTTGGTACCATGTTCTATAGATTTGTCCTGTCTATTCTTATTAGAGCTTGTTCATTGTTTCGTAGGCTTTCGGTTTATGTGAATTCCGAAATAACAATAGTAAACAGATGTAACCCACGATCAAAGGGATAATTCATGATATTACTTTTATTGAATTATTGCGCATATTATATTTATATTACATTACATCTATTTTTACCTGTTACCTTTTCTACACAATCAGAAATTCTTTCTTGTAATAGTCTTTGATGCCAGCAATAATTACAACTGACTTACATGTACATGTAATGTTATTATTATTATTATTATTATTATTATTATTATTATTATTATTATTATTATTATTATTATTATTATTATTATTATTATTATTATTATTATTTTAATAATTACAAAGATAGATAGATAGGTAGGTAGGTAGGTAGGTAGGTAGGTAGGTAGGTAGGTAGGTAGCTAGGTAGCTAGGTAGGTAGGTAGCTAGGTAGATAGGTAGGTAATTATTATTATTATTATAAAATTATTATTATTATTATTATTATTATTATTATTATTATTATTATTATTATTATTATTATAAAACACACAACAGATATAACCAAGATTTAAATTTAAAGTCATTCCCAATGTATCTCATTTTATGCATTTCGTTAGTACGAACATGATTGTGGATATGAATATGGAAAGAATATGAAAAGAAAATGAAAACGTACAAAAACGTCTTCGTACTTGTATGATGTTGACTTAATGTGGTGTGCTTTTTTAAAAAAAAGCTGCGCACATCTGGTATATCTTTGACGTTATTGATTTGAAAATGGACCTGTTCCGCTGTCACTACCAATAAATGTTTTCAATATAAACCTTGAATCTATTTCTTGAAGGCAAGATGCTAACTAGAGATAAATGGTGAGATGCGACATCAGGTGTCAGTTATTTTACCAGTCTTTTTTCGTCGACTAAATTTTGTTATCATTTAGGAAGGCATATATATCTTCACGTCTTAAATTTACGAATAAATCGTGAGTATAAAAAAGTATTTATGTATTTCAAACCATTTGGAGGAAGGTATGACATTTGTATGTAATGTGCATATATTAAAGATGATAATGCTATATTTCTAGTAAGTACAGGAAACAATACGAAACACAATTTCAAACGTAAGATAAGATTATATGAGCTATAAAAAGAATTTAAAATCACTGCAGAACGTGCAGAAGACAAGAAGAAGCCTTATGTCTGTAAAGCAGTGGTAGACACTATCCCGGAAATTCTGATATAAGGACGGAGTGCACGAGGAATGTTGTTGAGCGGATATCTGTTATAACAGACCGACCTAGACCTTCATGACCCTGGAAACTATGTGAGGAACCCTCCTTTGAAATGTTCTGACAGCGTTGCCACGCAGCGCCAACAGAAACTGGTACATTCTTTCACATACTGTCTGACATACTAACTCAATGACTGCGTCAATCAAAATGCCATCATATTAAGAAACCTTGAATTCAGTTTAAATAAGGAGTGTGTTTATTTAATTGTGAGCTAATTTTCGCCTAATTATGCTTATGGGGTGTTTTGTACCTAAGATTTACACTTTACTTGAGTACTTAAATTATAACTAGGTCGGGTTATATCACCGATCAACATCAAGTCAATAAAGACACCGATATTAAAGCTTCCGAAGACATACATGCTGATTTCGTAAAATGTGTTTATTGGTGTCCTAGATCTGTCGGAAAGGTGAACCGTAATGCCACAATTGTCATTACAAACATGTATTTCCTATATGAGCCACGCTGCACAGTTAGTTATTTTTGAACAAAAAAAAAAAACAAAACAACAACAACAACACGTGACCATAAATGTTTTAGTTCATCCACGTCATCCGATGTGACGTCGATGACAATTTTTAGCTGGATATTCCAATCGTTCTTATTTACACATATTCTGACATATACATGTATAAGATGTCGGCAAACTGTCGGATACCACCTTTAAAAAGATCAGAAAGGTTACCGTAAAAGAGAAGCTACGTAAGTAAAATATATAAATGAAAATTTAACATTTAAAATATGATACATGTCTAATTTAGGCACGATAAACTTTATTGTCTATCAGAAATGAATAGTTGTTTTAACATTTTTTCTTATTGCAAATCATCAATATTTTTTCGTACTTTTAATCACAAGATAAACTTACCGCTATCATTATTTCTTTCTTATTTTATATGCTGTTTTAAAATAATGTAATCAAATGTGTGTGTTTTATATGGTTCTTATAATATATCAGCGCATGTACTGCTTTATTTTATTTTAAACTATTCTCTCATTTGGAATTTTTTAGTTGCCGAGGCTTTTATCTACTGTACATACTGTACATATGTTGTTTTATTACTAGTTATTTTGTATGTACATATGTTCATTATATCTGTTTTAACTCCCGATGCAGGTGCTTACTGTTAGTTGTGTCACTTTGACGGGATATTTTTATTTACACTGTTTGTTTGATAGAAAAACCTTCAGGAAGTGCGAGGTTGGAGCGCTCCACAAACCAGGTTTAAGCACCCCAGTTGGCCCTTTTGCCGACTGACGGTTCCAAGGCGGAAACTGATGGTTTTTCTTTTTGTGTGTTATGTCTCGTCTCTGTGTTTTTTGTCACATTTACATTTACCTTGTTTGCCTTTGTCTACAGGTAGATAAAAATTTAAATATCTGTGAAAATTTTGATAGGACCTTTTCTTATTTACCTATTAATACCTGACTGGTTACCTGTCATGCAAACAATGAATTAGCACCTCAATGGAATCCGTCCGCCATGATTCCTGATCAGTGTACACAGGTGTGACACTTCTCAAGTCGGCCCAGGTGGTGTTCGACATTGGTTATAACAGACTCAACGTTACTTGTGAAGTATGGCTGTCGTAAAAGTCTCCCGTGCATGTAATCTATGTTGTCATTCAATTCATTAAATAAGGATTGTTATGTGTATTTCCTTTGATGGACATTGGAGTTTGGTTTCTCAATTCCATCTTCACATGAATAGGATGCTACAATCATTTACTCTTCTCTGGTCATCTTTTTGCTTGGTTCAAAAAGTTAATTTTATTTAATATCAACAATTATTTTTGTAGTTCTTCTAATTGAAATAATACCTATCTCTCTTCTAAACACTATGTGGACATTATTCTTTCAATGTCGTCACTGTTTTCGTCATAGATTATAAAACAAAAAGTCAGCGCTTGGACATTTATTTAAATGGGTCGGGTTTCTTTATATTGCTTGCTTTTGAGAAACCCATCAGAAAGTGCGAGGTTAGAGCTCTAAAAGACCGGTTGAAACACCCCAGTCGGTCATTATTGTTGACTGACCGTTCAAAGGTGGTAACTGTCGGATTTGCTCTGTTTGTTAAATGACTCATCACATATTAGTTCTTGATTTTACATTAGGCTTGCATGTGACTGACTACCTTGGTCCTGTGCCCTTTCATTTTTTTTGTATTTGTTGCAATGCTCATAGGACTTTGCCATATATATTCTAACGACACATGTGTATGGTCGGTTACCCTTACTTAGTGTTCACTCTCATCAGAGGTTATTATGAACGGAAAATGGCGAAGTTTTACTGATATCATAAATTTACCATTATTGTTTTTTTTTGTTTTTTTATGCAGAGTTAAGGTATACATTACCTTGCCTACAATCAAAATTAAATACAATTTCCAATCGTTTTTTTATGTTTAATATGTTTTCAAAAAAGCTGAAGCACGTGTTCATGCATGGCTGGTGGCTATTAACGTCGAGTAAAAATATTTGTCAAACTCAATTTGATTCAGTTTTGCTAATTTTTAAAAAAAAAGCAGAGATAAGTATTAGCAATATCAAATTATTAAAATATTTCATTATCTCTTTATCAGAAACCATTCAAAGAGATTATAGCGTGTTGTTCATTTTAGGATTTTATATTGTTTTCTTTTTATTACATAATATCATAAATGACCATATAACTTCTTGAATGCTCTAAAATTTAATTCTATTTATTATAATATCTCACTAGTAAAAAGCACATACATATCTCACTTGTAAGTGCCTTGCTGTTTACAAATATTTGCAATGCAATATTTTATAGTGAAGAGGTATAATCGTTAAAGCGCCAATAGTTGGCAAAATAGGTATACACTTTAAGTTAACTGCATACTAATTGCATACTTATTCTTGCCAAATTAGCAAGCAGTATGGTCACATTTGTCTCAGTTGAGGTTAAAAGGCGATTGTTGTTTAAATTATAACTTAGTGTTTAACAAGTGCATTTATCGCTATACAGTACATAAATTTTATGGTGGGACGATAAACCCAATAAACAATTAACATAAATATTAAGAATATACAAACAAGTTATAATATAAACCGCAAGGATGAGAATTTTCCTTTCGGGGACCAAAGGGTATTTTTATGAAAGCCAGCATGTTCCATTCACACTACAGAGCTATGAAAGAATTATAATTTCTAGCGAAATTGTAACTACCAGGAAGTTGTAAATGAACAGGAAGGACAAAACTAATTAACAACCATTTCTAGCTGGTCATGACCTGTATATGCTACTCTATCTTTTCTATTCCAATCGTTGTCATTAAAGGGCGTACTCGTAAGCAGGTTTAACAAACCTCTTAACTGCCTTAAGCTTATTGACGTCATAGGATGAAAAGAAAGTAGTCCAAAATTAGAATAACTTCTGTAAAACAAATGTTTGAGCTTTGCACAACAAGTCAGCCTGACAGGCTATAGACTTACGTGTAATCTTTCTCAGATGTAATACAGTTCAGGGTGACTTGTCTTTTTCTATGTCGTCATTCATTCGATGGCCTACTACCACTACTTTGTTAGGATGTGCATATGCATCGTCTTCTCTTATATGCGCTGTTGGAATTTATTTACATTTATATGTATAATATATATAAATATTAAACTATTTAAATGGAGGTTTACCAGTAACTCTATTTGCGCAGATTACACGTCAATGAACTAGGTGAAACACATTTATACAATGTAGTTGCTTTCGAATTCTACGTCAATATACATTGTTTTTCTTATTCAATTTTGACGCACACGCCGCCTTGAATAGATCGTAAAGATTGTACGAAGCATAGTTGACAACATTCATTAAAAGGTTTTCTCACAAGACAAATACAATAAGAGGATGGACATCTTTTTCCTCGTAAATATAATAAGACGGCTTTTTATTATGAAACAGTATTAGCATTCCAATAATACGGAGGTTTTCTTTTGGCGCCGTAGGCGACTTGCGTCAACAAACGTTATCTATAATTTATAATTAAATGTTAATTTCATTGAGTAGTTTTAATATTATTATTTATTAGTTTAATAAGGCTGGTATTGTTTTCATGGAAACTTTGAAATATATATATATTTCGCACTGAGTTGTAATTCTCACGACCTAGTTGGCCCCGAGTTAAACTGCGAAAAATTCCCTCAAGACTTCAATCCCTTATCTTTCAAGTTTTCTCTTTTGACCTTAAAGAATATGCATCATAAGTTTGCTCAAAGCAAAATTTAAATTCACGAAGGCGTGTACAGATCCTAAAACATAACAATCAGTTCACTAAACATTTCAATTCAATACATGTACAATTTTATGTCAAATTGGAAATTTAAAGCGATTCCGAAGCCTATACTAAATTCTGTGATATTTCCAACACGGTTTTTTACCGTCCTTTAACTACTAGAAAGCATACATGCAATTCATTATAAGTTCAAATTCAAATTCTGAATACATTTATGTGATGAGAATAATGCGTGGTAGGATTTATCCATAAAGAATATGCTTAAAGTTTATTCCTATCTAAAAGCATATTCCGTACATATTATGATGTCCTTAATCCTTACATTACTAAAGTGTAGCTACTTCCCTATGGAGACATTTTAATCGAGGTCGTTTTTCAAGTAAATAACAGTATGACAGTTCTTATTTCTGCCCTCGCTGAGTGATACATAATTATGCCACTTCAAGTAAAGAATTATCACACAGACTCCATCCAGGAAGGTTTGGGTCAATGGGCCTGTTACCCTGTTAATCACCTCAACAACATGCTAATTCTGACAGTCAAGTGGAATGCTATCCCCGAGATACGACTAATACGATCTACCACACTCAAAACATAGACATTCCTTTTCTATTTTTGCTGCTGTTTTTCGACTCTTCTTTCCAGATTTTACCATATATTACATGACAATGTAATGAAGTATAACATTGGTTTTATACAACTGAGTTTTATTTTTTCTCGTAAGAATTTTCTTTAAACGAAGTTACCGTATCCAAGACAGTAACACGAGTCGTCGTGCAGTTAGTGTCACTATATTTACCCTGTTTGCCTTTGTCTAGAGGTAGATTAAAATTGAAATATCTGTGAAAAGTTTGATAAGACCTTTTCCTATTTACCTCTCCACTGATAAAGGTTTTTATCTGAAGTACCTGTTTCACGTTTATTTTATTTTATCGTGATGGTATTTGATTAATGCTTAGCTAAGTATTTTTTTACAAATTGGCTATTCGTTTGAATAGGTAAATAAGAAAAGGTCCTATCAAAATTTCCACAGATATTTAAATTTAATCTACCTGTAGACAAAGGCAAACAGGATAAATGTAAATGTTACAAAAACACGAAGACGAGACATAACACACACAAAGAAAAACCATTGGTTACCGCCTTGGAACGGCCAGTCGGCAAAATATTTTGAGTTGATTTTAATTTCCGTTAATCAAACCAAACAGGAAATAAAAAATATTTATAAAACAGGCAAAAAATACTTATGTTTTCAGACTTTGAAAAACAATTGGTTTTATTGTGAAAAGGCAGATTAAGTTGATAATTGTGATCGTCATTTGAATACAAGACTGTTCATAAAACTTGCTGATACATTTATTTATAAGAGTCAACCGTGACAGAGTTTTTGTTTGTAGTTTGCATGTTTGTTTGTTTTCGTCCAAGCAACAACCTTTCAGTTACCCGGAGACCGTATTGAATTGAAGTGCTACAGTAACCGTGTGCTGTATGCCGTGAACACCTGGTATACTGTCCCAGTATTCTTTCACCTTGCTAACAAATCGACAAACTCTAAAAAAAGAGACTTCGTTAGCGTTAGCAAAGAAGCGTTACCACTACACTTCTTACCTTTTCGTGTCAACTAGGGTAGGGGCCTGCTTAAGAGAAAATATACTACGACTTTGTCAGCATTATAGGTGGTTCCTGACAGTTTGTCTATATCAAATTAATTACCACTGCTTTGGGGGAATTGTTGCATACTTTCTGCATAGACTCATACTTTAGAATAAGTAAAGATGGTTTCGAACACTGTCGGCATTGTTAGACATTACAACTCGCGATAGAAACACTCTAAAAGTTCAATCATTTCAAGTCTATAAATAGGCATGATAGTGATCTCTGCTAAAAATAGATACCGACGTCAAAGCGGATTACCTGGATGACGATATAATGTAATCTCAAAAGTAAGTTGTCACGTCATCTTCCTAGATAAAAAAAGATAAAAATAGCTATCTATGTAGCGTGGCTAAGATAGGAAATACCTGCTTGCAATAAGAACTGGCGATTTATGTTTCACACCGATCTATGGCATCACTGAGCAGCATTTTGCCTTTTCAGGTAACAATGACTTTTTTGGTTATTTGATAAAATAGTTTGGGCCAAACTCCCGAATGCCACATTAAGGTGCTTTCACAGAGTATGAGCCCTGGGTCTCTCTTTACTGGTGAAGGCATTCTTTCAATGGCGGTACCAGGTCCGGTCTATGTAATGCAAGAAATCTAACACTTTATTCTAAATCATAAATATTCGATTTTAGTGTTTTATGATAAAATAGTCTTATTAAAATATAATTAGATTTGCTCCATAAATTCACATAGGCAGTATTAAAATAAAAACACACAACAACATCCAAATACGACATCATTTAAGTGATCCTGCAGCTAGGTATTTGGTAATACATACACGACACTAGAACCCAATACCAGAGGTGGTTTAAAGTCGGTTTAACGTAATCTTTTATTTTCAAAGAAATGCATATTTCTCCAAAGAAAGTTCTAAAATGACCTCCCGGCTTCGCTGCTTATCAACAATTAATGCCTATTTCTCATCCATCACTCCGTGCCAAATGGCTAGCCTCTTACATATGTAGTTGTCGGCTTAATATACCACGGGTATGTTGTGCTATTACGAGAAAACGCTGTCACTCTAAATATATCGTGCCATAAAACTTGGTATCATGCTCTGTAGGTCTTATTAGAGCGTGTTCATTGTTTCGTAAGTTTTCGTTTGACGTGAATTGTGAAAAAACTATATTAAACAGATGTAACCCACAATTAAAGGAATACTGCAAGATATCCATTTTATTGAATCATTACGTACATAATTGCTGCTGACCTACCTTACCTACCCTTTTCTACACAATAAAAAAATCTGACATGGCAAAAGATGTGATGTCAATAATTATAATTGATTAGGGTTTACGGTATGGTTTTTATTCTCACATGTAATTGGGTTTATCGTCCCTCCAATTATATAAATAGATTTTGTTTGATTAGTTGTTTCTATAACATTGAACCGACACGATCATGACCAATGTAGTGTCATCCAGCCAATGATGGGCGGAGGAAGACACGAACACACCAGTCAATTGGATGATCTTCTCACATAAATGTTTAGCCCCGATCGGCACTTGAACCAACGCGATGAGGGTTAAGAAGAAGTCTGCGGCCGTAGTCTGGAAACTATTTAAATGAACGAACGTATGAAATACCTGGCAGCTTCATCCATTAGTGTATCTTATATAGACTAACTACACAAGTGTACTGGGAAAGAAACAATCACCCAGCAAAGCGGCGTACAGTAATGCCACGGTATGCATTTTGTCTGGTATTGTTTTATGGATGGTTACTAGTGACTAGGGCAATTCTGACATTTCCTGATTATTTTAATCTGTACGAGTGATAAGCAGATGGTCATTGCGTGCATTTTGATGTGATGGTGATATTGATTGTGAGTAATGTGTAACTATAATTATTAAAACGGTTCTCCATTGCTTTGGAATCTTTCATCACTAGGCGAGTTTTGCTTGTGAAGATTAACGAATCCATTGTTTCTATGATAAGGAAATAAAGGACGCTGGGTTATATTGGTATCAAAATACCAAAATTATCAAGTTGTGAACTCGGAATGACATATGAGGTTAGAAGCAAAACACATAAACACAATGTTTTTGTCAATCGATGAATAACATTAAAACTGACAAGGGCAATAATATTTAATAGTTCGTTTGTCACGTATTTAAATTAATGATAGTGATTTTGTCTGCGCGCACTTTATGGTAACATAATGAAGCCTTCCTCGTATCTATGTTTCTGACATACTGAAGTGAATAGTGTCTGGAATGTCTGGGTAAATAGTACGACGGTAAACATGTCCATTTTCCCATTATCATGCCACCTTTAGGTTGTCTCACCTCGAACTTTTTAAATCAGCTCCGACCATCTATACTTCCTATCGTTCATTCGCCTAAACCGTATTTTTCTTTTTTTTGTCTTTGTACAAATTTTTCGTTATCGCTGTTTACTATCTTTGATAAAACAACCGTCTGAGTGTTTACCTATTTCTTCGTTGTGTAACTAATGCTGAAACATTCGAAATTTCGAGAACAATTATGTAAAATTCCAACTCTTCTTTTTCTAGAAGTAGGATCTATCCCAGGTGGTTGCCTACTACAAGTTAAATGTCATTAAAAGACCAAAACCCCTGTGGAATAGATCCAATTTTCAATCTTTGAAAACCCACACACGCATACAGTAAACACTTAATCTAATAATCAACTGTATGCAAGTCCATCTCCTCAGAGTGGATTCGTAAGATATAATATTTAAAGAACAAACTGGGTCAGGGTGTTCTTCGATTTATAAGACATTGTGATTGAAAAATGTCGACAGAGGGTGTTTTTAGTGCAAAATATGTTTGAAAGATGATAGTCGCATGGTCACAAACGTAATGACAATCTGAAAATTGTGTTTGATATATACAATTGTGGCTATATACAATTGTTGCTTAATTCAAAGTTCACCGTCCGTCTGTCAGTCCGTCTGGCATTCGTGTCCGTTTGTTATTTGTTATTTGAAGTCGACTTTTAAAATTATTTGAGAGAAATAAACGTCATATTGAGACGACGTGTCGCGCGCAACATTCGGGTCGCTACCTTGAAGGTCAAGGTCACAGCATGAAGCAAAATCGTGTCCGGTCCATAACATTTTTTTATAAGTGAATTTTAATTTTTTTTCACAGAAGTGATCACCATATCAAGAAGACGTGTCACGTGTAAAATTCGGGTTGCTACCTTGAAGGTCAATGTCATAGTGTGACCCTGAAGCAAAATCTTGTCCAGCCAATACATTTCTAGTCTACCAGTCTACCTTACTAAATACAATACACAATGAATTCTATTTCTTGAATTAATTCAGTGGTTGAAATAGCCATTCCCTTCAACTTTCATATGTACAGATTTGATTATGTCTAATTTTATCGCACTATACCATTTACAAAATTCACCGCATAGTTAAACAACCAACGGTTTTTGTGACAATTTGAGGAGCAGCACCCGTCTTTGACTGTCTCTTGTTACCGAACATAGTAATCGTCACTGCTGTAGACAAACCTTCAAATAATGTGATGTGGATGTGTCTTGTTTGTTTTGCGATTTCTGTTATCATGACCAGCATGTGCAAAATAATATTTGTCTTATTTAATAACTATTCTTAGGATACGCCGAAAATCATTTTTGGGCAATGTCTATGAAGTGTCTTTGGATAAAAGGATATTGTGTATAAAAATGTGATATAAAACGTTTAAGATATATAGTCTAAAATAATAAAAAAATATATATCTTAAAAAACTTTGTTAGACATGTTTCTTCCAAATTAACCTTAGCATTTGATGCAATTAGTCGGCATAAAATGTCACTTGTCCGTCCATAACGTCATTTATTATAAGTAACATTTAGTCAAAATACAAATATATTAAAAAGTCTTTGTGTCTTAAACCATTGTGATGTTGTTCTATTATAAGAAATTTCTAACGTCACTCACAGGATTCCGTGCTGAAAAAAGATTTAGGATCAGTATGTTTGTTATGTTTTAAGCTTTTAAGCTATTAAGGTTTTTATTTATTTTGCCGAAGGCCATCGCTTAATGTGTATTGTAAAGTAGCAATATATTTTATTGTAACCTACAGTTACGTAAGAATATGGGGGTATTAACGTTTATTGCATTATGCAACCCCCACAGCAATATGGTTATTAAACTACCTAAATAACCACGGCATACGTCGAGCACTAGATCTTCCCAAAGTATTGCCAGAATGCCTTGGATACGTTCCACAATGTTTTGAAAGTCTTCAATTGGAGATTTAATACATAGTGTGTGTCTTTTTAAAACAGTAAGTGAACCTTTAACACAATGGAGCTGCAAGCGCAGCAAATTCCAGTCACTTTAATCTCAGCCCACGCATAATGTTTTCAGGACACTTAATTAGAATTACGCTTAGCTGATTGTTCTGCTGTCATGCAAAGATATTCAATTGTACAGGCAGTTGGCTTAGTTGGTCGGAAGCTTCCCATCTTGTTATTACTCAAGTGAAATATCAAACAAAATCCACAAATATTCAATTAAATACATGAGTTGCATGCTTACAGATGCTCTAAATCAACATGCTTTTATGTTTTCAGTTTGCCTTTCAATGGAATAGATTGACAATGACTCATGTTAATACGCACGTGGCATTTCGAAAGCCGATTATTGTGGATTGTCTCCAGAGAATAATATGTAGGTAGACAGCAATATATACATATTCCCTATGACAGTCAATATAGTAGCAAGAAAGTAATATACGTAATACATTATATGATGATACACAATATCAAAAATTATAACATAGTAATGTTTAGAATGATATAATTTCTGTTTTACCGTTGGTAATTTAATTTTTAATTCTTATTTTTTTTTTAAATAACTGCATAGTTTAAGATAAGCCAGGGTTCTAATAAATGTACTATACAAGTAGTCTAACTTCCTATCCATAAATGCGTATTGACATTTACACTAAATTTAAGGTTAAATCTCAATTATATTACGACAAGCTGCATAATGACGTTACATAATGTGCCATTTCCTTATAAAGGATTTCGTAGCGCTATCGGCAACCAACCATCCATCAAATCAATCATGCAGACAGACAGACAGACCAGCAGGTAGGCAAGCAGGCAGACAGGCAGACAGACAGACACAACAACAACTGCATATACGTCATTTTACGACTTCTTTTAACGGCATATGTCAATAATTTGCTTAACTTAAATTGCCATCACTTATCAAATTAAAAATTTGCAGAACCGACCACCATTTTACTTACTCGAAAATCTGTGGTAAATCTTAACTGTAAACAATACGTTTCTTATCATTGCATAATAGTTTATACAGAAATTAATTATATTGTCACTCATGGTCTTACATATTGCCGTAAAAATAGCAAATATCATGTCAATGGCACTGTAAAGTCTAAACAACATAAAAATATACGCAACAAATAAACATTTTATGTTGTATAATGAAAAGTATTTTAGGTACTTAAAACGTCGTTTATGGAGTTGCAATTATTATACGTTCACCCAATCGCATAAGGTATTCTGCTAAAACAACCACGTTGAAAGAACGATCGGTTTTCAAATTGCTAAATCGACCATCCCTTTACATTATTTTTGTGAGATGGTGACATATAATTCTCCGGATATCGACTTTGCCAAATCTATTCTGGTGCACCGATTTATTCATTAAAATAGCTGGTACATCAGTCACCGACCGTTAACCAGTGATATTGCTGCGAACAGGATCGGAAACTATTCCAGGAATAAGTGATCGTCTGGCTAACGACTGGATTTGGCCTGAGGGTCAACGATGTTTAAAAATATTCAGATAAACCATTGAATGCCAAAAAGATGTCTAGAATATTTTCATTTTATATGTAACCAGTCAGCTTTTGACAATTCCGTTTCATTCATATTTGAAAAAAAAAATCCGTATTCTCACGACCATGAAAAATTCTTACAGTCTAAATGATTAACTTTTTTATTTGAAGTCTCTTTGTCAATTATAGATTGATTTATATATTAGATTTAACATTTTTAAGCGAAATCAATGTCGGGAGATATATTTCTCTGACATTAACGACTGTCGTTTTCAGGGAATGTTTCTCTTGTAAAGCTAACCTGGATTTCACGCATTTGCCGTTACAAAGATATTATCTTTACGACTGTCAGACAAGAATCAGATGGTTTCCGAAGATTAGAAATATGCCTTCATCACAGATGCCATTCTGCTATAAATGTGTTTAAGCATGAAGCGTATAACTACAAAAGCAGACAAAAATGGTCTATTAAAGTCGCAATTTGTCCAACCCCTACATAAGTGATCTTCTTTTGGATATTATTGAACTTTCACCTAATAAGGATGTTGTTTTCTGTTGGCTTCCATGTCATCCGAGGAAACAGGAATGCAGGTAAGAGTGAAAATTTGCAGCAGTCCTTATTTAGACAAGGCGGTATTTCTTTTTGTGTGTTATGTCTCTGTGCTTTTGTCATATCTCTGTGTTCTTGTCACATTTCCATTTACCTTGTTTGCCTTGGGATAGATGTAGTTGAGATTATATAAATAAACTACCTTCAAATAGGTAAATAAGAAAAGATCATATCAAAATAACCAACCATACATACATACATGTATATATAGCAAAAGGCGAACTCGCTCCCTAAACGTAACTCTAATTTATTCCGCTAAATAAGAGCGAAAGGTCCCTCTAGTATATAACTTTACAAATATTTACAAATAAAAAATCAAGATAACATAGGTTATATACAGGAACACAGTTTGGTGAATATAAGCTCTGCGCGCAGCTTCTTGAACGGCAGCCTTTGTAATTCCTGTGGAATGTTTATGCACCCAAGTCTGGCATGATCGACGAATCCACGGGATGCTTCCTTGGCAAAATTAGATATTTTCTAGGAATAAAGAGGTTTCTGGCCGTGCATGGATTAACTAATTGATAGACGACAGTTCCTACCAAAGGAGATATTCCAATCATTCACCACCACTTGTTTTAAGTAACTTGTGTTTTAAGTTTTAGTCTTGGCTCCGATTTAAGTGATGCAATTTGATTATGTTCAATGTAAACGGAAATTGGTAACAAAAATGTATCTTGGAGTATCTTAAATGTATTTAAAAGAAATACGTTACACGTAGATTAACTGGTTGTTATTATTTTATATGCTTTATTTGTAACTGCATTAAACTCTGTTGAATGATTTCTGAGATTTAAGTAATGTTTCCAGTAGGAATTCTCAGATTCCGGAAACATATTTTCTGCGTCTTTCAACTGTTTCCTCGACCGCTGTGAGTGTGTAATTTGGATTTCTCTCTTGTTTTGTTTTTAAGTTTAAAGTGTCTTAAATTATTTTACAGCTGCCTTTCTACAGTTTTTACGAGCTTTATAATTTACAATCGATGTCATTTTAGGCACGTTGTCTGAAAGAGGATAATTCATGCAACATTAAGTTTATAAAAACAAAGAAGAAAGTTTACCAATGAATGATAAAACTTCAACTACAAAAATGTTAAAGACACTATTTGCTGGTTCTAGAAATAAAATGTTCGCTGCTTCTCCTACCTTACCTTATTGTGTTAGACAGTTTCAACATGCCAAAAGCTAATTCAATATGAAGGTAACAGAATGGGAGATTGCAGAGTCTGTAATATTATTCGTACCATCAAGTAAGGACAGCTTTTCGCTATGCTATTGGACTAACGACCTTTCACGATACAGTTTACGTACACATAGTCAGCACGTGCTATTTGTGTAACATTGCAGAATAAAGACGTAACAGTTATAAGTTATGACGTATGGAACATTAAAATTACACCTGCTTACATGTACAAGAACCCTACGTTTTGTTCTGGGACATAGAACAGTTTGAACATCGTTTAACAGTTTTCTATGAAACTTCTTATCTATATCTCATTTCTTAAATGTTGGCATTCGGCAACTCACCTCTCTCCAATTCATGTAAGGTTATATGAGCATATATAAGCCATATGAATATTGCCACATATACCAAACACAGAAAAGGCACAGAACAAAGGTATTCACATGCAAGCCAAATGTAAAAGTAAGAACAAATCTGTGATGAGTCATTTAACAAAAAGAGCAAAACCGACAGTTGCCGCCTTAGAACGGTCAGTCGGCAATATGGACATATCGTTATCTGTGTGCCTTTTGATATGATTTCTGTGTAAATGTTTATATAGTATTTTCACTAGCACAATTATTAGCGTAGATTATAACATACCCATTAAATGTTTCACCCTTTGCCCATCTATTTAAGCTTAGATTCATCTATGTATACACATTAGGTCAGATCTAATTTTCATATGACATAATTTAAGGACCAAACAACAAAAGAAAAAAAATCGTATATGACAAAATTATCAAATTTAAGTCAAACTTTATCATAGCTGGTTCTATGAATAGATAACCATTATGCCTATATTGAGAGTTTCCTCCCTTGGAAAAAACTTCGCAACTGCTCATGTCACTTACATGTCAAAGAACAACTGATTCTCATTGCTTAAAATGAAACTTGAAATTAAACATCCAATGAAATATTGAGTATATTCTTTGGAGTAATCAAAACAAGTATTTGTGGATACTAATCGCCCAAATTATTATTTCAATATGTTATATCAATAAATATAAAGATTTTTAAAATAAGAACCGATATTAACATTTTTTACAATAGTTTTAGAAAATCACATTTTAAAGCGTGCGTTGGAATGAGATATTAATAGTACATTCAATTGATTGGAGTAAAATATTCATTATACATTATTGAAGATGTGTTGATTTTGTAATCATTGCAAATAAATTGTGAAAACAGAATGTTGCCAGCAGCAGATTCATCAGATAAAATATTTTATGGTATCTGTATACAAGCGCGTAAACAGTGATTAGTTGCAGTATCAAAAAACACATCGTGTTAGATATTTGGCTAAGAACAAGGTATTATATTAGTATAACTATTGAATAAATGGTCTTTATTTTTTTGTGCTTTTTGGTGATGATACGATAGTGCTTTTATTGTAATAGAATGTCAGAAGGTCAAAAAAGTCTTGTTGAATGAAAAGCAAACACTTTCACTGCGTTATGATTACAGAATAATCCCCCATAATTGCCCCGACGTGACCTACATTGTCAAAACAGCAGTAAACTTGAGCTTTCACATGGAAAAACAAGGTTATGGTTTCTTAGTGTTTGCAAAGAATCGATAGCGTGCTGATTTAACCTTCAAGTCTTGAATACTAGCAACCTGCCCTTTTATTGTTTGCATATAAATATCTCGCGTATATATTTTTGCGATGTAGAGTGTAATTCTCACAGACACGTGCCAGAAAATAGAATGAAATTATACACTGTTAATAAAGACTCAGCATGAATAAGACTGCCTTATGAACAAAATCATGCATAAAGCACATCTACTGGAATGTTTCTTATTTTATTTGTTTGAGTGGTGTGTTAGAGTACTGTAACCATAGGTTATACTAACGACACGATAGGGTTAAGTGTACAGACCTTCCTGAGTCGAGTACTGTAACCTTAGGTTATACTAATGGCACGATAGGGTATTCACCACAACTTGTTTTAAGTAACTTGTGTTTTAAGTTTTAGTCCGATTTAAGTAATGCAATTTGATTATGTTCAATGTAAACGGAAATAGGTCACAAAATAATGTATCTTGGAGTATCTTAAATGTATTTAAAAGAAATACGTTACACGTAGATAAACTGGTTATTACTATTTTAGATGCTTTATTTGTAACTGCATTAAAACCTGTTGAATGACTTCTGAGATTTAAGTGATGTTTCCAGGAGAAATTATCAGATTCCGGAAACATATTTTCTGCGTCTTTCAACTGTTTTCTCGACCGCTGTAAGTGTGTTATTTGGATTCCTCTCTTGTTTTTTTTAAGTTTAAAGTGTCTTAAATTATTTTACAGCTGCCTTTCTACGGTTTTTACGAGCTTTATAATTTACAATCGATGTCATTTTAGGCACGTTGTCTGAAATAGGACAATTCATGCAACATTAAGTTTATAAAAACAAAGAAGAAAGTTTACCAATGAATGATAAAACTTCAACAACAAAAATGTTAGAGACACTATTTCCTGGTTCTAGAAATAAAATGTTCGTTGCTTCTCCTACCTTACCTTATTGTGTTAGACAGTTTCAACATGCCAAAAGTTAATTCAATACGAAGTAAACAGAATGGGAGATTGCAGAGTCTGATATATTATTCGTACTATCAAGTAAGGACAGCTTTTCGCTATGCTATTGGACTAACGACCTTTCACGATGCAGTTTACGTACACATAGTCAGCACGTGCTATTTGTGTAACATTGCAGAATAAAGACGTATCAGTTTTAAGTTATGGCATATGGAACATTAAAATTACACCTGCTTACATGTACAAGAACCCTACGTTTTGTTCTGGGACATAGAACAGTTTGAACATCGTTTAACAGTTTTCTATGAAACTTCTTATCTATATCTCATTTCTTAAATGTTGGCATTCGGCAACTCACCTCTCTCCAATTCATGTAAGGTTATATGAGCATATATAAGCCATATGAATATTGCCACATATACCAAACACAGAAAAGGCACAGAACAAAGGTATTCACATGCAAGCCAAATGTAAAAGTAAGAACAAATCTGTGATGAGTCATTTAACAAAAAGAGCAAAACCGACAGTTGCCGCCTTAGAACGGTCAGTCGGCAATATGGACATATCGTTATCTGTGTGCCTTTTGATATGATTTCTGTGTAAATGTTTATATAGTATTTTCACTAGCACAATTATTAGCGTAGATTATAACATACCCATTAAATGTTTCACCCTTTGCCCATCTATTTAAGCTTAGATTCATCTATGTATACACATTAGGTCAGATCTAATTTTCATATGACATAATTTAAGGACCAAACAACAAAAGAAAAAAAATCGTATATGACAAAATTATCAAATTTAAGTCAAACTTTATCATAGCTGGTTCTATGAATAGATAACCATTATGCCTATATTGAGAGTTTCCTCCCTTGGAAAAAACTTCGCAACTGCTCATGTCACTTACATGTCAAAGAACAACTGATTCTCATTGCTTAAAATGAAACTTGAAATTAAACATCCAATGAAATATTGAGTATATTCTTTGGAGTAATCAAAACAAGTATTTGTGGATACTAATCGCCCAAATTATTATTTCAATATGTTATATCAATAAATATAAAGATTTTTAAAATAAGAACCGATATTAACATTTTTTACAATAGTTTTAGAAAATCACATTTTAAAGCGTGCGTTGGAATGAGATATTAATAGTACATTCAATTGATTGGAGTAAAATATTCATTATACATTATTGAAGATGTGTTGATTTTGTAATCATTGCAAATAAATTGTGAAAACAGAATGTTGCCAGCAGCAGATTCATCAGATAAAATATTTTATGGTATCTGTATACAAGCGCGTAAACAGTGATTAGTTGCAGTATCAAAAAACACATCGTGTTAGATATTTGGCTAAGAACAAGGTATTATATTAGTATAACTATTGAATAAATGGTCTTTATTTTTTTGTGCTTTTTGGTGATGATACGATAGTGCTTTTATTGTAATAGAATGTCAGAAGGTCAAAAAAGTCTTGTTGAATGAAAAGCAAACACTTTCACTGCGTTATGATTACAGAATAATCCCCCATAATTGCCCCGACGTGACCTACATTGTCAAAACAGCAGTAAACTTGAGCTTTCACATGGAAAAACAAGGTTATGGTTTCTTAGTGTTTGCAAAGAATCGATAGCGTGCTGATTTAACCTTCAAGTCTTGAATACTAGCAACCTGCCCTTTTATTGTTTGCATATAAATATCTCGCGTATATATTTTTGCGATGTAGAGTGTAATTCTCACAGACACGTGCCAGAAAATAGAATGAAATTATACACTGTTAATAAAGACTCAGCATGAATAAGACTGCCTTATGAACAAAATCATGCATAAAGCACATCTACTGGAATGTTTCTTATTTTATTTGTTTGAGTGGTGTGTTAGAGTACTGTAACCATAGGTTATACTAACGACACGATAGGGTTAAGTGTACAGACCTTCCTGAGTCGAGTACTGTAACCTTAGGTTATACTAATGGCACGATAGGGTTAAGTGTAGAGACTTTCCTGAGTCGAGTACTGTAACCATAGGTTAAAATAATGGCAGAATAAGGTTAAGTGTAGAGACCTTCCTGAGTCGAGTACTGTAACCATAGGTTATACTAATGGCACGATAGGGTTAAGTGTAGAGACCTTCCAGAGTCGAGTACTGTAACCATAGGTTAAAATAATGGCAGAATAAGGTTAAGTGTAGAGACCTTCCTGAGTCGAGTACTGTAACCATAGGTTATAGTAATGGCAGAATAAGGTTAAGTGTAGAGACCTTCCTGAGTCGAGTACTGTAACCATAGGTTATAATAATGGCACGATAGGGTTAAGTGTAGAGACCTTCCTGAGTCGAGTACTGTAACCATAGGTTATAATAATGGCAGAATAAGGTTAAGTGTAGAGACCTTCCTGAGTCGAGTACTGTAACCATAGGTTATAATAATGGCAGAATAAGGTTAAATGTAGAGACCTTCCTGAGTCGAGTACTGTAACCATAGGTTATAATAATGGCAGAATAAGTTTAAGTGTAGAGACCTTCCTGAGTCGAGTACTGTAACCACAGGTTATAATAATGGCACGATGGGGTTAAGTGTAGAGATCCTCCTAAGTCAAGTACTGTAACCATCTGCTATAAATATGAAACGATTTGATATATAGCATAATTGTCAGATACTTCCCTTAAGAAAGACAAAAATCACTTTCTTCACTTGTTCTAGTGATTCTCTCTTAAGCCTTTTTCGAGATAATTGATACTGATCGCAATTACTTGAACATCACAATATCAAGTGCACAACACTTGGCACGAACTATTCTGGTAAACTCATTCATTCAACACCATCCCTGGAACATCACTCATTATCTAGGACAGTTAACCAATGACATTTCCGCGGGCAAGGTCCAAAAATGGTCCTCGATAAATAAGCTATCCATCTAGTGGTTGCTTTGGAATCATGATAAACGACGCTTCCTTCTACAGACTCGCACGTTGAACCCTATGTGGTAGTTAAAATCTCTTGATATTGAGCTGTCGTGCATTCTTTAACTAAATTGTTTGAATGTGACTAAAATCAAAATAAAACAATTACACCAATAGGCAATTAAGTTAATGCAAAATCGTTTATTTTATCGCTGTTTTTGTTTTGCCCTAGCTACTACAGATGATAAATCCACATTTTTTTTTGTTCCAAAACTATTATATTACGTATTATTATTCTCATCCATAGATACACATTGATTAACTTTAAAGACATTTTGGATAAAATAATGGTGCTTACATATTTTATAAAGAAGTTTATATTTTAAATTAATGACCATCGAACAGATTCCATTCGCGGTATTAAAGAAAAAACAATATTCCCACAATCTCATTTCTCATAAAACATTGTGTTACATGAATGACTTGCTACGCACACGATCGTCTATTAACTTAAATTTCTAGTCATTTTGTATGATACCTTTTTATAAACAGTGTAACAAATATTTTCTTTTCTTATTTGCAATGTTGTATAAAAAATAAAAAATGTGACTCTTCATATTGACAATTTGCAACTTTATTCAAATGTTTTAACTATTTCTTATCAATGTTGTTATTTGTGTCAAATCTTTGTGTCTAAAACAGTAAAAATGCCATATCAACATAAAAAAAACACATAAAAGGTAACATTAGCACATACAAGAGCTTGAATGGCGTGGGAAGGAAAATAAAAGCTATATTGACAATCGTGGTATACAATGAATACGCGTAATATTTATCTGAAATTCCAGCAGCAACACATTTTACCTTAAATAACTTTACAATTACATTCAACCTCTCGCACACTTGATGAATGGCGAGATTGCAGACAATTTTGTTACCCCGACAATTACCCAGACACTGCCGACAATGAAATATTTCCAAGAACTAAACTAGTTAATCGCTTTAATGACCTCGCCAAACGAGAGATAAATGCTACTTGGATGTTTAGCGGTGCAATCGAATTTCAGTTCTGCCTTAACTACAATTACAATTACAGAAATCAAACCTATATTAAGCTGCGTCGGCAATGCACTAAGTTTTTAGTGTCTTAAACATCTAACTTTTTTTCACTCCATTGCATTAACTATTATATTCTTTCACTGGAGATATCTGTATTTGCGGGCTTATGATATCTAACTACTGACACAATGTCTGAGGTATTTTATATCCCTTTATATGGGATATCCTATTTCATTTGTTTAATGTCGCCACGATAGCACATATGAAACACAGCTGTTTGTTGATGTACTTGAATGATGTCACTGGTGTAAATACGTTCAGGGTGATTGATCCATTGGTGTACGTGAATTATCATTATTACCATGCGACAAAATATTGCAGTCAGAAATACGAAACATGTTAAGTAGAGCTCGCTCCTCTATAAACGATAATGTGGATTATATCAATAATGAGTCCGACTTAATTTTACAAACCAAATTTCATCACAGTCAGAAGTCATTGACAAATTACACGGGTTTCACATGCATCATTAGTTTGTCATGCACTGTTTATTGCCTTGTCTAAATTCACCAACCAAATTCTAGTTCGCAATTATCAGATCTACAAACGCTACACGAAACTACCATGGTCGTCAAAGCATGAATCGCTCAAGCCTGGATACGTTGTTTCATTTTCTTTTACACAGTTAAATTGTATTATGATGAAGAGAATCATCTTTATTTAAAAAACCAAACAAGCCAACAAAAATATTGGAAAATATTTAGAAATCATGTGCATAAATAGACAATTAAATCGATTTGATCTTTTATTTCTAGTTGGATAAATTAACGTTTACTACTTCACTTTGTATGCCAATTATAACGCAGATAAGAAATTCAATTAAATGTACCACGGTGAATACTTTATTATCTATCAATCATTTAAACGTAATCGAGCGGAATCTCAATTGCAACAAAGACTTTCTCTTCAAAGGGCAAAGTCAAAATTTAAATATTTTGTATGCTTTTAACTTAACCGTAAAAACGTTCAACAACGTTCGTTTATTACATGCATGCGTGTGTTTTCAAGTTCACATGTTTTTGTCAGTGAATCTACCAAGGCGTTTCTTCTCATGTTTTGTAACATACTGTGATATTGAAATCTTTGACAAAATACTCAAACGCGGCCAGCTTGTCTTTGCATGTTTTGTTTTCTCACACCACCAATCGCATACTGAAAAATACGTTTTACCTTTAAAATAATACGACGATTTGCAGAAATGCCATCGAAGTAAGCAATGTATTCATGGAAGGGCAAACGAATTATATAGGCACCGATTCAGTGACAACTGTTCGTTAAGTCGATGTCATTCAGCGGAATGTTGAAAAATAGCAAGTAACTTAGTTAACTTGAAATTTGATGTATAGATAAACATGTATCTCATTTGCTTCATGCAGATATAAAACACATATAAAATCTTAGTTAATTGTATTTTAATATATTTTAATTCATTAATGTTTTAATTATTTTTTTTAAAGAAAATGAAAGTAACAGTGTCTAAAGTCACAAAAGAAAAGCTTAGAATAGTGTTACATGTAACAATGGCAAATTTTGATGCATATTTCCGTACTTAAATACCAGAAGATTCAATATAATACATCTCATAAAGAGGTGACACTTCCTGTTCATTAACACTTTTCTCACTCTCATGGTACTTTAGGCCACGTGAATCCAAGTAATCTACGTATGTTCTAATTGCACATTACTTTTGTTTGTGCCTTTTTGTGCTTTGGTAAAACGTACAGTAAACAATTTTCTACAGTAAACAATTCTCTTTTCAGGCAGAAGCAACATAACCGTAACTGTAGCCGTACAATAGTAATGGACTTCTAAAGCATATGTTTTATAATTTTCTATCCTTAGTCAAGAATTGTGACATTCTAATGGACGTGAACAAGTTTCATTGGTATTTAAATTAACGATCGATAACTCTAAATTTGAGAGGGGTGAGTAAAGACATTGCTATTAAATTTTCTTTTGTTTAATTCCAGAACAACAATGGCTAAACAGAAGAACAGAAAAGAAATCGACTGATGTAATGCAGGTAAGAAGTTATTGGTCTTGATAATAGACTTGATAGTGATTTTTAATTCTGTCATCATGTTATGATCAAGCATGTATAATGACGTTACTTTTATCTTCAACTGCAAAATGGTAACGGTCTTTGCAGGCATGCTCTTTTTATTATTATTTCCTGTAAACATTTTTTTCGATAATTTTATGTAACAACCTTAAAAGTGGCTCTTGGCAAAGAGCGTCGGTATTAGTTTTACGCAGAACATAATTTATATTAACCTTCTACACTGGCTAATTTTGTGTCGATATTGATATGCCAAAGAACTTTTATGACGCCAGAAAATAGCCTTTCAGCAGTCTGAAAACAAGTTTTTCCTATGGTTTATTTTAAGCTTGTATTCAGTTATCACCATTCTCATCAGTAGTGTTGTTTTACGATAGCTTGACTACAAGATCTGATGTTTATCTTGCAACATTCTTGACATGCAGACTGAGTGAATTCTTACCTGCTGGTCAGGACTGTTTACATAAAAACAATTTAAATATTCACTTAATACAATTTGACTCTCAGATTTCTCCGATAAAATTGCTTGTTTCTTGATGTAAGTGCCAATGCATGACTGATATAATTATCTATAATAATTTAAGATATTCACAAAATTTGTATGAGTCATGCAAAAGATGAGTTAAAAAGGAATAATATAGAATATAAAATTCACTAAATATTACGAAACATGCAAACTTTATGGAAAAATAGCTTATGTAAAAGAAAAACTAGTGTATACTTTAATACTAGTATTTTCAAAATATATTTGAAGTAAAAATATAATATTAAATATGTACTTTAATAATCTTTAGAGAAATGCTTTCCTCAACGGTTCCATAATGTTATTTATAAAAGAAGCCTGAATAGTACAAACAGTCGACATTGGTACGTTATATATCTATCTAAACATCAACATAATTCTATATTCATTCACGTGTTTCCTGTTCTGTTTTCAATCTCTGATATAAATACACGATTTCTTTAACAATAAATTATTTCACATATCTGTTTCAATTAATGCAAAAGTAGTCGTCTGATTGAATACAATGCGGACATATGATGTTCATTTTATCTAAATATACGTAAACACCTGTTTATTCTAAATGCATATAATGCATATATTGTCATAACAACGAGTGTGTCTGAAATACCACACGAGGTTAGAGCTCTGTAAATCGGTTTAAACACGAGGATCTGTTCTTTTGCTGGTTTACCGTTTCAAGGCAGTAAAAATTAGGTTGACCTTACTTTATGAAATGTTCCGTTAACATTGAACATGCAAGTGAATACTGTTGTTTTGTGGTCTTATGAAATGTTAATGTTGCATTTGCCGACAAACCGTTCCAAGGCGGTAACTGATGTTTTTTTCTTTTTGTGTGTTATGTCTCGTCTCTGTGTTTTTGTCACTATCACATTTACCCTGTTTGCTTTTGTCTAAAGGTTGTTTAGATTTAAATATCTGTGGTAAGTCTTATAGGACCTTTTCTTATTACTGACTATAGAACATATTGTGGCATTTATTAATTCATTAAGTAACACGACTTCCTTTAGGACGTATTCGCTGTCTTGATACGAGTCAATTAAAATAGAATCGGCTATTTGCTTTTATTCCGAAGATTCTCTCGTCAAAAGTAGCCATATGTTAAGTCCTGTGTTAAGCTTGCAATGAAATGGCGGTTTGTAACATTTCTTCATAATTTATCAAAGAAAACGTCAGAGCTTGGACAATTTTTTATTTAAATAGACCGGTTTTCTGTTTATTGCTTGCATTTTAGAAATCCCTCAAGAAACGCGAGGTTATAGCTCCGCAAAACCGGTTGAAGCACCCCAGTCGTCAGTCTGATTTGCCGACTGATTGTTCCAAGGCGGCAACTGTTGGTTTTTGTCGCTTTCTTAAATAACATACATGTATCACATATCCCATATTTGTTTTGACTTTTACTTTTCTTTTGCATGAATTTCTGTGTCCTGTACGTTTTCAAATTTTGGTTTATGTTGCAATGCTCATAGGACTTTGTCATTTATTCTTATTTCTAAACCTAAATCAATATACATTTTAAAAAGAGGAAAGAATACGTGAAAGACATAAAACATAATATATTTTTCTACCATTAACATTAAGTGTTAACAACTATTTTAACATATAGATTCCAATCATAAATTGATTACGAAATATGCATCCATCGTTAGTTTAGGAGGACGAATATCTCATTGTCGAAGCGCCTTTTAAATGGTCTTAACGTGCGGCAAATAACAAGAACATTTTGATATATCGTCGTTTCTTCACGTTGCTCTGATGCAAGTAGAATCATAAGATTTTTCCAAACTTGTTCCAATCAAATATTCCACTTATATCAATTGTGCACACTGCGACATGAGCTATCCTGCTGCAGTCCCTTTCTTCATTTATAACCCTACAACATCAGTCGATTTCTAGGCACGTGAACTGAAGACATCTCTGCAGGCAGAATACAAAATAAACAACAAAAAGTGATTGACGAGGCTTCCAGGATTAGAAACACCCCATATCATGCGGAGTTGATTGATTTTTTCATATAAAGTCGGTGTGCATTTTAGACAATTATAAAAACAACTGTGCCCGAAACGTTATGTTCTAATGCTTTTTAGGATTATATTAATATAACTGTTACATGTAATATATACAATTATGTACAAGTAAACCGGTCAAGTCGTAGTAAATGTATGTGTTAATTTGAAATTGTAAGCGATAGATTCACTCTTAACGTTATCTGGCATGACAGACATGACAGGCATCGAATGTTTTGATATATCAGCGCTTGGACATTTTGTATTTAAATAGATCGTTTTTCTTTTCATTGCTTGCATTTGAGAAACTCGTCAGGAAGTGCGAGGTTAGAGCTCTGTAAAACCAGCTTAAGCACCCCAATTGGTTCATATTGCCGACTGACCGTTCCAAGGCGGTAACTGTCGGGTTTGCTCTTTCGTTAAATGACTCATCACAAAACAAAACAAAAAAAAATAAAAATAAAAATATTACTTTTCGCCTGGCTTGCATGTGAAATACCTTTGTTCTGTGCTTTTTCGGAGTCTGGTATATGTTGCAATGCTCAAAGGACTTTGTCATATTTTCTTATAAATGCTTTGTTAAGACACACTTATTTGCGCCACCTGTAATAGAAGTATAGCAGCAAGAAATGTATCAGCAACCTTTAGTTTTTGGTTTAATAGCAGTTCAACCATAAAATAAGAATATATGACAGAGTCCTTTAAGAATTGTAACATGTACATGTACCAACATTTTAAAAAGGCACAGGACAAGGGTATTCACATGCAAGCCAAATGTAAAAGTAAACAAAAAAAGTTAAGAACAAAACTGTGAAGAGTCATTTAACAAAAAGAGAAAACCCAACAGTTACTTCCTTGGAACGGCCTGTCCGCCAAACGGACCGACTATAACTAACGTCCTTGCTCTTCAACAGTCTGGGTTTTTTATGAATGTAGACCTTCTTAAGATTGATGGATAGCGTGACTGTAGAGAATACGGTTGCCTAGATGGTCACTCAGGTACTTTCTATCATGAGAAACTCGGAAATACTTACCTGGGAAACTAGGTTTACGACCTCATCAAGAGCTTTGAATGATGCGTATGACAAGTTTATATATGAAACTAAACTTTACTGCAGCAAACCAACTTGACTGTTTTTAATCTATAGTAGCTAATGTTCAGTAGATTGGTACACATTGATGCGCATACTAAAGGGAGTAATTCTAAAGCAGTAAAGTCTCTTAAGAGTTTGTTTATTGTTTAATTGTTTACTTCGGCTGTTCTGGGCATAAGTCTTACCAATTTCTATCGAAAGATAGGTATATCATGTATATAAGAGATGGGTAAAATAGGCGAGTACTTCAATATTTAAAAAACAAGTTTTTTAAAAAAAGGACGTTTTGGTTAATTTTACATGAAAATGAATGTAAAACTAAATGTTGTTTCATTGCAAACTATAACATTTTAACTATTGAAATATATATGAAATAAAGAATTGATGATTGGTTAAACGAGCTTTTCTTAAAAGTACACCATGTATGAGGCTATACTTTTAAAATATTAAATTTTGGAGTCTGACTATTTAGCAATTAAACAATAATTTACACACAGGCACGCACATACGTTTACCAGAGAAATAAAGACATTAATTGACATAACATCTTAAGAACGAAGAATTAATATAACATTCACGCATCAGATGAGCACAAATAGTCCTTAACAAAGACAATATTTGTACACATTATCGTATAATAAAATGACAGTATCAAATAAATATTCATGGGGATGACTACAAACAAAAAGGTGAATACATGTTCATCATTTTGTAAATGCTGTTTGTCAAAAGTCTTATATCGTAAATCTTACAAGCACATTAATGTTGTTTTCATATAACGACGTGCTTTAGACATAATTGTAAGCTTAATGTTTATTTAGCATTGAGTACATTCTCTTTTAAACACTAATATTCAACATTTTAAGGCTCAAATCTCTGAGAATGTAAATGTACAGAATGCATAAAACAAGTATACATAAGGCGAGATCGTGTGAAAATTCGTTTGTTTTTACAGTAGATATTTATAATGAAGAGTTAACTTGCGAGATATATTGAAAATTAGGTAAGTATTCACCAATTATTCTTAAGAAAGAATTTGCTCAAGTCATGGATTTCAATCCCCAATATCTTCATTTTTGTATATGACTGCATGTCTGTATTTTTGCATGACACTTTAAAGCTGCTACTTTGCTCTTAAATTGAAACTACATTAAAACTTCATTAATAAGCTTAATTTTGTTGGCATGAAAATTATGACTTAAGAATGTTTGGAGAATACGGGCCATAACCTCTACAAAAACAGGCTTTAAGTCATTAAATATCTGTTTAACAATATATAGGCTCAGCGGGCAACTTCATACGTTTGTATTGCGATTGTAGAAGTAATTGTGAGAGCTTGTTTTAATTGCTATTTTTGCTAGTCGGATTTTTCTCCATCATTGAGCCTGACCTAGTTTCCTGAAAACGTGATTAGCCAATTATTTCTCTTTGAATAATGGCACTGTTCAGGCAGCTCAAACAGTTCCTAACCCTATATTCTAGAAGTCTACTTGAGATTGGACTTCCTAACTAGTCCAACCTACCGAACTTTTTATCATTCTTATGATAAGTGTGCTATTGTTTTTCTATTGTTTGTTTTGCTTTGTAACGTAAAGTAGCTTGTTTGTTTTCTATGTCTGCGTAAATCGAATCCTTCTCGAGAGTCGGCTGACAAAAGCTAAAGGAATTTGACCGTGCTATTGGGTTTACTTGTTGAACTCCTATAAAAACTACGTTTGGCACGTTGTATTAACATAGTTAGTCTAATACAATACACGTGAACAGAATCACGGGAAATGTGTTCTTTATATGGAGTCATGATTTTTCATCCTAAGAGCTAACACATAAACATATCTCGAATGTATTAAAAGTATGACTTACACATTCCATGGACGATTTTGAATGATTGTCTTACATTAGGACACTGAGTGTGACACACTCAGCGCAAAACCTTGACTAGAATACAATGAATAGTGTTAACTTTTACATACTCATGCATCTTTTATGTGTGGCTAAATAAGACCATTTAACTGCTTTCGTTATTAAGTATAAGAATATTAAACAAAGTCCTATGAGCATTGCAACAGATACCAAACTCCGAAAAAAGCACAGAACAAAGGTATTTCACATGCAAGCCAAGCGAAAAGTAAGACCAAATTTGTGATGAGTCATTTAACGAAAAGAGCAAACCCGACAGTTACCGCCTTGGAATGGTCAGTCGGCAATATGGACCGACTGGGGTGCTTAAATCGGTTTTACAGAGCTCTAACCTCGCACTTCCTGACGAGTTTCTCAAATGCAAGCAATGAAAAGAAAAACGATCTTTTTGAATACAAAATGTCCAAGTGCTGATATTTTCTATAAGTTATGACGAAAGTAGTGGCATCATTGAAAATAATTCCACATAGTGTTTAGAAAATAATATGGTACTATTTCCGATTTGAAAAACTACACAAAAATAGTTTGCCATTTTTGCGATTCTAGTTATGTGGACTGTGCATTACTCCTCAATGTATGAACCTTTTCTCGTTAATACGGCTCAAACATTTGTAATATGGAATCATTCCAAAACGTGATTTAAACCGACTTATTGTCAATAGGAGAGGTTATTTCTAAAGGAAGTATCATACACGATATAAAGTCGTATAAATAATCTATCTATTAACCGTCGGTCAGCAATATACAAAGGACTTGATTCGAATGGTTTTGTGCTGGTAATTTATGTATTCTAGCAAGCATATGAATCTTTATTTCTTATTTTCATCCCTCTTGAACATTGTCCTATGTTCGCTGAAAGGAAAAAAAACTTCTAATGTTACCAAAGACAAACGACTTTTTTCGTGTGAACTAATTTTAAAACAACAGGGACGGTGAATGATGAAAAGCCCGACCGGCGTTGAAATTGTCGTCAGCCATTTATTCCAAGTACACGACCTCGAACGTTTCTATTCCCTGAGTGTCAAATACTGCCAGAAAAAACGGGTAATGGATTAGGCGGTCATACCAGCACTGGGCTACAAATAATTGGCAGTCATGCCAGGACAGGAGTGCAAATACTTGGCAGAAGAATTTTAGGCAATTGTCCTCGTGACTGCACAGAAAGGTTCACAACATGGGGATGACAAAAACTTAAGTCATATACTGTAGCCCGGTCTTTTTTAAATTATGATTTTTATACAGTTTAAAAGAAAGGAAAGCATAAGAACAAACTATGTTCGTGAAATGGAATTATGTATGACGAAAAGAATAGCACCTAAAAAGATATGGTATTGATGGCCCGTAGCAATCGGAACTCCTCGGGTAATTCCGTCCTCGGGACAATCATCCCTCGGATGTATCTGGTGCAATAATACGTACTAAAATCACGATCGTTTTGTTCGCCGGAAGTCGGAAGAAGAATATGCCTAAGTAGTTCGCACAAAACATAAACACTGCCATCGTTTGACAGTGGCGTGTCTGCTGCGCTGGGTAAATTAAAATCGGACAATTTAAATTTGAAGCCGCCACAAATTAAAGTTTTACTGGCATCGTACTGTAGTGAGCTGTCAACCGAGCTGCCATCTTTGTTTCGACGTCTGTCTCAAAAAAAGTCCACTTTAGATAAATGGCCGAGGTGATCCGACTTCCTACATACATCCGAGAGATGATTCGTGAATTATCCGAGGTGTTCCGATTGGGCCCGTAGGTCGATACATGCTGTGTATGTGTTGATGTCAACTCTTCTCTTGGTGTTGTTAAGTATTCTGATATGTGTAAATGATAGACCCTTTAGTGGCTTTAATAGCAAGCGTTTCAATTTCAAATAACTGACGTTCCATCGTTTTATATCTGATACAAATTTAAATGCATATTATTAACCTTCCTGTTGTACTCTGCAATATAATTAGTTTGTGCCTTTATGTTTATTTGGGTAGAAGGGAAACAATAGGAACTGTATAAAGGCGTCATTAACTTAAATGTTTTGGATACAATACAGGACAAGGTTCTAAAATCATTGCATCATATATAAAATCGATCCCGGGCCGCGACATACCAAAGTCGTTAAAAATGGTAGTGGCATAGCTCCCTTGCTAACGCTCAAGCAAATATAAGGGTAGTTTCACGACTGGTTGGCCCGGTGTCAGGATAATGTGACTGAGTGTGGTATCATGCCAGGTGTTCACGGCATGCTATACACAGTGAAGGCAGCACTATATCTGCTTCAAGTGGACACCGTCTCTAGATAACTGAAATACTGTTGGTGGGACGGTAAACCCAATAAACAAACAAACATATATAAAATTTGAAAAAAGAAACTCGACAAAGGTATTTAAATGCCAGCCAAATGTAAAAGTGACAGAAGAAACAGACGAGACCTTAAATAGAGTAAACTAACCACATACCGCCAAGTGCCGGTCGGAAAAAGTGCCGACTAGTGAGGCATATATAAACAAAGTCTCTTAACTCAAAATACATTCAGCAGCAAACCCCTACACTATTTAGTAATTTAGTAATGACAACTCGTTTAAACAAACAGGCAACTGGATAAAAGCTAAAGCACTAGATTAAAGCTAAACTGTTTTAGCAGTATTGCATATACACCACGACAACACATGGTGTTGTTTAAACGAAATACAAAACTAGTTATTGAGGTCAATGCATTTAGCGTTGTTGTATATCTCTGCAGAAAGCATATTAAGCACACTTGCTGCATTTATGGAAATTACTGTGAACGCTACAATTTACCATTCATTTCTCGAATATCTTAAATATCTAAAAGATTGGAATCTGAACATGCATAACAAGAAAAGCATTCAGTAGTTTCTTTGAATTTAAAAAAAGGTATCCGTTCCTAAAACATGTGTTAATCTCTTACATTTGTTCTTAGGTTATGTGGGCATGAATTCTACAAAACCAAGTACTGTAGTCAACGTATTTACGATTAGCCAAGGGTCCCGGGTTCGAGTCCCGGACTGGTTGCACATTTTTCTCCCTATGTTACATTAATATTATTTCAATGCTTTGAAATACAAATCCTGAAAAAAGAACTCGCTCTAAATATTCATTTCTTCCCAATCTGTAAATAAGCACGAGGTGTGTTGTGGTAACTAATGTACGTCCAAAATAACCAGAGAGGATAACCCGGATGATAACTAAACGTGACGTCAAAAGTAAGTGTCACGCGGGTTTCATAGTTTACAAAGAGCTACTCGTGCAGCATATCTCAGATAGGACATCAATGTTTCATTGATATATGTGCTGCAATGCTTCACTTTTCACATACACTTATTTCATCAATAAACAGCAACATCTCCAGATATCTGAAATAGTGTTGGTGGGACGATAAGCCCAATAAACAAACAATAAACAACATCCCGTTTGATCTCTACGCGATAGGTGTTTTGAGAAAAATCTTCAAAGTGTAGGCTACCACATTTAAAAAATAATTAACGATTCATGAAGTAAAATGTCTATTGTAAAAACGTTTGTGGTAAGTAAATATATGTAATGACGGTTTTGGTTTATCTGTAAGGGCACAATTTAACTGTTTTTAATTAGCTTACAATCTCAAGAGATAAACAGATTGGAGTGAAAAGAGAAACCTTGTTGAACATCATGCCAATCAAACTTTAGACAGACGACCTCTTTATCGCTGGATATTTTCGGATCATGCACTCGTAATCATCACAAGTTAACTGTCAAGGTTGATGTATCAACGATTGTAATGAATGAGTTCACAAGAATAGTTCGTGCCTAATGATGCGCAATGATACAAGATGCAGATCGATGTCCAGTAATTCGAATATTTGCATTCATTATTGATTCTACCAAAATAGACTACTTAAATCATGAACGTACGAACAATATTAGAACATGTGACTTTTCGGAAAACTTCTTCAAACACTTGTAGATTGCATATGTCATGTAAATAATTAAATTATAATGGAAGAAACAAACATTAAATACAGTATGCTACAATAAGGATTTCTTGCATGTTACATATAACTATATTCCATGCATTATTAATTAGCATTGATATCATAGGGGTTCATAAATTGCCTCATACATACGCACTATCAGCTGACTGTCTTCTATGACAGGCGTTTTACAGTTCAAGTCGTCTTTCGTGGAAACACCCGATGTGATGAGCGAATTATGTTTCAACCAACGTCAAATTATTCTTCCGTTGATGTTATTTTGGTGTATTAGGTTTTTACAATATGCTTCTTCCGAAAAAAAAAATACTCCCTGTTCTATCACATTCAAGAATGTAGTTAAAATGAGTATATAATTTGTGATTTTTGTTGGTGTTGAAATTAAAAGATAAACTATTGTTGATATTAAAATCGATTCGATACAACAATCAATGTTAAAAAAATAGTATCTAATTTAAATTCGTTATCAGGATTGATACAAATCTACAATCCCATTCAATTCTGTTGAAGAACACCAAACAACGAAAGATTACAATATCAGACATATGTTTTCCTCATAATAAAGCTATGCAAATGAAAGATCTTTACAAGTTAGGAAAACGATGGATGAATATGGAATGTCTGCCTTTCACTTCCTTTTGTGACGTCCGTGTATTATCTTCATGCTTCATTTCCAGACAAAATAGCCATATAGATTTCCCCGTTGGACGTAAATTTCAGTCAGTAATTGGCTTGTTAGTGCTTCCCCGGCTTGCTGTCAGTGAATAAAAATCTCATCATTTTTCAAAGATGCTGTTATATGACAGAATGATTGAGATATGGATTTGCATCCTTTTTATTTTCACGTTTACCTTCCAATGGTTACAGGTATACGATTAAAATAAATATCACGGTTGAAACATCTTCAACTTATTGGTATTTATGGAAATAATGTCTGAGTAAACCGATTGGACAATTAAAATTGTAAGGCTTTGACGTTACTTGAAATTAGATCATGGTCATTTCAGTTGTGAATGCATACTTGTTTTACTTTTGAACGGGCATTTATAAAAACCTAATTAAATTCAATATTTACGTTTATGATAGGCACACGTTGTAAAATAACGTACCACACTTGGAATATTTAATACAATTATTTCCAATACCGAATAGTCATAATTATTGTAAAAAATAGCTTACCACAAATTAGCTATGTCGAACATTTATATCTAATTTAATTACAGCCGTGACCGCTAAAGAAAAAAACTTAAAACAAGTTAATTGAGTAGTATATTATTATTCAGTAGAACGTCTTTTTTCGATACAATAACGAGCATCTCTATAAATCTGCGAAATTGCCAGCCAGATTAAATTTAATCTGCACTACTTAGATTTCTCCCGCTGGGATCATGAAGCCAGATCTACGCCGTCGCTAGTACTTCAGTTAATCTACATAAACAATATTCGGTAAGTTTACAATAATTTCAAAACAGTATTTCTTGTCCTACAATGTGATAACAATCACGAACTGTCATTTGATAGATAATTTATATTTTATAAGAAACATACCTTTAGTTATTTAAATGCTTGAACATCGGTAGGCGAGGAATACGGCAGGTAAATTATTCTTCATTTTAAATATGTTTCGCGCATTATAAACGTTGAGTTGGCCATTTAGTATCAACAACGAGAGCTGGAAATACAGGTGACCACATTAAGAAAAGAACAGGGTTATTTGTAATGATATTAAATGTACTCTATAAACTATAAATACAACAAGCCATTTATTTATAATCTCATTCATTATATTTGAGTGCTTAGAAATCTTATCTGTCCCAAACACTTTCTATTTAATTCAACACAAGGAATACTGTCTGTCTTTAATATGTCGCAACAAAACCAAAGAAACAGCCCAACCTCTAACCCTAACCTCAGCAAGCTAGTGTCAACATCTTTCCCTTAAAAATATGTAATGTAAACATTTGCAAGTACATGTAACTTTCTATGTATCCTTTTCTTGTCTGACTTACTTCCGTAAGTTTGTAGCATCATAATTTGTAGAAATGTTATCAATTTTGAAGAGTATAAAGGCAGCATTATGTATTGAGTTAATAGTTCATCATTTTACCATAATCAGAACAGAATAAGTAAATAAACATATGTTAAAACTTATATAAAAACTCCTTCCTTTTACATTTGGATGTATTTAATTGTACAAAAACTAATTCATATCATATGGTTGATCTTTATATATTTTGTTAGGCGAATTGATTAAACGTTCATTCCAATAAAAACGCGTTCCTAAGCGCGTTGCATAGAATAAGTTAGCATTTAGTTACTGTTCCAGCATTGGCATTGGAACAATATCTGTATATGGCTTAACAAAAAAGGCGAGTTTTTTATTCTGTATATAAGATAAGGCAACTGCCACTTAGATAGACAGGTTGACCACACCTCGTCACTCTTACATAACATGGTCTAGTTCCATCTCAAAGAAAATAATCTAATTAAAGTAACAGTTTCCAGTTATTTAAATATTGCAACTGATATATTAAGATATCATTGTTGTAAAATTATGTATTGCTGTGTTTCATTTATTAGTTTCCTTTATGAATCCGGTGCCTGTTTTATTTAAAATAATTACAAATTAAGATCATCATAGATTCGAAAATAAATTTAACATAACACAATTTTAACGTATTAAAGGTGTAACGTTTCAAATATTTAAAGTCACATCCAGAAAAAAAAACTTAAGTAGAAGCTGTCCCCGAGTTCAAAATATTTCATTGTAAACATTTGGGCAAAATCTTTACATTTGACGTTTTCAAATTCAGTAAGTTTTTACGTGAGTATTTTCGAAATCCCTCTAATCCACGAAAGCCGTTATACCATAGGCACTTTGCTTGCTCATGTTCGTGACTAAGTAGGCATATAATGGATCATTAAAAGTTTCTTCTGAAACGCCTACTTGACAACAAGCCAAGCCAGCCATGTTTCCAAGACGGTTTTGTGACTTATGCTTGTTATAAAATCTTTGTTGAATTAGCTTCTGGAATGTTGTAAGACCATTGCCTGTCAAACACAATGAAGCCTAGAATATTGCACCAGAACTGGGGTCTTTTACAATAGTCATGATAAATGTCTCGGGGATATTTATACTTGGCGATTGGCATCGTTCGAAGGTCTACCGTGATATGTTAGCGGTATGTGAATGATATCTAGCAATACATATTTTGTTTGAAAGATTTTTTTTTATTATTTATTGGGTTTATCGTCCCACCAACAGTATTTCAGTTATCTAGAGACGGTGTCCATTTGAAGCAGAAATAGTGCTGCCTTCACTGTGTATAGCATGCCGTGAACACCTGGCATGATAGCACACCCAGTCACATTATCCTTACACCGGGCCAACCAGTCGTGAAACTACCCTTATATTTGTTTGAGCGTTAGCAAGGGAGCTATGCCACTACCATTTTTAGCGACTTTGGTATGTCGCGGCACGGGATCGAACCCGGGGCCTCCCGTACCTGTAGCCAACGCTCTACCGATTGCGCTAACAGGTCCGGTAAGTATGAAAGATATATGCAAGACTTTCAGCATATGTTATATGATAGTGGCATCAGTTTATAGTTGGGATGACACAATTTTAACGTATAAGATAAAATCGTATTACTTTTTAAATGTAACTCTGGTTGTGTCAATGTCTAAAATCTTTGAGTAATACTAGCCCAGGTAAAATAACTTACTCAGGTATTCAATCAGCAGATAAACGAAATCAACCCTGTTTTCAGGAAACGACAGATTAAATATCAACAATGGTTAATTTTTAATAAATTATGTCAATAAGATTTGTATTTTAAATTTAATAATTTATTTCTTATATTAACAAAGACTATCGTTTTAACTTTTATATAACACGTGTTTTTCGGAACAGATTGAACCTCAACAATCTAAACTCGGTTTGGAAATTAAATTAACAATAACTAAGAAAAAACGATGCCACTGACGCGTTTGTCGACATCTTAACATTTAAATGCTAAATAGGCAAGGGAACCTTATTCTAAATATGTCGTTTTTTTGTTCAGTGAGGTTTAATAAAAATGATTAAAAATTCTGGATTTTCATAAAATGTAAATATATGCATAATTTAAGCACAGGCACTGTGGTTACCCTATGACTGAAGAAGAAGCCACCAAACTCGGACGTGCTTTAAAAACAAACAAACAAAAACTGAGGAACATGTAGACACACATCTTTCAAGGTCATCCTTAGTGTTATTTAACATTTATTGATGACTATTACTTAAACTTGTGTATGAATGTAAATATTTACAACAGATGTTTTTCTTGTGATTTTATCTCTACACTATCAAATAACATTTCCTAAAAGGAAACACTTCCAGCAAAGCCAACTTCGAAAAAGCAACTTTCCTTTTTTTCAATACAGAAACGCAACATTACTTGAATCCTATTTCAGTCGAGAATATCAATTTATTAATCAAAGTGCACGGTCGGAAACATCGCCTTTCCCAGAGATTGCCTAATATTGCCAAGGAGAGGTCAAATTGGTCCGTCTATCAATTCTGTATCTGCTGCAAGGCATACTGTTGTTGTTCTTGTCGTTTGTTCACATGATATATGGGAAGGATGTCCTTGCAAATTTCAATGATGTAAGAAACAAGGTCCGTATCAGAGATCGTTACAATGAAATGAATGTATTGCTCCAAAACAGTACCTGTATAAATTTTACTGACATTTGCCGATGAAAAGACGGCGTCAGTTGCAAACATGTTTTCGTTTCCTCTTGCTGTTGTTAGTACATGTATCAAACCTGTTTTCCTTTTTCTTTTGTCAGTAAAAAACGTGTTTTCATTTTTCTATTGTCAGTAACAAACATGTTTTCATTTTCCTGTTGTCAGTAACAAACGTGTTTTCATTTTTCTTTTGTCAGTAAAAAACGTGTTTTCATTTTTCTATTGTAAGTAACAAACGTGTTTTCATTTTTCTGTTGTCAGTAGAAAAAATGTTGTTTTTCCTTTTTCCTGTTGTCAGTAACAAACGTGTTGTTTTTCCTTTTCCTGTTGTCAGTAGTAAACGTGCTGTTTTTTTCCTTTTCCTGTTGTCAGTAGCAAACGTGTTGTTTTTCCTTTTCCTGTTGTCAGTAGTAAACGTGTTGTTTTTCCTTTTCCTGTTGTCAGTAGCAAACGTGTTGTTTTTCCATTTCCTGTTGTCAGTAGTAAACGTGTTGTTTTTTCTTTTCCTGTTGTCAGTAGCAAAGTGTTGTTTTTCCTTTTCCTGTTGTCAGTAGCAAACGTGTTTTTATTTCCTTTTCCTGTTGTCAGTAGCAAACGTGTTGTTTTTCCTTTTCCTGTTGTCAGTAGTAAACGTGTTGTTTTTCCTTTTCCTGTTGTCAGTAGCAAAGTGTTGTTTTTCCTTTTCCTGTTGTCAGTAGCAAAGTGTTGTTTTTCCTTTTCCTGTTGTCAGTAGCAAAGTGTTGTTTTTCCTTTTCCTGTTGTCAGTAGCAAAGTGTTGTTTTTCCTTTTCCTGTTGTCAGTAGCAAACGTGTTTTTATTTCCTTTTCCTGTTGTCAGTAGCAAACGTGTTTTCCCTTTTACTGTTTTTATCAGCAAACGTGTGTGATTTTTTCTGCTAAAATCTAATATACTTTTTTTTCTCACTTCAACAGGAAACTTCGAAACGATTTAAAATGTATCAATATTACAAAGAGCACATTTTTACACTTGTTTTAATTACGTTCAATATCAATGCTGTGATCACCTACACATCAGCTCACCCTGTGCAACCGTGTTTAGAAGTACCTGCAGACAGAGTACACTCCCCTTTGACTACAATAGATCTAAAGCTGGAGCCACCAGCTCGATATGATGACTTTCCCAAGTGAAACGTACATTCAAGCGAGGTTAATACAATAGGTAACTCAATAATGAACCAACTTCTACTTTACTCTTTGTTTTGCCGCTAACAGCTATTGTACGAACAATCCAAACCATATCTGCGTTATTCATAAAATAAATTGTATGTCTTTTTAAATACAGCTATGTAGCGCAGGGTATTTTACAAGAAATATTTTAGGCACATTTTTATTGATTAATACACAGTTTAACTTGGATAATTTCATTAAGTATCACTTGCTACTCTCTAATGGCTATGCTTCTAAAAATACTTTCTCTTTCCATGAGGGTATGAACGCTATTGCATGAATATACTGGGGTATTCTTCTTCTTTAACAATGAGCCGCTGTAACTGTAAATTAAATAGGACGTGAGTATGAGCCACACCACGGTCAGAGATGTATAGCCATATAGCTAACTACGAAATGATTAGGTAAATAAGAAAAGGTCCTATAAAATTTTTCACAGATATATAAATTTAATCTACCTGTAGACCAAGGCAAACAAGGTAAATGTAAATGTGACAAAAACACAGAGACGAGACATAACACACAAAAAGAAAAAAAACATCAGCTACCGCCTTGGAACGGTCATACGCTAGCATTTAGAAAGTTCAGTTTAAATTATGCATTTAGTTAAAAACAGTCCATTTTCCATTTATTTAACACACTTCTTCCTCCAGTGTAGTGACCTTGTATTGAGCAAATAATATTGATTGTTTGACATTTATCATTACACTCATGCAAAGATAGTAAAGAAGATTTTATGCATTAATGAATTAAATGTTTGAATGTAAGCTTTGATGCTAGACCATCATTAATATTTCATGTTGTGATACTCTGATGTTTGTTTATTGTTTTTTTTTGTGGTTTTGTGGTTGCTAGATACGAAATGGATAAGGCAATGCAGTTGTTTCCATTGTTAAGTGCTGTGATGATGATGATACATACAAAGGATTGTTAAATGTCATTACTATGGTACGACTACATTTTGTTTAATTACCACGTAGGTAATTAATTAATCACATCCCGTGTTTCACATGTATAAATGCTTAAAGATTTTAGAATGTGTTGTTCAATCAATTAATTGGACTTCTTTTACTTGACAAATTTCAGGTCCTTTTTTTATCGTTTCATAAGATTAAATGCGTCAAAAAACCAAAGCTTTTTCAGACATGTAAGAATTTCTGTTCTAATTTTACTCGTTTTGATGTTTTAGCCAATTTAATTACCCATATGTACAAGTATAAATATTTTAATTTATTACATACCTATTTTCGTCTTTTACTGATATGTTATAATGTTGAGACTCTTTTAGGCATTTAATTTAATCTAGCTGGAAGCTAAATAGAGTTAACTCCTTCTGGTTCACATAAAAAATTGTGTGCAGACAATTAAAGAATTCCTGTTGGTATATATCATTTTGGCACCGAAATAGTTCTTTACAAATTTTTAGTGTTTATGCAGATTCCTTTTAGAATTTATACGAGAATTGTAAAGACTTGTTCAACATTAGTAGTTGCAGAACAAATATATCAAACAACATCGAATTCCCTGAGACCCCAATAAAATAACAGACACATCGCCTATCAAAACACATTTTCTAGAAACAATGATAGAATGCAGGTTCTAATGCAAAGCAACATATACCAAAATTTAAAAAGGCACAAAGCAAATGTACATTGTATTCACATGCAAGCCAATATAAAAAAGAACACATTTGTGATGAGTCATTAAACGAACAGAGTAAACCCGACAGTTACCGCCTTGGAACGGTCAGTCGGCAATATTGACCGACTGGGGTTCTTAAACCGGTTTTACAGAGCTCTAAAAACCTGTGCATACCAAAACAGATTCTAAAGCTATTAGGTAAGTAAGTTTGAAAAAGTTTTGTATATGAAATTACAGTGTGCACAGAAACACATTCGACAGTGGGAAAATACGTATAATTCAGAAAATTGCTTGTAAATCGCAATCGAGTTTGTCACGAACCTATTTTTTCATGCAATATACATGTACATAGCCAGCGAAACAGATTCTCTGCTTGATAAAGTCTTGAATTTAATTATTTGGAAATTTGATGTACGCTAAATAAATGTTTGAGGAAGGAAGAAGATAAACAAATTATACACTACGTCCTTACCACATACCAAAGTCGTAAAAAATGGTAGTGGTATAGCTCCTTCGCTAACGCTCATGCAAATATAAGGGTAGTTCCACGACTGGTTGGCCCGGTGTCAGGATAATGTGACTGGGTGTGGTATCATGCCACGGCATGCTATACACAGTGAAGGCAGCACTATATCTGCTTCAAGTGGACATCGTCTCCAGATAACTGAAATACTGTTGGTGGGACGATAAACCCAATAAACAAACAAACAAACGTCCTTTACAGTAATGAAGCTACAGCTCGTTGGCAAGCGATTCTGATCGCAGAAATTAAAAGTGTGGTTTTAAGTCGGACCTTAGTATATCTTTATATATCAATTTAATTAACATAATTGACACTCAAGTGATCGATGAATAAGGAAATATGAAACTGTGTGTACATATAGGACCGCAAATGCACTATCCCACTTTTAATGTCGACAAAGTGACCGGACCGGATAGGATAAATGCCACAAACCAGAGGGTGATGTGAAACAACTTGCAGCTCGGTTAGGAGAACAGTTCCTTCCTCCGTCGAAAAACTACAATTTGTTTACCTCTAGCATAACGTTTTACACTGGACAACACAAAGAAGTATCTGTTACCATGTAGTTTCACCATATTTAGTGGCATGATATTGCAAGTTCGTCCAGTTTGAATGTTTTGAATTTCTTAAGTACATATTAATATGAATGAAAAAATTTGCAAACATTATGTTCAAATGAAATGAGTTCTATTACGATAAAAAAACTACTTTTGGAATTAGCATCGTGTGATTTATTTCACGATTATTTAAGGAAATTAAACTTAGTTAATATATCCGCATTTTCTATAATGGAGTTTTACTGGCAAATAATTCTTCCTACCAGTGTTTGAAGTTGGGGATTTTCAAGTACCTGTTGATCTTAAGAATTCTTTTTTAAATAATAAGCTATTTACCTTTAATCTGTACTTGTCTTACAGGTATATCTAGCCTGAGACATGAACCATTCCACTCTTCTTTTAGTCAAAGAATGGAATGGAGTCGGAAAGCTGATTTATACCACCAAACTAAGTCGTTTTGTACGTCCTTAACTCGAAACCGCGCCGTGAGAAACGAGTTGGTGGAGTTGCAAGTCACGTTTCTACATCTCGGCCACTGTAGCTTACATTATTTGGATATTGTTTATACAAATTTCAAATTCTTAAGGAATCGTTCTATTCACAATTTTTGTTTTCACATTTCTTAAGCCACACCTATTTTATTTTCCCCAGCGTAACGCAAGACGATATACTTTGAAAGTGTTTAGTTCACAATGATATATTGCCCCGCTTACGCACATTGTGTCTTATCTCTAATTGTTATACTTAACTTTCAGCCAGGATTCTTTATATAGAGACTAATTGAAAAAGCATTAGTTGTTAACGTAATCCAGTTTAAGCGGTAAGACAGTCGCATTTCTTCCTGTTTCTTTCCTCCGAACGCAATTCCGGCCGCAATTTTTTTCCAGCACGAATAATTCTCTACTATACCCCTAATTTCCCAGCACAAACAGTTCGTTACAAGTATAACCTCAATTTCCTAACAAATAAGAGTACATTTTTTGCCGAGGTCGACTTTATTTATCTCACTCGGACAGTTATGTGTAGGTGTAAAGCAGTCAAGTCACGTCGATACATAACTCATCACACTATATCCCTACGGCACTAAATGGTTGTTGCTTATACCTATATCTCACGTTAATGCTGCTAAAACGATTACAGACTGTACGTTATCTGAAGTACATTAAACGTTCAAACAAATTAAGTGACATTCCTACATAAGGTTCATTTTTCGTACACTCCTATCATGTATTAACTTACAGTGTGATAAGCGAATATAAAATTGTAGGCATTGTCCTTTGTCCATATGAAATGCCATTGTTCTTTGCCTATACGTAATCACATAAATATGATTAATAAGTGTTTAAAGGTGATTTCAAGTTACAATATTCTCAGGTGTGTAATCAGTATACTGAAATATATTAAAACGTAGTTTGGATTTCGCCCAAAATCGCAAATATCTAATATCTATTTTGCAAATCGAGATATTTCAAATGTTTCAAGAATTAAATTAATATTATTAATATATTACAAGTTAATATTGATTTACATCAATTATTTGGTAATTATAACATTCAGAAGCAATGGCAAATGAATAATTAATTGGCATATGCATCTTGTAGCTAGATCACCATTTGTCGTTTTGTCAGGAGATCGTAATTCAATTAAACCTGCTAACCTAGCTAAACATCAACGGAGTTGTGGTCTTCGAAAAAGTCCGTGATTAATACCTCGAATAGATATTTGTGGAAGGATGGCATCAATCTAAATAGTTTATATTGTTCATCTAAGTTTAACTTTGCGAGTAATTGTTGTATAAATCCTTGGTGCGAGGTATACTTACTACCTGCTAGACTCTTGTAAATATCACCAATAAATCCTTGGTGCGAGGTATACTTACTACCTGCTAGACTCTTGTAAATATCACCAATAAATCCTTGGTGCGAGGTATACTCACTACCTGCTAGACTCTTGTAAATATCACCAATAAATCCTTGGTGCGAGGTATACTTACTACCTGCTAGACTCTTGTAAATATCACCAATAAATCCTTGGTGCGAGGTATACTTACTACCTGCTAGACTCTTGTAAATATCACCAATAAATCCTTGGTGCGAGGTATACTTACTACCTGCTAGACTCTTGTAAAAATCACCAATAAATCCTTGGTGTGAGGTATACTTACTACCTGCTAGACTCTTGCAAAAATCACCAATAAATCCTTGGTGCGAGGTATACTTACTACCTGCTAGACTCTTGAAAATATCACCAATAAATCCTTGGTGCAAGGTATACTTACTACCTGCTAGACTCTTGTAAAAATCACCAATAAAACCTTAGTGCGAGTTATACTTACTATCTGCTAGACTCTTGCAAAACTCACCAATAAAACCTTGGTGCGAGTTATACTTACTACCTGCTAGACTCTTGCAAAACTCACCAATAAATCCTTGGTGCGAGTTATACTTACTACCTGCTAGACTCTTGCAAAAATCACCAATGAAACCTTGGTGCGAGTTATACTTACTACCTGCTAGACTCTTGCAAAACTCACCAATAAATCCTTGGTGCGAGGTATACTTACTACCTGCTAGACTCTTGCAAAAATCACCAATAAAACCTTGGTGCGAGTTATACTTACTACCTGCTAGACTCTTGCAAAACTCACCAATAAATCCTTGGTGCGAGGTATACTTACTACCTGCTAGACTCTTGCAAAACTCACCAATAAATTCTTGGTGCGAGGTATACTTACTACCTGCTAGACTCTTGTAAATATCACCAATAAATCCTTGGTGCGAGGTATACTTACTACCTGCTAGACTCTTGTAAATATCACCAATAAATCCTTGGTGCGAGGTATACTTACTACCTGCTAGACTCTTGTAAATATCACCAATAAATCCTTGGTGCGAGGTATACTTACTACCTGCTAGACTCTTGCAAAACTCACCAATAAATCCTTGGTGCGAGGTATACTTACTACCTGCAAGACTCTTGTAAATATCACCAATAAATCCTTGATGCGAGGTACACTTACTACCTGCTAGACTCTTGTAAAAATCACCAATAAATCCTTGGTGTGAGGTATACTTACTACCTTCTAGACTCTTGTAAATATCACCAATAAATCCTTGGTGCGAGGTATACTTACTACCTGCTAGACTCTTGTAAATATCACCAATAAATCCTTGGTGCGAGGTATACTTACTACCTGCTAGACTCTTGCAAAACTCACCAATAAATCCTTGGTGCGAGGTATACTTACTACCTGCTAGACTCTTGTAAATATCACCAATAAATCCTTGGTGCGAGGTATACTCACTACCTGCTAGACTCTTGTAAATATCACCAATAAATCCTTGGTGCGAGGTATACTTACTACCTGCTAGACTCTTGTAAATATCACCAATAAATCCTTGGTGCGAGGTATACTTACTACCTGCTAGACTCTTGTAAATATCACCAATAAATCCTTGGTGCGAGGTATACTTACTACCTGCTAGACTCTTGCAAAAATCACCAATAAATCCTTGGTGTGAGGTATACTTACTACCTGCTAGACTCTTGCAAAAATCACCAATAAATCCTTGGTGCGAGGTATACTTACTACCTGCTAGACTCTTGAAAATATCACCAATAAATCCTTGGTGCAAGGTATACTTACTACCTGCTAGACTCTTGTAAAAATCACCAATAAAACCTTAGTGCGAGTTATACTTACTATCTGCTAGACTCTTGCAAAACTCACCAATAAAACCTTGGTGCGAGTTATACTTACTACCTGCTAGACTCTTGCAAAACTCACCAATAAATCCTTGGTGCGAGTTATACTTACTACCTGCTAGACTCTTGCAAAACTCACCAATGAAACCTTGGTGCGAGTTATACTTACTACCTGCTAGACTCTTGCAAAACTCACCAATAAATCCTTGGTGCGAGGTATACTTACTACCTGCTAGACTCTTGCAAAAATCACCAATAAAACCTTGGTGCGAGTTATACTTACTACCTGCTAGACTCTTGCAAAACTCACCAATAAATCCTTGGTGCGAGGTATACTTACTACCTGCTAGACTCTTGCAAAACTCACCAATAAATTCTTGGTGCGAGGTATACTTACTACCTGCTAGACTCTTGTAAATATCACCAATAAATCCTTGGTGCGAGGTATACTTACTACCTGCTAGACTCTTGTAAATATCACCAATAAATCCTTGGTGCGAGGTATACTTACTACCTGCTAGACTCTTGTAAATATCACCAATAAATCCTTGGTGCGAGGTATACTTACTACCTGCTAGACTCTTGCAAAACTCACCAATAAATCCTTGGTGCGAGGTATACTTACTACCTGCAAGACTCTTGTAAATATCACCAATAAATCCTTGATGCGAGGTACACTTACTACCTGCTAGACTCTTGTAAAAATCACCAATAAATCCTTGGTGTGAGGTATACTTACTACCTTCTAGACTCTTGTAAATATCACCAATAAATCCTTGGTGCGAGGTATACTTATTACCTGCTAGACTCTTGCAAAACTCACCAATAAATCCTTGGTGCGAGGTATACTTACTACCTGCTAGACTCTTGCAAAAATCACCAATAAATCCTTGGTGCGAGGTATACTTACTACCTGCTATACTCTTGCAAAACTCACCAATAAATCCTTAGTGCGAGGTATACTTACTACATGCTAGACACTTGCAAAAATCACTAATAAATCCTTGGTGCGAGGTATACTTACTACCTGCTAGTCTCTTGCAAAAATCACTAATAAATCCTTAGTGCGAGGTATACTTACTGTGACAAAATGGCCAAGAGGTGACTCACCAGGGTAGAATATAAAACTCAAAAGACAATTTAAAATCAAATTATACTTTATATACAAAACAATATACATACAAGATAAAAAAAAATGATTTTAATACAATAGAAAAACAAAACCCCGCCGGCTTATATTAAGTCTGATAACTGTCCGCTGGTCTTAACTGTGCACTGTATCTATACTTCCTACACAACAAACAACACTTCTCTGATACACAATCCTTAGTATATGTGCTACGACATAGCTGTCCGATATGGTATCTGCTCGTGCAGCTCACTCCTGCGACGAAACTGTCCAACATGGTATCTCCCTTGCCGTTCCCCACACAGAGTCTACCCCGTCGTACATGTAACGAATGCGTGGTACAAGTCGACCTTATATCGCTGTCCACCAATGGGCCTCTGCTTGTCTACGTCTAAGTACGGCTCTTTACTGGCCTACATACGGCTCTTCACTGGCCTAAATACGGCTCTTCCCTGGCCTAAATACGGCTACAAATGACAAATGACGTCAATTTACTTCTCAAAATCAAATATTTAGTGTGTTTCTACATAACATACAACACCTTTACCATATCGATCATTTTGCATCATATTAGTGCATCTATGACATAGTAATGGTATATAAACCAATGGTATAATACCATCGTACTTGAACCATATGTCTGCTCTATGGTTTTACATAAGTGCCTTTAAACAGTGCATTTAAACAGTGCATAAGTCTCCCTCAACTATAAAACCAGACCTACTGTCAAACCTTCAACTTTACATTTACCATTCTAGTGAAGTATCGAAATATTTATCCCATTTAGATTTAACCGAAAATAAATATGGCTTTCAAATCTTAATACATACAATGTCCTAACATTATCATATAAACTTAGACTTAGAACCCTCGGCCTATAAAACATTAAAATGCTTTCAAAAATTGCCGATATGTCTAATGATCGTACACTTGTTTCCTTCAAGAAAACAATACAACAATCTTACTAAATAATTAATTTAACAACAATTAATTCTGTAAAACGAAAAACTGCTTAAAACAAAAAATGCGAAAAATAAAAAGTACTTACACATATTCCGTAGTGTTATGGTACAGCATCATCAACGTCCCCTATCAACGCATCTCGATAACTGACACCAACACTTGGAGCGTACAGATATTTATACAAATAGACAGCCCCGTAGCCTGACTTAATTCAAGAACCCCGAGAATTTGTAACCCGTGATTCCTCAGACTTCTCGTGAAAAACCAATTGCATACACCTTTAGTACGCCTCACCTTTTTAAGATAAAAAAGGCCTAATGTAAATAAACTATGGGTTAACGTTTCAAGACCCTTTCAAAATGAATAAAAAACACTCTATTCATGTAATTATAAAAACAACATAATTAGAACCTCTAAAAACCCTTTACACACCAAAAGGCAACAAAATAACCCTAAGGTTATCCCTATTTTACTAAAATCAAACTCTACAGTATCGCTCTGGCCTACGTGACATAAGCCTCGTACACAAAATCACTATATAAAATAAGGCCACGACTATGTTATTTTGTGACACACGTTCCCCCTCCGGGAAAAAGTGGTTACACTTTTTTCAACTAAACCAAATAACGACCATACGATTTACAAGAATACTGCTATAATACAACACTAACACTATTGCATTTAAAAACAACAACAGAATCATACCACTATAAACAGCTATGAAACAACTGCAAAGCTCTGACATTTCCCTATACACAATCTATCCTACTCTACTGAGATAATCTGCACCAACATTATCCCTACCTCGGATTGATCTAATCCGCATACGATATGGCTGTAATGCCAACGCCCATCTCATTAACCTAGAGTTCGCCATCTTGGACTTATTCAAATAGGTCAACGGCTGATGATCAGTCTCAAGGATAAACTCCTTACCAAACAAATACCGATGGAACTTGGAAACACCCCAAACAACTGCCAGACATTCCTTCTCAATAACTGAGTAGTTTTTCTCTCTATCTAACAACTTCTTACTAGCGTAAGCTACCGGCATCTCCTCTCCTTCCGTTTCCTGTAATAAAATCGCCCCTAATCCAGTATCTGATGCATCAGTTCTGAGTATAAACGGCTTGTCAAACTGTGGCAACCTTAAAATAGGAGGTCCTACAAGACATCTCTTTAATGCCTGAAAAGCGTTCTCATGACTTTCCTCCCAAATAACCTTGTTTGGCTTCCCTTTTTTTGTCAAATCCGTTAACGGAACCGCAATAGCCGAGAAATTAGGGATAAACTTCCTGTAAAACCCGACAACGCCTAAGAAGGATCTGACTTGCTTCTTAGTCACTGGTCTCTCTGCTTTCTGAATTGCCTCAACTTTTTCTGCCACAGGCAAAAGTGTCTGAGTCTCACCTAACATATGCCCTAAAAACTCAAGCCTACAAAACCCTAAACTACACTTCTTTGGCCTAGCAGTCAACCCTGCTACCCGAAGTCTACTCAATACCTCTAGTAAAGCTACAACATGCTGCTCCCACGTACTTGTGTATATCAAGATATCATCTATCAAACTAATAGCACAATCACATCCAAGCAAAACCTTTCTCATTAATCTGTTAAATGTACTTGAAGCACACACTAAACCAAACGGCATTTTCTTAAACCGAAACAATCCTTTGGGCGTCTCAAAGGACGTCAAATCCTTTGCCTGTTCAGTTAAAGGAACCTGCCAATAACCTTTACTAAGATCTATCTTAGAGAAATACTTAGCTTCTGACAACTTTGAGAATATCTCCTCTGCATTTGGCATAGGTTCTGCATCAAACACTGTAACCCTATTTAACTGTCTAAAATCTATACAGAATCTAATACTGCCATCTTTCTTCCTTAACATCACAACTGGACTCGAAAATGGTGCTTTTGAGGATTCAATGACTCCTAACTCTAACATTTTCTTAACTTCCTCTTCTACAGTCGCAACTGACTGATAAGGTATTGGATATCCTTTGCACCTAAAAGGATCATTCGTATTCAACTGAATATCATGCTCTATATAAGACGTAGTTCCTGGTATGTCTGTCAACACATCTACAAACTCCTTTATTGTATTCTCTATCTCTTTTCTCTGGCATGTAGTCAATTCTTTACATATTTCAACATCCTTAATATCTTCCTGACCTATTCTAGTAGGACACTCTAACGGGATTTCTACATCTAACAAACATTCTGACGGACCTACATCTCGCTCTTCCTCTACAACAGCAGCACTCACTACAGCTAATATACCTAAGTTTTGAACATCCTCACTTACCTTTCTCTCATTGTATCTTTTCAACATGTTTGCATGAAACGTTCTCTGCTTACCATTAATGTCTATCCTGTAATCCATTTTGTTAACGACCTTCGTTACTGTAAATGGCCCTTTCCACTGCAATAACAACTTGTTCTGATTTACCGGAAGTAAAACCAACACCCTTGAACCTTCTACAAATGACCTTTTCTTTGACTTTTGATTGTAATGCTTCTTTTGTCTTAACTTGGCCTTACCCAATTGTTCCTGTGCCATCTTACACGTTTCCTCTAATCGTTCCCGCAGATCAATCACGTACTGGTAGGTTGACCTGACCTCTCCGTCACTTACCTCTCCTGACCACAATTCCTTGAGTATACTCACTGGACCTCTGACTGTTCTCCCATAAAGCAACTCAAATGGTGAAAATCCCAAACTCTCTTGTGGTACCTCTCTATAAGCAAACAATGCTGCATTGATATACTTGTCCCAATCTTTGGGTCGTTCACTACACATACGTCTAAGCATCTGTTTTAAAGTCCCATTGAACTTTTCGACCAATCCATTACAAATAGGATGATACGGTGTCGTAGTCAATTGTTGTAATGACAATAACCTACTCACCTCAGACATCAGCTTTGATGTGAACTGAGACCCCATGTCTGTAAGCATCTCTTCCGGTATACCAAGTCTACTAAACATATCTACCAATGCTTCTGCTACTCTTTCAGTTTCAATACTAGGTAAAGCTACTGCCTCTGGGTATCTAGTAGCATAATCTACCATCACCAGTATGTACCTATTCTTTCTATCTGTCATCGGCTCTATAGGACCCACTATATCTATAGCTACACGCTTGAACGGAGTTTCAATCAATGGCATATTCCCTAAAGGTACTCTCTGTATTTTCCCTTTTGGCAAAGTACGCTGACAAATGTCACATGACCTACAATACCTGCTAACCTCTGAGCATACACCTGGCCAATAAAACTCTGCCAACACCCTATCACTTGTCTTACGAATACCTAAGTGACCTGCCATCAAAGCCTCATGTGCCAACTTCATCACAGACTCACGACATTTCTTAGGAACAACCAACTGATACGACTTCCTATTATCTTTGGTTTCATACATCCGATACAATAAGTTATTCCTAAACACAAAACTGACCTGACCTCCACCTTTACATGACTTAGTTTGACCTTCCTCTGCTCTAACTCTAGTCCTTGCTAACGTTTCATCAGATAACTGTAATTCCCTGAACTCGGTCTTGGTAATATTTAAGATTTTGCCCGGAACATTTAACTTCCTATACGGCCTATTTTCCCGTGAAATCTGAGCCCTTGTCTGTACAGCATTTAACACATCTCCTGAATCAGGAAATCTCGCCCCTTCTACATTTCCTAGCACTAGGTCATATAATAGAGATTCCATACACAACGCCTCTACTGACCCTACAAAATATGGTGTATCTATATCGATCTTAGCTACGGGAAAACACCTTTCTGAACCATCAACAAACTTACACCGCCTTTCCTTTCCTAAAAACTGATGTTCTAAAACGAACCTTTTATCTACTACTACACATGTAGCCCCTGTATCTCTCATAACCTGAACTCTCTTTCCATTAACCTGTCCTCCTTTCGTCGGGCACTGGTTATCCCAACATGCACCTAACTGTACAGAACTGTCCTCATCTGTAATGCAGCTAGAACTATCTGTCCACTTCATACCTCCAGGATTATACCCCCGATATCTACTTCTACCTCTTGACCTCTGTGATCTTTGATTCCAACTACCTCTATCAGAATTGTATCTCTGGACGTTCCCAGACTCCACTCTACCAAACTCCGATAACTCGCTATCATCTACTGTAGCTACCCTATGCTGAATACCACGTTCTTACAATCGGACGTCTTATGATCACCTTTGCAGTAACCACATCTAACCCGAGCAAAGTAAGTGTTACCTTCCCTTGAGGAACTCCCAAACTGTTTACGCATTATTTCTGACCTCTGATCTTTGACCACCTTAACATTCTCTCTACCCTCACTTAACACCACATTTCTACAACCACCCCTTGCTTCTGCAAATAAATCTGCCTGTATCGCCATTTCAGACCCATCTGTAATACGCTTCTCTTTCAAAAATAAATACATCTCTTTATTACTGATTGCTAACAACTGATCTCTCAATAAATAATCCACTACTCCATCGTATGTCTTTGCTACACTACCTAACTCAAACCATTGTTCTAAATATCTCTTCGATCTACTTAAATACTGAACAAAAGTCTCACCTTTCTCCGGTCTTGCAGTCTTGAACCGTTTCTTAAACCCTTCTTCTGTCAACTCAAAACGTTTCAATAATGCAGCCTTCAGTATATCATAATCCAATGATTCTTCAGACGGTAATCTGGAATACACATCTAAAGCCTTACCTTTTAACAGAGCACTAAGATGTAAACACCAATGCTTCTTTTCCCAGCCTTGTGCCTCAGCATATCTCTCAAACCTAGATAAATAACTATCCATATTATCTTTGTTTTCGTCAAACCATGGCAACTTAGGTCCCTTACCTCTTTCTTTTGCCGAAAGTGCCCCAATCTCTTTCTCCGCCAACTCCATCGCATGACGGTGTTGTATTTCTGCTAACCTAATTGACCTTTCATAATCTTCTGCTGCTCTCTGCCTTTCTAATTCTATTTTGTGTTTTTCTAATTCTAATCTTTGTTTCTCTAATTCTAATCTTTCTCTCTCCTTTTCTTCACTCTTTTCTCTTTCTTCTTTCTCCTGAAGTCTCCACTTTTCTCTTTCCTCTTTCTCTCTTTCTATTCTCTCCTTTTCCTTATCTCTTTCCTCAAATCTCTCTTTTCTCTCCTGTGCCTGAGTATCACGCACAAAGGTTTCTAACTCTTTGCCAGAGTAACCAAACTCCTTACCTATCATTATTAACTCTTGTGTACTAGACATGATTACAGCTGCTAATAAACTGCACAAAATAATACTAGTACTAACTGGGCAACACTATTAATACTACACATAACACTACTACCTGATATGTTATGATAGTAAACCAAATATATAGACATCACACCAACCCAGTAATCTAAAATCATAGTACAGCTACAACCTTCTATATCAATGACACCTAATCACAACCCTGCAAAATAAAAATTAAAGATATAATACCAATATAACCATGTACAACCACTATCTATGGAACACATCAACTATGTTTTACTTTGAGACATGAATTAAATGAATAGTTCACAGGTTAAATTTCCCCACACAATATGACCATGAAGACCATACACACACAAAAAATCATGTGTCACTAAGTGTTAACAGTTAAACAATTTTAATTGTAACTTTAAAATAATTTAACTCTTAATATATCAAGGCCACTGCTAGACGGTTAAACCTACTGCACCCCTGTTGCAACTACCCTCAGCTTCCATGCTTTACTATGGAATTTACAACACTGTGTGGGAATGGACACCGGATATAGCTCAAAAAGTGATAAGTAAACATACCAATATGCTGTTGTTTTTCTTGACCAGAGGTAAGATCTTGCTGTGTTAACGATTATGTACCGTATCCACAAATGAAACAAGTGTTTGAACTATTAGCTGAATGCTAAATTTGGCCTATGATGTGCTTTATAATGCTTAAAAATTAGCAGACCATGAAAAATGTTACTTTAAATCTGTGATGATCACCTCAAAACTCACAGAATTTCGACAAATATTGTAATCTTAGGAAATATATCGAATAAATAAAGAAATCTGAATCGAAGGATTTTACAAGCATGAGCTAAACTATGTTTATTGTAAAAACTGGCAATGTAACTTTTAAACTGTTAAAGATATGCCCTTACAAATGTTCACGATACTGTACCGGGGATAGCCGTTTTGTGTACTGGGGATAGTTTCAAAGTTGAGCAATGTGTACTGGGGATAGCATGTAAAAATGGACCAAAATGATAGTAAAACTACAACAAATCCATGGATGCATCCGTCAAATCCATTTTTCAAATTATCTGCAAAAGTGAGAGTACAATGTAGTAACAAATTATTGAATAAACTTAAAAACGTACGTACTCGTTTGACAAGCAATAGGAAGGACCCGCGAGTCAGCCACCGAAAGTGTAAATGGACCGAGGCGCAAGCTAAGGTCCATTCACCTTCGGGGGCTGATTGGCCGGTCCTTATGCCACCAGTCAATTGTAACCACGCCCCCCCCCCCCAGCTCCGGGGAATAGCCGGGACTTTGAACTTTCGGTCCAGCCAAGCCCGGGACGAACTGATGGTTAAACCCCGGCCAAATGCTCCCGCACCCCAGAGACTCTACATAAGGCCCAATCTCGGCTAAATTTGGCGCTATGACAAAACCACCGCGGTCACCCGGCCCTGCGGGTGGACATGGAAAGTAAAAACACGGCCCTTTTCCTCGGTTATCCCCGGTATACCCCCGGACCTGGGGGTTGGGGTCGTGGTTACAATTGACTGGTGCATTATAATGTCATTTGGCCCGAAGTGTAATGTAAATATTTTTTATATTATACCGAACCTTGTATATTACCATTAAATACTATTAAAGCGCTTTAGGTGTGTTTTATTAAACAAAGCTAATGAAGTTTTCTTGCGACTTTTCTACGTCGGTGTGAAAATAGCAAGATGCACTTACTAGATGTATGACGTCACCGGTCAATATTATATTTATGATATGGACAGCTGATGAAATAAAACTGAATTTTCATTAGAATACAAAGACATACGGACCGATCATCTTTTTTTGTATATACAAAGAAGGGACACATTTATGTAAGGTATACTATACATATAACAGTAACATTTTTGCTCTAATTTCTCGATATGGACAACATTGGACAATTTCCCCTGAGCTTGCATAGAGTTAAGATGTCGTAACCATTATCACAGTCTCGTTAATATAAATACATCGCAACTATCCTCAGTACAGTTAATAGCTATCCCCTGTGCAGTTATTTATTTGCTTCAGCTATCCCCGGTACATCTTCAGGTCATCAAAAATGATGAATATCTCCATAACAACAAAACATATCGTATTGATATCATACACAATATTAGATGCTGTAATTACAATGAAATCGCTCGATTCAGTTTTCATTCTTATTTTCTATTTGTTGTTTTATGTTTGAAATCGTATCACATAACTGAACATTTGTGAGCGATCATCCAACATTCGGCGAGAATTTTGCTATTATACAAAAGAGGAGACACATTTCCATTATAGTCGTGTATTGCACAGGATTGATCTATTCGAAGCTCTTCGAATTTGATAAATATCACTATAAAATAAAACAATAATAACAAAAAACTTACCATGTGTCAGAATCAAACGCTTATTGATTGATCATTTTTCGAGCTATATCCGGTGTCCATTCCCACACAGTGTACAATAGATGGTACAGCAATGCTTTGCCTCATCATCGGGTAATGCAACTTTGACTTACCAATAGTGGTTTCCCTAAAGTCTTGGTGTCAGTAGACGAGATCCGCCATGCAGGGTTCGCCGTGACACTAAAACAAATTAAAGTAAAAACAATACTCTGTAATTAAAAATAGTGAAAAAAATGCGAGGGATCTTTACAATATATTATATAGTATGCATTTACCTATATTCTACTTTAGATCGTCATTCTTGGACATTATCCCACTTCTGACACCATTGTGACAAAATGGCCAAGAGGTGACTCACCAGGGTAGAATATAAAACTCAAAAGACAATTTAAAATCAAATTATACTTTATATACAAAACAATATACATACAAGATAAAAAAAAATGATTTTAATACAATAGAAAAACAAAACCCCGCCGGCTTATATTAAGTCTGATAACTGTCCGCTGGTCTTAACTGTGCACTGTATCTATACTTCCTACACAACAAACAACACTTCTCTGATACACAATCCTTAGTATATGTGCTACGACATAGCTGTCCGATATGGTATCTGCTCGTGCAGCTCACTCCTGCGACGAAACTGTCCAACATGGTATCTCCCTTGCCGTTCCCCACACAGAGTCTACCCCGTCGTACATGTAACGAATGCGTGGTACAAGTCGACCTTATATCGCTGTCCACCAATGGGCCTCTGCTTGTCTACGTCTAAGTACGGCTCTTTACTGGCCTACATACGGCTCTTCACTGGCCTAAATACGGCTCTTCCCTGGCCTAAATACGGCTACAAATGACAAATGACGTCAATTTACTTCTCAAAATCAAATATTTAGTGTGTTTCTACATAACATACAACACCTTTACCATATCGATCATTTTGCATCATATTAGTGCATCTATGACATAGTAATGGTATATAAACCAATGGTATAATACCATCGTACTTGAACCATATGTCTGCTCTATGGTTTTACATAAGTGCCTTTAAACAGTGCATTTAAACAGTGCATAAGTCTCCCTCAACTATAAAACCAGACCTACTGTCAAACCTTCAACTTTACATTTACCATTCTAGTGAAGTATCGAAATATTTATCCCATTTAGATTTAACCGAAAATAAATATGGCTTTCAAATCTTAATACATACAATGTCCTAACATTATCATATAAACTTAGACTTAGAACCCTCGGCCTATAAAACATTAAAATGCTTTCAAAAATTGCCGATATGTCTAATGATCGTACACTTGTTTCCTTCAAGAAAACAATACAACAATCTTACTAAATAATTAATTTAACAACAATTAATTCTGTAAAACGAAAAACTGCTTAAAACAAAAAATGCGAAAAATAAAAAGTACTTACACATATTCCGTAGTGTTATGGTACAGCATCATCAACGTCCCCTATCAACGCATCTCGATAACTGACACCAACACTTGGAGCGTACAGATATTTATACAAATAGACAGCCCCGTAGCCTGACTTAATTCAAGAACCCCGAGAATTTGTAACCCGTGATTCCTCAGACTTCTCGTGAAAAACCAATTGCATACACCTTTAGTACGCCTCACCTTTTTAAGATAAAAAAGGCCTAATGTAAATAAACTATGGGTTAACGTTTCAAGACCCTTTCAAAATGAATAAAAAACACTCTATTCATGTAATTATAAAAACAACATAATTAGAACCTCTAAAAACCCTTTACACACCAAAAGGCAACAAAATAACCCTAAGGTTATCCCTATTTTACTAAAATCAAACTCTACAGTATCGCTCTGGCCTACGTGACATAAGCCTCGTACACAAAATCACTATATAAAATAAGGCCACGACTATGTTATTTTGTGACACTTACTACATGCTAGACACTTGCAAAAATCACCAATAAATCCTTGGTGCGAGGTATACTTACTACCTGCTAGACTCTTGCAAAACTCACCAATAAATCCTTAGTCCGAGGTATACTTACTACATGCTAGACACTTGCAAAAATCACCAATAAATCCTTGGTGCGAGGTATACTTACTACCTGCTAGACTCTTGTTAATATCACCAATAAATCCTTGGTGCGAGGTATACTTACTACATGCTAGACACTTGCAAAAATCACCAATAAATCCTTGGTGCGAGGTATACTTACTACCTGCTAGACTCTTGTTAATATCACCAATAAATCCTTGGTGCGAGGTATACTTACTACCTGCTGGACCCTTGCAAAAATCACTAATAAATCCTTGGTGCGAGGTATACTTACTACCTGCTAGACTCTTGCAAAAATCACCAATAAACAGACTAAGGATATATGTTAAAACAAATGACGAATATATCCACTGGAAAATAGGATTAGGCTTAGAATTAGCAAATGTAATTTCATTGACATGAACTGGCAAAATCACAACAGAAATTGCTATTGAATAATATATAATAGCTATAAATGAGTAAGCAAAAATGCTTACTTACTAGTTATAACACTTGAGTCAATGGTATTTTTTCAAAATGAGAGAGTAAATTAAAATATGTCTTAATTTGTATTTAATATTCTAATATATAAGCACGAGGTATGAGGCGATAAATCTACAAATACAAATGCGAATGCCTCATGAGAATGCTCAAATAGGGAATTACATCTCTAAACGTCAGTTTTTATTCCATACACATACGAGGATTTGCTGTGACAAAGGAATATACCTTAGCAACAATTATACATTGATTGAAATATAATGAGGTCATATCTAACCGACCTAACCGTTCTGTCTGAGACTAATTTATTGCCAAACAGTTCTAACAAAAACTCCCTATTTTATCTGACGCTATTCACCTCATGTCGCGATTGGACCTTTTTGAATGGCTGCGTCGAAGGGTCAAGAATGTTTAAATCGTATGTTTCGTATCTCTTCTACATAAATAAGGAAATGTTGCTTGGATAATATTGAAATCGGTTCAATCAAAGGCGGTGTATTATATTAAGCTAAGAACTTTTTGGGACATTTTCTTAGTCGTGATTGATATCTGTTTGAATTTAGGTAATTTGAAAAATAAAATGTATGTAATTTAATGCGGATGCATCTGAACATAATATCTCCATCATTTTAAGCGGTGGCTTTATGTTCATATTAAGATAATGCGGTGAACAAATGAGCCATATATTTTTGTGGGCTAAATAAACTTGTGCTCAAAAACCTTTCCAGTTTTATCCATAAAGAAACAACAACGCCAAATTAGGCTTCGATCTTAATAAAGTACATCCGATACCTCGTTAGCTGCATTTAAGCAGCTAATTGCAGATAGTAAAATGCATCCAATATCAGTTTATAATTTCACGTCTGGTGTTTTCTGTTATGGTCGTACAATAGAAAACACTAAAGAGCTCAGCTTAATTGATAATTTTAAATTAAACTAGTTAAATTTCCTTTATTTCTTCCAAGTTGTTTGTAAAGTTAACATGTATTTCACTTGTCTGATCAAACCAACATATACTAACAACGTCAAAGGTAAGGTTGATAATACAAATGCATAGTATTTGCAAACTACGTCTAAGTTTTGTGTTATAACAATTTCTTTTAATCACACCTTGTATGTTTGTGTATGCATAATCGACCTTCAAATATATTAATGGCGATTCTGACTCTTGACTGCAGATTACGTCGTGTAATTCGTACAGTAGATCCAAATGCTTCATAACATCGAGATATTATGTTAGGAATACGAAATATATCTGGGGAATCCGAATAACTGTCTGGAATTGTGTAATCTTTGATCGCAAAGTATTCTCTTTTAATATGTGATTCGTTGTTTATTCTACGCACATTTTTAATTCAACATTTATACAAAGAGATGGGGGTCCATCTATTCATTGTCTTTAATCTTTCCCGAAGCACAGTTTCGTGTTCCATTCTTGTATCTAGTTTGGTTCATTCATTCTATCCTTATATATTTCTTTATTATTTATAAACTTAAGGTTAACTGCAAATCCTCCGTTCTAATATTTGTTTGGTAGATTTATGGATACAAAGAAACCCCCCTCTGCTGCTGTCCCTCATGTCGGAATCGTAATGGCTTTAAATTGCCTTCCAACGTTCGTTCTTAAATTATGACAAGACGTGAAAGCTTTATGTTTCCTTCTTAACAGAACTTAAATCAATGTCGTGACACTTTTTTGACTAGTGATTTGTAACTATAGGAACCAACTGTGTGAGATTGACTTTAGATTGTTTTCTACTCGTTGAAACGAGACTTATATCAGCATTATCCCACTCTACACTAAGCCATATCATATAGGCATTCAAATAAAACGTCAGGCTACCTTGATGATATTCTTACTATAGATAACATTTATGCCTTCAAAAGCCAAAGAGTACCCCCCCACGCCCCACACACACGCCCCAATACTAATCTTATTCAGTGCAAATACCTCATATGTAAATGCAACCTTTCTAGACGTAGGAAAATAATTGCCAATGACAATGTGTACTCTAGAATCTATCAGAATAAAGACGTGTTCAACCTAAAGTACTGTGGACCAGCCATAAGTAGATGGTGATTCACCTCTTGTTAAATCCATGATATTTATATATACAACCTTATTAGATATTCACTAGATTCTACCAAGGTTGAGGAGTCTTTTTAGAAAGATTTTTTTAAAAACTTATTGCTGATTATTACAAACAGTGGATCATTTCATTTACTGCATTACTTGCAACTGACTCTTTGTAAAGTAAGTGCGTAGTAACTATATGAAAACGGCGAGTATGACTGGTTAATATATTATTGACGAAATTAGTTATTACATGTCAGATCAAATAATAAGCCATCATTTGAACAGTGATGGTTGGAGAGCTGCCTTTTTATAGGTGAGGCAACTTAAGCATAAGAATATGAAAACGTCATATGAGCATTGCAACATTTACTAACATTTTAAAAGGCACAGGGCAAAGGTATTCGCATGCAAGCCAAATGTAAAAAGTAATAACGACTCTGTGATGAGTCATTTAACAAAGAGAGCAAACCCAACAGTTAATGCATTGGAACGGTCATTCGGCAAACGGAACCGAAAGGGGTGCTTAAACCAGTTTTACAGAGCTCTAACCTCTAACTTCCTGCGGGGTTTCTCCAATGCAAAATGAAAAGAAAACCGATCTATTTGAATAAAAAAATTGTCTAAGCGCTGATGTTTCTTTGGTTGGTTATGATGCAAGTTGTGACGTCACCGAAAAGCAGTTCCCGTTGCCCTTTTCATGAAAATCACAATAGGTGCAAAAAAGTCGCTGATGCGAAGCATCAAAGTCGACGCAAACACTGGAAAAGGTAAACAGGTCAAAGCAACATGGGAGCAAGTAACAAAGACCAATTTGAAAGGTTATTATGTACTATTAGAAAGTTTTCAATATACCATAAATCCAGAACTTCCTTGATCTTTAATTAACTCCAGAAAAAATATATATAATGATATTTCCGAGGATTATAGAATGGTTTTAAACAAAATAAAATACTTAAGTCGATACCTGTTAATAAGTTTCCCAATATGTTACATATGTAGAAGAAGCAAAAAGGCTTCCAACTTTATTACAATTAACTGTAAAACTAGATCGTACACGCACAACATGCACAGCAGACTCATATTACATAAATCATTATTGTTTATGTAGTCTTTTCCTGGAACAGGCTTTTCTTTTGTGTCTTTGTATCTTAATTTTAATTTTTAGGTTTGTTTTGTATGGAACCATTTTTGTACCTTAACCTTAACTTACTTCATACATATATAGTGAAAAGGCAAGCTGAGAGAAACAGTAAAAACAGAACGATTTGGTCCTTATTACCGATGGAACTGATGTTGAAACAAAGCAATGTTAAGTCTATAGATCTTACAGAAATCATTTATGCATATTGCGAGTATGTTGCATAAACATTGCACTTTAAATAAGACTAACCATGCACACTCAATGGATCCGTCAGAACAAGCATTTTTGGCTATGGACTGTTTCGTTGCTAATAAAAAATCCCAACTTGCAAGCCGAACATCAAAGGGCGTACCGGAGAGCATTCCCACCTACTTTCGTAAGTCAATAAAGGTTTACAAAATAAGAAATAACCAAAGAAATCTAAATAAAACAGAAAGCCCTTTTAATTAGGACTCGTATCTCATCAGGGTTAGAAAGTCTGTTAAAACAGACTTTCCCCATGTACAAATTAGGCGAGTGTTCCATATAAAGGCGTCGCCCTCCAGCCTGTCACCAATAACGGGATATTGCCCGCCTTTATCATATTATATGTCGAAGAATCTTCAACATTTCATACATAAAGCAATATTTTTGGATCTTTTTACATGTCATAACTTAACAATGATACATTTTATTGCGTTGGATTGTATAATTTTCTTAGGCCATTTTTAGTAAAAGTTCAGGTTGAACGACATCGCTCTTTTCTTATTATACGACGTCATTAATTGGTTTTCATTATACACCAAACCATGGATTATTTTATTTCAAATTGATCTGTCTGGAAGAACTATATGTATTTTACATATCCTAGCTAGTTAATTGTTTTTATTGTTATTTTTTTATATAAATTGTTTGGTGTGCTCATGTATTTACTCTCGATGCAGGTGTTTACCGATGGCTGGTTTGGTTTGATTGAGTTTTTAAATTTTAATTTGATTATAATTTGCATTGCTCTTTGAGAAATGTCTCAGGACTTGCAGTTTGGGACAACACTTACACCACGTTTAAGCACGCCAGTCGGTTCTGTATCGACTTGTCGTACAAAGGCGGTAGCTGTTTTCCTCTATGTGTATATCGTCTAGTCTTGGTGTCTTTTGTGACTTGATTATTATAACTTGTTTGTATGTTCCTTGGCATAGTGGTAGTTCAAAGTGCTAAATAATAACTTTTTGGGATGCCCTTTAAGGTACTGCTTAATATAAAATTGGAGTTCGTATTTTTCAAATTGGTCTTTTAAATATTGTGAAATATCCATGATGGTGATTTGCCCCGTTCAACATCTTGTGATATTTGTATTTCCCAACTATAGACTTTCAAGATTTGACATATTTTTAATGCCGAAAACATGTTCGTTACTTATAGAAAAAAGGCTTTTGGATTTCACAAATCAAAACAGAATTTCGCTGCAAATTAAAATGCATTGTGTCTGACACAAAGCTCTTCTCTGAGATATTTTTCACCAAAACAACACGCCTTAAGATACGGTTTGCTTATTTGCGAATTACTTCACAAGACATTACCATTACTTTGCTGCATTTCAATAAGAAGAAGAATATATGACAAAGTCCTATGAGTATTGCAACATATACCAAACTTCGAAAAGGCAAGGAACAAAGGTATCTCACATGCAAGCCAAGCAAAAAGTAAGAACAAATTTATGATGAGTCATTTAACGAAAAGAGCAAACCGAACAGTTACCGCCTTGGAACGGTCAGTCGGCAATATGGACCGACTGGGGTGCTTAAAACGATTTTACAGAGCTCTAACCTTGCACTTCCTGACAAGTTTCTCAAATGCAAGCAACGAAAAGAAAAACGATCTATTTGAGTACAAAATGTCCAAACTACACGTTCAATCTATCCATAAAGATTAAATCTGGCTTTTACATAAATGAATTTCGCTAAAGGTTATTGTAAAACGAAAGATAATAATTTTATCAAATCAATCTGAGTACTGCATAAAAATTCCTCTGGCTTTATGTTTATCTCTTGTGTTTGTTCATTAAAATGTTTCGTTAGTGTGAATGTAAGTTAGTATGACAAGTTAAATCAAAGATAGGGAATAAAGTGATAGGTAATCTGAAACAGCAGTATTGATGTACCTTTAAAATTGCAGAAGCTGTGCATTATTTAAATCTTTAAACAGCCAGTGTATGAACTGTTTTATATCAGTGTGTAAATTCATGTGCATTTTCGAAATCCTTTCAATTCCCAGATAGGCAGTATATTATATTGTAAGGTAAAAGAACAGTAAATCCATAATTTAGCTCATAGGATGCACAAATTTGCATCTACAAGACATTCGTTCTTCGTTCACTATCTATGTTAAATGTTTTCCTTCACATTTCAATTGTGATAAAAATCTTAATTATAAGTGTGTGTTTTTTAAAATACAAATTCTTAAAGCAAACTGAAACACGCAACATTAATGATAAAGTGATACGTTTATCATATATACTTTTAGTTCAGTGTGCGATTTTAAAAAGACATTATGAACATAAGTAAACAATATGTTACATCTAGTTAAAGTATTTTAATATGAATTTTAAATATCTTAGGAATCTAAAAATAACTTGAAAACTGTGTATAAGTTTACCACAGAAAACAAGAACGTTAAACTGCTTTGTCTAGAAGAGAAGCCAGGAGCTCGGATGTGATAATGTACACGAACAAAAGAGGTTATTAATACAGCCTTTTAGTGGTGGTTAAATCGAGCTCTAGTAACAATGTCCAAACAACCATTATTGCCCCCAAGCACGCATTGTACCTTTGTTAGCAATATCCATGGAATACAAAATCGTGATGTTATGATAGACACTTCCAGTCACCATTTGCTCTTCAGTAAATTTGTTAATAATGGCCTATATCTATGCCCTTTGTTTTTCACTACTTATGCATTCTTTAAAATCATTTTACTCAATTCGACCACACGTTGTGTATTTCATTTAGCTATTACGATAATGTAAATATCTGGAGCATTTGACCTTGATAGTTATATATATGTAACAAATTTCTTCTTTCTGCTTTTTTGTTCGCTGTATAACGTTTTATGAGTATGAGTATCTGAATAAAGAATATTAAAGTTCGTCTTCAATTTAAAGACTTTTCCTTTTAATTTAACTTACTTGATCTTTTATTAACTCGATTTACCGTTTATACGTATATACATGTAAACGAATTTCATTATTATAATTATTTATTTATTTTATTCTATTTTATTTTATTTGTTCCATTCGAAAAGTATTTAAGAGAAAATGTATTTTATAGATGTTGTTTGATAAATTTATAACAGTTTTGTTTTTATTATTTGTTACAAATAAAGACAAAATATTCATTGGAATCCATTGTGAATCTCTGACAATGCTGCGATTTCAAATTTAACATTTGGAAATAGCCGTATAGTGATAATTAATTATCTCGCGTTTTGTACGATGGAATTTACATTTTCAGTCTCATTAAATATCATAAAGATGTGCTAATAATTTCTAGCGAAATAAATGACTAGAAAGTTCGCATAACAAGGCTTTATGTGTCACTACTAAATGAAGACGTTGTTAAAAGTCTTTTACTCTAAGATTTGTTTGCTTCATAGTATAAACGAAGTATGAACATTTTCATGAAATAGAAATTCATGATAAAACCGACATTTAATGAAAATAAGTTATATAACAACTGACAGTTTTAATTAATTACTTGACGCAAAGTTTATATCAAAGGCCTTTTTACTATTAAATTAATTAATTCGGTGTCATTTTCATTGTTGAATCTCAAAAGTGTGAATTTTCTTCGTAGTTCATATTTTACTGCATACGTTATTGTTTCAGAACTTATTCGAAATATTAAATCATTTCTTAAATCTTTTGTTAGTATGTTTTATAATTCTTTGTGAACCGTGCTTTTTACATACGCCAAAAACAATGTATCGGATAACATAAAAAAAAAGTGTCCAGGCAAAGGTATTTTCCCCACAGATATATCCTTATGGCATCTTTATTTTCCTCAATTATTTTCCTTAGTGTATTATAATTAGTTTTATTTCAAATTTGACAGCGTGGGTTATTTCTACATTAAATTTAATATTTTATGTCAAAATTTAAAATGAAATCATTAGATTCTGGGTAAAGATTTATTTGCAATGAAGAATGGCATGCAAGAGCAAAATGTATATAATTATGCAAATATTTTTTTTCTGCAACTAATACTGCGTGTTTGTAAATACTCTCTTATTTTTTGTCATCTAAACTAACTGCCTTTTCTGTTAAAATGTTTGTATTTGGAAACATGTTACCCGTCGTTCCTGTCTCCATTAAGTGGCGGCCAGGGAGAAAATTGATCCCAACGCGCAAATCTGCCAAGAAGCGGTTTCCTAAGCAACACACATACTTTTATTGAAAATGTAATTCTATGAGGTCGAATATCAGAAAATAATTGTTTTCTTGGGACTTAATCGTGAAAGTGTTTTTTATGTTCACGATTTCGAAAGAAACAAGATGCCTATAACATAAATTTTTTACATTAAGTACATTATTATAGAGTGAAAATGAACTTTAAGATTCTTTTTTAGCAATCTTTAACTGTAGTTTATGCAACTTTTATAAATCTGTAAACCCAGTACCAGGAAATTATGTACACAAATGACAGTTTATGGTTTTCTTGCTGGCTAATTATCTGCCAATCATTTCTGACATATTTTACCTGAATTATAATCCTCTTTTTACTTGGTATCTTTGTGTTTTTAACCTATTCGACTCGGACAAAGTTAAAGACAGAATATAATGAGTCCTTCCAGACACCTTATTTTCAATCCATTTTACCGAGAATAATGGTATTGACTCTGAGTTAGTTGTCTTTCAAATCCCTGATTGATTAAGCTAGCATCATGGCAAAAATGTGTGATGATATAAAGAATTACAAAACAGAGCCCTTTGAGCATTCATTATCTTTCACATTTAGTTTTAAAACTTCATTGACGTATGTGACAGACAAGATTTTGACAATCGTAAGATGCTTGAAAATCGTGTAATCATTTAGGCCATAATATATCCGAAACAAAACAGTGTAATCAAAACAAAACAAATTTAACAAAGAAATATTTGGCACAAAAGCTTGATTATAAAAAAGTCGCTTAGCCCTTTATTGGGCTTGATTTATTTTTAAGTGGACTGATAAGCCCAGGTTAAAAACTTTTCAGATGTGCTTATATTTGAAGGTTAACATTTTACCGGACGCATTGCGTAAAACAATTATATAAAACGAACATAAACCTTAACTTGTTTGAGCATACACTAGAACATAGTCGATTTTTTTCGGAAATGAAGTGTGTGTTGTTTTTGTTAGGATGTTCCTTTTTCATGTAAACACCAGCGGAATAATATACGCAAATGAGTTTTGCATGCATGTGAAATACCTTTGTTCTGTGCCTTTTCGGAGTTTGGTATATGTTGCAATACTCATAGGACTTTGTCATATATTCTTTTAAGATTTTTAATTTAAAACTACATTTAACATTTCAAAAAATGTGTCCATTTACCACTGTTACGGATAAGCATAGATCAAATAGAATTGCAGAAACTTAATGTTGTCTCAATGTCAACTTTTCGTCTAGGTGTGATATTTTCGTGTTATATATGCGAACTGTTGGCAATGATTTGTCCTTGACAATGCATATTAATTATTATCAACAAATAATAAATTCGATGTTTGAACATCAAGATCTAAATTCTCAACTGATCTCCCAGCATTCCACTTGTTACATTTTTGCATGGTAAATTTTGAATATGAAATTTGACTTGACATCTGACAGCAAACTTAAGTATATTAAACCAATGTAATGAAAAAAGCAGTTGACGACATGAAAGTTTTATTTATGTCTCTTTCTTGTCAGCAACTATTATTTTAAATTATCTTACAACTCAGCGAAGAAGAATTATTGAAATCCCAAATGTCGTCTATTGATTTGATAATCCATATGCACGGCCAGAAACATCTCTATTCACAGCGAGTGCCTAATTTTGCCAAGAAGACATCCAACAAAACTGCCAATAATGCATGTACAGTGCGGCCAAAATTGACAAAAAGTCTTCTCGGCATTCGTTTAAGTCAGAATGTTTAAATGCACATTTCTTTTCAAACAAATTCAAATATGGGTCAAAATGATGACCAGCACTGTTATCGATTCATTGTTTCGACTAATTGATCGATTGATTTGTTAACATTCAAAAGTAGTTTTCGCTAATGTGTTTGTTTAACTAGTTTTATTCCTTTAAGAGAATAACAGATGACAGACACAGTTCTTGTTAAAAATATTTACAGTTAAATTTCACTTTTAAACGTTGATGTTTAGCTTAAACAATTTAATGTAGATGTAAATATAATGGCTCTGAATTATAAGAAAGAACCACTAAAATAATTATTTGTAGAATAAATGGCGCCATTATTAGCATATTTTAGTGAGGTATGTGTGGTAATTGTAAAAAACTGTCGTAAGGTTAACAGAGGATCTGACATGAGATGTCATTTAATACAAGCATTTATTTAACGAGTTCTGAAAAAGTGATACTAAGCGAGCTTATGATGAGCTTACTGTCACTTTTCCTTTACGAGTTTTAAAATGCTTGTATTAAATAACAACGAGAATTGCTAATATACGATTTTAAGAAATGTTAGCAACAATATTTGGTGAAATAGTGATATAAGACGATCTGCGTTATGTTGACGTTGATGATGTCATGAATCAAAAGGCTGTACTTCACTAGTGTAATAAAAAATGTAATGAGTGTAATGAATGGAAGACAAGAAGTATCGTGTTATCAATATGCTAATATTTATATTCTTCGTTGTCGTTAATGATATTGTATTACTCTTGTATCTCTGGTAACAAAACCATTTAAACAGATTTGTTATGTAGCATACCTAAATCGAAACCCTGTCGATTGCGTTATTCGGTCTCAAATGAAGGGAAATACACCACTTTTGTCAGCTAAAAATTATTTATGTAATGTTGATTATAATTATATTTAAATATGTCCTCTTCTTACAATTACGCATGAAGCACACGTTTAAGTATATTCCGACATATTTCCTTCGCAAAGTCTGTCGCTTTCATCCTTCTAGTTTGCTTAGAAAAGCAAATAATCAAATCAGACATCATACCCATATAGTCGTTGACAATCATAATTATAAGTTTGCATAGATTCAATCTCAAAACGAAATAAGTAAAACTTCACTCCTAGTACTTAATCCTATAGCTTCACAAAACATATTAATCATAATCATAAGGTTGCATAGATTCAAGCTCGAAACTAAACAAGTGAAACTTCATTCCTCTTGCTTGATCACATAATGTCAAATAACATCATCATCATATTCATAGCTGATGACAGATCTAGCAGCACCACAAACTATATCTCTAGACTATTTGACTTCATGCTGTTCACGCTGTTACATATTGTAGAAAAAGCTTACAGTGTACGCAAATTCAAGACTTAATATTTTAGTAAGTAAAAGATTCTATAAAAGACAAATAAGGGACTTTAAGCTTCCATTGATCTGTAGTTAGTACTTTATGATTTCTCTACATTGCTCACTCCTATACCTTATTATATAACCAGGCTCAAATGACTGTTTCTGAAGCTTTCCTTATTCTAGTCTATAATATTTCCATACGATTTAGTGACACCTTATTTGACACTTAGTTGTCATACCTATGGGAGTCAACTATTGTCATTTGAAGATTTGTTTTACAGCTTTGATCATTATTTGTGTAGGCACTTTTCTCTTTCTCAAAGCCACGTAATATAGGCATTCGAATAAACGTTTCAATATTTTATATTCTTACTTTTAACAATCCTGTCTTTGCGTTCTTCTGAATTACAACCGCAAACTTCACAAAAACAAAGCAAATACTTGACATTTAAATGCAACATTTCTAAACATTGATGTAACTGTTTTCAATAACAACATGTTTACTTTTTGCAAGAAAATTTTAAATGTTTAAAGTCAGTTTTCCATATACTGACGGTGATTAACCTCGTGCTATATTCATTGTATGGCTTTCGATTTTTTTTCCCGACATATGTAGACAAAACCTGGTCCTGTGATATTGTTACTTTGGATCTCGGAAACTATAATCGCTTCATATCATCACTACGATTTGTTTCGTTAGTTTGCACGTTTTCCCCGCATTTTTGCTTTTATATAATTTGATTTCTTCGTGTTTAAATATGTTATCATATAATGACACTTACTACTTCTTATTACACGCAATCGTTTGGACGTTGTGTAATTGAAATTGTTCGATCCTTATGAATTGCTTGGTTGCCGAGGCATTTATCTTCAAAACATTGTAGATATTATTAGTTGGTATATTGTCTTTACTGATATAGTGTTAATAAATTATACTTCCTGCTCAGTTATTTAGTCCTGATGCAGGTGCATGCTGTTTATAATCTACTTAATAAATTGGCGGTAGTTTGTTTTAATTCCATCTTTTGTCTTTGAGAAGAGGTTTAACAAGAAATATCTATACAAAAAGACATGCGGCTTTGGTGAAGCATTAACTGACACGTTTTATCGTGTTTGTGTTTTTATAATAACTATATTGGTACGAACAAAGACATTCAAATAGTATACATTTTACACCTGTCGCTCGTTTCATCTGAGCCTCATAATTCTGAAGTTCTGCACATACTAAGCGCTACAGAATTTACGAAGCAGCTTGACAGTGCGTGTGGCATATGACAAGGATCAAGTTTAAACGAATATAGCATCAAATGACATTGTTTGCACTACATTTACACACAAACTTCAGGGACTCGATTTAGAATTGTTTATGACTTTAACCCCATCCCTCAAGGATGTTTAATAGAAACAATACTGTATATGGTGTTGTCTGGAATTAGGCGCGTATCTTGACCGTTTTTGAAGTTACACACAATTACAAGGGAAATAACCTTTGTAGTAACACTTTTGAATACATTCGGTTCTTTTGTAATGAATAACAGGTAAACTGCGGACATGAGAGGAACTTAAAGCAACATATGAACGACTAAAGTCCTGAAGTGTATAAGTTTAATCATTTTAAACCTTTTCAACTTAATTGGTGTGGTAATAAGATTTTATAACATAGAAACTACGGAAATAAAATATATCATTCCTAACCTGGGTTAGGCATCGACTTTCTTAATGTTTTTGGCACTTTTAGATTTTTGATTTTTCGAACTGAGGTTACGCACGTGCGCACGTGCGTAAAGTGCGTAATGACAGAAACGCGAATGTCTGGAATGTCTACTAATGCAAGACGCTCTGCTATTCAATCGGACTAACCTTGCGTCAGCATAAATTGAGAAGGTCAAAAGTAAGGCTAGACAGCTACGCCCAACAATAGTAAGTGCAATAGAGTGCTTCGTAAACCAGATTTATGCGAGCCAGTCTGTCACTTCGCCTTATGATAATTCTAAGGCGATACCCGTTGTTTTTATCTATGTTTAGAATGCCTCGTCCCCAGAGAGTTTTCACTGTGTGTGCCTTTGTTTGGTGGAAATTTAAATTTAATATATATGGTCACTCTAATATGTCTTTTCATAATTTTCTAATTGAGTAGCTAAAGCGGGCATAAGGTTAGCCAGGAATAGTGCAGATTAAAGCAATTAAATCCAAAATAATATGTCTGTTCATTTGGACTTTTGTACATATGTGTAATATATATAAGGTCAAATGAACAAACATATTAAATTGGATGTTATATTCGATTGGATATTATATATGATATGATGTGATATGATATATATATATATATATATATATATATATATGAACAAACACCTTTTGATCGTTTATATTTCAATAACACTGTCTAAAAAACACAACATGAAAAGATTGTGTTTTAAACACTATGCCATCAAAATGTGACACCTTTTCAATATCATTAAATATATAAAGCTAATTATACTATTTAAATACGATTAATCTTTGTTTAACACAGAGCAATAAGGCTCGCAAAGTGACGCCAAAACCTGTTAAGCTTATTGCGATCATACCTTATTAAAAAGGCAACACATCTATAAACACTTCTGGTTATGTACAGTAGACTTGCATATGCTTGGAAGCTCAGCAAAATTGAATTTGCTCTTAAGCATCGTGAAATGTAAAGGTTTGTGCAATCAAAAACCTTAAATAACTAAACAATGTGAAAAGACATTTGAACGTGTTGTGTGTTTATGTCCGTATTGTCAGTAAAAAAAGTATTTTAATTCGACGAGTATATGAAGATAACTGGAATTTCAACAAACGCATGCCTGTTTTATTTCAAGCCGTCCGAGCTCACAATGGACCGCTCCATGGTTTGTAGCTCCTCCCTCTATTGTTATTTTGACAGTTATAGATCATACCTACCTTACTGACTGACAACTGGTTTGTATAAGCGTCAGCACGTACATTCGTATTTTATCTCGACTCCATCATGTTGCCCAAGCATGACTTCAAGACATTAAACAATGTACAGAAAGTGGGCCCCTATCTAGTATCTAATTTATATAATACCTATGTGTGTGTGTGTGTGTGTGTGTGTCTGTCTGTCTGTGTGTGTATGTGTCTGTGTGTGTGTTTGTGTGTGTGTGTCTGTGTGTTGTTTTTGTCCTAACATAAGGTGACTACCGAGGTTTGTGAATTTCACTGCCTATCCTTAAGGCTAAATACACCTTATTGATATGAAGCATTAGACCCCAATTTTACCGCTTATATAGGGTACTTAACTTAATGGTTGGTGTCTTAAAGGTATGCATCTTAAGCTGACTTCTTTCATAAAGAGAAACGAAAGTTCAGTTGGAAGTGGTCTGCCTTTGACCAAGTCCTTTTAAATAGTGAGGCTTGGGTATTTTTAAGAAAGAGGTCCTGTGCCTATATTCCCTTGACCATCTATGGACGCCCTAAATTAGATATAACTCAATTTATCATTCAATTAGGAAGTGTGTAAAAATTTAATGACAAGTGTCCCGCTTCTATTAAGATCAAGTAGTATGAAAATATGGAATGAGTTCGAGTGTTATTGTATTTTCTTATATTTTTTTAATTCTACTTTTACAATTTCACTGAGGTGTTTATTATTTTTTGGAATTAGTTTCAATAAACTTTCTTTATTTTAATATTATATGTGTAATAAATTTAAATAAATGACTAAATTTCAAGAGTGTGTTAATCAGCTCGTTGTAGGAGTGACTGTGTTGTTGCTGTTGTTTTTTCTTCAAAGAATGTGCTTTCTTGTTGATTTTGAAAGATATTAAAACACGATTTAGAACAAATGGTTAATATCAGTGACGGTTCTTGTTTATTTGGTTTGTGGATAAATATTTAAATCTTGCCAATTCCATAATATACTTCCATTTTCCGTTCTATGATATACTTTAGACAGATGCATACACACCTGGTGTAAGTTTTCCGCTTTTTAATTCAATAAGACAACCACGTTCTACGTAAAGTAAATTCTTATACCTTTGCCAATAGTTCCGGTTTTAAGGCTGTTTGTTTTGTTACATCGGACCGACACAATTATGGCCTTATTGGCGACGTCCAGCTAATTATTGGCGGAGGTTGACCCCAGACTTATGACTGGGTAGAACCACTGGCGCACCGTATGTTAGCTGGGAAACTTTCCCACATGAAAGTTCTCGCCCTGACTGGAACTCGAACCCACGCGGTGAGGGGCTAAGGAGTTTCAAATCAGCGACTCTAACCTCTCAGCCACGGGCGCCTCCCCTACCTCCCCGCCCCACCCCACCCCAACAAACAGAATTAAACCTTAAAATGACTTGAATAAAAATGTTTAAATGTGTTTAATCCCTTGCCTTTTGATTTTGTTATTTAACCCATGTAAAGTGTTCATTTCAAATAAATCTATTTTGACAAAAAAATATTGTAAACAGGTTCAGTATTGGTAAGAATTATTTTTTGCGAGCCTTTATTAGGGAATAATTATTGTTAATGAGTCCAGGACACAAAAAACAATATTTGTTTTTTAATTGATGTCCGAAATTTATGTTCGGATATTATGTATGTTTAATAATAAGAACATATGACAAAGACCTATGAGCATTGCAACATATACCAAACTCCGAAAAGGCACAGAACAAAAGTATTTCACATGCAAGCCAAGCGAAAAGTAAGAAAAATTCGTGATGAGTCATTTAACGAAAAGAGCAAACCCGACAGTTACCGCCTTGGAACGGTCAGTCGGCTATATGGACCGACTGGGGTGCTTAAACCGGTTTAACAGAGCTCTAACCTCGCACTTCCTGACGAAACTTATTTTCTTTCTTCACGTTATGAACCTTTTTATGCCCCATTGAATCCAAGTTGCTGTTTTCACAAATATTAATGTAAAATAACAGTTGCACCGTCAATATATTAGTTCCCTTTCCGCAAGCAAGGTTGCCTATTAATAACACACCTACACGTTTTAGCTTTTTATTGTCTGATTTGTGTCTGCAGTTGTTTCTCCTTGTCTGGCCGTCTGGAACACCCTTCAAGATCTAATAGATTTTAATAATTTCTTGCAGATTTAGATATCGTTTCCCGCTGATATAAATCAATGTTGCATCTTAGTTGTTGTAGCATGGTTAAATAGTTTTCAGCTGCTTTGTATTTCAATACATTTCTATGTAGTACATGTAGGTATAACAGCGCGGTTGTTCATGTATATGACAAAATGAACTCTAATCATCTACAAGAACGTGTGCTTTAGTGTTATCATTACAACTACAATTATCATAGCTCTCAGGGAAAATTTATATTTTGTTTTTGCATGTCGAATTTGTTTATGAAGAGTTACAAAATAGGATCAAAATCTGTCTTACCTATAATAATATTAACTTACTTTTTAAGGCAGAGATATTTTTTCTGATACTTAAATGTCTGCACTAGTGCTGCCAGAGCGTCCTAGTTTCTGCTGTTTCTAAGCAACCAAACCTAATGTGAATTTTTATAAGCTTTTAAAACAAATGTTTAAAATTTGCGATATGGCCCGATGGCAAATGGCGTTTGAGAGCACGGATACAAATCGTCAGTTGCACTATTTCTACTGAATGGACTGTAGCATCATCACCCGGGTTGATTATTTCAACAGTCACAATTCAATGTTTACATTCACTTTTTGTCTGCAGACAGGATTAAAATCTCGTCTCAGCGAGATGTTGTGGTAACAAAACAGTTGTTCTCATCATGCCTAGTGACGACTGAACTATATCAGAACTGTTAACACTGTCTGGAAAGATGAAAGCTGGAAATTTCAAAGGCTGGTTGGACTTCAGCCCTAAATAATAATACAATTTTTGAAAAAAAAAAATGTAAATATTATCACAGATCCACACACTTTTTAATCTAATTATTAAAGTGTGAACATCGTTTCTTACCCACATTATAAAGGTCATTATTTTATAGAAAGTGAAATTTTATTATTAAGAGACAGAATGCATCAATTGCTGTATAATATTCAAATTCTGCTTACTTAAGTACGGTATTATTTAGTGAGTTTAATGGTAATTTCTTGCTATACATATATTGCATACCGACCTATAAGGTATACCTACTTAAAACGTACACCGATCTATAACCTACACCGACCTATAACTGACACCGACAAAAAACGTACACCGACCTATACCATACACCGACCTTTACGGTCCACCGACCTTTACCGTCCACCGACCTTTACCGTGCACCGACCTTTACGTACACGACCTTTACCGTCCACCGACTTTTAACGGTCCACCGACCTTTACCGTACACCGACCTTTACCGTACACCGACCTTTACCTCCACCGACCTTTACTGTACACCGATCTTAACCGTACACGACCTTTACGTACACCGACCTTTACCGTACACCGACCTTTTACCGTCCACCGACTTTTACCGTACACCGACCTTTATCGTACACCGTCCTTTACCGTCCACCGAAACTTTACCGTACACCGACCTTAACCGTACACCGACCTATACCGTACACCGACCTTACCGTCCACCGACCTTACCATCCACCCCCGACTTTACCGTACACCGACCTTAACCGTTCCACCGACCTTTACCGTACACCGACCTTAACCGTACACCGACCTATACCGTACACCGACCCTTTACCGTCCACCGATCTTTACCATCCACCGACCCTTTACCGTACACCGACCTTAACCGTACACCAAACCTTTACCGTCCACCGACCTATAACGTACATCGACTTATACCGTATATCGACCTATACCGTACACCGACCTATTACGTACATCGACTTATACCTATAACTATACTCTATAACTAACCGACAGATAACTTTCTCCGACGTTTTACGTACATCTACCTATATTGTACACCGACCTAAACCGTACACCGACCTATCATGTACATCGATCTATACCGTACTCTGACCTATAACGTACACCGACCTATACCGTACACCGACCTATCACGAATATCGATCTATACCGTACACCGACCTATACCGTACACCGACCTATCACGTACATCGATCTATACCGTACTCCGACCTATAACATACACCGACCTATACCGTACACCGACCTATATCGTACACCGACCTATAACATACATCGACAGATAACCTACTCCGACCTATTACGTACACCGACCTTTACCGTACACGACCTTTACCGTCCACCGACTTTTACGGTCCACCGACCTTTACCGTACACCGACCTTTACCGTACACCGACCTTTACCTCCACCGACCTTTACCGTACACCGATCTTAACCGTACACCGACCTTTACCGTACACCGACCTTTACCGTACACCGACCTTTACCGTCCACCGACTTTTACCGTACACCGACCTTTATCGTACACCGTCCTTTACCGTCCACTGAACTTTACCGTACACCGACCTTTACCGTCCACCGACCTTTATTATCCATCGACCTTTACCGTACACCGACCTTAACCGTCCACCGACCTTTACCGTACACCGACCTTAACCGTACACCGACCTATACCGTACACCGACCTTTACCGTCCACCGACTTTTACCGTACACCGACCTTTATCGTACACCGTCCTTTACCGTCCACCGACCTATACCGTACACCGACCTTTACCGTCCACCGACCTTTATTATCCATCGACCTTAACCGTACACCGACCTATATCGTACACCGACCTATAACTTACATCGACAGATAACCTACTCCGACCTATTACGTACACCGACCTTTACCGTACACGACCTTTACCGTCCACCGACTTTAACGGTCCACCGACCTTTACCGTACACCGACCTTTACCGTACACCGACCTTTACCTCCACCGACCTTTACCGTACACCGATCTTAACCGTACACCGACCTTTACCGTACACCGACCTTTACCGTACACCGACCTTTACCGTCCACCGACTTTTACCGTACACCGACCTTTATCGTACACCGTCCTTTACCGTCCACCGACCTATACCGTACACCGACCTTTACCGTCCACCGACCTTTATTATCCATCGACCTTTACCGTACACCGACCTTAACCGTCCACCGACCTTTACCGTACACCGACCTTAACCGTACACCGACCTATACCGTACACCGACCTTTACCGTCCACCGACCTTTACCATCCACCGACCTTTACCGTACACCGACCTTAACCGTACACCAACCTTTACCGTCCACCGACCTATAACGTACATCGACTTATACCGTACATCGACCTATACCGTACACCGACCTATAACGTACATCGACTTATACCGTATATCGACCTATACCGTACACCGACCTATTACGTACATCGACTTATACCTATAACTATACTCTATAACTAACCGACAGATAACTTACTCCGACGTTTTACGTACATCTACCTATATTGTACACCGACCTAAACCGTACACCGACCTATCATGTACATCGATCTATACCGTACTCCGACCTATAACGTACACCGACCTATACCGTACACCGACCTATCACGAATATCGATCTATACCGTACACCGACCTATACCGTACACCGACCTATCACGTACATCGATCTATACCGTACTCCGACCTATAACATACACCGACCTATACCGTACACCGACCTATATCGTACACCGACCTATAACTTACATCGACAGATAACCTACTCCGACCTATTACGTACACCGACCTATACCGAACACCGACCTATACCGTTCACTGACCTATACCGTACACCGACCTATTACGTACATCGTCCTATACCTTACTCCGACCTATAACGTACACCGACCTATTACGGTCATCGACCTATACCGTACTCCGACCTATAACGTACACCGATCTATAACCTACATCGATCTATAACTTACATCGACAGATAACCTACACCGACCTATACCGTACTCCGACCTTTTACGTACACCGACCTATTCCGTACACCGACCTTTACCGTACACCGACCTATACCGTACACCGACCTATAACGTACACCGATCCACACCGTACTCCGACCTATAACGTACACCGATCTATAACCTACACCGACCTATACCGTACTCCGACCTTTTACGTACACCGACCTATTCCGTACACCGACCTTTACCGTACACCGACCTATTCCGTACACCGACCTATACCGTACACCGACCTATAACGTACACCGATCCACACCGTACTCCGACCTATAACGTACACCGATCTATAACGTACTCCGAAATATAACGTACACCGACCTATTCCGTACACCGACCTTTACCGTACACCGACCTACAACGTACTCCGACCTATAACGTACACCGATCTATAACCTACACCGACCTACAACATACACCGACCTATAACGTACTCCGAAATATAACGTACACCGACCTATTCCGTACACCGACCTTTACCGTACACCGACCTACAACCTACACCGACCTACAACATACACCGACCTATAACGTACTCCGAAATATAACGTACACCGACCTATTCCGTACACCGACCTTTACCGTACACCGACCTACAACCTACACCGACCTACAACATACACCGACCTATAACGTACACCGACCTACAACGTACACCGACCTATACCGTACTCCGACCTATAACGTACTCCGACCTATAACGTACACCGACCTACAACGTACACCGACCTATAACGTACACCGACCTATAACGTACACCGATCTATAACCTACACCGACCTACAACATACACCGACCTATATCGTACACCGACCTATAACGTATACCGATCTATAACCTACACCAACCTAAACTTATACAGACCCATACCGTACTCCTGCCTATAAACCTACACCGACTTACGTAATCATTTCGAACGCTCAACCTCACACCGACCGATACCGTACTACGACCTATACCTTACTCCTACCTATACGTACACCGACCATCATAACTTACACCGACCTATAACCGACACCGGCGACCTAAACTACACCGACCCTAACCATACTTTTCAACCTAAAACTTACACCGACCCATACCTTACTCCGACCTATAACCTTACACCGACCTATACCGTTACTTCGACCTATAACGTACACCGACCTATTACATGTCGTACACCGACCTATAAACGGACACCGACCCTATAAACTAACTTGTACTAATCGTTATCAAAGTCAGTTTTGCCCCAAAAAGCGCACTGTAACATGTTTTCAGCTGGATTCGAAATGACAACTCCTCGCATGTTCGCAAATATAATCCTTGAAAATATGAAACTTGATTTTATTTTCCAATGGTATCTTGTAAACGTTGTCATTAGAAGCAACTATTCTAAAATGGGGACTAAAATGTTTTGATCACGCGATCGAACTTGCCAAGAAATTAGCTTCCAATATTCTGTACAGACTTAGGATAAAATTGTATTTTTCTGCCCGATTGAAATCTTGAAAATTAGTAAAGATTTGGTGTGAAAGGAAAAGATTCTCGAAATCATAAAACTCACAAAATAAAATATTCCCTATCCTGTTGTATTTGTTACAAATTACTCTAACATATAGTATGTATATTTGTTGATATTGCGAGAGACACGGGAGCCAACTATATAGAACTTGATCAAATAGGAAACGGATATAAGTTCTAACAAACTTGGCTACGACTTTTTTTAATTGGTCCAGAAAGGCTAAAAGTTTGGCCTAAGCAACATACTTTTAGAGAATACCTTCTGTATTAGTGTTAGTTAAAAAGATAATGAAGTTTTTGTTTCAATTCCTAGTCTTAAATCGAAATTAGGAGTGTGCGTGGCGTGGCAAATTCTCTAAACCCGCCCCACCGGCCACGCACACAGACACACCTACAGCGTGGGTTCGAGTTTCATTCAGGCTAAAGGATTTTTTTTGATGCGCTGGTGGTTCTACCTAGATATTACATGTAGTCTGGGATCTTTCTCTACTAAAGTAGCCTGTCGTCGCATTTATGGTCGTAATCAATCGCAGCAATGTATTTCAAAAACAAACAACAGCAACAAAATCAGAACTGTTATGACTTTCTTAATAGAAGTTAAAATTTAGACATATTTAAGATAAAACAGAACGTTTAAACAGTTACTTTATTAACTAATTGTTTTGTTTTTCTTTTATGTTTTGATTTTTTTAAATTAATTTAGTCTAATATATTTCTAAAACCTTTTACGTATTTTGCTAAAGTTTTAATAATTTTTATAACTAGTTATTAATATCAGTGTTTTATATATTTATATGAGGTTGCTATCAATACAAACATAATCCTTTTAATAAGCACTGCTGTATTCTTTTTCAAGCTATGTCTGACAAGAGAAACCCATCCTCTGTACTAAAATCTCAACTGCAAATGCCCTTAAAACATTTTGCAATATGTTTGTTATAGAATTCAAACACGTTAGTGAAATATTACTTTTCAGCTTAGTTGCAAACATTTATTTGGCAAAATGCACATTTTCACTTAAGTTATTAAACATTATTAATTTTAGTGAATATATATTGATCTATCTGGTTATGTGGACATTGGTGTGCATTTGTAACTCGTAACACATGTTAAACGAAAGAAAGTAGAAACATACTCACATATTGTCTGTCTGTTACGAATTAGTTAACATAACGTTAACAACTCACAGTTGCTAACTACTTCAATTTATAATAGGATCTTATTAAATTTCCGTTATCTTTCTCTGTTTCAGTAAACAAGAAACACGCCATCAGCATATTGAAGTCTCGACGGAGAATTTAACAAAAGGTATTTCTGTGATTCCGACACTATTAATTAGGTGGGGTTTGAAGACCCAAGGCAAATCAACCCCAGAACCAAGTACGTTTCCTTAACCACTGTATGAGAAATCTTCCTAACGGCTGCCAGACTGTGTTGCTGTTGTTTTTTGTCAGCGGAGCAGGTTAAAAGCGAGGTAGTGTACCCTTCTGCTTCCAATAACAACGGTCTGCTAGAAGCATCGTCTTACCGGTGAAAAGAGAATAATTTAAAAATAGCTCTATCAGCTAGAGTTAAACTCTCAGTTTTACGTTTTTCTCTCAATGCGAGCTCAGTTGATGAATAACAGATAGCGCCGATGTGTGTACGGGGTGGAAAGGTGGGGCATTAGTAGTTACTGAATTCAACAGACATCTATATTAATTTGATTTCTCCACCGGGAGATTATTTCTTCGATATCGCTTTCTGATGTCTAGTCGGAGAAATACGTCGAATCTAGGAATTAGAAATCCTGCTGAAAGCAACGCTTTAATCATTGGCTAGTTGGATAGTAGAAAGCGGAGAATCTTACATCAGGAGATAGTAGAGCGTGGTTGTAGAGTTGTTGAGACATCGCAATTAACAGTGCGGCCGGTGTGCTGATTTCTTCTCATACAATACAAGGGTGCGCTGAAAGATGGTTCAAGTATAGCAGAGAACGGCTGAAGTGCCTTGTATTCAAAGAAAATGGTTTCATCGTTATAACGTGCGTTAGGGTTTTATTGGAATTTTATTGGAAATGTGGAAGAAAAAAGCAGGAATTTCATAACTTCACTGTGAAGAATGCTAAACGGTTCATTTTTTGTGTAATGGTTGTAATAATGGACTGACGAAAAGAAGGCAAATGTCTTTGCTGCTGAAAGGCGGATGCTTAAAGCGAATTGGATTATATGTGTGCATTTTGTGCGGACTTGTAAATTTATCGTTGAAAGTGAATTAATTTTTTGCTGATTATGTGTTCAGGTTTTCTAAAGTGGAAAATATGCTGTTGAAAGGCAGTCTGTGTGTATATTAGGGATTCACCTCATGATTGGAATAGGATTTATCTCTTATTTAATGGAAATTAAATTATATCTCCTGCTGCGTCGATATGATTACAGATATAGTATCTCTGTAACTGCGCCATCACTGGCTTGGATGTTGAAACACTGCCTAAGGTAACTTAAGATCTTCTGGCAATTTACGTCGAAAGTAAGTGAAATTATCGTTAAATACACGTAAATAAGTGGACTGGTATATATTTCTGTACAATGAAGATTATATAAAACGGAAAATACGCGAGGATCTCATTTCTTGGTTCAGATAAGCGGAGTAACTAGGTAGGGCATAGAATACTGGAGAATGAGTCTAAATGGTATTCACATACCTTCCTGATGGTGTACCTGATAAATGAGAATCGTGAGTGTCTTGTGCATCATTATCAATGTCGGTGCAAACCAAGCAGCTGCCTTCTGCGTTGGAAATGTTTATATACGACAACGCAAGCGGATCCCTGGTGCAGAATGAGTCACTTCCGGAGAATGACTCTACATACAACATCCAAACGACCGACGGGCTGACTTTTGATTCGAAAAGGGAATTGTACATGTCTTTCCAAACGGCAAGAGGTGTGTGTTTAGTAATTTTTATATTCTTTGGAATATTATTTAACTCATTTATGATCATATCTATAGTTCCGAATCGGAGACTTCGAACAGTGCGGAATATATTGTTAGTTCATTTGGGATGTACGGGATTAATTGTCAGTGTTATAATCAACCTTATCACCGCCGTCATCAGCTTTACGGGGACATGGTTCGGAGGGATCGTCTTGTGTCAAATCTACGGATATCTCATAAGTGTTTTAACATTAGTTATTCCATGGACTATCGCCGCTTTGAGTTGGGATAAGTACCAGACCATAGCATCTCCTTTACATCACTCCCTTACCACAACGGCCGTAAAAATGTTTGTCTGTTTTGCCGTATTTTGGACCGTTGCATGCACGCTATCTATCCCACCCGTTCTTGGAGGAAGCAGGTTTGTTTTCCATCTAGACAAAGGCGTCTGTTTTGTACGGACTTCAACCGTAACTGGGAAAGTGTACATTGCATTCTATTTATTAGCCTCTGTCTACCTTCCATTAGGTCTCATGTTGTATTGCTACACTCATATATATCGAATAGCGCGGACACAGTCTAGTCGGATTGCGGCCACTATGGTTCGAATGACCTGCGTGATTCAAGCCCCAATCACCGCTAACGGATCATCGACCAGCACGCTTTCCGTGAAAGGCACAAAAGCCATGTGTACAATTTTTCAACTAGTTGGTGCGTTTGTTATTGTCTATGTTCCAATATCTGTGATATTTATTACTGAAATTCTTCTTGACGTTCATGTTAATTCGGGTGTATCAATAGTAGTATCCATTTTGTTTTTCTCATCTCCAGTCGTTAACTCCTGCGTGTACGGGTTACGGAATAAGATTCTTAGAGTCTCGTTCCGGCGTTATCTTCGACGTAAGATCAGACATTATTGTTACAAAGATAAACGTAAAAACAGTGTGAAATCATTCAGATCTGCCTCATTTAAAGCGGCCATGTTAAACAGAAGGTCAAACCTTTCCAATGGTACCGGACCAGCACTAAGACGCACGCAGTCATTCCCAACTCGCGTATTACGACCAATGAAAAACGGTAGCTCTGACGTCACACCGAAGCTAAATGGACGATCATTGTTGTTAGAAAGGAACGATTCTTTAACTAGGCCGCACTCTTTTAATGTGCTCACGATGCACGACATTCGATCCCCGAGCCCAGTGGATGAAGCAGCCGAGGATGACCTTCCTGATGATATTCCACACATCGACGATGACGATATCGCCGTTTGTTAGATCTTCCAAGATAAATAACTGCTGCCATACTTAACTCTTCTAGCAGCTATTTTGTTATTATTATTATTTTCATTATTATTACTTTTATTATTATAATAATTATTATTATTATTATTATTATTATTATTATTATTACTATTATTATTATTATTATTATTTTATCATCATTACTATTACTATTAGTGTTATTATTATTATTACTTTTATTATTATTATCATTATTATTATTACTATCATTATTATTACTATTATTATTATTATCATTATTATAATGATTATTATTATAATTATTATTATTATTATTATTATTATTATTATTATTACTATCATTATTATTACTATTATTACTACTACTACTGTTATTACTATTATTATTATTTTATTTTTTATTTTTTTATTCAATCACGTAATTAACGCAAACTCAATTTTGAGTACTTTTATAGTAAAATTGTATTAAGATAATGAAAATCCTTTGGATAACCACTACTTTAACCATTATCATTGCATTTGTATAATGCTAGTAATTAAATGAATTTATAATGCAATATAATTATTGTATTTCTAAAATTACCTTCTAAATATGGCAATGTTTCACCAGGAAACATGGAACAATAATTCAAAATCAATTTATCTGACACAACCTATGTTTTAATGCAGGCTAAATGATGTGACATAAACTTTATTTATAGACCTTATACAGTATTATAAAAGTATGATCGATTGTGATACATACGATCCCACTTTTTAACAGCATACTAGTTTCTTGAGGTGTTAAGTAAGGCAGCAGCAGAAGTTTTAAATTGGTTATTTATTATTAACAACGTTTTAAATTTTGTATTTGTACACATTTATGTATTTTAATTGTTGATACATTTATATTTGTAAGTTTTATACGTACCGTTGCACGGTGATTTTACATATTTCTATATGACCAGCTAGTAATATTTTTATACAGGTAAATTGACTACATTGTTTAACAAATCTTGGATTTAAATATCTCATGTGTAAACAACTAGGATAAAATACATAAATGAAACGTTTTTGAAGAAGTGATATATTAAAAAAAACAAATGTGATACACACATGATATTTTACAATACATCAAAGGCTTAGGCAAATTATTAGCGGTAAATTCGTTATTTTTGTGCGAAGTTTCACTTTTAGCTTTGTTGTCATTTTTATTAATACTATGTTACCGTTGTTTTGTTATAGTTGTTTTATAAACCATTAGCTAGTCATCATTTTAGATAAAATTGGTCTGTGTTATACTATGTGATATGTGTTTAAGTGGTTAGGCAGATTACCTTTCGTATTTATGTTGTGATCATTGGCTTGGGTATCGATTTATTAGCTAATGTGTAGTGGCATAGATACAAAATTATATACCGTTCTTGCTTGACAGAGAAATGAAATGTAATGTATGCTGAAAAGAAATGAAATCTTAAAAAAAAAAACTCACTTAAAATATCAAATAAAATGTCACCGCAGTGTACGCCAAATTATTTAACTATATTGAAAATGTTTCTTACTCGAGATCTCTCTATGAATAACTTACTTTTAAAGTAATTGACATAGGACCTGCACTTTACATGCAATAACCTAAACTACTCGTACAAGTACAAACGGATGCTCCGTTTCACTTCCCATACTTGACTCTAAATGATTGTCACGTAAACGTTTCCCGCCTTACCTGTGATGAAAGACAAATGAGCAAAATAATTGAATCTACAACATAAATTTGCAATGTTAACAGGCTTGCCAGTTATGTTATTTTATAATCATTTTACTTTTGTTCGCATACGTAAGGGTACGATGGATTCGATTATAAAATGTGTTGTAGTACAAGTGTGTTTTATTTTTCATAAACAATATAGCAACTAACTTATCCTGTTGTATAGGAAAAAAATAGTATATGTTTATTGACAGATAATGCGGACTTTGAAGTAGGTGAGACATTGATCAAGCATTATCAAATGGAGCTGCACGTTACAATTCAGTGTGATAAAATGTCATGTCCTTGATTATTGATGTCAGTATCCTATCAAATATATATAAACTATCATTTACATTTTTTCTGATTTTAGTTTTCACATCATAGAAACGATTTTCATAATGCTTTGAAGTACAAGTTATATATTCGCTACTGTGTTAAAATGTCTTTCTTTTTCATCGTTAAAACAAAGTAACATATGTATAAAATAAGGAACCTTATCCCCAGAACTTACTTTTAATGGTTTTCTCTGTTGAACTTCTTGTCTCTTAAATACCGGCCGCAATAGCTCAGGTGGTAGAGCGTCGGCTTGCGGATCGGGAGGTCGCGGGTCAAACCAAAGACTTTAAAGTTGGTAGTAGTGGCTTCCATCCTAACGCTCGGGGTTGCGGGGACAGCATTACGCCTGACTTGTCGGTGTCAGTATAATTGACCGGCCGGGTTCAGTCCCTGTGCACCTCATACATGTAAGTGCCCCTGTGCTATAATGATAGAAATGTCTTTGTACAGTATCGGCAAAATGCCGACAAGTCCCTGTCTCTTAAATAAAAATTCTGGTCTTTGTAAATGTATTGTTATTTCTGGTAGATTAATACTCCTTGTAGATCCCATCTACAGTACACAATAAACATCATAATGGTAGAAATAGATTTACCAATATAATTATAATCAGCAGTCTAACGTCTGAATAAGTTCCTAATTCAGTTAGAAAGCTTATGTGATGTGTGAAAAAAATATATTGACAAATACAGATAGCATGTGTATTCATTCAAAAAGCAATGCACGCTTTCTAAAGACGAAAGCTAGCCTAGAGCTTTGGTTTCTAGTTCATCTGGTTTAATATTTACTAAAAGCCGCCTCTGGTGGTGGACTCCACAGACAATTAAATTACAATCCGAGAGAAAGCCATTCTCTAATAAATTACTTGATTAGGAGAGAAGTGTACGTGACACTTTACACTAAACAAACGGGTTAATTTCAGTGGTGAGAAATCTGTTTAAACTGCAAAACTAGCCCTTAGAGGAATTTGCCAAAAAACAAGAAATGATGATTTGACTAGAGCAAACTAACATTCAAATAATGGCGTAGTTTACAGTTCTGTAGGTTCTGTTACCTCCTGATGATTGTGAAATAAACACGAGGATATGGACAGACTGCTATATCATTGTAATAATATTATAATCACAGTTATTTAGAAATGAAATGGAATTTGTCGTACAAAGTCTCATACCTTTATCTTCATGCATTAGTGACAAATGTCTTATTTTAAATAAGAAACAATTCTCGTATTTCCGATTCATGCATTTGTCTATGAATACAGTTCGTGTTTCCATATGGCCTGATACGTTTACCATGCTGTGCTCATCTTGGGTGATCCTAGAATTTGATGACACCATTATAAAATTATAATAGTTCCTTTTATTGAAATAAACTGTTGTATGTTAATTCATATTAAAGATACTTTTCAATTAACATAATACGTGATAGGGACGAATTTTTTTTTTAAAAATTAACGATCTTCATATTGTGATACAATGAAAAACATTTACCTAGAAAACAGTCCGTCTGAACAAAAAAGTTTGTCTGTTGTACCTTTTGTTCAAATAGTTATATTAATATATATATATAACAATTTGACCATGACTGCGTCGGTTCGATGTAACAAACATAACTTTTTTTATTTTATGTATGTATAACTGACATGAATAACAACGTACACTATATATTAAAGTATGGGAGTTATTTTTGTTACATCGCACCGACGCAGTCATGGTCAAATTGTCCCGTTCATTATGGGTTGACGATAATCCCAGACATCTGACGGACCTTCCCAATGACAGATTGGGCCTCGAACCCACGCGGTGGGAGTCTGAGGGTTTACAAGTGTTCGACCACAACCACTCGGCCCCAATAAAGTTGAATTATTATTTCAAAGTATGAAGTGCTTTTATAGTGATATTACAGTGAACCACAGTGATGACAGCTTTAACGGTTTGACTAACATTAACTAAAAAACGCACTTGCAATCAGAAATACACTTTGTTTTCCTTTATATGTTTGAGAAGAGAAAATCAGATGATGGTGGTTTTAAAAAATGGTTTCAAATATAAGCCTGCTTTTGTGAAAAAGACATATGTGTGAAGATTGTTCATTGTTTTATACTCAACAACATATAATTTTAAAAAAAAATTCTCATCTTAGCCAGCAAACGAAATGAAAGCATCCCAATTATTACGGTTATAAATTATTATTAGTTATTAACTTGCCTAGACATACAAACGTTGTAAGAGCAAATAACGGAATTCCTAAAGATAAATTGTTTAATAAAACGCCGACCAATAATGTCAACCAAATTAATCTTATTTTCACTGTTATGATACAAGAACATCGAGAATTAACATAAGGAAAATTGTTATGTTTGCGTATTTTATTGAAACATTTCACTGTTCAACAAAGCTGACATGCGCTCTAACCTTACCAGGGAGGTAGTTTGCATGAGCGATATATTACAAAGCCTCTGAGAACAACACATTGCATTACGACTAAGACTAATAAACTACCCTTAACAATAAACTACTCTATACAGTTAACAACATATGTCATAAATTACACATATAATAAACTACCCTATACATCATATCACACATACGCACGTACGCACGCACGCACGCACGCACACACACACATACACACACAAATAAATAAATAAATAAACTACCCTTAACAATAAACAACCCTATACAATAAACACACACACACACACACACACACACACACACACACACACACACACACACACACACACACACACACACACACACACACACACACAAACACACACACACACACACACACACACACACACACATACACACACACACACACACATACACACACAAATAAATAAATAAATAAACTACCCTTAACAATAAACAACCCTATACAATAAACTACCCTTAACAATAAACAGCCCTATACAATTACCACCCACACCTCCCCAAACAACAACAACAACAAAAAAACAACAACAACAAAACAAACAAACAAAAAACAGCAACAAAAAAACACACAAAAAACAACAACAACAAACAAACACAACTACCCTATGCAATTTACTAGCCTATACAATAAATAAACCATTCATACATTGACAAAGCACAATGAATTACTCTATACAAAAAAGTCACATATACAATAAACTACCCTATAAAATCAACCACATATACAATTAACTACCCTATAAAATCAACCACATATACAATAAACTACCTTATAACATAAACCACATATACAATAAACTACCCTATAAAATCAACCACATATACAATAAACTATCCTATAAAATCAACCACATATACAATTAACTACCCTATAAAATCAACCACATATACAATAAACTACCTTATAACATAAACCACATATACAATAAACTACCCTATAAAATCAACCACATATACAATAAACTACCTTATAACATAAACCGCATATACAATAAACTACCCTATAAAATCAACCACATATACAATAAACTACCTTATAACATAAACCACATATACAATAAACTACCCTATAAAATCAACCACATATACAATAAACTACCTTATAACATAAACCGCATATACAATAAACTATCCTATAGAATCAACCACATATACAATAAACTACCTGATAACATAAACCGCATATACAATAAACTACCCTGTAATATTAACCACATATACAATAAACTACCCTACAAAATAAACCACATATACAAAAAACTACCTTATAACATAAACCACATATGCAATAAACTATCCTATAAAATCAACCACATTTACAATAAACTACCCTAGAACATTAACCACATATACAATAAACTAACCTAAACATTGTATGCAATTTTGTTCTATGCCACTCCACCTGCTTGATTATCTTCAATATTGCTACAAAGAGACTCGTAACACTGTTGATTGTCTCATTTACGCTTACACTTGTTTTCAACTGTTGTTCTTTCAATCTGTTTAGCGCATCACGTTATCACCATTTTACTTGTTAGTTAAGTGTCTAAATATTGTTATAACTTTAATGTTGTTATGCATTTGATAGGCATTGTTATATATTCTTGTTAGTAACGTTATTGATAGATAGCTGTTCAAGAAGCCAAACATACACATGGGTATAGTGTAAACCTAGAGAAATTAGCTGTTAATTCTGTTATTTGCCTGCTACTCTGTTCATGTTTCTATCAAAATGTTGATCGATGATAATGATGTCAATGATGATGATCAAGATGATGCTGATGTTTATTATTATTATTATTATAATTATTATTATTATTATTATTATTATTATTATTATTATTATTATTATTATCATTATTATATTATTATTAATATTATTATTATTATTATTTATAATTAGTATAAGTAGTAATAATAAAAAAAGTTCGATTGGCAATGAAATTTATATTCTTTCCATTATATCTCATATGTTTTTTAATTAAATTATTTCTGCAATGTCATTTTCTGAAATATATACAAAAACATATATTCCCGCACTGTCAAATGTGTTTCTGCGCAAAGTGTAATTCGATTTACAAAAATTATACACACACACTTCACACTTTTTTGTATCCCTTTAAAATCTGTTTTTGGTACGCACATGTTTTTGTCTGTCTTTTACTTTTCAAAAGAAAACTTGTGAACATTTTGGAAAAAAGTAGAACCTGCATTCTTTCATTGTTGTTTTTATAAAGTATGTTTTGATAGGTGATGTGTCTGATATTATATTGGGGTCTCGGTGAAGTCGATGTTGTTTGTTATAATTGTTCTGCTACAGCCAATGTTTAGCAAGTCCCAACAATTCTCACGTAATAAATGTTGGTATACCTTTACACACTGAATAGCGGATCACGTGGTTTATATTTGTATATGTTCTCTACTGATGTTAAATAAACTTTAATTTCGTATATTTGTATTTTCTTGTGTTTTTTGTCTAAAATTTCAAAATTATGATGATGATGAGAATTATAAAGAGAATGAGGATGATGTATGATGATGATGAGGAGGAGGAGGAGAACGAGGAGGAGAACGGGGATTATAAAGATATATGCTGGACGACTAACGATTCTTGCTTTACATTCGAATTAGAACACGATAGTCAAAGGGCGACAACTCGTATTGACAATACATAGAAATGTCCAAATTAAGGCGATGTTATACAACTGAGTGACGGTTACAATTCATCAGGAAGTTAAACATATTTAAATAATTCGTAATAAAGAGGAATACAAATAATTATCAATTAAATATCATTATCAAAATAGTTTAACCATGCAGACAGACTCGTGTAATAACCAGAAATGAAATAGTTTGAACATTTGGAAAAATAACACACTATATTTTGTACTAAGCTAATATGAAATTTATCAGTATTCTTCAAAAAAGAACAAATCTAATCAGTCAGTTACCGTACATATTTTGTAAGATTTGACCCTATCTGTCAACAGAGATAATATAACCAAATAAACAAATATGAGTATGTGATAATGCGGCTTGCAACCATTACAATTTTCAATTCAACTCAATGCTTATTGGCATTAAGCATACAAGTCATTGCCATAGCTACTTATATAGGCATATGGCGAACAAAGACAATTGTGATACACATACACAAATATGCGGAAACGGGAGAAATGTATGACAACATAAAATAAAAAAAAATATCGTGGAAATGTTTACAAAACGCAACATGTTAACCCCCATATATGTACGTGAAAACATATGCAAAATGTGCTAATTGCAAAGATTTGCTGCTTACTCTTGAAGATAAGACCGGATGTTTATGTGCCACTTAGCTGCTCTTAAACACCACTTGTGCTGATTGAAAATGTGAAACACCAGCTACAACAGTCGTTGTGGTGGTGCTAACAGTGCTGTGTATTTGATTTAACTTTCATTTTTTATTATTTTACTTCATAATTATTGTACACATATTTTATCACGATAAACCTTGAAAGATTAAATTACGCGCTCTGTGCCAGTTAAATGTCAATAAAACAACAAAGTGACGAGAGATTACACAAAAATACAGAAAATCTAACAGCCAGTTACCGCCGTGGAACGTTCAGTTAACAGGACGACCCAATTGGGTTGCTTTTAATTATAAAAAAGATGAATAACTAATGATGAGTAATAGCTGAAGGTGTTACGACTCGGTTGAACCTTTTGTGGAGAAATATGTTGATATTTTTTTCAGTGGGTTTTTTGTTATTGTTATTTCAAAGTTTTGTTTGGTAGAATGAATCGGAATAGGTTTAAAAATTTAAAATTTGAATTCAAGTTATTATTACCAAATCTATCTAACAAATTACATTCATACCATATAAGAAAGATTCGCATAAATTCTATACAATGTGTAAAGTTGATACAAATACCTTGTATTTAAAGTGTACGTGTAATGATCTCTAGGTCCACAAATGCAGCCTTACTTTAATTAAGACTTATAAAGTGTAATGAGCTCTAGGTCCACAAATGCAGTCTTCCTTTAATTAAGACTTATAAAGTGTAATGATCTCTAGGTCCACAAATGCAGCCTCACTTTAATTAAGACTTATAAAGTGTAATGAGCTCTAGGTCCACAAATGCTGTCTTACTTTAATTAAGACTTATAAAGTGTTATGATCCTTACGCCCACAAATGCAGCCTTATTTAATGAAGACTTATAAAGTGTAATGATCTCTACGCCCACAAATTTAGCCTTACTTTAATTAAGACTTATAAAGTGTAATGATCCCTACGCCCACAAATGCAGCCTTACTTTAATTAAGACTTATAAAGTGTAATGATCTCTAGGCCCACAAATGCAGCCTTACTTTAATTAAGACTTATAAAGTGTAATGAGCTCTAGGTCCACAAATGCAGCCTTACTTTATTTAAGACTTATAAAGCGTAATGATCTCTAGGTCCACAAATACAGCCTTACTTTAATAAGACTAATAAAGCGTAATGATCTCAAAGTCAACACTCACTTTCATTGCCAAGCGCATAGTAAAACTCAGATAATACTATTCAGTAAGGTAATGATTCTTTGAACAATGTGCGCAAAATATATTTAAGCCTAAGAAATATGACAATGTCCTATAAGTATTGCAACATGTAATATAATTAAAAAAAACGCAGAAAAAATGTATTTAATATTCATTCGAATGTGACAAAACACTGAGACAAGACATTACTTAAACAAGATATCGGTGGACACGATGGATGCTGCCCGAGGTATTATCGGAACACAGGAGAATATACTAAAAAACGACAATAACTCTGTTAACACAACGGTCAATTGTTGCTTTTCTTATGTTATTTGAATTTCTACAAACAAGTTATAATGTCTACAAATTGTTTTGTTAAATGTATCAAATGGTTGCTAAAACGTATCAGACAAGAAGATTTTCAATGTTTTACTATAAAGTCATATATGGAAAGTGCCCTGGCTTCTGGCGGCCATGTTTATGGACCAATATTTTTTAACAATCTTGATAGACAACCATCTAAGGAATATGTCTACCAAATATCAAAGCTCCAGCTCTTGTAGTTAATGGTAAAACAATTTATAAAATTTGCTATATAGCAATAAAGAAAAATGGCCACGCCCCCTGGCCGCCAACAGAATATTGACAATAAACGAATTTCATTGTCATTCAAACTGGCCATAAAGTTTCATTGAATTCAAACCAATGGTTGCTGACATATAGCCTGGACAAGAGCGGTTGGATAGACTACTTACTATTTATAGAAAATAAAAAGGCCAATAACTCTGTGAAAAATTATTAAACCAGAATGTACTGATAACATGCACGGCTTCACTTCCCATAAAGTACCAATGCAACACATTGAACGGTGTCAACAACACCTACTTAACCAATGCCGTACGAAGCCTCCAAATTCGATACGTACCAAACGAGGTACGACTTTGAAGTCAACTTGAGGGAGGAAAATATTTACATCGCATAAACGTACATTTATTTATATATATAATAACTTTATTTTCTCTCGGCAATTATGTCAATAAAATTTTTGTCTTAGATACAAAAATATATAATTCTAATAAAACTTGAATAATTAGGCAATATTACACATATATCTATCATAGTGTTTATGCGGAAGTGTGTGATAATTATTACAGACTGTCTTAATCTACATCAAACATACCACTAACTTTTGTTATATTACAAGAGCGTTAATTGTGTGATATGCCCCAGAAATATTTCTTTTTGTTTTAAAAAAAGACCCTAGCTGTGTGAACTGTCTATTAAAACAGAGATCAATGCATCTTCCATACAACGTTTAGACATTTTAACCATGAATATGACATTAAAGAGATTGCTAATACGTAAATCTTGCCGCGGTAACCGTTGCATAACCGCGCAAACCGGGAAGCCGCTTTAACCGGGTCGCTCAAGAGTTAACCCAGCAGCGAAGCTGGTTTGAAGCGCTTATATTTCTACCTATGCACTCGTTACATTACTAACACCGCCCCCCCCCCACCCCCGCCTCATCCCTCAGCCCGAGAAGTCTCGTCTCGAGACATGGCTTGGGAAGTTCCGTGGGCAAGCAACTCCAGTCCGGCAGTTGACTATCCCACGCTGTCACCAATGTAACGCAGGCCGGCGCTGCACAACGGCCACCCATCTGTTTACTGGCCGCTTAGCCGCGCAAATCGGGAAGCCACTTTAACCATGTCGCTTAAGAGTTAACCAAGCAGCGAGGCTGGTTTGAAGAGCTTATATTTCTACCTCTGCGGTCGTTACACTATCGAAAAAGTGCTGTCATGTACAATTTGTTCTTTAACTACTGAAAAAAGAGTTATAATATCCATTTAAAAATACGATCACTTCTTCTGTAAAGTTACTCCACAAGCATTTCAAAGACATATTATATATTTATGGTCGCCGTTCCCGACGACACAATAAAATTGACAAAAAGAAATGGACTGTCACAATTTGACATTGTAAAGGGAGAACCAATTATACTCAAAGCGTAAACTGGTCTTTGAACCAGTATACAGAGACAGCTGAACATCTTAAAGTCGTCAAATATATTTAATTGTGAAGTTTTTCAGGGTTATGCGGCGTCAACGTACTAAAGAAATGTTTAGCCTGCTAATACCTCTAAAGGTAATGCGGCTGATTACGACATAAAACATGCTGAACTTGAACGATATCTATTTATCTTCTGAAATTTTCTACCCAAACATAACTAAAAAAAAGTTTACGGTGTGCGTTATTTTTAAGGTTTTCGTTTATATGAATGGTTTTGTGCTCGAACACTGGAAACAAACAATATCTTCTATTTTATTATCCGTCGTATCAAAAACGTGACCTATATATCATACAAAGGGTGTTTTATCGGAAATAATTACATTACATACAGGATTTACATTCCTCTAGGAGCAAACACTGCCCAGTTATCAACTCCTGTTACGTATGGTATATCTCTTGACCGAATCAGTTAATCTAGGCTTTGGCACGTGACACATGTTTTCTTTTAATTTTCATGTGAAGGTCTTTTTAATGCCCTTACGCAGACGGTGTAAGAACTTTTCACTATGAAGAGCTCAAATAGAACATTCACATTCTCCTTGGGATAAATCAGTCACAATACTAGGATAAACAATTTGTCCTTAAGAAGAGGTTAAAGCACCCCATCAGGTCCTTTTGCTGTCTGACCATTCCAAAGCGGTATTTCTTTTATTTTTCTCTTATTGTGTAATGTCTTTTAAAACTCATTTCCTGTGTACCCCTTGTTCATTTTCAAAATGTTATAGTATCTTAAAAAGAGAACTATTTTTGTTTCATATATCGCAATTCGATTTAATCTCTAACTTGTGTATTTTTGTCAATTCGCATGTCTTAATAATTGAAACTTTTATCTTGAATATTTTATGATGAGCATGTCCGTTAACTTTCTATTTTAGTACGGCAAATGTCGTTACCTCTACTCTACTCGACGAATAGGCATTTTCATACCTTGATGAGCTATGGTCTGATTCAAGGTGCTGGCAACCACCGGCAACAGGTCCCCGGTTCGAACATTGAATCCTGCATGGATGATTTCCAATTTTCTTTCTTCCCCAAACAGGCAAAAGCTGGCTGGAGATCTGTGAAGTCGTAGTCGGATTTCGATACCGTTTTAAATATACTTGTCTTGGAGAACCAGGTCTAAATGCAATCGGCCAAACATTTCGAAGACTCTACTCTCGTGGATACGCTTTGGCCTCACCTTGTAACCCTCTGCTTTGTCTTGCATATGTCAAGCAGAGCCTGGGTACCATACTTGTAAAGCACTGAGCTGCATATTTTTAATGTTTGATGAAAAAGACAATAGGCTCTCCAGGTAGGCACGGTAGGCATAAGTGATCAGTTTGTTGTTCAGATACAGCTCAATGCTGTTCCACAGGCTGTGCAAGAAATTCTTCACGATGGATGTCTCGGTAGCGTTTTCTAGGTTGTGGCCATCAGCCTTTAACACTTTTATTTTCAGGTACAGATAGCTCTGGTGGACTTCAGTTCACTTTGCTGTTTGAGCAGTAATCATGAATTAGGGATGAGGTAGGAACAGAATTGTTCAGTGATGATACGAGATATTGTTCTGTCCATTGCCCAGCTTGCATTGCAGTCATGGTAGGAGGTACATGTGTTACATTAAGTTCAGTTTGACTAAAATCACAAGATTACACGATTGGTTTGACAAGAGGGAGAATATTGCTGTCAAAATACTTAAACATTGAGCCTTACCTATATCCTACTTGACCACGATATACTGGAATCATCTTTTATGTTGCTTTCTTCAAAAATGAAGTTTCACCATCGACTTTCCATGAGTAAACAGAACTGGTTCACCTGTTATTTGATTTGGATCTCATGAAAATGAGTTCTGCTTACCAGCACATATTGAAGATTAAGAAATTCTATGTGCAAATGGGGATTAATTCTTGTTTTTGTTCTTGTGTCAAAAGGTACTAAGCGTACACTAGGTGCTTCCACATCACCCAATAATGTATGTTAACATACAAATGATTCACCCCCTTGTAAAGATCAACTCTATGCTTGAAATTGTTGTTGTCTTTATTTGGATAGACTTGTATTTCGACTACAAGTTTCATCGGTGGACAGGGATGAAATTCCAATCCAATTTTCTTTCCACTTCTTCCTTTGAACTTTATTCGTTTTGACAAGGTTGAACAGCCCAGGCCAAATGTGGTGATCGTTTGCTTCTAAACCGATGAAACAGCTTTCTTAATAGTATCGTCTATTTCTTCTACCAAATGTTGGGGTGTCATATAGATACCCTCTGGAATAAATATTCAAACGGCACATTTTCTTTCTTTTTCATCAACAAGTTCGCAAGCGTCTTGTGAAAATTTTGTGGCGAGCTGTGGATCTCGAGTGACGATGTAAAAGAATCTTTCTTCATCAGTAACATTTTTAACTTCTCTAGGTACGATCGCTGCCACGAGAGACATCACCAAAATTCTGTTTGTCGATATCAATTGGTTTAGCAACTTTGGTGCGAAAGCAACATTGTTTATTGTGGGGAAAAACGACATCGACTGTCACTGATAATAGAAATGAAGAACGAAATCAGGTCGTATTAAATGTTAGGCTTTGGCTAGGCAAAATACACGCTATGCAACTACTTATCAATAACAGCCACAGTTCCAGATCCGGTCGATTGAGGCACAGGTTAACCATCGATACAAGTCCAATGATAAAGATGAGCATAATTTGTGCCACAAAAGTAATTTTGTTTTAAGGTGTGTCCAATTTTCGTAACTCAGTGTTCAAATTAATATTACTTGACTCTGACTGAGACATGGTGTTACCACAAACGTGATTTATACTTAATACCATTGTAAGATCCAACTGTCAAACTTTGAAGGGAATCCTGACCAATGTTCTTTAACTTCTCTGATAGACTTTCCGTCTACACGTCTTGTCAGCCGATATAAGATTGATTCCTCTCCGTAGATGACATCGCCTTTTATACGTTAGATTTCATCATTGTAGAAAGATCCAGCAATCGCCTCTTCTCCTAAATCCTCTAGTTTCAATGTCATTGGATCTGTTTTCATGTCACGAAACACTTTGAACAATTCGGTAGTGCAAATAGGAAGATAGCCTTTGTTTAAAGTTTGTTTCCTCTTGTTGATGCTTACAGCCTCACCTACTCTGATGTATTGGTCTTGGGTTGTTTGCCATATGATATATGTCTGACTTGCTCTTTTCGTTAAATGACTCATCACTAATTTCTTCTTACTTTTCGCTTGGTTTGCATGTGAAATACCTTTGTTCTGTGCCTTTTCGGAGTTTGGCATATGTTTCAATGCTCATAGGACATTGTCATATATTCTTATTCGAATTCGTTCTAGGTGGAAACGTGATAAGAAAACACGTCCAATACTTCTGTGAAAGCAATAATTATAGGCTTTAACCAGTTGTTGTAACACATCGACATAACGCCGAGTCTTGTGATGTGTAAATTAGTTCCAAATTCTTGATTTCAGTGTTCGTTAATAAAGGTTCACCAGCACTTGCTTTCGTTTGAAGGTTTTCAGACGTGAAGAAATGAATGTCATGTTTGTCAAGAAATGATTGAATCCCGACCCTTATCCGTTTGTAGTGAGAGTGATTTGCGATCTTTCAAGATTATGGGTCTACACGGATTGAAGATCTACTAGATCAGCTTGCCATTGATGATCGATACCGCATACTACAGTATGTCGCCGTTTAAATTTTCGACGTTCTGGTTTGTGCAATATATAAGTTCTTTGACTTCTTAACCAACCTCGAACATCGTCGAATGAGATGGATTTAATATGTTGTTTTGCAGCCTTTTAAAGTTTTTGTATCCCTCAATAGCCTGATGGTTTCTCTGGATCGTAGTACAGCAAATGTTGAAGTGTCTCCTTGTTTAGAACGCGACCCATTTCATCTGATGAAGAAGTTCTGGTTCCTTTTTTGTAGGATTTAATTGTCTCTCTTTTTGTCGGAGGTATATATGCAGAACTGTCGTAAAATCATTCTCCTCAAACGCCTCATCCTCATCCTTCTGAAACCAATTCCAATGGTGTTTATTTCCAATGACATCATGTGGAGCATGGTCTTCTCTTAGCCCACTTGAAAATTGTTCCCACCCTTTCTGTGTCGAAGCATATCATTGACAAGGTCGATGATGTTAGAACCTGGAATACGTTTTTCTTCATAATCTAACACACCACGTTCATTCCATCGTAAGTTGGGAATATCCTGTATCGTGTTTAATAAAAGATTAGCCTTGCGTCGCATTGTTTGTGGTACACTGTCCATGATTCGATATTTCAAGGTCATTGGTTTAGGGGTCTCATTCTCTAACTCAATCTCTGTAGGTTTGACCGGTCCAAGTTTACTTTATGTGCGACACTTAAAATTGATGCAAAAAATCCTTGTCCAAATTTTTGAGCTTTTTCCAGCACCGAAAACTCATCATCTTCTGAAACATCACTCATTTCTTTTTGGTTTGGTCTACTTGTAGTCGTAGTTGTAATCGTGGTCGTTGTTCGTTCTTCCATTTGATCATTATTTCATTTAATCGAAGGGGAACAATAGGCATCTTCTTCATATTTTTCGTATAATTTCACCAGCTAGTGGTAGTATCGCTTTGGCTTAAAGTGCTGCAAGAGCAATATGAGGAAGAAACCCTCCTCTCTAATTGAGAATAATCTTCTTCATTTTCACTGAAATTTTCATTTGGTTGCAAGCTGTCGAAGTTGAATTTTCGAGTGTTACTGACTCTTCTGAGATTGTGACAAGGGTACATTCTCTTTTTAAACGTGTTGACAGCATTTACAAATGCAACTGACTAGCTCTGCTGGGGCTTCTTGAATAATCTTCTTTTTAAACTTTGGTGATGCTTCGGTCAAAGCCAGCACCATCTTGCCATGTTTGCGAACAAGGTGCTGTTTATACTTGATGCATGCTACAAAGCTGACACGATCCAGTTTCAGAGTAAGTTATTTTTATTTATACAGAATGTCATGGTGAAAGTAATTGAAAACTCGGAATAGGAGAAAATGTAGAACTGCCAGATCAGAAGGATGGCAATGATGGTAATGTTGGTAAATTAACTGACGAGGTATTGGATCTTCGACTCCAACCAGCCAGGCTTTTTCAAGGGTTTGAGCTTCGATTTGATCCAGTGTTACTTCTCGAACGGTTTGTTCTTCGAGCCTTGGGTGTAGAGTTGAAAGGAGAGTCATTGGTCTGTGCATGACTTGATTGAAAAAGGTGCTGATGATGTTAGTGATTAAAATCGGGTCACTTAAGGTGTAGTGGGAGAAGCAACACGACGTAACACAAGAGCAGATACAGGGGAGATTTATTCGGTGTACCCGTTGTTTGCTGGCGCTTTCTCCGCACTGTAACAAATCGACAACTGATTTTGAGCGATGGTTGCTTATTTCTTGCTCTTTTTTTGGCTGGTCGTATTTTCGCTGATCTTTGTGCTGATCTTTTTCGCTGATATTTTGCAGGCTGCTAGGATGACATCTAGTTCATGGATTAAAGTTACTCACAGCTTTTGTTCCATTTTGTTGCATAAGGCTGCAAATTATCGTGCTAACAAGAAATCCACCTCCACCAGGTTTTAGAATAAGTTTTCGTTTTGTGGCCAAGTCCATTTGATAATCTGTTAATTGTCCCATGTTCTCTTTATGTCTTTCCATGAAATTCAATGTTTGTTTTGACACATTGACTTGCTTTTCTAAAATGAGGCAAGCAGCTAAGGTAGAACATTTGATTAGCTCGGTCTTTCCAGATTCCTCAATTTCACGGCGTTTTGCCGGACTTTTTTCCCGGGGGATGTGTTTTCCATGGTTATGTTGTCACGAGTGATAGTGAAGTGACTAGCTTACTTTGTTTTGTACTTTGATGTAAATAATTAGACCTCGATCTTCCGCTGTGTACCACCGAGGGAACACACCACAGCTCAGGCGATAAGCATCTAGTGTGCGTGGATTAAAGTATATCAGTAGATATTCATGAGGTTCAGAGGTTGTGTCTTGATATGCCATCACTAAGTGAGGCAACTGAATTTGATTCGTCCTTTATCTCTTGTGTTTTGAAAGAGTACCATGCAGTGCGCATACATACTGACCCACTTTCTTGTGAACCTAACATGTCATCAAATATGATTAAGTGAGGTAAGCTTGTGTCACCAAAAATTTCGTCATCATCTTCAGGAAAAAAATGTATATTTTCGCTTAATTGTAACTGAGCGTATGCGGTTTGTCATTCTTTGTACCACCATACAATAACTTCTGAAATTGAGTGAAATAATTCAGTTTTGTACTCAATTACTTTTAACAAACTGAGTTTTTCCTGAACCACTTGGACCAGAAATGAAATTGTTACAAGAGTGTTGGAAAAGCAGAATTGACTCCTTGATGATCAAAGAACAACACCATCCACAATACATCATTTAATTTATATGGGACACATGTTGATTTCAAAGTAAAACATGCATCTGTAAATATAGTTTATTATCAAGACATCATAACCAACAACTGTTTTTGTCAATGATCAAAACACAGCATTGTAATCTACAACAGTTTTGTCTGTCTATATAAGACATATCATCAAACCCATGGCTGTCTATAACCAAAGGGTAATGTCTGGTATCCATCCGCAATGAAGGACTGGGACTCACTGATCACTTTCTGTGTAGCATTGTAATCCAAGGTGCTGCCTTTAACTTTACAAGTCTGATATCTCTGTCCATTTTCAATATATTTGTAGCCATGGTTCATTGGTCCAAGGGCCACGTAATTAACCATACGGACATATTGGTACTGTAGGGATCATTTGAGCACAAATAAACAACGAGCACAAAAATGGACCTTTGGGGAGATTTTGATTAATTATTCTTATGCTGAACCATCATGCGAATAGCTGTCAACTACTCAAGAAAAGTATGTGTTTCAATTGATAGATCATCGAATACGATTTTAGACTTGAGTGAGTTTATGGTGTGGAGGGTCGAAGATATTTGTATGATGTATGATGTATATGCGGAAAACAAAATAGAAAGATATGATAGGTAAATAACAAAACGTCCTATCACATTTTCCAGAGATATTTAAATCTAAACTACCTCTAGAAAAAGAGTTGAACAATACAATAATACTGTTGGAAAATATGGGAAAATCATACATCTTTGTATATTTTTGTTGCAGCCCTACCCATGAATCTAAAGCTTGTGAGGAATTTTTTAAACCATTTTTTTCACAAAATCCGTAGATATATAAAGGGGTGTATTGCCAAAAAAAGTGATATTTCACAACATCAAAATGGATGAAACAGATTCGGTTCCCGTCTTGAGGGATATTGAATATCAATATTATACAAGATTTCAGACTTTTGATACCTATCCGGGACAAATGGGTCCTGACAAATATACACTTTCTAGAGCTGGTTTTTGTTATACAGGATATTGTACAATGTGTTCGATGTGGAATTAAACTGAACGATTGGGAAAGGAATGAAAATGCCATGGTCGAACATGAAAAAAGGGTCCCCGAATTGTAAGTTCATAAACATGGTTTGTGTTAGGGGCGTAGTCAACCACGTCCCTCAAAGTATTTAAGATGTCGCGGATCGGTCAACTCATCACTTAACGTCGTGAGCTAAAGCAGTCAACACTTCTCTCTACAATATGACAAATTTGAGTCGTGGGTGAAGGAACATCAGTGATAAATTAGCTAGGCTGAAAAAAGAAAGGGGCAAGATGCTACCGTTGCTACGAAAATGGACATTATGTATCAAGATGTACAAAGAAAATAGAACAGCTACAGAAGTAGTTCCATTGTCATGATTCGGGACATGTTGTTGCTAACTGCCGTGTCCCCAATTGCCATTAAAAAGCACAGTGTCCAAAAATGGTGAAGAGTACATCGCCTGAGATCAAATTCGATGTACAGTTGGATATGAGTAATACAGAACCACAGAGGGACAATGATCTACACATTGTTGAGAAAAAAAACTTCACCGAAGAAACGTGAAAGAAAGAGTAAAAATCGACAAACTGCGTCCGATGAGTAGTGACATACAGATTCTGGAGCTTATATCTGATAAAAAGTCTACACCAAAGAAACGCCTACATCAAAGAAACGTAACCGGACCAAAAACGAACGACGTATGCCCTAAGAAGACCGCTACAGAGTGTAAACAGTCAGCAAAGAAACGGTTTACAGTGAAGAAAGAACAGCCATTGACAATTTGATTAAACAATGCTCACAAGGATAGTTGTAATTAAAGTCTGTTTAATCAACACTCCGTTTATTGTAACAAATTACAAATTAACTGACAACTACCTTTTTCATTTCATCTCCCCTACGCTTACTTTTACTATCTGTAGCTACAAAAAATACAACGTATTAACACATTTCCAAAAATAAGGTGTCCTTACTGTTTGGAGTTTCTACACATCTATATCTTTTTCTTATCTTACATTTCAACTTTTAACCTCTATTACACTTATCCTGATACTCCTACTCTTTATATACCATTGATGCCATAAAAATCTAAACAAATATGATTTTTAAACATAAATCATTATTTAACTATTTTACAAAAGTCCCATATCTTTTTTCCTATACACCTTTGGTACCATAAAAATTATTTTATTACAAATTTTGAACACATTTTCATAATTTTACTAAAGATTTTCCTCGGTACCATAAGTCTGGTACTTTAATCATTTTCCTTATATGTCTTCAGTACCATATGGGCACCATACACTACTACTAACGTCTGTTTATTCAAAATTGATGTTGTTTACATGTGGCGTTCATATTTTATGATGATAATGCCTAGCAACCTTTGATTCGTGGTTGGTATAAGTACAGGTAGCAGGATATTACGTACGTGACCTTGATGGGTTTATCATGCATGAGGAAATGAATCTCTAGGGTATCTGGTAATCATAGATAATCATCGACTCTGAGTGTGGTTCGAATTTCCTTCATCACGTCATTCAAATTAAAATACTTGTTCGTCTTTACGATAAAATAATAGAGAAACATTAGTTTAACATTTTAACACATCAACCCCGCCATATGTTAATTGATATATTAGATTTTCAATTTGTTAGCTTTCGGCGAGTCTACCATAAACTGTTTGCAAGCAAACCATTTGTAAAATATAAAAACTAATAAGTATTTAATTTGATTATCTTCTCCTATATAAGCTACAAATGTGTTTTACACAATATACACTGAACTTTTTAAGACTGAGCTTTGGTATTATTGTCACGGGTGGTAGATGATATGATAGACTTTTTACCACTGTTGTAACCGGCGAACCCTTTGATGCCCCACATTGACTGCAATGGACACCTGTTCAAATGATAATTTACATTGTTTTTGTTTTTTTTACTTTTCCACTGCACAATGATCAAACAGATCAGTGAGACTACGTGAAAACGGTGATTTGTAGCCAGGAATTTTACTGTTACTTTTAGAATTCTATCTCCCCATCTCTCCGGTCGTGCCCTATAGAGGTGAGGTAACTTGAGCAGCCTCCATGTCCTTTTAGAGAGAATTTTGCAGTCGGTAAACCCCGGAATAGTGTCAGCCTTTATTATGTGACAATGCTTTTTGCAAATTAAGCTTCGGTCCATTATGTTATTTTAGATCTCGTTATTTCTAATCGTTTCACAATACCACGATTTGCTTCGTTGGTTTTTGGTGGCTTTCTAAAATTTTATTCTTTCTTATAAGTTGGAAAATTGGACAGCGGTTTTTCCTCCAAATTACTCAATGTTTCCTATAAGATGACATTAAAAAGTCCATATTATACATCATAGCGTTGACTGTTTTTTTTGCGACAGATATCTCTTTAGGATTTTGTCGAAGCTTTTAACTCATGTTGCACATATTAGTCCATTTTAGTTATTTTAATGATGTTTATAAATAACATAACCTGCTTAGCAAAGTTGTCTTTCTTTGAGTTCGACAGATATATCTCTAAGATTTTGTCGGAGCTTTTACCTCCTGTACATGTTGCACATATTTTGTTGATGTTTATATATTGCATTATTTACTTAGCAAGCAAATTAACCCCCCATGTATGCATAAGTTGTCTTACTTTGATATTTTATTTCGACTTTTATCTTTTATCTTCCTTTAGGAAGTGCGAGTATGGAGACGGTAAAAGCACCCCAGACGGTTTTTCTGCCGACTGATCGTTCCAAGGCGGACAATGGTATGTATGTAATGTCTCGATGTATGCAACGTCTTGTTTTGTAGATTTGTCACCCTTACATCATTGTGTGTGATTGTGCCTAGTGATAGTTCTAATTATTTATAAATGTGAAAGGTTCTCATAGGACGCTTCTGTAGTTTCCTTTAAACCTTGGTAGATAAAAACAAATGGATTTAAAGGCCATTTGGTGTGTTCAGTACAACCCTACCCTTTAGCAATAACGAGTATCGATTAATTAATCAATTAATACTATCTCGTAAAAATAAGAACGGATGTTATGTGTGCTATGCAATTAATCAAAGTTTATCATTAATATGGTTTAAAATTAAAAGTCATTGCAAAATGATCGCAGGATACCCAGCTACAGTAGTTACGTAAATGACTGAACCTCGAATTTCATTGTACAAAGTTTTGTGCTAAAATTGTTGTGGATCTTAATATTTAAAAAAAAAACACTATATTTCCGGAAGGGTGATTTCGTGCATAACATTTTGAAATGGTCAGTGGTTTAAAGTGAATGCTGTGAATATGAAAAAGGGAGAAAGGTAAAAAAATGTCATTAAACCATTTATAATCGCTGCTTGGCGGTGTAAATTTTACCCGGTAAGCAATTAAATGTGTGCAAAGAATGGTCAAAATTATTCCGTAATAAATCAAATGTGCGGCGCAAAGGAAATTGGAGGCATACAAGTCTTCAGCTGCAAGGGAACACCTCTTCTAATATATAGATTATTTATTGCGACAACAGTTACTGGTGTCACTAACATCTGATAGAAATTATTTTAGTAAACATTCAATATTTTGCATATTATTTTGAATTTTAACTTAAGCTAGGTCTAAAATAAATGGGCATACATGTTGCTGAATTCGACCAAAATACGTGAGTTTGAAGTTACCTATTACACCCCTATCATCTGAATATATAAATCCGGGATGCTGAGATGATACCAATATCCTCTGCCATTGCATAACCTGGTTCAGAGCTGTAGAGGGCAGTGAGGCCCCGCGTGGGATAGCGCAAATATCTCGAGATAGTAGACCACGTAGTCAGTGGAACAAGTGCTCTCCATTTTCCACCATTTCCTTTAGTCACTGAATGATCTTCCTGCGCCATGATATTTATAAATCATTTATGTACATCTATATCTGAATAACACAATAATAAACTTCCATTTTAAACAGATAAACAATAACAACGTTAACACTGGAAGCATGCCTGGACACAATTGACACGTCTAGTGTACTTATAAATACAAATGTGTACACGCACTACTTCTTAGCAGGAATAAAGAACTGTCTTCAAGGTCATGCAGGATCAATCCGAAATCCAGTCTTCTCATACCTCTGGACGGTGTTTTCGCAGAGCCGGGACCTCCTACATGACGGTCGTGTGTATTAGTGCCTACGCCACTGAATGTCTGTACACGTTTAATTTACGTTGTTTTATTAAACATTACTACTGAAACATTGTTTACATGAACTTGTCAAATTAAGTTAATAAATATTTCAAATTCAAACGTTTTATTTACACGCACAACAGAGTTAAATAGCTAACCTGAGGCTTTCACCCATACACATGTACTTTATTGACAATCCACTCAAATTGACAGGGCTTGAAGGGTTGAACAATACCTTTACTATATCTCATTTGTGAGACAAAGTTATATACTTCCCCCGTCCGTTTTAAGAGAAGGTTTTCATGCTCTTATAAAGTTCGCCTCCTTGACACCTCTCTCGATCAATGATGGGTCTCGACCTTAGATATCCACATTGTCAAGACCAACTATATATTCAGGTTCATCTGAGTAACATGAAATGTGTGCTACAGCTCTGTCTTCTTTGCTCCATGAATTTCCGTTTAGTGTTCTTATTTTCCCATCAATGTAGTGCGTATAATATTTTAATGTTCTTTTTGATTCCCTACTACCTAATCTTTCCTTTCGTGTCTTACTGCCTTTTTATTGTGCAGCAACTGTATTGAATGTCTGTGTGGAGTACCGGCATGCTGTAAGTGACCCTATAATGGTTATACTCGTCTTTGAGCTTTGTTGATTACGTCTGATTGTGCTTTCTAAAAAGAGTTCTGACCATACCAAGTTTATTTTCACTTGTACATGCCGCGTTAAAGTCAAAGTATTAGTCTGTTTCAGTTGATTTCCTATAAATCCTAGTTTTCCTAGTACCATTTAATGTTTTGATGATGTGTGTGTCCAAGTAGTCTAAAGTGTTTTGGTCTTCAAACGCAAACGTAACTTGATGTCAGGACCTTTTGTGCTAAATGAACCTTTCTACATGTTCTTTTTGTGTTGTGAATGCATCATCTACATATCTTAATCATCATGCTGGCTGTTTAATTTGGAGTAGATTTTAATCACTTTGCCTCGAAATATAATAATTACGATTGATGAGAAGGCACAGTCATGCACAACATGTGATCTTCAATCAAGTCTGGATAAGTCTAACAATATGTACAGATTGCATTGGAGTAGTTCGCTGCAGTTTGTTATCAGCAACGAGCCTTCCTTTGATTTCTTCCCTCTCATGACCACTATATTTGATGTGTGAGTGTCACTAGCTTCTCCGATTGACTGGCTCTCTATGTTGTTGTACAATGTACCACAGTTTGAAGATATTTTATATATACTTGTGGAACCATAGAGTTTATTAGGGTTGTTAACACCCTAAAAATGAGAAAGTACGGGTTGATGATTCTTAAGATTAATGGACTGTCTTGTTTCGAAATGACCATTCTGTTGACGGGCCGTTCTGGTAATTGTTGGATTTGCCTTTTGTTATATAAAGGTTCATATCATATGATTTTTTGTTTCTTTTCAAAATTTGCTGTATGTTGCAGTATCTTGTCAAAATGTCGGATTAGCATCACGACCCATTTAATTTTGCAATATGATGGTTATATTAGTATAATAATCTGCCTGTGCATTTTGTCTATGTTATCTCCTAACAGGATTGTTGCGTCCTTTTTCCTTAGACCTACATTGTACTTGTTGCTTCAATTACATCTTAATATGAACAAGATTCTTCAATCACCATACTTCTCATCTGATGTCTTTTGTCTTTGATTCAAATTTAGCTTTTGACTAGTAATTCGCGTGGCTGTTCTAAGAAAATCATTGTTATCCCAATACAATATTGACATTATTTGTACCTAACAACTGTTTATTTAATTACTGTTTATTAATATTATTTATTGTTGATTATATTATTATTCAAAATGCTATCATTTGGAATTTTATGTTTCAAATTGATCTGTTTTCGTTTTACTGTTTGTTTGTTTTTTTCGTTTTACTGTTTGTGTTTGAGACACGCCTCGGAAATTATATTATATATTAGAGGGTACTTAAAGCCAGTGTACGCACCACGGACCCTTTCCCCGACTGTTCGTTAAGTGACTGCTGGGTTTGCTTTATATTTATGTAGTCTCATATCTTTTTTGCCGCTATTTCATTTTGTTAGCATTTAAAACATTTTCTTGAGTTTGTTTCTCTCAAAATTTTAACAAATGCACCAATGTCATATAACTTTGTCGTATTTACGTTAACAGTGAAGCGTTAGAACGGATAGTTAATTGAAAACACTAGTATGCTCAGTAGAAGCCAGACGTGTGTATTGCAATCATCGGTTTACGACTAAAACAGTCATTTGTTTACTTGTGTCAAAAAGGTCTAGCATTAGAGGGTTAAGCGTTAACATTTAAGCATATATTATTTAAGAAAATACGTTTCAAACCAGAAACTAGAATAGAGAAATGCAACATTTTTAATTATTGATCCTCACCGACAAACATGTATAATTTATTTCGCAAATATTTAGTGGATTGTAATACCAATATAAGATTAGATAAATGTTCTTATGACAGCCTTAAACTTAGAATCCATCCAACCCGCGGTGGCTCTTCCTTCTTCCAGTACGCAAACCTGGGGTCTCCTTCCACCAAAAATTTGCTCAACGTCATCAGTATGGCTATAGTTTAGTTGGTTCGATGTAACAAACAGAAAACGAAAAAAAAGAGAATATGAAAAACATGCATGAGAGAACGATTGAGAGGTGTATTGACTGACAACTTATTCAAACATGTTGAAACCTTTTTGTAAACATCCCTTGCAAGAAGCTGTTAAGAAAATGTTCAGGTGTTGTGTGTATAAATACATTTGTTGGCTGAAATGTAAATGTATAATAATAAAATTGATTAATGTACCTTTGGTTTGAGTAATCCTCACTTAAATCTTATTATTGATTATACGTAAAATTTTCGTCTAATGGTCTGCCTGAATGGCATTGTAACAAATAATTGCAAAGTGTTTGTTTTTTCTTAAATGATTGTCTTTAAGCACCCCGGTCGATCCATATTGCCGACTGACCGTTCCAAGGCGGTAACTGTCGGGTTTGCTCTTTTCGTTAAATGACTCATTACAAATTTGTTCTTACTTTTCGCTTGGCTTGCATGTGAAATACCTTTGTTTTGTGCCTTTTCGGAGTTTGGTATATGTTGCAATACTCATAGGACTTTGTCATATATTTTTATTCATGATCACAACAATGTTACTTGTGCAGTGTGGCGGTCGTAAAAAATCTCCCCATGCATGTAATCTATGTTGTCATTTAATTCATCCTATAAGGATTGTTACGTGTATTTCCTTTGATGGACATTGATCTTTGGTTCTTCAATTCCATCTTCACATGAACAGGATGCTACAACCATTTATTCGTCTCTTGTCATGTTTGTTCATGATTCAGAAAGTTATTTTTATTTGTGGTCAACCATTGTTGTGTTCTTTTTCAAATCGAAATAATACCATATTCCTTTTCTGAACACTATGTGGACATTATTTTTCGATGACGTCACTACTTTCGTCATAACGTATAGAAAATATCAGCGCATGGACATTTTGTTTTCAAATAGATCGTTTTTCTTTTCGTTGCTTGCATTTGAGAAACTCGTCAGGAAGTGCGAGGTTAGAGCTCTGTAAAACCGGTTTAAGCACCCCAGTCGATCCATATTGCCGACTGACCGTTCCAAGGCGGTAAATGTCGGGTTTGCTCTTTTCGTTAAATGACTCGTTACAAATTTGTTCTTACTTTTCGCTTGGCTTGCATGTGAAATACCTTTGTTTTGTGCCTTTTCGGAGTTTGGTATATGTTGCAATACTCATAGGACTTTGTCATATATTTTTATTTACAAGATAAAAATATATAATTAAAATTTAAAAAAATAAGATAAAATATTATGCATATTAAAAGATAACGTAAAATATTAAACGTTAAAATAATAAAATAAAATAATATAAATAAAAGATTAAATATAATAAATTGATAGATAAGATATGTTATTATAAGATGAAACGATAATGATATAAAGAAGACATTATCAGATAAAAAGTGTTATTTAAACGCTGTATGTATTATCAAGATTTTATCTCTAAGAATTTTAACAAAGGAAAATGAAAGGGGAAGCAGTAACAGAAAAACTGTTGAGAGAAGCAAAAAACATTACCACGCTCAAGCTCTAAAATATGTTGCCACATTGCCTAGGCAACCTTGGTTAAACAATGCCGCTCTGGCAGTGTTGAATGTTTTTCTAGTGCACTGAAACTGTTTACAAACACCAGCTCACTTGTACAAGCATGAGAACAAATACTACTTTATCTAGCTTTGCTGGGCACAGGTGTTGTTAAACAAACACCATAGTACCTGAAGGTGGTCTGAATGAATTCGGCAACTACACGATATTAGATAAAAGGCAAAATATCCTACTTAACGTTTACATTTCTTTTCAAATGCATTACTATTTGATGGTGACATCATAAGTATAATGAAATGTAATATTATCTTTCATTCTTTATGTGAGATAAAAATGTATATATAAAGTTGAAATACTACGAGACAAAAATTTAAATATGAATATACAATATAACGTGTCAACAAGTCTAAAAACATGGCCAAATATCATCAAGGACTTTCTTTATTAACTAAGCATGCAAGTTGTGTTTATATCCATAATAGTTTCATTATGTTATCTGAACATATAAGCTTATTTTTTGTGATATCAGTAGATATGCATTTTTGTTACTCACTTTTGTTTCAATAATTATTGTTGTGCTCTGTCGTCTTTGAAAGCATTGATAAGTGTGAATAGTTGGATACACTGTATAACTTAATGAATTTCTGAAAGTGTAAACATTACAGTTATATATGAATTTCTCAGAATATAGCAAGTAAGAAAATGGTAACAGACAGTAATATTCTTTCTTTTCTGCGGTTAGTCATACAACAGTTTGACTGATTAAATACTCCATATAGTCAAATTTTATACTTTGTTTTAGAAAATATCATTCTTTTACTACTTACGTAAAATGATAATTCACACTAAAAAGTTCGTCTTTTATAAGCAACGTTAATATAATATATCGCTGTTCGAGTTATGGTTCCGTTACATTTTTATGATATCTTTTTTTAAATTTTAAATGGACGTGATCTTTACAAACTATTTTAAATGCCTATGTATTGTACTTTAGAATACAAATGCTGCCTTCCGTGATGAGTATATCTTCGAGTATGTTACCTGCCGTCTTACAAATAAAACTGGCAGGTAAACACGTACGTGAACTTGATGAGCTTATCTTACACGGAGAAATGCTTACTTGAACTGTCTGGTACACGTAGATAAATCATACATGCCGATAGCAGTTTAAGTTTGGTCCGTAACAGCATTCAAATCATCATACATTTTCTATTGAAATGCGTTAAAGGTGTCAAAAATGTCAAAAATATATGGTCAAGTGATTTTTTTAGGTTTAAAATCAGCTATATAAATATAGCTGTGCAGCGTTGCTCCGATAGGAAATATATATTTGTGACGCCGAGTAGGGTGTAATGCTTAATGTTCACACAGATGTTGTGCATCAATAAGCAGCTTTTCTCGGGGCCTTTTCTGGTAACAACAATTTATTTGGTTGTTTAAGTGTCGTACTCCACCCCTTAATAAAATTGACATTTGCAAAATGCAATCATTATTTTCATGTCATGTAAAAAGAAAAAAATATTTATCCTCTGCATAGTAATGACTTTAAACACCAATATAGAATTAAGTTAATGTCGAAAATGATCATGCACCACACTTCCCGTTATTTAAACGTGTGATCAAATCTGGTGTGAAAATTTTAAAATAAAGAAATATATTGACTCAATCAAACCATTCAAATCCTTTAAAGAGAAACTAAGAATAAATTGTATGAAAACAACGTTCTAGTTAAGATCAAATATCAAATATATATAAGGTAACTGGCTGAACATTAGCATAGTTTCGGGACAGTTACAGTTACACACATATACCTGATATATATCTAGCTCCTGCAACAACGTTGAATAAGGATGTGGATTCTCATGTTTCATACCGCCTCTAAAGCGAAGCGATGCAGCTGTTGGATTTTGAACCCATGTGTGCTTAGAACTACTATTTACAAGAAACCATAGATTATTATACAAATAACGACTTGTGTTGAGGTCAGTATATAGTTTAAAGGACCTGGGTAATGTGATATTGACCTGACCGAAATATAAGTTTTTACCTGTTATATCACATACCTTATCAAATTAGGCTGTTAATGTTGTTTTGTAACAACAAGCCATCCGCGCTTTCCATTTCAACTTAAAACCGTCAAGGAAGCTGATCCCATTCGCCAATGTTCATTTCCCCAGTCTGTTCTCGCATTGTCACTGCTACCGAGGTTACAATTGTTGTTCTTTTCTGTGTTACATTTTCCCTTAATGTTACCTCATCATCATCAGAAACACTGACAAACTGTGTTACTGTCACCAGACGCCATGTTGTTGTATGTTGTTGTGCGCCTAAAAAGAACACGACCGTCAGTACCATGTTCTTGGTAGTCAATTGAAAACAAGAGTCAATATCCCTTTATACTGACTCACACATGACTAATCAAAACGCTGTAAATTCAAAGGGTATGTGATATATTCTTATATTCACAGCTGTTATACTACCATTCGATTCCATGACACAATGTGCGAAGTCAAAGCAAGCAGTATAATTATAGCGGAAAATATGTGACAAAAACGGGTGAGACGTGCGCAAAGTACGGCAGTATATTACTATCGTGCTGCTTTATTAAAAAACACACGCTGGTGTGAAACTGTTCAGAAAATCCCCATTGTTTTCAAATGATAATGATGCATTTATGTTTTCTCAGAATGACACCTTATCAATTCTGTCGAAATGAGAATAAAACAATGTGCTAGTTCAACTGAAACATAGACGCTATATAACCAGGTTTAATCAACAGAATGCAGACTTTCTGACAGAGTAGACTGCTGTGCAGAAGCGTTTATTCGATTGCCTTGATTGTTCAATCCTGGAGATAACGATTGAATTTAATGGCTTTTATCTCCAGTAAAGCAATGATATAAGATAGCGTGTGTTTGTATTGCATCCTCGTTCTTGTTGTTTGTAAACTTTTTTGCCTACACATTTCTAAGAAATGTCGTCTGTAGTTACTTGGTCAATAAAATAAAAAAGAAAACATATTGTCCATATAAGAATAACATACTTAAATTAAAAAAGTGATGCAAGGGAACAGTACACATCAGTTTTGTTTCCTTTGTTGGTTAATGCAAAATATTGATTGATTTGTATTATACCGTCTCTTTAAATCGATATTTTTGTTCATATTGTTGATGATAAACTGCAATTACTTGTCGACTTGTTGCAAATATAAATTGTAGACATAAGAAAATAAGTCAGTGATAAAGTTATAATCACAAACATCATAAACACCCAATTTGAGCATTGTTAAGTAGGATGCACAGTCTCGTACTTCATGTGGCCTGACGTCACCCTAAATTGCGTATTCAATCTTAGTTAACTTTATCAATAGACGCACAGAGTAATTGTTAATTGTTGTAGCGACAATATAATTGGTCTGAAGTGTTATGTTCTGTGCAGTTCCCTAATTTACCTCTAACATTTCGAGCTTTATTTTTTGTTTCTCGCTATTATTGTTATTATCAATTTATGTTCGTATTTCCGTTCACCAGAACTAGGGGTGCGTTCCTTGAAAAGTTTTGCAATGACTTATGGCGAACTCGTTGAATGGATTTTGTAAACAATATACTGAAAACCGCCAAAGAAATAACATTTTTGGCATACTACAGAATAACATTGCACGTTTAGTACATATTATTATGGATTCCGCATTTGGACTCACTGGTGTTAAAGTGTTGCTAAAATATTTGAAGATTGGAAACATAATATATTCCAGTTTTAATTAAAATATAATAAATTCTTTAAAATAAATACTTTCTATCTGAAACCACAAAGACTTAATAGTTTAGTGTTTATGTATTGTATTCTTTTGTTGTTGTCTTTGGAGTTTTTGTTGTTGCTGTTGTTGTTCAGGTCATAAAATTAATCGTTTTTGCAGGGAACAGTAAAATTATTTCGTAAGTTTAACTTTGTAAAACTGGCATTTGACTTTTTGTCCACATTTAAAAGCTAAAGGATTTTCAAACAACTGAACATCTTCATCGTAAGTATTCTGAAAGTTACAACATATGTCTTATTATTACAATAAATATGGTTCATTGCCAAGAAGGTTTTGAAACGATTCACATGTTAAGTATGACATGGCCGGAAGAAATCTCAAATCTACCTGCTAACAGAAAAGTACTGGTCAGATGCATGTGCTGCATCGGGAATAAATTGAAGCTCAGTACATCTTTTAGCTTTTAAATACAATGGTTTTACTATGTTTGATTTAAAATCAGAACAAAATTGTTAACTGGATTACTGGCTGCCATGAAATAAATGTCAGACAACAAAAGAACCGTCGATAATATGTTATGCCAAAAACTGCATTAGTATGTACGACTGCTGGGCATAAAATATAGCCATGAGAGCTATGGCATTTTAAGTGTATTTGTTCTGAATATCAAAACACCTGTTTCTGTCGGCTAATTTATTTAACGAAGCAGGGTATTCTGGTAGTCTTTCAAGTGAAGGAGATGTGTTGCTTAAATTTGAAATTTAATTATTGGGTATATGGAAAACGTATCAGAAATTAAATTATAGTTAAAATAAGCTTTAACATTTTTAATGTTCATGTCTTATCTTGCGATCTTTTGGTAATATTCCGACGTCAAAGTTTTCTATAAGACACGCTTTGGCTTGCGGATCGGGAGGTCGTGGGTTCGAACCCCGGCCGGGTCATACCAAGGACTTTAAAGTTGGTAGTAGTGGCTTCCCTCCTAACGCTCGGGGCTACGGGGACAGCATTACGCCTGACTCGTCGGTGTCAGTATAATGGACCGGCCGGGTTCAGTCCCCGGGCACCTCATAAGTTCCCCTGTGCTGTAATGATAGAAATGTCGCTGCGCAGTATCGGCAAAAATGCTGGCTAATCCCTAATCCCTAAGACACGCTTTGAGAAATTGTTTTACATGTCATTAGAGGACATGAAAGTGCCTTCGTGGTGAATTTCTCTATTGCTTTGTACACCTGGAGTATTTATAGAACAGGACAAAACAATAACTGATGATATTTTTAATTATTAGGGAAAACAACAGAACACATGCCAAGTTACAGTTTCCAATACAAACTGCGGGGGTTAACTCTAAATAGTGATTCTAACTTATTCTTATTGTTTTTGCAAATTCTGCTGTTTATGTCTTGGCAAAACCGTCGTTTATTCTTGTTACAAAAAAAAATAATTTCCAACATTTTACCTTCTCATTATTGCTGTCACCATGTTTTTTTATTTATGCTTTCATTTCAAGCATGTTGATAATCAGTGACATTGAATCTACACTTTAGTTTCTTTCAGCAAAGATATTCTATTGGAAAAAAGGCGAACGTTTGTCATTTAAAGGATATCTGATTCTTTTTTCAAATTCGTTTATGTAAAAATCCCATTTGTTTATTAGTGCTAAGTAAAATGTACTCGATGTAATATTTCAGGTGTTGTTTCAATTCACTTAACCTGTTCAACAAACGACATGATTAGTACATTATAACGTTTAAATGCATTTAGTATTGTCTTGGTTTATTTATGTATTTCCTATGATTTTCGCTTGGGTTTTTTTTATGTTTACACACTGTTTAATAAAACATTTACAGGTTTGCCAAGAAAGCAAATGCACCAAACCATGTTGCGTTTGAAAACCTAAATTTCAAGCTATATTTGTAAAATTTTGCTCTATAAATTGGTAATAAATGTAGAAATCTGCTATGGGTTGTGTTTGTTTATATTCGTACATTTCCGAGTCAGTAATGTAATTTGGTAAAACCGGAAATATTTGTGTCGACAAAATATCTGTCCGAAACATGCACTGAACTTCAGAAATGGTATTGTGTCCGATAGACGTATGCTGACATATTTTCACCAAATAATAAAAACAGTTTACGTGAAAAGTTCATACAATTATTATGAACGGTTTTGAGGTTTTCGTGAAATCTATCTGTTACCAAAACACTTGTTGTTTAACACGATGACACATTAATATTAGTAAGCAAAACATTGACACTTACTGTCAGTTTTCGCCAAAAACATCAACTTTGAAAATAAATATGAACACACTTCTTCTCTTTGCATTTCAGCATGTGTTCTTCATTTAAAGTATTCGATTGCAGAAGGTCGGGCTTCGTTCTACAGCCGTGACTTTCCAAAGCCATTGCAATTGGTACTTATATACTTTCGCTATATAAACTAAAACAGTAAAAGGGAAAAGTAATTAAAATATAACGAGTAGTAGTTAGAGAAACATTAAGACCAAACAATATGTAAGTATACATTGTCAATACAGAAGGGTACGTTTCAAAAGTAAATGTTTTAGAATTATTAAAACGTTCGATAAATTCTAATGTTCACCTAAAAGTGATGTGTACGCATTGAACAACAATTACCAAGCAATTCATAAAATAACACTCCAACAGTATATGTTACCGAAAGTCCGAGATATTTTTTGAGTCCGAGATATTTTTTGTAGTTAACAACGTAATTAACTATGTATACACCAATCGCAATGAGCGAAAATAGCTAGTTTAGCAGTTGTAAAAATAAACCTTACATTTTCTGTAATAAACAAATTAAGCTACATAGGCTTCAGTTCTTTCTTGCAATACGAACAAGGATTATTTGCCTTTGTCCAGATGTAGTTCAGTTTCAAATATCTGCGATAATTCTTATAGGACCTTGTCCTATTTTCCTTTGAATGAATAAAGACATAATTTTGATTAACTGAATGTATGTACTACGTGCTCTTATCAATTTCGCAAAGTTTACAGTAAATGTCGTGATAAAATAATTTTAATTAATTGTTTGCTTCAAGGAAAACCCATTAAGAAGTACGTTGCTACAGCTTGAGCAACGTGTTTAAGCACCCTCCTTGCTTAATGTCTTGTGGAAGTGTTATTCCTTTACTTTTAAATTACTTTCATGATTGTGACTACGTCCAATACAAGTTCAAATTGATATATTTGTATGATTTCTCCATGTCATTTTCATATTGTCGCGACAATTCATTTTTATGTTTTCGGATATTCGCATTTGTAATATTGTAGACAAATAAATGTTTATGAAATAAATAAACAGGATTAGTAATAGTTACAGAATATAGCTGTATGAAAAACACCGCATATTCTTAGTTGATCTACACTTTTGCAATAAGCTGTTAAAATCAATTTTGTTCGTAAGAGAGACTTGTTTCGTTAAAATGATTAATGCATTTATGTTACTAAAGAATGGCACATTATCAATTTATCTGTTCAAAGGAAGATAAGGCGTATGCCTTCAGTACTTTATCCCGGTTTAATCAAAGCTACAAACGCATTAACGAACTGCAGATTTTGTCCCAGCGTAGACTGCTGTGCAGTAGTCGAGATCGAAAAGAAAATCTTTAAAAGATTAAATCTTCGAGAAATAGGTTGTACCAGAAATGATATGCGTATACTTTAGAATAAGGTTAAAGTCTTATGATCATTGGAACATACTCCAAAAAGAGACCGAGTGGTTTGCATAAACCGGTTCTACAGAGCTTCTATCCTCACACTTCCTGAAGGGTTTCTCAAATGCAAGCATGAAAAGAAAACCGATCTATTTGAATAAAACATATATGTCTAAGCGCTGATGTTTTCTTAGATAAGTTACGATGTTGTTAAAAGAAAGAAGTGAAGTAATTGAAAAAGAAACCTGTCCACATAGTATTTCGATGGAGAGAGAAGTATTATCTTTGTTAGAAGAACTTGTTAATTGTAAATGAAATGTTTACGTTACAAAATGCAATTTAAAATCTATAGATCAAATGTTATAAACACATATCGTTATTTGCTGCTTAGGGTCCGAAAATTAATATGGACCGGCAAACGAACTCGAATTTTGTGGTTTCTTTTTTATTTATCATTGAGATTAGGCGAATATCAACTGAAATATTATTTAAGTTGTTGAAATGAATATTTGAGAAGTTTCCATTTAATGTAAACCTACATATGGATGTTTCTCTGTTGAACAATTCACATTGCATAGCAGAAACACTCTCCATCTACAGGGAGTGGGGGATTTAAGCCATCTGGTTCATTTTAACAATTTACATTTTTCATTGCCAAGTTAGTTAATGAAGCGGTATATGTTTTGGATGAAACGTTACGGCTTTCCGCCAGAGGTTTTCGAACTTCCCTCGATGACCTTGGAAGAATGTTTAAATAGGTGCGCTACATCGGCAACTAATTGTATGTGTGGTGCTAATGGTTATGATTTTCGCAATAAGTTCTCTTCTAAAAGACTTAAGGATACATATGTAATCAGTTGATTACTTCTACTACTACTACCACTATTACTACTACTACTTCTACTACTACTACTACTACTACTACTACTACTACTACTACTACTACTACTACTACTACTACAACTACTACTACTACTACTACCATTACTACTACTACTACTACTACTACTACTACTACTACTACCACTACTACTACCACTACTACTACTACTACTACTACTACTACTACTACTACTACTACTACTACTACTACTACTACTACTACCACTACTACTACCACTACTACTACCACTACTATTACTACTAATACTACCACTACTATTACTACTACTACTACTACTTATAATTATACAATTTTACAAGTATCCTGGACATGAGATATAACTGACAGCATTGCAATGATTAATTCGATATTATCAATGAGTAAAAGAGGAAGGTTGAACACGTGTAGGTGTGCACTGTATGCTGTGCAATTGTCCTGAATATTTATTGTGTCTTTCTGCCAGCTAAATGTCTATAAAACTCACCAAACATTTAATTGTCGACATTTATATTCCAATTTTGCTACTGAATATTCCAGGAAAAAAATAGTGTGAAGACGGCATACGGCACAATGTCTTTACCAGCATTTAATTCAAAATTGAGTTATCTACGTTTTTTCTTTGTTGTTGTTTTGTTTTTTCTCCGCGGGCGTAATTAAATTAAATATCAGCCTGCTTATGTTTCTAATTAAGAACGTTTATCATTTTAGAGAACTGTTCTTTAATTGCAGGAAATACGTCTTATAAAATAACTACATTTTAATACATGCAAAAATGTCAATTACAAATACACAAACTCATGTTCAAAATAATGTTCAAAAACAGACTATTATAAATATTTTGGAAGCTACCCATAATCTCCTCAAAGTCAGATTTATTGAAAGACATAAAATAGTTCGTTTTGGCTTGATTGCATTAGTATAGTTTAAAATTTGACTTGCCTAAATACAGAAAAAATAATGAAGTTTGACGACACATGCTTATTGTATACGAATTGAAAAGATAACGTGCTTATTGTCAGTAAAACTGTCGCATTGACAATCGGGTGTTTTATGCTATTACAAAGATTTAAATTTGTCTTATGTTATAAAGATCTTTACATGTGCTAGATGCATGGAGCTTAGGGTCTAGTCGTATACATGTAGCATACGTAAAGATCTTTATAACATAACACAGACGTAAATCTTTGTACTAGCAGAAATACGGGTAAAGAATTGATCGATAAGTAACATTTATTTTTTAATTGCACCATTCGTTTAAGAATATAAAAGTTTAAATTACCAACACAAAACTGCATTTATCTTCACTTCCAATCAAGTGGAAGAATACAAAAACCTACATTCTGTCAATTAGATCGTCTATGTATGTTTTAGTTTAATTTAACACACCATTCCATTCTTTGTTTCCATGTAAATGAGAAGCGTACTGTCTCTTGATATGCAATTGTTTTATGTTGTTATGCATGAAACTGTCCCAGTATACCCTTACTTTTTTATATGTTTTGATATTCGTATGATCTTCGACAATCTAGTATTTAGCGTAGCTGTAATAACAGTTAATCTTCTGCACTCACCCAAGGTTAAATTCTTTTCATTTCCTTATACCTTTAAAAGACAAAAATGTCATTTTATAACCCAGACGGCTCCCGTGACCTTACACTGACGTCACAATACACGCTAATAGATAAGTCAGGTTTGAAAGAGGTGTACGCATATACTTTTGTCTGGTGAAGAAATCAAACGGCAACAGAAACATTCATTTTCATTTATAAATATACGTTAACGATTTGTGTCAAAGAAGAATTGCGTTTTTCAACGTACTTTATAATCAAGCATTTGATAACATCAGCAAAATGAGATTCAATCCTTAAAGGTGGTATCCAACAGTTTGTGCCATTTTATTTCTCAAATAACCAAGTCAGTGTTACATGATAAGGTCCTGTAATATGCTGTTCATTGATATCCTAGATCTGTGTGAACAGTCAAGACTAATTCACCTCTTGTCATTGCAAACAGCTATTTCCTATCCGAGAAACGTAACGTTCCACAGGTAAAATACGTATTTTTGAACTTAGAAAACCAGGTGACCACTTACTTTTGCGATCATGTTATAAAGTCAATAGGGTAATCGGCTCTGATCTTGATATATGTTTTAGCACAGACCATCATCAAGCTTTTATACAGTTGGAAATAATGTACATTCAGAGTGATTTTGTTCGCGTTTAGTGTTGTCTAACAATTTAGTTTGTGTTCAGATCGTATTTATTAAGACTAGAGCCCGTATTCACAAACCATTTAAGCCTAAGTCATGACTTAAGCCGAAGTAATAATTTTCGTACCATTAAAAGTAAGCTTATTTGGTAAGTTGCAATGTAATTTTAAACCCAAGTTAAAGTGCCATGCACAAATACCGATATGTACCTAAATACGTAATGAAGATACTGTGGACTGAATTCGGTCATTTTAGCAATGCGGAGTTTGGTATATGTTGCAATGCTCATAGGACTTTGTCATATATTCTTATTCATGATCACAACAATGTTACTTGTGCAGTGTGGCGGTCGTAAAAAATCTCCCCGTGCATGTAATCTATGTTGTCATTTAATTCATCCTATAAAGATTGTTACATGTATTTGGGTTTGCTCTTTTCGTTAAATGACTCATCACAAATTTGTTCTTACTTTTCGCTTGGCTTGCATGTGCCTTTTCGGAGTTTGGTATATGTTGCAATGCTCATAGGACTTTGTCATATATATTCTTATTTAATATTATGTTTAAAATGCCTAATACTACTGCACTCATGACTAAAACAATTGTTTATTCTTACTTAAGAATAGTTGCTTCATACTGGCCTAAAGTATGGGTTTATACAAAAGTTATGCCCACATTCCCCAAAGTGGTTCAAAATTGTTATACGTGTACATAGTATCATTTAATTAAGTCACTATCTCTTTTTTCCTATAACGTCCCTATATCAATCTAAGTTATCCGTCGTCTCTTGCTCTGGTCTGTTTCAAATTGATCTGTTTTCTGTCTGTTTTGAAATTTTGAAAAGCTAATCAGGAAGAGTATTGTTGGAGCTCTATAAACTGATATAAGAACCGCAGTTGGTTGTTTTGCCGACGGACCCTTCCAAGATGGTTGCAGTTGGGGTTTCTGTTAATATCTCTTAATGTGGTCAATGCCCCCATACCCTCATTGGTGGTCGCTTTTGCATTTAATTGGCATTGTGTACCTTTGTCTAGTGCTTTTTCTAATGCTTATAATTATATAGTACTTTCTCATATTTTCGCATTGATATACATTTATATTCACTGAATACAGATGGTTCATGGGTAATATTGGGCAAAATGTACGTTTTGAAAATCTGAGAAATCAAAGAATCCACGTCATGTCGAATCCTCCAAACTCTGTCCTTCCTAACTGTTAATCTTCGGCTATCTCGTTTAAAGTTAATAAAAGTACTGAGAGTTTAATATCTAATCTACCACTAACCTTTATTGTCTCCGGCTTCACTGATTGTACTTTGGTTTTATGTGTTTCGAAGTTGACATTGGATTCATCGGTTGCTTATTTATGTTTATGGTCACAAGTAACAAAAAAGGTCTTATTTATGAAATTATGTTTTTAATTTAATTAAGTTAATATTTTAAATGCTGCGATGTTTGATTGAGACAATATTATGATTTAATTAACACTTTATGCTCTAAAGTGAAATTGCAATTAAATTATTTGTTTTCCTGTATATATTGTGTTTATTCTGACTTAAATTGAATTGGTTATGTAAATTGGTAAATCGTACCTCTTTCAATAAACAGCATGATCCTAATTATCTAAACGGCTTGTACAAAGACAGTGAGGAAAAAAAGATATGACGAAAGACCCCCTAAACTTCTTATGATATGATAGATATAAAACTATACTGAGGAAACGATATTTCATAAAATTTGACAATACTTCTATGATTTTAAGTTAACTATATATCGACGGAATAAAACTATGACTGAGTGGTTCTATACATAGATAAAAAAACATGATAACTATGCCTATATGAAATATTCAGATTATAGGCTCCGATTAATACCATTAAATGCTAGTAGGGAAAATATGACCGGATGTTTGTATGGTTCAAAATCAATAAACGTTGGCTTAAGGCAGCAACATATATCGAGTTCGTCCTTTGAGAAGTTTCTGATTAAATACACACCTAAGCATTTTGTAATGCATTTCATATTCCATGTTTGTTTGTATGTCTACAATAGTACGTTTAGCTGACTGCCGTTTAGCAGTCTTTATCATCTTGACCACAGTTTGTAAAACTTGGATGATTTAAACCATTTGTTTTTACAATAAGGAAATATGACAAAGCCCTATGAACATTGCAACATATTTTAAAATCTGACAAGGCGCAGGACACGGGTATTCACAAGCAAGCCAAATGTAATAAAAGAACAAAGCTGTGATGAGTCTTTAACCAAAACGAGCTAACCCGTGGTGTTTGGTCTAGTGATTAAGACGTTGAACTCCGGATCGGAGGGTCCTGGGTTCAAACCCCGAAACTGACCACGTGATTTAAGGACCTGAGCAAGACTATTTACTGCACATTGCTCCAGTTACTCAGTACCTGATTACTGGTTCTACCCCGGAAGTGGACAGTAGAGAGGGATTGATATATGGTGAAAGAACTTGTTTCCCAATCGACTATAAATAAATAGGTTTTAACTAAAACGAGCAAACCCAACAGTTACCGCCTTGCAACGGTCAGTCGGCCAAAGAGACCGACTGGGGTGCTTACATATATATATATTTATATTCCTTTTGTAGCTGTCATTTTACACTCTCATTTTACTCATATTATGGTGGGATCATTCATCCCAAATTAACATACCATATTACAAAAACAAATTTTTGATTAGAAGTATTATATATAAAAGACTTAAATTATTGGCTTTAAACTTCAAAGAGTCCTGAAGTAAAAAATCTTGAGGTACAAAAATCAATTCTGTAGGCGCATTATTAAAGTACGAAAATATGGCAATATAGCATACGAGATTTCCAACAATTTGAACTTACAGCAAACAGAGATACACGCATGTATGATTATAGTTAACATGGTTAAGAAACACTGACACAAACGAGATATTTAATTGGGAGAAAAGTAAATAATTTATATCATTGAAAACGGTCCATCCGCTCCATAAACCGATATACATATTAATAAAGCGGTTTGAGCTTTAGTTTTAAATATATGTTAACCGCTTTCGTATTTTCAGTTAAAATGTGACCGCTTTCATTTCATTAAAAATCCCTTTTTACGGTTTACTAGCAAGATCAAGGTCTTTAGACGAGTTTAAGCCATCTGTTCCATACCAAACATTTACAATGCTGCCAAGTCAGTAAATGAAGCGATATTTATTGTGTATGTTAGCTTCCGACACATTGCAGGAGGATGTACTCTGTCACAAGTGTGCTATAAAATCAAGACGTTTTTGTAGTTCGTATTAATTTTTTTCTGAAAATTGTTTACCCCAAATCATGTTGTACTCTAATTGGATCGGTTGAATGTGCAATTAATTTAACAAAGGATGTCATTCAGAGTTAAATCCGCCTGAATGAAACAGACATTAAATTCGTCATGCATTATAACCTAACACATGCCTGCATTGTTTTATGTAATTTGTTTCATTGTAGTGTATAGTATAATTAAAATCTATTATTCGGAAATGTGTAAATATTTGTGAAAGGGCCAAAGACGAACCTGATCTTTTACTGAGGAAATTTTGCGCATAACATATATATGTACATTTGTTCACTTATTTCCACAGACAAATATTATGCTTAACTATTAAGTAAAATAAATAATCGTGAATCTAGTTGTGATACAATGTTATATGCTCATACAATTTGTTGACATTATTTCATCCTATGAGGTTAACCATTACACCGTGTTCTGTGACTTTCAAAATGAGGCAGTGCTCACATGAAAAAAATCGTTTTCCTTTATAGCTATTTCTCTGGCGGCAAATAGAATTACAATGCGTTACAATGATGAATGGCCAATTACTTTCATAGACTGTATTACTGACATTAAAATTTAACACTTTGGTTTGCTTATAGAAGTAAAACAATTCGACAACTTCCATGTAACTGCTTTAATCGGAATTGGATGCCTTTTAGCTTAATTTGTTCTTACATTCTTTAACTTCTGTAAAATGCCAAGTTTGCTCATTCCGACAAACAAGCAGATTGTTTAATTATTTAACCGCATTTGCGTCACTGCGAGCTACATAACACAGTTTTAATAACATGCTGGTAAGTTCATGCTGTTTGTTCACACTTTCATAGAACTTTATCGCTGTTTACTCTTTGTAGGGTAAATATACTGATAAGCGAATGCATTACCTACTCAATTTATAGATCTTGACAAATTGAAATTCGAAAAGATTCGTTCACACGATTTACATACGTAAATTTGTTTTTTTCCCTGCATCCGTTTGAAATATGGCATAAAATACTTGCAAAACATATACCGCTTCATTTATTTTCTTAGCATCAGGGCATGTAAATTGTTAAATTGGAACAGATGGTTTAAATCATCCAGTTTTAGAATATGATTAAAATGTTTGTTCAACAATTAGCATTATTGAGTTATTGAGTTATGACATGAAACACACTGTAAACATTCAACTTGAACAGTTAACTATAATTCATATGTTTAACGATTGACAGTAACCGAACTTTCGCGATTACTAACTTATACTTTCACAAGTGCACTAACTATATATTTCTTTCGGGTAAAACGTCTTTTTTCTATTCAAATCAGTCAAATAAAAATCATTTTACATAAATTTATTTTCTGATGTTAAAGATAACTTCCTTATTACTCAATATGTATTATAAACGATTATATACGGCGATGCTGAGCCGAGTGCTGAAAATTGGCTCTTGACCTTTGGTGCCCTAGCTATCAATAAAGGGGAATGTTTCAAATACAATATGCCTAAAGGTCCACTGTTGATATCCATATCAAGGAAAAAGGACAATGTCCTAATTCAAACATACGTACATATGTCGAAATTCGAGGTAACTCCAATGTTAACACATGTTAGGCAAATAAAGGCTGCATTTTTATTTAATTATATCCGCTGCAAGCTACGTTGATAACACAATTTTGAAATTACACTCATTCAAATGTATGCAGGTGTTTTTACACTGTTTTTTCTGAAACTTGAGAAACACTCAATTTGTAAGACAAATGCTGACAAATGAATGTGTGTTAATAATTTAAATTTATTAAGCTTGCAAATAAAAATCATATAATATTCAGGACAAATGCATAAAAGACACTGCAAGCGTTTACTCTCTTTTACTGATCACATATCGATATTATGACATATCCATTATATTTACTTATATGGTTATCGAATGTATTTTTTTGACCGACTACTGATTTATCGTTACATCTTCTAGATTGAAACATTGCGGACAGCATGAACATTAGCAACATGTTTTTTCTACAATTAATGTTCGATGCAGAGAACGTCTTCTAGCATACTTCTAAGGTTACCGAGAATTATAAAAGACAGGAACATTTCATCCTATAAAAATACCGCTTCATCAAGTAACTTGACAATGAACAATGTAAATTGTTTAAATGGACCAGATAGTTTAAATCCTCCTCTCTCCCTCTGAGATAAATCTGTTCCTGTTTTGCCATGCACGAAGTGAATACAGAGTATCATAGAACTACTTTTATTATCAATCTGTATTTCTTTAAATTTGTATCCTTAAGCTTAAGTTGTTAAATCATTTTTAATTTCAATAAAATCGATAAAAAAGATAACCCCAGTCTATATTATTTTACTTCTGTGGTTATTGCCTCCCCGTGGGTCATGACATAAGATTTCATTGGACAAGAGTTCAAATCTTAAGCAAAAAGGAAAAGGCGATCATTTTTCTGACAGACGCTTTTTAAAAGAAGAAAAAAACTTTTATTCATAATTATAACTACTGAGATGAATAAATACATTTTATTATTACCATATCATTACTACTTTCTGGTAATTCGTTTGACAATTGATTGACCACGTGTGCATTGATTCTGATGTTCTTTACTCAGAAAATCCAGGATCAATAATTCTTCAGAGTACTTAACGTTTTAGATGTATAAATATTGTTGTAAGTTGTAAACTGCTGAGCCACCCTGCAACATTCAAGAGATACATTCAGATTAATTTTCAATTCACATTGGGACTTATCAAATGTACAATATTCATATATTCTGATAAGTATTTACCTAATCTAAAGTTTTATCAGTGAAAAAAACACGTAATTCGAGTTCGTTTATAACACGACCAGAGGATTTTGTTGTTGTTATTGTTGTTTGAAATACATTGTGTGTGTGTATGTGTGTGTGTGTGTGTGTGTGTGTGTGTGTGTGTGTGTGTGTGTGTGTGTGTGTGTGTGTGTGTGTGTGTGTGTGTGTGTGTGTGTGTGTGTGTGTGTGTGTGTGTGTGTGTGTGTGTGTGTGTGTGTGTGTAAAGATAATCCCTGAAAACTTTCACTTATTTGTATAAATAATTAATCATGTAATATCTGATAAACAACGTAATATTATATGTCAATGTAACGAACTTGAAGAACTAACATTTGTTGAAAGCCATCATATACTTCCAACGATGAAAAGGTTTTAATATACTAAAAAATATGAAGATAACACAGCAAAAGGAAACAAGAGCTTAATGTTCCAGACGCATACAAAGATGAACGTTCCAATGGGAAGAATTGATATGACAATTTTCAATTAGGGTGACTTAATGCTAACTGAGAAAGATAAGACCGGATGTATGTATGGTATGCAATCAATCATATTTATAAAAGGCAGCATTTTATGTCAGTTTCATTTGTATAATCTTCTGAAGCACATGCAATGTACAGTCGCTTTAAAGCATCTCCGATTTCAAAACATACATAAGCAAGTTGCAATATATATATTTCCTTGTTAGTTGAAAATGTTTCCTTTCAGACAGACTAGACTATGCATCCTTTCTAACAGACTAGACTATGGCAATAATTTTTATTTAACCCGTTTTTAACCTTCACAACATTTCACATCCTTCACGTCATAGCCTGAAAGAAAACCCCTTTCGTAACGCTTTATATACTTGGCAGATTAAAAGAAGTGTTTTGCCGAGGATTATTAAAAAGCAACTACTGTAAGCACTCTAATGCAATAACTCGCAACCTAGATTAAAGTTTTTTTGTAGATATTAATTACTTGGAGTTTAATATCACAGGGGACTATCTTAACAGATGTCTGGTAGATAATAAAAACCTGGCTTTGAATCAGGGCCAAATGTTTGCCTAAATAAGTTATCTATGTGTAAGTGTTTATGTATATAACGGTAACGGCCTAAGCTCCTTGAATGTAGCATAAGGCAAGATATGAAATTTCATTACCACGAACTGATACATTTTGCAAGCAAAAAGTATTAATCACATATAGCTTTAAGATAAGAACTATTTTGCTATGTCTGTATAAAAATGCAATAGTTGAAGTAATAAGATAAACTGTGTTTTAATCTTCACTTTCGGAAGAGTACAAGAGTACGAACATTGTCAAAAAAGTCTGAATATACCATTTCATCAGTTTGATTGGCTATGTATTGCTTGTTTGGCTTGTTTTATAGCAAGACATCTTTTTGCATTAGATTTTTTTTCTTTAGCACTGTTTATCATTGTCTTTACAAATTTATTTGTGGTATTCATAGAATCTTGTCATATTACCTTTTTCTTGATTACATCAATGTTGCTAGTGCAGTACGGCGGTCGGAATAAAACTACCCGGGCAAATAATCTATGTTGTCATTTGCTTCACCCTATGTCCTTGAACGTAGATTGAATATAACTTGAATAACATCTCTAACCGGACCTGGAAGCAAAAAGGTAGAGCGTCGGCTCCATGTACCGAAGACCACAGGTTCGTTCTTGAGTGCACGGTTGGGGCTCTATAAACGCGTATAAGCACCGCAGTTGGTGCTTTGCCAACTGACCATTCCAAAATGGTTACTCTTGTATTTTCTGTAAATGCACTGAAAGCAGATAGTGTATTGGTAATATTGGATATGTTTTGAAACATTATCTGGGAACTAAACGACTTAAAGACACATCGAATCCTCTATCGTCTGCCCCTGCAGACTATTAATCATCAGTTCTAGTTTTGCCTCCGCCCAAAACGGGATTTGATCTTTGCCTTTAAAAGTAAAACTAATATCCCTAAAACAAAAATTTCACAATTATCGTAGCGGTTAGCACTTCAATTTTAAACAACTTAAAGTAGTTTCAGTAAAAGTTTGACAGGTTTTATTTCAATGAGATTTCTTTCTAAATTTACGTTTGTAGTATAAGTAGCAAGAACAGGATATTTAGAAGTATTTAAACCATCTGTTTCGTGTCAAACATTACAATGTTGCCAAGTAAATACACATAAAGGAAACGACATTAAAGCTGTATTTTAGCTTTGTTAACAAAGATGATTAACAAAAGGACAACTTTTCTCTTTCTTGTCCTTGTAAGGGGAATTTTAAGGAACCTCCAATACAACATTTCTTTAATTTTAAAATATTTGCAGCTGTTTGTCCAAATGGTTTAATGTACGTTGCACAGGGATGTTAAATCTCATAATTGTGTTATACATTCAATAGGTTTTTGTTGTTTGTATCATTATTTATTCTGAAATTATTACCTAAAATCATTTTGTGTCTAATTAAATCGGCTGTAATTAATTCTGCAAAGGCTGTCATTCATATTGAGTTCAGAATTCCTTGTAAGACAAGCATCTATTGAATCTATTCATGAGTCTTTATATATGAGGCAATGTTGTATGATTAATATGATTACACTATTTGTTGAATTTTTTATCCAATGATTAACCAGTAGACTAAGATGGTGTATGACTTTCAAAGTGAAGTAATGCGTACAAGAACATCGGCTTACATTATGGCTATTCGCTTGGTTGCAAATAATATTAACTAGCTTGGCCCAGCTCCACTGTATGTTTTAAGATATTAAAAATGCAATTGAACAAGTTACATGTACCCGCTTTTAACTGACTTTGCTTGTGTTTTGGCTAATTCGATGCAATTCATTTGTTACTATGGAGAGGTAACTGGAGTAGTTTTTGATATTTTAATGTAGTTATTAATAGGTAAATAATCCTATAAGGATTATCACAGATATTTAAATCTTAACTTCACAGAGACGAGACATAACACACAAAAAGAAAAACCATCAGTTACCGCCTTGGAACAGTCAGTCGGCAAAAGGACCGACTGTGGTGCTTAAACCAGGTTTGTGGAGCGCTCCAATCTCGCATTTCCTGAAGGTTTTTCTATCAAACAAACAGTGTAAATAAAAATATCCCGTAAAAGTGAGACAACTAACAGTAAGCAGCTACACGGTGAGTTAGAACAGATACAATGAACTTATATACAGACAAAGTAGCTAGTAATAAAATAAACTATGAATATATGTACAATTTATACAGTAGATTAAAGCCTCGGCAACTTAAAAATTCCAAATCGGAGAGTAGTTTTAAATAAAACAGCCCAAGCGATAACGTATAATAAGAACAATTTAATGACTGCTGCAATGCCATGACGTCATATGCCAAAAGTGTCAAAAGTGAAATGTAAAGAAATAAATTGCATTTTAGAAAAAAATGTAGTTAGGTGTTAAAAGGTTATACGTTTTAAAATAACATATCATAAAAAGTCGATGATTTATACGCAGTTGGTATATTTTATAATAAAGGAGCAAAAGATTCCGATGTCATACCTACTGTGCAATCCCACGTAAAGGGAATGGAGACTGCTCAAGTTGTCTCACCTATATATGGCACGATTTAAACTTTCTATCTTCCAAAAAAAAAGACCCACCGCACCTCTATGAAATATCAAGTTTGCCCATTTCGGTATACAAGCAAGATGCTTTATTTACTTAACTGCTTCTGCGTCAATGCGAGCTAGATAATACAATATTTAATAACATGCTGGTAAGTTCATGCTGATGTTTATTAACAGCTTCTTGGAACTTGTTATGCATTCAACATTTCAAGAGCGGCGCTGTCTAACCAATGTTGCCATGGGAATGTTGCACTATTGCGTAGATTTTTGTTTGTTGACGAGTATTATTGATAATTCTCCATTGTTGTCTAGGACTGATTTCGGTTTCCTTAAATGGCATTTACCGACGACTTATGTAGCGCTGACAATAAATAAGGTGATCATAAGTGTTGATCATTTAAGACTTAAAGACTTCACTTATCTTTACATGGATAACAAAGATATTTAACCGGTCCATCCTTTAAGCTTGTTTACTCTTATTAAGCTGAATATATTTATGAGCGGATTTTCGGGAGTGTTTGAAATTTCTTACATCCAGCCGAAAGATGGCACGCATAACAAATACCGCCTCATTTACTTTCTTGGCAACCCGCGTTGTAAATAGTTAAAATGGAATAAATGGTTTGAATCAACTTCTTAAGATAATTTACGCGTGTGTTATACACTGTTGCATTATTAAATTATGACACGAAATAAAAAATGTATACATGCAGATTTAAAATAATAAACTATAATAGATATTGCTACTTTTAATGGATGTAGGAACGAAACGACCACGAAGAAGTGCTGATATTACCGCCTGTGTAGTGATATATTTTCCAGGCCCACCGTCTTTTTCCAGACAATGTTATAATTAAAGCCACCCAGACTAAAACATTGTATGCAAACGATTGTTTTACATTATAAGTAACTTCCAACTTAAAATGTAAATCACGTTTGCGGGAACGTGTGCTGATTGTTTGCGAAAACATGTGCTGTTTGTGAGAACACGTGCAGATGGTTTAAGAGAACATGTGCAGCTTGTTTGTGAGAACACGTGCTGTTTGTTTGTACGTGTGATGTTGGTAGGTGAAAACATGTGCTGTTTGTTTGTAAGAACATGTGTTGTTTGCGAGAACATGTGTTGTTTCTTTGTGAGAACATGTGCTGTTTGTTTGTAAGAACATGTCCTGTTTGCGAGAACATGTGATGTTTGTTTGCGGTACCGGTTGCGAACATCGAGCATGAAAAGAAACTATCAATATGAGGAAGCGTTACAAATACAAATTACGAAAATGTCCACCTTGGATTTTCATTTTAAAGAAAAAATACAATATTCTTTTCAAACACAAACATTTGTTAAACTTTTAATCAACACAAGTCATGCTATAATCCTTAATAAGCCGGCAAAACTATCGACTACGTTCCGCCATTAAGTCATTGAAGTCATGAGACCAAATCTAAAGGCGATAAATTATTTTTACTTGATACATGTAGTAATAAAAGCTATTGCTTACCCAGTATACGCTATAAAATCGAACATAGTGTTATAAGATTTTTATCAGATTCAAAAGAAAAGGATGTAAGTAGCCACAGTGAGAAGTAGGTAAATAATAAAAGTAATGGTGTGCTGGAAAATATTGCAAGAAAGTTTCATTGAAAACATTTTAAAATAGTTTAAGCTTACATTGCGTCCGCAATAACACAGTTGACACGAGACATTCTTTCTGCTCACTGCTCCAGGTAGTAAATACATGAGTACTGGTACACGAAGACAAATTGCTAAACAGACCAAGATGGACACAATGGATCAGGATTACGTACCTGTTTTATAACTGAGTCTGTCTAAATTCCATAGACAAACATATCCTATATTTGGCGGTATTTCAAAAGAACAACAGCTTCAACGTGTTATTTAGTTAACATAATTACATAAAAACCTATTTGTATATGTTCTCGTGCGTTAAAGACTTGTATTTGTTAAACATTGTATATCATTAGGTCAACAAGTGATATAAAAAACTTGAGAAAGATTATTTGTCAAAGTATAATGTGTCGACAAAATCATAATATATTACTTAACTTTGCATATGTATCTGCATTGTTTTTTCCTGTATTTATGCAATATACGTTTTGTAAATTATATGCTATCTCCCGTGTTTTCTAAACCCTGGTTAATCGGACGCCTAATGTATTTCATTGCACTGCATTTCCAGTTGCAATTAAATATAGCAACAACGGCAAACCAGTTTACTAAATCCCATATGTTTCCAGGGGATGTTTTGATAAGATCACATTAAATTTGCCCCACATGTGTTGATCTGGTTACAGATTTATTTTTGAAGTTCAGATCTTTAAGATTATGTTGTTTATATACTTAAACATTTTTGCATGTATTTTTTTTACATATTTCTGAAGAGGGGAACGATACTGGGTATTAAAATAGTACTTGCACCAAAATACAAAAGCAGAAACCATATTGACTAGTGTTTAAAACGAATATAAGAGATACGAAAGTATATTCTTGAAGTATGTAATCTGTAAAAAAAACCTTTAAGCTTAAAATTTATTAAAGTGAATTATTCTGTCAGACCGATCGTAATGAGCATGGGCAAGATGTTGGACATGGTGTGTATGTTTGTCTTTTGATGCCACAAGCCGCTAGCATAGACAATCTATCAAAATTGTATTTTTAAGTCTCTTTTCTGTAGACACTATCGGGTTCCAGCCTTTCAATTAAAATCTGTTGAATCTTCTGAGGGACGAAATTTTATGTACATGCACCTCGTATTTGATCGGTACAGATAAAGGCAACATTAGATGGAAAATAAGCGGTTCTACTAGTATATCTGATATCTTTTTATAGCGTATGTAGCGTGCAGTGACCAATCAAGAACAATCGGTTTTGTTTATTTTGGAATGTCCGTTTTTGTGGCCAAGATTTGCGAATTTTGAACTTTTGGCCTTATTGAAGCTCTTTCTTTTCGTATACGATAATATTGAAAAAATATCTGTTCATTTATTAAGCAGGGATGAATGAATTAGAAAAGGCAAATAAATGATGCTGTTTCGTGTCCTTTTTTTATAAGTGAATCTTGTAATTCATAATAGGACAAGAAGAAATTATATTACAAAGTCATTCTGATCGTGTATTAGACATTTTAATAACGTGTTACGTTGTTATTTCAAGTTATGTCATGAATACAGTGTATTTTTGGTGTTAATACATATCTGTTCGAATAATATCACACACAAAAAACACATAAGGTTTATTAAATTGTACTATTATAAAAGTTGCAACTAACAGAGCAGGTTAACAAGGAAACTTTAATACCTACCACGATTAAAGATATGTTCACATCTTGTTCATTTCGCAGGTCCAATATGTACAAACAATAATTATTGTAACAATATCGGTTATTTTATCTTACTTATCATTAACATAACTATAAATTCATTAATACCAGCACCACATTGCAACAGACTTTTAAAGATATTTTGACCGAGAATTAAACCAACTGACACCCATACACGGTGTCAGAAAAGTTGATGGAAATTTATCGCTTAATCAGTTCTATAGTTATTTTTCACAGTTAGAACATGATATTTTCCAAAGTCAAAACAAAGATGCTGATGTTTTTTGTAATGAATACGATTTTAATAATTGTTCTGACAATGAAAGTTTTAACAGTAAGATTACAGTTGAGGAGGTTAATGTAGCTATTATTAAACTAAACCGTTGTAAAGCCAGTGGTATTGATGGGCTTATTAATGAATATTTTATCGAGAGTAAAGACATAATTTCTGGACATATATGTGACATTTTTAATGCTATATTTGATTCTGGATGTTTTCCGGAAGAATGGACAAAGGGTATTATTGTCCCCTTACATAAAAAGGGGGACAAGAATGACCCTAACAATTACCGTGGTATAACATTATTAAGTGTTTTTGCGAAACTGTTTACCTCTGTTCTAAATAACAGAATTAATATATACACTGAGACCTTCTCACCTATAGGCGATTATCAGTATGGTTTTAGAAAAAGTCATTCAACCGTTGATGCAATGTTTGCATTACAATCTATCGTCCAACATTATATGTTTAATAATAAACGATTATATGCAGGTATGATTGATCTGAAAAAATGTTTCGATGGTATAAATAGAAATGCACTGTGGTTTAAATTACATAAAATTGGCATTAAAGGTAAAATGCTACGCGTCCTTAAAAACATGTACAAGGAAGTTAAGTCTTGTGTGAGGCAATGTAATAACTTCTCTGAATTTTTTACTTGTTGTGTTGAAATTAGACAAGGCGAGGTTATCTCCCCTGCCCTTGTGTCGTTGTTCTTAGACGACATTGAAATGTATCTAAGATCCAATACAGAATCAAATATTTGCATTAATGATACTCTTCTTACTGTTTTACTTTTTGCTGACGACATGGTCTTACTAGGAGATTCTCCTAAGGATCTACAAATTAAGCTTGACTTATTATACAATTATTGTCAACAATGGAGTTTAGAAGTCAATGTTCTTAAGACTAAAGTCATGGTTTTTCGAAAGAGAGGACGGCTGTTAGCTTCTGAAAACTGGACGTATAATGGAAATAAAATTGAAACTGTGGATACTTTTAATAATCTTGGAACTGTTTTTAACTATACGGGTTCGTTTAGTTATAATATTGAACTTTTGGCTGGAAAGGGAATCAAAGCACTGAATGTATTAAGTAATCAATGTCGCAAACTACCATTGACTCCTAAGTCCTTGTGTCAATTGTTTGATGCTTTTGTTGGTTCTATTCTTAACTATTCATGTGAGTTGTGGGGGTTCTGTACAAGTAAAAGTCTGGAACGCCTTAACTTAAAATTTTGTAAACATATACTAAACGTTCGTTCTAGTACAAGTACTGTAGCTGTATATGCAGAACTTGGACGGTGTCCCTTATATATTACTCGTTTTGTTAGAATTATTAAGTACTGGTGTAAAATAATTCATTCTACCAATAGAATAGTTGTTTCATTGTATGATCAAGGTTTAAAAGATTGTCTAAATGGTTGCAAAAATTGGGTTTATAATGTAAAAACCTTACTAGACAAGTACGGGTTTTCAGATGTATTTCTGAATCAAATCTCATTAAGTAAGAAAATATTCCCTCTGATATTCAAACAGCGTATTATTGATACTTTTACGCAAGAGTGGAATGGCTTAATAAGTAATAATAATGTGTTGGACTTTTATAAAAACATAAAGGACACACCAAATTACGAGCCATACTTAGATATTGTACCAAATGACTTAAGACATTTTATTACAAAAATGAGAATCTCTGCACATTCCTTAAGAATCCACACGGAACGCTTCTCAAGAAACCCTGTTTCTAGAGTCAGTAGATGCTGTTTGTTATGCAATAATAGAGATATTGAAGACGTTTTTCATTTTATTTGTATATGTCCAATTTACAATGATTTAAGAAGAAGGTACCTTAATCCAACTATGTATAGTAGACCATCCGTATATAAAATGTGTTTGCTATTTGATTCGAAAGATAAAACCATACTTACCAATCTCGCTCTATTTATCAAGAAAGCAATCTCACTTAGAAGGACAATGTGTGTACTTAATACATAAAGTTAATTCTCTATTGCTGTTTCTTATATTCTTTATATTTATTATAATGAAATTATTACATGCGCAGCTGAAAATAGTGTCATTTGTATTTCAGACTTTTATGATAGTAAGAAACCGGATACTAGATTTTACATTGTTATTCCAAAACGATAATGTACATATGTACAAATCTGAATAAAAATATGTTCTGTTCTGTTCTGTTCTGTTAATAAGGCCACTGAAATGTTTATCAGCATATGTCAAACATGCAAGTGTAATTTTCAGAACAGATGGGTACTTTGATTCAGCAACAGTAGAATCAGGCCAACCACCTGTGCAATGTTTATTATAACAAAACCTGACACGGTCTTACCAATCTACATACACTTTTTTTAAAGTTTGGCCTTATGTTAGACGAAGGTAAAGTAGTACAACAGCCATTTATTTGCAAAAACAATCATTTGGTAAAAAGAACAACATGAAACAACAATTAAAGATGCTGTTCGGTAACAAGTTGCGAAATTGTGTGTAAGAGCAATTAAGGGTTACGTCATAAAAATGGTCAAAATATTTTGTTAACTTGTTATTTTAAAGGCTGTTCCTATTGTATTTATACGTGGTTTTAAATGGGATGGAAGAGCTGCCATCGATAAAAATATTTTTAAAAGTCCACTAACAACCATTATAATAATGTATTCTAAGCTCAAAAGACAAAGTTCAAAAAAGTTTGTTAATTTTAGATTAGTCTTCAGATTGTCGTAAATTAAACCTCCCAAACATGCTATTATCATTATTCGTTTACCTGCAGTTTACCTGCTTACTTAACTCAACCATAGGATGAGTGTGATTAGCACACTGCCGTGTGTTCATCTTGGCTTTCAACAAGTTGAGCTCAGTTCTCAATGTTCTAACTGTAACTTAATAAAATCGCGTTCACACCAGAGTCGTAAAACAAACGCAACATGATGTTTAAAATGCATAATATCAAATCGAAAAAAGACATGTTTCAAATGTTTTTGACATTCAAATCAGCATATATTTTTATATCATATCTGCTTTACAATTACATATTATACACAATTCAAAAATTATTGATTTTTATAATAAAATAGTGTACTTGGTTGAATACAGATACATGTAATTGCCTACAAGGAAGTTCTTATCGAATACTGAACTATGTCAGCACACCACATGCAGTAATGATTTAAATACAGAACACGGAATCCGCTTGCGATTCAATTATACTTATATAAATGCTTACGTCTTCTGAAACGCGTGGGACGGAACGTGAACTTTTATGCCAATTAAAAAACAGTTTGCTTTCAAAATGAACCATTTCGAATTGTTTTTCACAGCAAAAGATGTGTTAGGTAAACATATATGTTGTCATTAAAAACTCTCAGGGAATGTTAATTTCAGCATTCATTATAAATAATTAAGTCAGAAATACTCACATTCACAACAGTATGTTTTCTCTTTATTTTCGTATTAGACAAATAATAGTACCTATCCAGGTGAATCGTCTCCAAAATCTGCTACCTGCACATGTCTATTATTCATATGATGTTAAATGCTGCCAAATTAAGTAATTAATTATAAATAAATTAGAACGATTATACCAATGCTTAATATATATAGCGAGCTAGCTTAGGAACACGATCCATCTGCTGAGTATAGACGGTCGATAGAATTAAAACAACTAAATTAGACACTGGAGTTAGGAAATGCAATGTATCTATATTCTATCAAGAACGTTTTATTGTGGGTTTTTTTCTCTCACACTACAGAATCTATTATGATTTTTTTGACAATTTAAATACATTTTTAACAGCAGATTGGATATGGCATCTATTGCAAAAACATGACATGCCATATTTTACATAAACTGTATACTGTACACAGGTGTTGCATTTATGCCATCAGATATTTCCATGAACAAACAGTTCATGTTTCGTACTGGAACAATCTCGTGTGAGACCCATACATTTAAGGGTGTAAGGGAAGCAAATATGTGCTAAGAGATATATAATAAATAGCAATATAAAAGATTAGGATAAATTGTACAGTGGACAAAAACATTTATTGTAAAGGATGTTGAAAGCACTTGCTATCAAAACTAGACGTGCTGATGTTTATTTCATCTGCTAGTTTACATTAGGACGTTATATTTTTGTAGATACTGAATTTTACGTTTACCGAAAAACCTTGTACCGTGTGCATACCATACTGAACGGGCTCTGTTCTCTTTCTCACTGTCGTTTACAAGACCGATGTCTCCAGATATCGGTTCCGAACCGCTTTTGGTCATACACTACCTTTCTGTGTTAAAATTTTATCGTTCCAAACCAGTATTTTTTTCAATCATGTTGTGATTATACAATAATAAGATAGTGATGGCTACATGTTACCACACACACGTGACATTATATCGGGCGGGGGATACATTAACTGTTTTTATTAGTTTTGTAAGACCGCTTCTTTTGTTTCACATACGATTTCCTGATAGATTTATTCTGCTGTTTTCTTCTTCATTTTAAATTTATACCATTTTAAAAACAAAAATTAATATGTTAAAATATCTGTATGCATTTTTGTTACCATCAATGGCGAAACGAAACGTAAAATCCACCAACAAGTAATAATTTGCTTACAAATATTAAACTATTTCTGTAGTATATACATGTATATACCCGGCCGGGTCAAACCAAAGATTTTAAAGTTGGTAGTAGCGGCTTATCTCCTAACGCTCGAGGCTAAGGGGGCAGCATTACGCCTGACTTGTCGGTGTCAGTATAATGGACCGGCCATGTTCAGTCGCTGGGCAGCTTATAAGTGATAAATGATAGAAATGTCGCTTTACAGTATCGGCAAAATGCCGGCTAACCCCATCCATTCCACCCCATTATTTGTTTATATATATTAAACAAACAGTACAATAAATCATAAAACTTATCCAAGTCCTAATAAAATTATTTACTTATTTAATGAAAGTCCAAACCACATTCCTTCTTTAATTCAAACTAATCCACAATAATGTCTGATGGCGATGGTATCACTATGAATCTACAAAATACACTAGGTGCTGTCCAATTGAATATTTAATTGAACACTTGTTGTATTCACGGATGGTCTTTTATGTCTTGGAAGGGAAAAGAGGTCTTACTCAGGTAACGTAAAGACAAGAACACAGCCCCATTTATAATAGCTGATAATATATGAGACTGCTCCACTTGTGTCACCCATTAAAAACATTTCAGGATTTATTAGAACGTCTTCAAATCAATAGTATTTGACACAGAGAATTCCATAAACAAATGACGTAAACAGAATCGTCATATGCGACCGTCACAAGGTCAAATACGATGGGAGACTCTTATGTAACAACAATTATTATTTAAAATCGTGTGTATGTTTCATATAATAATGAGCCATTGTTCAGCAAAGCTTTGTTGTTTCGAACATTAAAAAGGGAAGAAAACAACACTATATAATCAACTTTATAATGGCCAACTATAGCAAACGGATTAAATCGATCACGAAATGCATTCCAAACAGCATAGCAAAGGTACAGTGAGAGAAACACAGCGAAAGACTTTAAAATTATGTTTAAAATGCTTAATACTACTGTACTCATGACTAAAACAGTTATACCTGTGCAGTGTGGAGGTCGTAAACAATCTCCTCTGCATGTAATCTATGTTGTCATTTTAAGTCATTCTATGAAGATCGTTACGTCTATTTTTCTTTGATGGACATTGGACTTCGGTTCCTCGATTCCATCTACACATGAACAGGATGTCATAACCATGCTGACATTTATTTCAATTACGTCGCTCCTTTCTTCTAACATCGCCATAACATATGTATTATTATTAGTTGTTTCTTTAATTTATACTAGATTAATGATTTGATTAAAACAAATATTGCATTATTATTGATTTAAAATCGTATGCGGTAAATGGAAGAAAGATTTGGAAATGTTTAAATGTTAGCTGCACGAATAAAATGGTTATATTACAATACCATACTATTGTTAATGTATAATATTAGGTGGCCGAGGATAAAAAATAAAGTTACAGATATAGCTGAGATATAAAGCACGAACGACTTTTATCTTGAAAATTGTTTGTTAATTATGTAGGATTATCAATATACATGAATAAAAGTAGTTAGGCTGATATAATTAACGACTCTATCCCCGGATGAATTTTAAACATTTATTCTAGATCTTTATTCAATAGCGTCTTTTAGTCATAGAGATGTGCTTACTTAACAAGCCTTTAGTCAACTCTTAAACATCAAAAATGTCCAAATTTACTATTAATCCTTCACATACAAAAACGTAGTTGTAATGCTCCATTTATGGTATGTTGATATTTCTTTTATATACTACAGGTGTGTGAATGTTTTGCTTCATTTGAGTTTGATACCAAGTGATACACCTCTTACGGATGTTAATTGTAATTGACGTTTTTAGACATTGAGGACTAAAAAAGTTGTCTTGACATAAGCCTCGCGTGTTATTGTTTTGTTTTTGTTGGTTGTTTTTGTTAATTCGATGACTCTTAAATAATCATAAATCTATGTAAAACACAAACAAAATACATATCCTCTATACGTGTAAATGTTTTTAATCACTTGCTTCTTATCCCATTATTAAAGTGCATAAAGAATCCGATATATTTTATCTCTTTGTACTTTCAGTTGCGATTCCACTTTTATCTCTTTTATCTACTACGATCTTGATTTGTGAAAACGCCAAACGTTTCAATGCTTTATACTATCAGATCACAGTTTATATGCACCTGAGATTTGCTTCAGCAAACCATTTTTACAGCACGTGGCATGTTCAAGTTAGGGTTGTTTATATACTCTGTCATGCATTTATTTGAATCTTTACATAATTCCATCCTGAAATAGCTAGAACGTCGGTCAGCCATTGTACAGGACAATAATGTTGTCTGGGGATATGCTTTTTTATGTCTTCGTCCGACGAAATGTAAAGAAAGGAATTAAAGACTTTGGTGGTTTTATACGGGGTGAATTGTAAAACGTATATTTGCTATTAAGATTAAATACAGTTGCATTAGCACATGAACATTAAGGTGTAGTGGTAAGTAAAAATGATAAGAACACATTTTTGCTTTATATTTTAAACTAACAGCTTACTAATAGCGGTATGATACATGAGTTTTCGTTACTTATTTCTTTGGGATTCTGTACTTATCTTTGAAATACATTGTATGAACAATCATATGTGTAGCCAACCTTGATAACATACATTAGTATTTATATAAAAAAGGTATATTCTCTAAACATTTGTCTAAGCTTTCGTTTGTTGGAGATAAACCAATTGACTTTTCTTGCTCTATAGGATCGGTCGATAGTCAATAATTAAAGATGCATGGAGGAATTGTTTCTTTAGATTAAATCTACATACGGTTAATCTTAGTTTAATCAAACTTTTATCCATGTTCACATAGTGCACATTTGAAAATCTCGCAACATAAAGAGTACTGAACAATGCTTTTTTGCATTAGTAACATCGTCCGGTGATATAAAAACAAAAATACCCAAACATTTGTCTACAAACAAGTAAAACATTAATTAATTTGCGTAAATAGGACAAAACTCATATGATCTAATATTTAAAACATTACAAGCAAATTTATTCCTTAGTAAGTCTAGATATTTTACTTCTCAATTTAAGATAGCCCTATATACTTAGACCACTAGGACTAGTTTATCATCCTGAATAGATTTAACTATAAACATGGACACCACAAAGCACTGTTTCATTAATTAATTTGCTAACTGGCAGCACGTTTTCTTCACCGAGGATATGAACACTTACATCCTAGTCTTCTCATTGCACTACATATATGGTAAAATTCATTGTGTTGCTCAAATCGGAAAACAATACCGAAATAAAAAACTGTATTCATATACAAAGCTTTTTAATTAAGAAAAGATATGTTATAAAAATATTTTTCATGATTATTATTTTTCATTAAAAAATAAGAAAGAAAACTATTCTTATTACATGAGCAATTTCCTTGTTTATATCGTTGAGCAAATATTTAAAAAATAACACCTTTTAGATATACATGTTACATAATACTTGTAATATACACACGTCTATTAATTAATATGTATCATAATGTGTAACTGCATGCAATTTTACCGGCCGCAATAGCTCAATTGGTAGAGCGTCGGCTTGCAGATCGGGGGGTTGCGGGTTCAAACGCCGGCCGGGTCAAACCAAAGACTTTAAAGTTGGTAGTAGTGGCTTCTCTCCTAACGCTCGGGGCTCAGGGGACAGCATAACGAGGGTTGTATGATAAATTCGTGGACCTTGTTTGCTAAAACTTTAATATGTGTCGTAAATACATGTATTTTGAAATGTTCAAAACAGCTGAAATTACGCCTAACTACTACCCATTTTAAAGTCTTTGGTTTGACACGGCCTGGGTTTGAACCCGCGAACTCCCGATCGGCAGGCTCTACCACTTGAACTATTGCGGCCTGTCGTACAAGCTGTAATTGGCCATATGCGATATGATCATGACCCGTACTACATTGTTTGTATAATATCAGTATCCGTTCCCTTATACAAGAAACGGTTCAAATTAAAACCAAAAGTGAATATTTTGTATTACAACCGAAAGAAGCAATAAAATATTTACAGAACTAATAATATGTATAGATAAAAACTAGTACCAACGTTTGATATAACGTTTGTATTTCCAATTTACTAATTCAACGATTGATAAATGTACATTCGTTAAATAGGCCCAATCGATTTCTATGTTTATAACTCTTTAATGTAATCCTGGCCTTGGAATCCAGCATACTACGTTGGGAGAAAGCACGCACTTTGTAAATGTGTTTGTTCGGTTTGATCTGGTATCAACTCAGTTTCATTTGTAGAGACAATCTTCTCTGCTGTAAGTCTGTATGGCGGTAAAATGATATATATGCTACAGAGAGAATAATCCACTTCATAAATCATCATGTAAATCCAACAGAAACGTAGACAAGAACAAAAGACATCTAAATCAATAAATAGCAAATGATAAACGCGTGCCTTTGTCAGGTAAAAGACATGCAAACCAGATTTATTTCATAATAAACGTTAAGATAAATAGTTGTAATTCTCAGTTTAAATGTTTGTGGCAAAGTTTAACAATTTAAATCTATTTAAAAATAATGTGCTGTGATTGTCGAAATAACAGGCTATAATGTATAGCTATATTATTACTCTTTAATGTAATCCTGGCCTTGGAATCCAGCATTCTGCGATAGGAGAAAAAGTTAATTATTGTTTTGTTATTGTTAAAAGAGAATGGATCGCATTTTGCTCGATTTGGAATGAAAATTAAATCCGACCAACCGCTCAACAAAAGCAAAGGAAATAAATTCCGTGTTTTAAAGATGTCGGTTGAATGTTTGTTCGTGATTTGGACCAACCACCTTTCATTTTTCTGGTCCGCTTTCTACACACTCTACTCGTTTTTCTGGTCAGCTTTCTACACATTCTACTCACTTTTCTGGTCCGCTTTCTACAAACTCTACTCATTTTTCTGGTCCACTTTCTTCACACTCTACTCATTTTTTCTGGTCCGCTTTTTACACACTCTACCCATTTTTCTGGTCCGCTTTCTACATACTCTACTCATTTTTTCTGGTCCGCTTTCCGCCATTAACCTTCACGATGTCTGATATTATTCTTATAAGGAGTCATGAAAAGATCTTTTAACGATTTCAACATTTTCTTAAATTAATTAATTAGCTTACCGTAAACTGAAGTACAAACATGCGAAAAGTTAAAGTTTACTTACATGAAAGAAAAACGAGACGCGACATTGCTTAAAAATCATCAACTTACCATGGTTACCTAGCATTGCAGCAGTCAGTCGTCTGAGAGATTGACTGAAATGGTTCGTCCAGGCTGTCATGGACGCTTGCTGCTCAGTCCCCTGTGTGATTTCTCTAAGACTGGCGGTGTCAACAGGATCGTCTCATTAAGATGAAACAGGTAACATTAGGCAAATACATCAGACGTCAATAAATGAACCTTGAAAAAGTACAAGTAAAATAAGTCCAAGCCCTATTTATTTATAGCCGATTGGGAAACAAGTTCTTTCAACATATATTAATTCCTCTTGACTGTCCACTTCCTGGGAAGAACCAGTACTCAGATAATGAGTACCTGGAGTAATGTGCAGTAAATGGTCTTGATGTTGGACTATCATCACGTTGTCAGTTTCGGGGTTCGAACCCGGGACCCTCTGATAGGAGTCCAACGTCGTAACCACTAGATCACGTTAAAATAAGTGCAGATACATAAGTCTGCCTGCAATATTTATAAATATAAATACATCGACAAGCAACTGCTACAAAAACATACGCAGCAATCGTTTACTCCGAACCACGCGCTTTTTAGACTCGATTATGAGGATCATTGATGAGCTTATCAGCTGTGAGATTTAAACCATTAAATCTAATAAGTGCAATTAGTGATTCCTTAAATTGCATCGCTGAACTAACAGAATAACGGCTGAACTAAAGCCGTGATGCTTTCAGGGTGCATGTAACAATTTATGCACAACAAATGGACTCACACAATGTGTGAACAGCTTGAATATAGTTTGCATTTAAAAGTAAAGACATGACCTCTGTGTTCAGCAATGCAGTTAAGGTAGGAATAAGGTTGGGATGCACTTTTAAAAGTCAGCTATTAGCATCGTGTTCTTGCTAATTTAACCTGTTAATTGAACCTGAAAATGTAAGAACACGTAACAATTTACATGTAATACCAAAACATGTGACAATATCGTATGATATTTCCAAACTGTATTAGAATTTTGAAGAAGCCTTAGATTCACCAAGTTTTAATTTAAAGAATAAACAAAATTGAACTAGATCAAGTTGTTAGCTTAAAATGCAAAAATGTTCATTGACAATATTTCTCACATCGTTGCATAAGAAAACTTATTTAAACATGAAACGATTTGGTAAAAATTGGACATATAGAGAGAGTATACATAGTGTTCTTCAAACGACAGATTGAGATGTCTTTAGGTTGCGTCATGATGCTTTCTTGTCTTTTGTCTTTATTTTAGCCATTTGAAACTCAACAAACATAACGGTCTGCGGTACATGTGTACTATTTAAATAGTAAACTGATTGGTACAGAGTAATGCCTTGAAGTGCTGATCAGGGGTTCCATGCCTTATGTTAAACTGTGCGCAGGTCACTTTAACTTGCTGTCTGAGAATTGTTCGGTTGTTCTTGCTTTTCAAACGGGTTGTATTTACTAGAGCAGGTTGGGGTTATTAGCATGCACTTGAAAAGATGGTATAGTTAAGTCTACGCCACAATCAGTCTCATGGCTTATCAATAGGGTATAACAGCAGAGTTGTCTAGAGCAGTAAAACTGCATGTAAAACGGCTTCATAAACGATCAACTGTGATAATTCCAATGTGGTTTAAACAGGTGTACGTGAGATAAACCTGAAAATTGGTTTAAACAGTTGTACCTGAGATACACCTGGAAAATTATCAAATCCTGTCCCATCTTTACTTTTGATGGGTTAAAGGCCGGTAAGTTATGCACACAAATGGTTAACGATTCCTAACTGACTAAGTTCGTATATACTTAAGTCACATATTAAAGATGGTATCCAACAGCTTTCCTCTATAAAATACATGCAACAATACATTTTGCCTGTTTGGGGGAATTTATGCATATTTTCAACATACTCATACTGTAGTGTAAGCTATTCTAAACACTGCCTCAATTGTTAGACTGTACAAACCAAGAAAATGACCATTCTTTCCAAATCTACGATAAAAAATCGTGTAAATAAGCACAATTTTTGGATTTCTGCTAAAATAGATATTGACGTCACAGTGTGGTGATATAACGTCATCCCAATAGTATGTGGTCACGTTATTTGCTTATTTAAAAATATCTAACCGTGCAGCGTGGCTCAGACAGGAAATTCATAATTGTCATGACGATTGGCGTGTTGCGCTTCATATTTCATCTAGATGTCGGACATCAATGTCTTTTTATGTAACAATATTTGATTTTGGTGGTTGAGAAGAAACAATCAGTGGTTGAGAGGAAACAATCAAACTGTGAAGTACGATCTTTAAGCCATACCATAGCATTTTACATTTAGATAATGGTAACACGAGATATTGACTGATGTCCTGCAGCATGTGTTTCAAAGACGTTATCATCTAAATTGGTTTATCTTTTACTTATTTTATATATTGCTGATAATAAACATTTTATAGCAGTAATTATTGCGTACATTGTTCATAAATCTATTTATGGAAACAAGAGAAAAAAAAAGAAACCATAACGTCGGACTGCTTGTTTCATAGTAGACTATTAGGTACATAAACAACAATTTGGGCTTACGTGCATCTCGTTATTGTTTATCAGAAAGCCTAATGCCCGACTTGAGATGGGGTTTTCAAAGATAACTAGAAATTACAATTTGATAATGAAGAAATTTACTTATCCGTTAGATACTAAATCTTCATCAACCCACCTCTGTGAACGTTAATAAGCCTGCAGTGGAATAACGAGTGAACATAATGGAATCGAATTATTGGCAATTAGAGAGTTCTTATCAAATATTGATACTGTTCCGGGACAATTCATTATTCAGTTTACTAAGTTCATTATTATTCATTGCGACAAAAGCAGAACACCAAATGTGCAACTCAAATGCTAAATAAAAATATCTATTTATTGCTGCTTACTTGAAAGTATGGCGTCGAAAGTGCACTATATCAAAACAAAACCGGAACATAGGCATTTAAGATTAACAATAATCCATTTAGAGAAAAGAAGCTAAAGGGTTGTTAAAGAGAAAATATCGTTTTAACTATTTAGATAAGGGTATTTTATGTTGCTTTTATGTTTAAGACACATTATCTATGGACAATGGGGTAGCTTACAAACTATTGTGATAATACACATTGCTTGCAGGGGGGAGGGGGGGCGTTCCTTTCCCTTTTTTCTCTCCTTTTTCATATGTTTTAGAAATACTTCAAAGGAGTTTGGTGATGTCAGTAAAACAACGTCCAGCAAAGAGGACAGAGAAACGTCTTTTTGAACCACCGGCAACGCAGGTAGACTGGATAATCTCTCAAAGTTAAATTCTTTAGTACCTACCCCCATACACACATCTCTCTCTTTCTCTCTCTCTCTCTCTCTCTCTCTGTGTCTCTCTCTCTCTACCTCTCCCTCACACACACACACACACACACACAGAGACACACAGACACACACACACTCTCACTCTCTCTTTCTATCTCTCTCTCCTCTTTCTCTCTTGTCTCTTTCTATCTCACACACTCTCTGTCTTGTTTTTGCTATTGGTTTTGTTTGTATATTTGTATATCTTACAATATTACCTTTCAATTTTTATTCGTTGTAAGTAAATAGTTCAACCTATCTTTTTATACCATTCAGCATGTGGCTAACAGGAAATCTTGTGGTGCATAGCCACAATTCCTTACAAAAGTGGATCGATGCTTTACATTAAATGTGTTCTTGTTACAAACAGTGACCACGTGATGCTTTCAGATGCCTATTCAACTTTTCTTAATCGACATAAAGAAAGCTTGTAGCTTTATCTGTTTCTTCAGCTGTTCGTATGTTTGTTCAACATGTGTTTGAAACGAAGTCCGCGAAGTATTAAGTTTGCAATTTCCTGCAGCATTAATCTTTTAAAACTCGTTTGTTCAGGATTGCCAAATGTGCAGCATTGACAAAAAAGTGCTGAAATTGTGTACATCATTTTGATTGCATCGTTCAATATGTTTCACTGTTACACTGTTAGGAATACTTAACGTGGAAAGTTGAAAAATGCCGTCAATAAACTGAAATTGCTTTTTGCCAAACTCTTGCCATCAGACAATGTTGAATAACTTTATTTCATTGTTGTTTTAATATGTCAATAAGGGCCCGTACTGGACTTGCATTACATGTGCCACGGAGGCGGATCCAGGCCCTAAATCTGGCCAATTCACAGGAAAGGAGGAAAATCATGTAGCTAGTCAACGTCACCTAAAATAAATAAAGGTGGTTGTCACAACTACTGTTCAAATGACATATTTTGTTTTCAATTTTAGTAAAATACCTTTACACACTACAATTTCTTGAAAAGCAGCATTATATGAATTAATTACAGATAGCAATAATTACAAATGTTGTGCATAACCGTGGTAATCACCCAGTAAACTGTTTAGAAATCTCATACACCACTATTTGGAATATCTACATGCGAGAATCTTGTCACTAGCGCGTCAATGTCAAGACATTTGTCATGATGCACATGTGTCCGAGCAGGAGCACGGGGTCTGTCCTGTAACACATTGAGCTTCTGGTGTATGTTTTAGACGATGTGTCGCAGAGACTGACCTCTCAGGGTGCAGACAGGTAAAGTGTTCAGAATTTTAAAAGTCTTGGTGATAATTGGAACCATGATAGTCTCCACACTGGTTAATGTGCTTATGCAGTGGTTGTAGTTAGGGTATGAAACAAACTATTAGGGCCATTGAAAATATTGCTTATGGAATTTTTACCATTTTAGGGGATACGATGTGAACGGGCATGGATTCGCCACAGTGCTATCAGTAACCAGAGACGTATAACAACTACGTCTACGTCTCTGCAGTAACTGATCTGTTAGTTTTAAACTTATTCATTCAAGAAACACAGGCCTTATAATTGTAACGCATGCCGGCGCTCCCCAACGGTCACCCATCCGTACACCGACCACGGTAACCGTTGCTTAACCGCGCAAATCGGGAAGCCGCTTAAACCACGTCGCTAAAGAGTTAACCCAGCAGCGAGGCTGGTTTGAAGCGCTTATATTTCTACTCCTGCGGTCGTTACATAATCATGAGCAATGCATACAAAGACAAACGGAACAAAACGAAGGAATATATTTACTCAGTCAAGAAAAGTAAATGCGGCAACACATTTCAAAGGACGCACAAATTATGACTGTCGGGTAACAAATAGAATAAAAAAAAATCTGCACAAAAGCCGGTTGTTAACGAATTTGTGCATTGAGTGAATTTCATATCCAGAACAAATTTCCAGAGTTTCACATATAGAGCGGATTCGTGACTTTTCTTCAAATATAAAGAATGCAAACGGAGACAGATTAAATCTTTCGTTTTTCCCCAATTACCTTTTCGAAATTCCAGACCGAGGTCATCATCAACCGTCTGCATGGCTTTTGTTTAGATGTAAAATTGTAACTTTTAGTGCCGCCCAATGTAAGGGAAACTACTCATCCAGTGTAACTTCTTATGTAGCTCGTCCACTAAGAAAAGTTACTTCCCGTGTTTAAAATAACGTCTCTCGGTGACTACTAGCTGTCAGTGTGACTTTTTTTTTCATGGCGATATTTTTCACAACTCTTTTCTAGACCTACACCCTACCCACCCCAAGGTATGACTTTCTTAATTCATAGTATTGCCAACTGTAAAATTACTGTTTTATAGTCTGGTTTGCTTCGATAAACAAAATGGTCAGCCGGATTTATTTTTCATTCATCATTGTTCATTTTTGATTTAAAGTTATGATTTAGGTCGTTTTATTCATGCAGTTCTCACTAAGGAATTTGAGTAACACGTTTGCTTAGTTCAACTGTTGTGTGTAGATGTGTTTTTGTTTCTGTCATAAGTCTAAGACTAAAGCAAGTATTTTCTTCACTCTTATCACTTGTTAGCATATTTTTCCTGACCTTTGCACTCATTGAGTGACTCAAACAACTTTAAGTGAAAAAAAAGTTCTACCACAATCAATAGGGAATCATCAGGAGTCTGGGCCAGGACAGTCCAGGAACTTGGCTAGGCTAGAATGCCAGGACAAACCATTATCCAGGGATGCTGAATATTAATTATTGTAAGATCCTGTGTGACAGAAATATAAAAAGTGATCCTTTACCAAGATTTTTACTACAGACCTCCACAATTCTATCAGGTCATTCTACCAACTGAGCTATATAGGCTCTGTGAGGAGCCATCAGTAAGACTGCTACATTTCTTACTCTTCTCACAACGAGATTCACCATGAGTGTCATCCCTGGTTCTACTCTATGACACTGTTGCATATCACAACTTAAAAAGGCTACTGCAGTTCGCCATAGCACCAAACGCTATTGGAGCTTAAAAAGTGAGCAACCTCCAAGATTCAAACCACAGACTTCCCCAATACTGGTAGCTCTGCCACCTTTGATTAAAACTGCTACTACTGAGTAGAACTGATCTGTTGTACTGGGTTTTTAGAAGAAAAAATATATCTTTATATTTATGGGAAATTAATATTGTTAATATACATAGATTTATTTCAGATTCAGTTATGCACACATAGTAATATGTGATATACAAGTTTTAAATATGATAGACATTTTTATACAAAAATACATTATGTTTGAAAGTACAAAAATAATATATATATATGGTGACATGCATTCCAGCATATGTATAAAATTACAAAAAATAATATACATACTGTGACATGCATTCCAGCATCAAGGATAGCAAAAAATTAGTATACCATTATTGTCCTGTCTATCCATGCATAAGATAAAGAGGTGAAAGTGAATTTTATTCAATATTAAAATATAATTTTGTTTTATCTGGCATATATCACTTTGTATAACAATACTAAGTTTTATATCACAGTGTCACGATTTCTTTGAATACTTTGTATGACAGTTATTCTATATTCATGGCAAATAATTTTATATCACAGTTCCAAATATTTTCTTTAAAGAATTATATCTTGGTTGTTCTTTTGTTATCACAGTTTCATTGCATATGTTAATTAACAGAAATGTATCACAGGTATATTTTATCACAATTCTGTCACATTATCACATATTTATTTGTTTTATCGCAGGCATTCTCTTGAGTCACAAAATGTTCCCACACATAGTAGGCAGAAATGTTCTTTATTTTAAATAAGTGACTTAGCATAAGATGCTCTGTTCGAGACTACAATGGTATCCAATCTAACAATTAAAAATGTTTTTGCCAATGTGTACGAGACTCCTGGAAACTGGGCCTTCTTGACCCAGCCAGACTCCTGGTAACTGGGCCTTCTTGACCCAACCAGACTCCTGGTAACTGGGCCTTCTTGACCCAGCCAGACTCCTGGTAACTGGGCCTTATTGACCCAGGCTGACTCCTGGTAACTGGGCCTTCTTGAACTAGCCAGACTCCTGATAACTGGGCCTTCTTGACCTAGCCAGACTCCAGGTAACTGGGCCTTCGTGACCCAGACTGACTCCTGGTAACTGGGCCTTCTTGACCTAGCCAGATTCCAGGTAACTGGGTCTTCTTGACCCAGGCCGACTCCTGGTAACTGGGCCTTCTTGACCCAGACTGACTCTTGGTAACGGGGCCTTCTTGACTCAGGCTGACTCCTGGTAACTGGGCCTTCTTGACCCAGCCAGACTCCTGGTAACTAGGCCTTCTTGACCCAGCCAGACTCCTGGTAACTTGGCCTTCTTGACCCAGCCAGACTCCTCGTAACTGGGCCTTCATGACCCCGACTGACACCAGGTAACTGGGCCTTCTTGTCTGGCGAAGACTCTAGGTAACTGGGCCTTCTTGTCCCAAGAAGACTCCAGGTAACTGGGCTTTCTTGTCCTGAAAACAGAGAGGCTAGCATAATATTTAAAATAACCATGCAATAATGATCCGTTTTTGTTTATGCAAAATGTGCAGCCATGAAAAATCATAATCAAGGCTGCCTTTAATATACATGATGAAGACATTAAAGTTTTATGTCTTAAAGTCAAACTTATTTTTTAACATTTTTGCAAAATAAGAGAATAATGAATGTGGCATTGTTGTTGGCTTGAATGATAAACATTAATGATAAGGCTCAGATGTTAAGCAGTTGTTTTCTATTGAGTTTTATATGCTTGCTGGTAATTGCTCTCCATCAAGAAATACTTTACTTTCAATGCAAAATTATTATACTTAATGTAGCAAGTTAGTTATAAAACTGGCCAAACTTTTTTTTGCTTAAAACTTTTTTAATCCGTCAGACATGTGAACAATGATGGTTATCCTACCCCCCCCCCCCACACACACACACCCTTTTCCTATAAAAGACTAGAAAGAAGTGCATATATTTTAGATAAAGTTTATGTTGCAGTTGTCCCAAGTTATGGGCCAGACAACAGTCTTTGAGGTCAATCTAGATGCACTTAGACCACAATTTCCTAGTTCTACCACATATTCTGCAGCCATAATCACATTGCTTTTGACAGTGTTAATAGAAGTGTAGCAGACTACATCCCCATACATGCGTCAATGTTCTGGGGACCGTTGTAATCTCCATCTTATGCTAAATATGTACGGTAGTTAATGAGACTTGATCTTGAGGTTTAACAACACAGATCTAAAGACATTTGTCAGAGCATCTTATTTCTTTAATGGTGGCTTAGCATGGCTATGGTGATCGTTAATTGTGTCACTGTGATGTTTTCTGAAAGCCAAACAAACAAATCAGATTGTTCCTGTTTCTTTTTAAAAATAAATTGGACCTTACATTGTCATTTCATACTCAAAACATACATCATTTCTACTGGCACTGACAGTAAAAGTAAAAATTGAATGTTTGACAATAATAAATTTCCAATTAGGGTTGATTAATGCTATTTTACACTCCTTTTGTCCGTCTATGTATAAAACACAACAAAAGAGGTCAATATTGTTGTTGGTTGTTATTATTTTATATAGATAAAACAGGTAAACAACATAAACACCATCATCCTCTCCTTGTACAACCCTCATTTACCTCTAGCTCTGCTAATTATGCTGATTAAACCGACTAATTGATACGGATTATTGATCCAAGGATAATGTGTGCATTATTGATTTCTCCCCCATCGCAGGTGAACCCAATGACTCCTCCCACTACACACATACTGGTACATATCTCTTGTCATGCTGTAAGTGTTAGTGCTTCTCCCTGAAGGAACCGGCCGCAATAGCTCAATTGGTAGAGCGTCTGCTTGCAGATCGGGAGGTCACGGGTTCAAACCCAGACCTGGTCAAACCAAAGACTTTAAAGTTGGTAGTAGAGGCTTCCCTCTTATCACTTGGGGCTAGGGGGACAACATTATGCCTGACTCGTCGGTGTCAGTATAATGGACCGGCCGGGTTCAGTCCCTGGGCACCTCATAAGTGCCCTTGTGCTGTAATGATAGAAATGTTGCTGCACAGTATCAGCAAAAAATGCCGGCAAATCCATCAATCCAAACCCTGAAGGCTGAGTATCGAATTTGATAATTGTGGATAATTCAGTACATGAAAATAGTAGTGAACACATGTATTCATTACTATTGATAGAAGGCTCTTTTTCAGATAACTGGAAAAAAATAACGGCCATTACATTGTTGTGCATAGTTTCAAATCTGCTTGCATAAATTGTATTACTAAGGTATTTTTATTTGATATTAACTGCAATGATATTATTTCAAAAAGTACATTGGTTTTTGTCACTTGTCATGACTTGGTCATTAGTACTTTTTTGTAAGATTATCAAAACTTTAAAGTTTGACATTTTTGACAAAAAAATAAATATTTGGTCAAAGAACGCATGGTAATATAAAATACATTTTAATTATAATTTATATTTTTATTAAATATGAAATAAATGAAATAAAATCATTAAGTTTATGCAACCAGATTTGAAACTAAGCAAAAAATAAATGATGGCCGTTATTTTTTCTATTTATCTGAAAAGAGCCATAACTTCATACTATAAAGACTTTATTAAAGTACAAGTTTACATCCATTACTGTTTTAGAATGTGTTTTTGCGATTGTTTACAAAATAACAAACGGAATCACCATGGATAGTTTTACTGTGGCTGAATGACGCGTCACAAAGTCACATGACTTCCACTTAACACAGACTGCTTTGCCTTCCACCACATGGGTTTGAGTCCCATTCAGGGCAATGGACTTAATGTGGGAAGGTCTTCCAGCCAACCTGCGGTGAGCCGGTGATTCTACTCAGACATTTTTCTGGTGTCTTCCTCCACCAAATTAGCTGGATGTTGTTTTAATGATCATGATTGGTCACTGCAATGTATTTCAAAAACTAAACAAAACCTCACTTTACAGAGAAACAACAAAAAGCTGACACTATAGTCACAGTCAGAGTATGGTTTGTACTGACAATTCAGTCACATGACATTCCCAATATGCTTTGCATAAATTGCCTGTAATCGGAAAATAGTATTAAAAGGCTACATAGCCTTTAAATGAAAACACCCTGTGTAAAATACATGTAGTAATTTTAATAAATCAGATTATTTACTGCTGCCACATGCTAAATTTCAGTAAGTTTAATCGTAATAACTTATTTTTTCAATATGTTAATTATCTGGATTCGGCCTTTACGTTCATCATTTTATACACAGTTCAATGTTTATTGATTATGACAGCAAATAGTGCAGATTCAAATCAGACCACTCTGCTCATGTGACCGATGTGGATTAATGCTATTAGGTTCTGTCTGATCAATTAAGGCCTAGCAGGATAAGAGATAGCCGGTCATGTGTCACTCTGGACATAGCACAGTGTAACAATAGGACATTATCTGCAGGTTAGAATACATGTTGTATGCTGGTTGTATTTTACACCCTATCTACAATGTTGTTATCTAGTGGTGATGTTCAAGTAAATACAGTGCTGCCTCGTCTGTGTTTAACATACTGTGACCACATCCTGACAAGATACCACACCAGCTCATATTATTCTTACACTTTGCTGAGCAGTTGTCGAGCTAGCATTGTTTTTCCTGGAGTGTATACAACATCCGCTATGCTCAAATGTTCTTAGGGCTATATTTATATTGTGTACTGGATTTTAAACCAGGGTTATCTGTTCCTGGTGCCACTACTCTACCCTATGTCCTACTTAAATACAGCATATTAGAATGAAGGATCTGCAAGTATGATTGTATGCGGAAGTAGACAGTTAATGCGACTGACATGGGCCACGCCCATAAATAAGCCACTGACCAATCAAAGTAGAGAACTGGAAACAGCTTTCTACTGACAAGCTGTTGTCAGCCATTACCTTTGACTTGTCCAGGTCTTGATACATTGCAAGTTTAACTGAAAGTATTTATAAAAAAATGATTGATACAATTCTGACCATACATTGTTAATATTATATCAGCTCTGAACATCAATAGCTATAAAGAATTGTATGGTTGTGTCAGTTTATTTAATTTTTTCAGGCCAATATCAAACCTACACAGGTTCTTTTATTCAATCAATATTTACCATTAGCAATTCCAGCTCAGTATGACTCAAAAAGATAGATACTTGGCAACTCCCATATGTTTGGTTGCACTTATTTATACAATGTAGTTCAATCACATATAGTTTTTTTTATTGATTTAGGTAATCATTTTGTGCTAGGGTTCTTTGGTCCCAAACACCATCTCAGTAAAATATCAAGATGCAGTATTTATTACAATAAAGTAAAGTATTCTGTTCACACTGACTTCTATTTGCTTGACTTTCAAAGAAGTCAGCAAACTGTATTGTCAGTTTTTATGATTTGTTTAAATTGTTGAAACGCATAACTTTGTAGACTTTTTCAGGATGGTTTATGCAGTTATCAATATGTTAAATGTGTAAAAGAACCATCCTGTGTCAATACTTTGAGTTAATTATAAAATCTTCAAATAACGAGACTTTGGCATTGTTATGGTTTATTGATGCATATATATATATATGTAACATAGGAGAAAAATGAGCAGCCAGTCTGGGACTCGAACCCTGGCTTCGCTAACAGGGCGAATGCTCTTCTGACTGAGCTAACCGGACTGCTTACACATTCTCTCCCTATCACCCGGCTACATACACCCCGGGCAACTTGAAATTCGTCCTCGAATTTCCACTGACTATATACTGTACATACAACTCACAAGCACTTCTCAAGCACTTGTATGTAACGACCGCGGGTCATTTACGTTGGGTGCCATTGTAACATAGGGTGAAAAATATGCAGCCAGTCCGGGACTTAAACCCAGGACACTTCGCTAGCAGGGCGAATGCTCTTCCGACTGAGCTAACTTGACCGCACACACATTCTTTCCCTATCGCCCGACTACATATATATGTGTGTGTTTATACATCATCTACCGGAACATTGCATTTCATTCATGTTTTGCTTGAAGTGATCAGCATTTCATCCATGTTTTACTTGAAATGATCAGCATTTCATTCATGTTTTGCTTGAAGTGATCAGCATTTCATTCATGTTTTGCTTGGAGTGATCAGCATTTCATTCATGTTTTGCTTGGAGTGATCAGCATTTCATTCATGTTTTGCTTAGAGTGATCAGCATTTCATTCATGTTTTGCTTGGAGTGATCAGCATTTCATTTATGTTTTGCTTGGAGTGATCAGCATTTTATCCATGTTTTGCTTGAAGTGATCAGCATTTCATTCATGTTTTGCTTGAAGTGATCAGCATTTCATTCATGTTTTGCTTGGAGTGATCAGCATTTCATTCATGTTTTGCTTGAAGTGATCAGCAATTGTGTTCATACTTCTTAACAAAATAATTCTTTAATAAAATGAGAGAAATGATAATGTTGTCATGATCAAATAACGTCTATCCTTATTAGTTATCATAAATACAAACTTTTATAACAGGCCAAATAACCCTTAAACTATTAAAAATTGTGAATGAGTACAGTTTGTTTATACAAATGAGGTAAAAACACTGATTTCAGAATACTGGTCCAATTTATATTTTTCCCAGTTTATATAACTTACCACCATTTACAGAATATAAATATTTTTGGCGACATACTATTCCTTGAATTCTCTGACTAAAGATAAGTTTATCCTTTGCTGAGGTTGCTTTGTGCAATGGTTAAGATGACTCAAAAACAATATAAAAAATAAAATTGACACCATTTTATAGGTTTTTCAAGATGTTACATATTTAGAAAAAAAAATGAAAAATTATTATATTAACTATCAAACTAAAGTGTAAAATCAGAAATTTCAAATGTGCGGCAGCCTCACATTACACAAATAATTATTGTTCAGATAGTATTTTTCTGTAACATAGTGTTTTTTTTCTTTCTCAGTATGTTATTGTTTATTTTCAAAGTTGCTTTGATAGTTACAAACAAACAAATATAAATATAAAAATAAATGAATAAAATAAAATGCCTTTTACTGAATTAGGACCCGTATTTTCTCGGATAAAGAAAGTCTGCAAAACAAACTTTCCCACATGCAAATTTTAAAGAGCATTCCATATATAGGCTTCATGCTCAAGCATGTTGCCAATTAATACTTGCATGTTTGCTTTCGATGTGGGAGTTTATTAGGTTCTTTGTCATGTGACTAAGGAGGTGGGGCATTCTATGATTTCCCCTCATCAAGGACAGTACATCATAAATATCATCAGCATTAGTACCCACAAATCTACAGGAGTGTTGCCCATTATCTCAGGACACTGTCAAGATGGTGGTAAAGCATTGGTGATCTGTTACTGCTTGTAACTAATGCCTGCAACACTTGAAGGCAGCATCAAAACCAGAACCAACAAGGCACCCACTTGGCAGATATGCTTACAGCTTAGACTGTAGTCTCTCAGGATATTCCATTTTGTGCACATTGATTGTGAAGTAAATAGAACTGATCACTGAACTTATACAGTGTTTTAAAGGTGGTATCTGACACCTTGCCTATATCAAATACATGTTAGCAATATTTTACCACTGTTTGGTGCCATATTGGTTTCTCTTCATAGACTTGTACTTGAGTCTAAGTAAAGATGACCATGAACACAACTTCAGATGGTAAAAATCATGAAATAAAAAGCTCCAAATGTTCATTCTTTTCAAATCTATAAATAATCATGATTGGGGTTTCTGCTTAAAATAGACATCAACGTCACAGCAGATTAGCGGGATGATGAGATAATGCTATCTCAAAATTAAGTGGTCACATGATTTTCTTAGTTCAATCAGTAGAGCGTCAGCTCCAGGTATGCTTAATGTTTATTTGTTGTTGTTTTTTTTACTTTGCTGCAACATAATCATGATCATTATATAAAGCAATGTCCAGCTAGTGTTATTGGTTGATTAAGAGCCCAGACATATGTCTCTGTAGTACCACTAGTATACAACAGGTCCACAGGAAGACCTCCCCACATCAAAGTTCTCACCCTAACCGGGACTTGAACCCTAGTGATATGGTGCCATGGAGTCAGAGGAGTTGCAAATCGGCAACTCTACCCACGAAGCCATTTTCCCCCGACAATACTACTCGATAATCAATAAATAATCTAGTATATTATAGTCATAATAACAAACATGGGGGTAAGGTTGTATATTCCTGACTGTTAGATGTTTACGTCTGTATATGAAGCTACAAATGTCTAAAAAGCTTGTTTACAAATGCAAGCCAGAGAAAGATAAAATGTGGTCATGTCATTTTCAAAAGGCAGCATACAACAGAGACATCCAACCCTATCTGAACAAGGACAGGGCTGACAACTTGTCTCACATGGGGGTTACAATATTAACATCCCCATCGCTTCAAGCTGTGTTAGTTTCCAAACTGCTGACCAGGTTCAAGGTATGTTATTGTAAGGATGAATATAAATAAGTAATGGTGTGCCAGTATGTTGATGTCAAACAACTGACTTTTTGTTTTGTTTTAAATTATTGTGTGGTGCCTGTGGTAGAGTGGTTAAGAGTTGCTGACTTTGGAACTCCTCAGCCCCTCACCACAGGGGTTCTAGTCCCGGTCGGGGAGAGAACTTTTATATGGGAAGGGTTCAAGCTAATCTGCAGTTCACCGGTGGTTCTACCCAGGCATAAGTCTGTGTATATATATAAGATGTAAAGGTTGATATTTTTATATGTAGAGACAGAGATTACCGGTAAATATCCCCCAGTGTAGTGCTGTCAAAATAACATTGTAGGGAGAAGAAAGGTATTAATGAGAAATGTACAACTTTCCAGTGGAGATTTGATGGGAAATCTCTGATAACAGGCTTGTACATGGGAGACTCAGCAACACTATCATAGTAAATGTAGATTTTATATCAGGTATAAATGTGTTTCTGCATTATTGATATATATTAATTTGAAACGGACACTCTAGCATGATACAGCACTTCCATAACCCCTTCAAAAAAAACAGTTAAACATTGTTGATTCTCCTTGTTTTTGGTCTTCTTTTTTTTAATATAAAAACATGATCAGACAAGTATGTTGAGTTTTCAGAAAAGGAGTCCCATTTTAAGACAATAATAACAGATATAGAGATAATATACTAGACATAATTTTGCTGTTTGATGAACTATCCCTTCTTAATCAAAACAACCCTGCTTTGCCTTTTATTATAGTAGATACAAGCAGAAGGTTAACATTTCAGATCAAGGACCAATTGACCAACTTTGCAAGTGGGAGATTAGGTCACTATCACACTATGCTGTTTACATCACTCAACAGCCTGGATACTAAACCTTTCCTTGCTGTAGAAAAAGAACACTTATCAATTCGTAGTCCATTTAGCACTGCATTGATAAAAATATTTACATCTAAAACAGGCTAGGCAAATTAATGTAAATATTTGATTATTTGATTTTAACTGTGATTTTTCCTTTATGTATGGTTTATGTAGAACTATTTTCGTTGGCTGAATAGTCTGAAGTGGTTAAGTTGGTAGCTTCCTGCGTAAAACATGAACTCTGTTATCACTGCTCAGGAAGTGATTGTTTGTTTGTTTATTGGGTTTTTCGTCCCACCAACAGCATTTCAGCTAGTCATAGCATGTTTGTTTATTGGGTTTATCGTCCCACCAACAGTATTTCAGCTAGTCATAGCATGTTTGTTTATTGGGTTTATCGTCCCACCAACTGTATTTCAGTTATCTGGAGACATTGTCCATTTGAAGCAGATATAGTGCTGCCTTCACTGTGTATAGCATGCCATGAACTCCTGGCACGATACCACACCCAGTCACATTATCCTAACACCGAGCCATCCAGTTGTGGAACTACCCTTATATTTGCATGAGCATTGGCAAGGGAGCTAAACCACTACCAATTTTAACGACTTTGGTATTTTACAGCCCAGGATCGAACCCAGGGCCTCCTGTACCTAAAACCGACGCTCTACCGATTGCACCACCAAAATGTATGCAGGAATATTGGTGGTTATTACATGGTGTTTGATGTGCATACACACAATGATTGCATCTTCTAGTTGTCTATGAAGTTGTTTACAAGCCCTCTATCATGCTATTCATGTTACTGTAATTCATGTAATTCATACAGATAAATTTGCAATAGGTTAATGACAAAAACATTTATCTGTAGTCTACTGTATGTGGCCAATTGTCCACACTGACAGCAAGCTTAGTCACTAAATGTATTGGTAGCTCATTCACCCTTGACTCAATGTATTGGTAGCTCTTACATCCTTGACATATGTGGCAAACTGTCCACACTGACAGTAAGCCTAGTCACTTGATGTATTGGTAGGTCATACATCCTTGACTCAATGTATTGGTAGCTCTTACATCCTTGACTCAATGTATTGGTAGCTCTTACATCCTTGACATATGTGGCAAACTGTCCACACTGACAGTAAGCCTAATCACTTGATGTATTGGTAGGTCATACATCCTTGACTCAATGTATTGGTAGCTCTTACATCCCTGACATATGTGGCAAACTGTCCACACTGACAGTAAGCCTAGTCACTCGATGTATTGGTAGGTCATACATCCTTGACTCAATGTATTGGTAGCTCTTACATCCTTGACATATGTGGCAAACTGTCCACCCTGACAGTAAGCCTTTTCACTCAATGTATTGGTAGCTCATACATCCTTGACATATGTGGCAAACTGTCCACCTGACAGCAAGCCAAGTCACTTGATGTATTGGTAGCTCATACATCCTTGACATATGTGGCAAACTGGCCACACTGACAGCAAGCCTGGTCACCCAATGTATTGGTAGGTTAACATCCTTGACTCAATGTATTGGTAGCTCATACATCCTTGACTCAATGTGTTGGTAGCTCATACAACCTTGACACAATGTACTGGTAGGTCATACATCCTTGACATATGTGGCGACCTGTCCACCCTGACAGCAAGCCTAGTCACTTGATGTATTGGTAGCTCAGACATCCTTGACATATATGGCGAACTGTCCACCCTGACAGCAAGCCTAGTCACTTGATGTATTGGTAGCTCATACACCCTTGACATATGTGGCGAATTGTCCACACTGACAGTAACTCAGTCACTCAATGTATTGGTAGCTCATACATCCTTGACATATAACTCTTAAGTATCTGTCACGCAAGATATAACAATCAAATAATCCTTTGTTTTTACCCAGCATGTAAAGTGATTTTGTTAAAAAGATTGGATATATTTGCATTTATATATCAAAACTAAAGATGTTCTTAAAGATTGGAAAGCGTTAAAAATTACTTCATACTGACAGTTTGGATCTTTAAAAGCAAAGTATGATCTAGGAAAGTTTTGAGAAAATCTGGTACGAATCAGTCTGCTCTGTTATCTTAATCATGTCCTTTACATGGCCAGGTAGAGAAGTTTTAAGCAACTCTTAGTCAGATATTTCTGTAATTTTTTCAAGTCTTCTTCTGATTCTTGCATCAAGACACATTATTTAAACATATAACTGTTGAACTTAAAATTTCAAAACAATGCCTGTATGGAATAATGTTTGACTGTCAGATTAAAAATATATAATAAGCTTAAATATGAAATGTGTTACTATTGTTTTTAGCTCAACTGAGCACATCGTGCTCAGAGTGAGCATTTCTGATACCGCTTCGTCCAGTGTCCAGCGTCAACATTTTAGCTTGTGAACATTACAGAGGCGACATTATTTATTCAATCTTCATCAAACTTGGTCAGAATGTTTTTCTGCATGAAATCTTAGATGAGTTCATTCTTGGGTCACCTGGGGTCAAAAAGTAGGTCACTAGGTCCAATTTTAGACAAAACTTGTGAACACACTAGAGACCAAATTATATAGCCAAGTCTTCACCAAACTTGGTCAGACTGTTTGTCGGCATGAAACCTTGGATGAATTCATAACTGAATAATCTAAGAAAAAGCATGTGAACACACTAGAGACCACATTTATAGGCCAATCTTCATCAAACTTGGTCAGAATGTTTGTCTGCATGAAATCTTAAACGAGTTCGTTATTGGGTCACGTGGGGTCAAAAAAGAGGTCACTAGGTTAAAACTTAGAAAAAGCATGTGAACACACTAGAGGCCACATTTATAGGCCAATCTTCACCAAACTTGATCAGATTGTTTGTTTGCATAAAATCTCGGATAAATATAGTATTGGGTCACATGGGGTCAAAAAGTAGGTCACTAGGTCAAATTGTAGAAAAACGTGAAAACACTTAGGGGCCACATTAATGGCCCAATCTTCACCAAACTTAGCCAGAATGTTTGCCAGTATGAAATCTTACATGTGTTTGAAGTGGGTCATGTGGATTCAGTAGGTTACTAGGTAAAATTCTAGAAAATATTATCAACCCAGTGGCCACACTAATGGCCCAATCTTCGCCGAAGATTTCTGAAGTAAATAACTCTTAATTACTTGATGCCAGATTTGAGCCTACTAAAAGCCTGTGTCCTCAGGTGAGCAATTAACGGCCATCATGGCCATCTTGTTGTTATTGTTTTGGTTTATTTGGACCTCATTTTAATCCCTTTTATGGCATTTTTCTTGTCATATTTTGTCACCTGTAATCCAGTTTTATTACAATCATTTTGTAAACTACAAAAGAAGTTAAATTTTAAAAAAATCAATTAGTAATTTCTAGTCCCATCCAATCGTATGTTTAATTTCTGACTGAAATGGCGCCATCTAACGTTTCCCTGGAAGACTTGTAAGTTACAGCAATGTTTGGGATGATGTTTATGTTTATTCCTGATTTGCTATTTCTCTGTATATGTTTCAGATGTTTTGACAGAATCCTCCTGAGATGAAAACTGGTTTGAAAGCAAAAAGGTTTGTTCTAGAGTAATTTGTTTATTTGGTAAGCAACAAGTCAGTGGGAACATAAACATAATGGGTTTATGCTACATTTTGTTAAATAATTTAAAACCATTGCAGTGTTTAGAATTGTTTTGACAAGTTTATTGAAACATTGTATAAATTTGCTTGTTAGTGGAAATCATTCAGAGGGTGCCATGATTGTTTTGAAATGTTATGAAAACTGAGTTATTAATTGCCTATTATTTTACATAATTAGGTTGCCATTCTTGTCTTCTTGATAATTTTGAAAACTTTAATAAAATTGATTTACAGAATTATTGGCCACTTTATATAATTCGGAGGGTGAGCCTGGCCAAGAGATTAAGAGTCACCAAATGGTAACTTGTCAGCCCCTTACCACAAGGGTTTGAGTACCAGTCAGGGCAAGGACATGCATGTAGAGGTCATTAGACTGTCATTTGATGCATCAGTGGTTCTATCCTGACATTATAAGGTCTTCCTCCTAATCAATAATTTGACTTTGCCAATTTGATTTTTTAAATTTTTTGTCAATGTAATCCATATGATAACCAAAACTTTACTTAGTTATTCATATTTGAGAATAAGTATATTGCTTGTATATTTCAGTCAATGGAAGTGAGCATTGTAACCCTGGGCCATGTTGGTCATGAGAAGCTTGGAAAATTCAAGGTCTGTGTGGATGTTGTCCATACCAGTTGTGTGGATGAGGTGATTGAACAGAGACGCCATGAAGGTTTCCATGTCAACCCTAGATGGTCGCCTAGCAATGGTGTCTCCATAGGTATCAGGACGGATGCCAGGGGTTGCCTGGAGATGACGCTGGATGTGTCTGGGGCCCTAAAGCCTGAGGCTGCATTAATTGATGTAAGTAAATGTAACTGTAATCATACACTGGTGGTGCAGAAGGTAGACTGTCAGCTCTACATATTGGGGGCTTTTGGTTTAACTCTTTCATAGCCAGGCACTTAATTTCCAATATGTACCTGCATTCATACCTGGTTATATTTAAACAGTAGATGCATTATGGTAGAACCAGTCCAGGTTATATTTAAACAGTAGGTGCATAATGGTAGAACTGGTCCTCATTATTAGTCATGATCAGCGACAGACACAAAACAGCATAAGTAGTAAGCAAAGGTAGTTGCAAAAGCACAGTAGCAGCAAAAGAACCAAAGACTGGTTGTGATGACTTGTAGGAGCAGCAGAAAAAGTGGCATAAAACAAAATAAAAAATACAATTAAATATAAAACAAGTGTTTATTCTTTAACTAAGCTATGCTCTATTTTATTTGCAGGGGCAAAATGTCCTTAAATTTGATGGTAAGACAGAGTTAAAAAGAATCATTTCCCTAATCCGAAACCCATGTGACTCCAGTGGTCGCTGCACCATCAGTTTCTCGTCCAGCAACTCTGTCATCCATGAGATGGTTATTAAAGGTATCGGTTCCCCTTCAACCATCTCCCTCACCTCCCTGGATCATGTTGATCCTATGGAACTGTCTGGTTTTGATGTCAACAACCGCCTGTCCCTACCAGGTCAATGCAGAATGAATGAATCCACACTCTCACTGACATCATTTGACCAGATACCCCCGATGGATTCTTCGATAAATGATGTATCGCCAGTATCAAGCAATTTGTTGTCAGTGACTCCAATGGGCGTGTTTAGTTCAAATCCATCAACCGTGTCCCTTAAGTCTTATGACGAGGTTCCTGCTATGGATGAGACAACCGAAGGTAAGGGGAGGCAATTTGTTTACAAGACTCATAAGTGTTGTTATGGCTTTCTTGTTATTTTAGGCAAATTGAAACAGAATTTACCTTGGGCTTGATTCCTCAAACTAAGCATGCTGATGTACAAAGATCATCAACACTACAATAATACTCCTTAGAGTGATTAAGCTTATGTTTGTGCTGGTCACATTTTATTAGTCATAAAAGCTACATTCAGCTTGGACCTGCTTAGTAGCACCACAAGCATACCACAGGTCAGTGTAAACACCTTTCTTCATGCCAGCCAGAACCCTAACCCCTGCTGAATGGAGTTACAAATCAGTGACTCTACCACTTGGCAACAGGCACCCTGATTTACTTTGTAATTACATAAAGCAACAAACTCTTGATGCCTAGCATCATGGGCAGCATTAATATATGTCTAAGTTACTTGACTGACCCACCACCAGTCTCCCAGTCAGAAGTGTTAACTGTTTATCTGTGATCATTGTTATTGTAACCTATACTGTATATTATGGGTTTTTTTTTATAAGATACGTAACTAAGGGGCTGTAATGCAAAGGGTTGAGCATCAGCTTAAGGTTCCAGAGGCCCAGGGTTTGATTCCAGGCCATGGCATACCAAAGTCATTAAAATTGTAGTGGTATTGCTCCCTTTGTATAAATATATGCAAATATGAGGGTAGTTCTATGAATGATTACACTGGTGTCAGGATAATGTGACTGGGTTAGGTATCATGCAAGGTGTTCATGGCATGCAATACACACTGAAGGCAGCACTATATCTGCTTTATGTGGACACTGTCTCCAGATAACTGAAATACTGTTGGAGGGATGATAAATCCAATAAAAAATTTAAACAATAACAAGGGAATTGAAAGAAAAAAATGTTATTCAACTTTTTGCTAAGGCCTGATCAGACTTGAAGAGTTAAATCAAACATATAGTTTTCATTACCATGTTTTCAACATTTCATATTGGTCTATTTGACAGCAATCACAACAATTCTGATCAAATCTTTACTGTTCATTATTATCTCCCAAACCTTATACTAAGACAGTAATAATACAATACTTATACACATTTTAATATATTTGTTGACACTAGCAATATTTCAGTCAAGCATGTCATTCAAGAAAACAATTTTCTCATAATTTTTTGTATAGAGTGGATTATTGTCTTACAAAGATTATAAACAAAATGCATCATTTTTTTCAAATTTTAACATTTTGTTTTTGTCTAGGACTGTGAACTTTAATAGATAAATAATGAGTTGCTTACAAGTAAATGAAAAAGTATAATTAATTATTTAATAAAAAATGGCACTAGCTACCCATGCTTATCACTCAAGTTTCTTTCAAGAAATAGGTACCGGGAAAATAGTTTACAACAGACCTTATTTATTGTTATTATAATTGAATTGGCCAAGTTATCCTTATGGAAACAAGCAGTATGGCTGCTTTTGGATCAGTCAGGATGAGATTAATGCCAAAATAGATTTGAGTGGAGTGGTGCATAACTTCACCTTCAGCAATGTTGACACCCTGTTTATGTATCCTTATATGTTGCTTGTTAATACTTTTGTTCTTGTTTTGTCTTTACCAGGCAATACAGATGCTGCTGATGATGATGATGCCAGTGCAGTGGACAGGCTGGTCACCAAGCTGTAGTAATGGGACAGGTTCCAGTCTTATGGCAGTGACACTAACCATGCCACATTTGTTAATAACTTTTACCAATGCAGTAGGTTTGCTAACAAATCAAAACAGCTTTGTAGCACATAGAAAACACATCTTAAGATTGCTGTGAGATTTAAACATGTTTGAATAAGCAAGAAATATTTAACTTATGTAATTTATACATGTATATAATTTATACATGAAGCAAGGTGTATGTGTCAGATGATCAGTTGAGCAATGACTGATAGCAAACTATTAGTAAACTATAAGATGTTCATTTTTCCTCATTTTGTTTTAGAAAAGCTTCCAACTGAATCAAAATTACATGATTGAGTTATAATTTAAATCCATAAACAAAATAACAACTTCTCAAGTTTGTAAGACTGTTAGTTATTATAATGAAGAGATTTATTGAAAACTACAAAAAGTATATTATTCTTCAAAATAGGAATCTTTTGGGAAAAGAATCACATATTTAGTGTTGTTTATGCAAAAAATTCCTGATGTTAAGGGTATGGCTAATTAATCTCCTAATTGTCTGAGGGAAACCCTGACTCTAGCATGTACTGTACTATTTCTCAAGTTAAATTGTTTATTTCTCTTGCACATCCAACATTGTCAGAACATGAAAGAACCAGCCCAGTACTCTGGCAGATACTGCTGCAAGAAACAAGAGTTGCTTCCCTTTATCTGGAGATTTTGTGTGTTCGATTGTCATCATTGTTTTTGTTAGTTTTGCATTTTATGCTTGTAAGGTTTGCGCAATGTTTAATACATGTATATCAATTGTGTCAGTTTTTCACAATTAGAACACTTAAGGTAAATTTGCCATCAGGATAATCACCTCTTGGATATATCACCTATTAGGATACACAAATCCATTTATTGTTGCTGTTTCACTTTATTCATAGGCTCAGGCATGTGTTTTCTTTTCCACAGCAGCTCACTTCATATATCTGAGAGATGATTACAGAATTATTTGAGGTTTTCCCATTAAGGGTGTTATTCAGTTTTTTGCTTAATGTGTGTTTTCAATTGTCAAAGTGGCATTTTAATCACTAGCAGGGTATATTGGCAGCGGATAAGTAGTATTATATTGTTAAGTTGTAATTTTCCATGGGTGTCTCATATTATTATGCTCCCAGAAAATGCTCCCAGAAAAATTTGGTCACCGCTTCGTCTGTGCTTTCATTCATCCATCCATCACAATTTTGTTCAGGCTATATCTCAGCAACCACATGCTTGAATTCAATGAAACTTTATGGGAAGTTTTACGAAAACAATGAAATGAGCCTACTGTCAACACATTGTATTGCTATGATTTTTCACGGAGTTATTGCCCTTTGATTTAGCTACACATCATTCTGTGTATCCATAATAGCCCCCGGGGAGCATCCATTGGTTTCACCGATATCTTGTTTCTCTAGGCACAAAATTTACAAGGTCCACACATTGTCTCCCCAAACATGGCAGTTTACCAATAAAAGTACAGAATACTGCATTCCACAAAAATTGACTCCCATGAAAAATAATGATTAGACACTCATTACCAGTATAAATTAACATTTTTTGTAGCGTGCATAATAACATTTTACTGTGTAGTGTATGTAAAACTGTACAATTTATATTTCACTAGTCTCTTGATATAATGAGCATGTATTTTAATTGCAGAGTTCTATATATTTACTTTTGTTATTTTCTTATTCATTTTATTTTTCTTTCATCAGGAATAATAAGTACAACTGTAAGCAATTACGCGGGAACAACGTAGATACTTATTTGTTTCATAAACAATTTTTCTCTTGATATATTTGTCAATCTGTGAATTACATAATTTGTTTAAGCATTACTTAATTTGAAAATAAATAATGGAATATTTGACCTTTTTAATTGATATAAGTATGTGTAGTACTTTGCATGTTACTTGAGTATTATTTATTTTGTTACATTTTCAACTTGCCAGGTGAATATATAGTGCCATATATTAATATTTTTGCATAATGAAGAGAGATTGTCAGCCATGTCCCTATGTATTAAGTTAAAAACTTATTTCTTTATTATGGTCATTTCTTATTTAAGCTCCATGTAAAGCCAGTTACTCATAACTATTGCTTCTAAGAAAAGATAAAATAAGGAAAAATATGATGTTAAGAAGACTTATAATAAAACTGACAGATGACGAAATTGTAAAAGATAAAAACACAATAAAACTGACACATGAAATAATTGTAAAAGATACAAACATAATAAAACTGACAGATGACGTTATTGTAAAAGATACAAACATAATAAAACTGACAGATGACGTAATTGTTAAAGATACAAACATAATAAAACTGACAGATGACGTAATTGTAAAAGATACAAACATAATAAAACTGACACTTGACGCTATTGTAAAAGATACAAAACAATAAAACTGACAGATGACGTTATTGTAAAAGATACAAACACAATAAAACTGACAGATGACGTTATTGTAAAAGATACAAACACAATAAAACTGACAGATGACGTAATTGTAAAAGATACAAACGCAATAAAACTGACAGATGACGTAATTGTTAAAGATACAAACATAATAAAACTGACAGATGACGTAATTGTTAAAGATACAAACATAATAAAACTGACAGATGACGTAATTGTAAAAGATACCAACACAAGCACAAATTAACAAGGATTCATGAAAAGAAAATTCAATAATCAGAAGCCATATTGACCTGACCTGAATGTTTATTAACTTACTAAGGACTGGCTCTAGTTGTGCAATCAGTAGAGTATTGATCAATATGAGTATATGAGGGACCCTGCGGTCAAACCTGGGAAGCCACATACTGAATGAATGTGGGGTTAGAGGGTAAAATAAAAACTTAATCTTAGTCACGTTCAGCCATACTGTCACATGATTGCATTTGTCAAATCTGGGCTACTGTCCACTGCATACACCACTTGGTAATCGTTTTAGAAAGAAATTACCTTATGTTTTTGTCGCATTATCACTATGTTGAAACTAGGTTTGTTTTTATCACTATTATTTGTAAAACTGTGTTACATGTTACATGAAAAAACAAGTGTTCATTTTATCAATGTAAACATAGGACAGTGAGCACACAGTTACAGATATTACTGTTTTATCAATGTTCATGGCAGTCAAACTAAGTTAGCTGGTACAATTAAAAACTAACACACATAAGGTTGTTTTATAATTTTGTTTTCTTTTCAAATTCTGAAGTTTTAACTAATTGAGATAATTCATCATGTGACTCATTAATTGGATATTGTATGATAAACTCACCTTGATGCTTTTAACTATATTGTCGTTGTTTAAGCCTTTCCTTTCCTGCGATCTCAAAACTTTATCTTTATAACATGATTTTCTTCGTGAAGCATTTTTTGAGCAAGGTCTTGTTGGATCAGTATAAAGCTTTTGTAACAATCTTTCCAGGCTGTGAATTTGCTATTGTTGCTTTCGTTATTGTTGATGTGTTTAATTATGATATATACTTATGTTTGTTTTGAAATAGACCTATTTAATACACACACATATACACAGTTCTAGGATACTTAAAAAAACTTTAAAGTGGGTTTTAAGAAGCATATGACTGCTTGTAGCCAAGGAGCTTCTGACAATATGATTGATAACAGCTTTTTTGCACTTCTTTCACAGTAACTAGTTGATGTGTAAACACTTAGTGCTTTATGTTATATCTTTACTTCACAGCTGGGAGGTTTCCACACAGTATTATGGACATGTAACATTCAAATGATTGTTTTATTTTGCCATGGCACAAGGGAATTAAACAGAAAAAAAATCTGCAAAAAATACAAGGATTTTTTTCATTTACTATATCTAATAGATAATATACTTTTTCAATTATTTATTTTTGTAACATTGTCATAACCATTTTTCACTTACTTCAAAGTCCAATTTGTCAGGTAATTTTTTTGGCTTTTTTAAACTAAGATTTATCTCATTACAAAATGTCAAGTTCCTATTTAATTGAGATATAATTATTTGTCTAAAAGAAATAAAGTCCATTTAATAAAAGTTATTGACAACAATTAACATTCCTGCTAATGTAATATTATACTCATCAGAAAGAAATAATTGGATAAAAATGTTAATGGTAAGTAAACAAGTTTTATTCTTGCTAGAATGTTGTCATTCCAGAGGTGTATTTGTCACTGATTCCTTTGGTAAAATTTCAAATGTTCATCATTCAGATGCATGGAAAGGTCTCTGACTTCGAGGAGCCAAAAACAAATGACAGTATAGACAAAACATTCTTTAGTAAGATTTGTGCAAGACGTGGATTTTGGGACACAATATTTTCTATTGGTATTTTAAGAAACATGCGCAAAATCTTGCATTATAAGATGACAACTTAAAACTTTAAGTGAAGATCATGATGTTATGACAATGGTAACTATACATCCAATGTCGCTAATTATGGTAGTGGTATAGCTCCCTTGCTTATTCTTTATTAAATAATAACTGTAGTTCCACGACTGCTTGACCAAGTGTAAGGATAAGGGTGTGGTTTCATGCCAGTTCATGGCATGCTTTACAGATAGAATGCATCACCTTTCCTGCAAACACCATCTCCAAATAACTGAAATATTGTTGGTGGGACAATAAAGCCTAACAAACAAATTTATTAGCTTAAAAAGGTGAGCAAATGAGCTATAGATATACATTTAAACGCTTCATCTTACGTAATTGACTACTTGTTTTAATAATAAGGACAGATGATTGCAATGAGTTAAGACGAAGGTACATATTTAACATATACATTATTGTTTATATACTTCATTGTGAAATGGTTTGTGTATTATACTATGCTCATGTTGTGTATTTATCGTGATATTCATCTCACAGGTGCCTGAAAGACTGACTTTCAATTTTACTATATATTAGCTAAAGGAACATGTAGTTTAATACTTATTAGGCGCCACCCACCGCACTCCTTTTATTCCTCGTATCATGACATGTTTTACCGCGAAATTCCTGAAAGAAATGCAAACACAACTGCATGTATATGGGCCGATAAAAATTAAACATGTTCTTGAGTATTCTTGACACAGCTAAAGTTCAGTTTCAGAACAAATCTAAATGCAACGTATAACCGTATTTAGTTGGATAGATTTTTGTTATTTGAGGAAGTATTATGTACTTGTTGACTAAAAATAAAAAAATTGCTTATTGTCCGATTACCCTAATACATAAGTCTTTGTTTCTATGTTTTGTAGTAATGTTCTTATATGAGCTAATTCAGTAGCCAGTGTGTCAGACACCTGTGATGTTCCACACAATAACAACGATATTCATCTTGTTCTCATAAAATAGTGTTGTTATAAATATGATATCATTAAAAACATTATATGTCCACTTCCAGCGATTTTGATCTTTGTGGCAATTTCTTTCTATATTTGTCTATTTTGGGCTTTCCGATAACTTAGTTGTCTGCCCTTGAGTACTCTCCGAATGCGCATATGCACTCGTGCTGATTAAAACTTCCGGGGCGTGAGTAGAAGTTTTACCAGCGTTTATAACACAGACATCAAGTGAAATGGAAAGTTTATTAAAGAAAGAAATAAAACCGAAATGGAAATCGCCGAAATATTGCTGCATATGTAAAGGTGTTTATCGCGGGGAGGTGGTCGAAAACAAAACTGTTTCATTGCATCGATTTCCTCAAAACAAACGACTACGCCTACGGCGCATCTGGATTCAACGATGGATGTCTGACAGTAATAAGAAGTTTTAAACAGATTATATATATCTTTGTACTTTCATAAAAACTATAAAATTCAGCTGCCGCCTTGAGTTCATACTAAAGACTATATATATATATTTATATACATCTTTTTCGCAAACAACTGGGAACATTTCAATGTTTTCAGACCAATTTGATCTTCGCCCTGTTTACACTTTGCTCTCGCTCTGATTAACAACTCTTCGCACAGAGTGAATCACACTTAGCCCTTGCTCAGTTACATGTCGCCTTCTTATAGAAGTTTATGACCTACAATTTACCGCCAAATCTAAATACAAATGTATCAAAAGTAAAAAACGTATCATTTATATCTAATTCTACTGCTTTCACATTGTTTTAACGTTTATTTCGTCTTCATATACTGGATATTATATAATGAGCATTGTTGCTCCTTCTTAGCAATATCTACTTTTTCTTATTTTAAACTTGTAGCCAAGGAAAAAACCTTAACCTGAATAAAAAAATATACGAATGGTAACTATTTTTGGGGTTAAATACAAGGTTACTTCATATAAAAATGTTTTGAAATAAACAAGTTATAATCTAGATAATCAAATAAAATCTTTACAAATACTGGAATGTAACACATTTTTATAAAATAACTAAAATGTGCGTGATTTTCCTTTTATTATTTATAAAAAAGGAAAAGAATTAAAGCGTATGTGAAGTTTATTAATTTTATATTTTAATGAATCTTTGCTGTTACAAGGTTGTTACTGTTACTACTTATTGGCATAAGTTTTTTGTTGACCATAATTTAATAAGGTTTTCACACATGACAATTTGGAGTAGGTAGTTATTTCATACATTCTCAACAATGCAACAAAACTGATCTTTAATTGATGTTTGTTTAATTGCACACTTGCTATTCTTGGTTGATAATTAGTCATTTTATAATGATCATTTATAAGTTCGTTAACAATGTTATTTAACTGAACATCTACGTAATATGCTCTACTACATTTGAATGTTGAATGTGTTATTCATTTAAAACTATTTAAGTGTGTACCTCCTTGTGATTTTTTTAATGGTCGACAGACAGATTTTACTTTAATTAATTTAATTTATGCCGAAATAAACTTTGTATTGTATTGTTATGAATTTAGTATTGTATTGTAATGAATTGAATTTACTATAATATCGTTCTCTACACGCGATATTAAAATGTATTGTCTCTCATATTAATAATTTAAACGTGATATCAAAATTTTGTTGCAAAAATTAGTCTGTTTCATGATTTAAGTATTATTTCAAATGTATTTCAAGTAGATTTATAATTAAAGTTAAAAAAATAAACAAAATTGAACAATCTAAGTATTGTTCCCATTCATGAATAATGTTAGGAAAAAGGACGAAGTGTGAACATCTTTTGCCAAAGGCGAAGTGTGAACAGGACGAAGAGTTACTAATTCATGCCCTAGGTGGTGAAATTTCGGAAGGAAGAATAAACCGTTCAGAGCTCCTCTTCGTCTTCTCGAGTAGGTCTCTCCTTTTGAAATCATATTTGTGTGTTGTAGGTAATAGCTAGCCTACATGTATGAGCGCCGATAATTCCTCGATTAGCGCATTCAATCTACGACTGCTAAGTACTTGTTCAAATCTGTTAGTTTGAAATGGTCAATTCTTTGTTGTTCATACGCGCTTCGTTGATTTCTTTATCCTATCTCGCCATCTTTTAAATTAGTCCCCAGAGGGTCAGCGGCGAGTAGCCTCACTTTGAAATCAAGGGAAGTAACCGAGTTATCGGAAAGCCCAATAAATTAATTGAATCTGTTAACTTGATAAAAGTTTGCCTAAATAACGAAATAAGTATAAGAAATATTGTTACTTGAAAAGGTCTAACTAAGTGCTGTTCATTGATGCCCGAGATTTGTATGAACAGTGCAGCATAAATTCCCACTCTTCATTGCAAACAAGTATTTCCTATGTGAGCCATGGTGCAGAGATAGCTATTTTAAAACTTTGAAAACCATGCTACATCTAACTTGTGAGATGACGTCATGCAGGTAGTCTATTTTTATCATATATTATTATTAATATCTATTTTTAGCAGACATCTCTATCAGACTTATTTATAGATTGGGAAAGAATGAACATTTAGAGTGATTCTTTGGTGATTTGTACTGTCTAACAATGTCGGTAGCATTCAAAATCGTCTATACTTAGTATGAAGTATAAGTTTATGCAGAAATTATACATAAATTCCACAGAACAATGAAAAAAATATTCTGGCCTGCATTAGATATATGCAAATTGTCAGAAGCCATGTTTAAGCCAATTTTATTTAGCACCTATTTCATATCAAAAATAATAAAACTGTGTTGGTGCAATTTAAGGATATATTTATGATCAGTTTTGTGTGCCATGTGTGAAGATGTTCAATGTATTTCTACACCACATCCAAAGTATGTTTAATCTGCAAAAGATAATCCATCAAGTAGCCATAAAACAGCTCTCAGAATTTATGTTGCCTTATTGTAAAACCCTTCTTTGACATATTTAAGGATATTAAATTTTACACATGTGTTAATTATGACATCAAAAATGTTGACGCGGCCATATTAAGTTTTATTATAGATAGTTTCCACATCAGTGAAAATTCCTTATCTAGGCAGCCATCTTTGATGGCAACTTCAACGGAATTTTAAGATAATTTGGATAGAAGCGTAAATTTTATTTTCTTGTAAATTCTTTATTTGTGGTCCAAAAATTAAAAGCTATACACCATTGGAAAGCTCTTGAAATTCATATTTATGGATTACGATATTTTTGAAATTGATAAATACACAAAGAATTAATACACAGAGATAAATAAAATTGTTGGCTCATCCTTAAACAAAATAAACTGTGTATCTTTTTGGTTGTATTTTTTCACCTTTAAAACTATCAAAATATAGTTTTGATATTTAAAATAATTCATTAAAGCTGTTAAATTTGATATAAAATTCAGTAAAATAGACTGAAAAATAAAAACATAGTGGTGAGTTTAATACAGCACATATTTCCAGATTTCGGCCTGCATTAGCTTCTGCCTTCAAAGATGGTTGCCTTAAACTTTCTTATCAGTCTCTGTGACATCACATGGAAACTATCTATTAAGTCGAATTGATATGCTTCACTAAAAGACAACTGTGTTATGTTATAATCCAGGCTTTGTGAATCACTGCATACATTTAAGACAAGTGATATTTGAATGTTTTTGCAAATATATTGGTTGTTTGATATATCTGCAAATGTACTCCATGGCTAATTTATACAAGTGAAAGTGAAATAAACATGTATATGTACTTGTTTGTATATCCTTTCCCTTACAACCTGAATAGTTTTCACATTTACCTACAACAACAATATCATGGTGATCACACACACACACACACACACACACACACACACACACACACACACACACATACACACACATATATATTCTGGATGATTCCATGGTAGACTGATCTTGAAGCAATACTTTGATCTTGTGCTGCTATTTTGTGTCACTCTTTCTGATTTTAGTTCCGAGCTTTTAAACTGCTTGTTAGATCTTTCTAGGTCTATGTCAGTTTTGCTCAGTCTGGTTTGGAATTGGCCATGCATCGGTTTATTTTCCCGTTTTCTTTAAGTTGTTCTAGAGCATTTTTGTTCAAAATGCTTTGCAGCTTTGTTGCTTGCATTCATGGTCTTCTTCTGTTTGCTGACTTCTGAGATGTCTAGACTGAGTACAGCTTCTTTTTATCATGTTTTCTACTAATTTTAGCATGTGGTCTTTGGTGTTCTTCATAGTAGGTATTTTGTATATTATTATTATTATTGTTATTATTATTATTATTATTATTGTTATTATTATTATTATTGTTATTATTATTATTATTATAATTATTATTGTTATTGTTGTTATTATTATTGTTATTGCTGTTATTATTATTATTATTATTTTCAATATTATTATTATTATTGCTGTATTATTATTATTATTATAATTGCTGTTATTATTAATATTATTGTCGTTATTATTATTATTATTATTGTTATTGCTCTTATTATTATTAATATTATTTTTGCTGTTATTATTATTATTGCTGTTATTATTATTATTATTATCGTTGCTGTTAATATTATTACTATTACTGTTATTATTATTACATGTATTATTATTGTTATTATTGTTATGAATATAATTATTACTCTTATTATTTTTACATGTATTATTATAATTATTATTATTACTATTATTATGGATTTAACTCTTCAAAAACCTTAAGGTAGCTGAATCTTCATCAGATAGACTGTATACATTGCGACGGGCCCTCGTTGTAACTGGGTTTAACAAAATACGTCAAAAATGGTGTTGCTCTCATTGAAGAGTATTTATTTTATGTGTAATTTGTATTGGTTATTTAGCTGCTTAAACATGTCCCATATGGTTTACTTAATTTAATTATCTAAGGACGACTTTTGCATTGTTGCATCTCTTCAATGATATTAAACTGTAGTTCTTATTCTAAACAATACCTCTGATTTCAGTGGAAATATGTGAAGAAATTGTTGTTGTTTTTTATTCTTGTGACATCAATGGAATAAACGTCTGTGTTAATCGGTACATGACCTCACTATTTTTATGCAAGAGGTACAGTCAGTAGATTACCTATTGTAAGCGGTTCCATGGCAATTGATTTGGTTGATTTTGTCAATGCTACACTCCCGTCATCTGAATCTTAATCCTGCTTGCAAACCTGATATAGAGCCGCAGAAGGCAGTGAGGCCCTGCACAGGATATTGCAAATATATCGACCTAGTGTATAATGCATAGTCATTGGAAAAGTTATTCTGATAACATTTTTCTCCCTCCTTTCATCCCTTTATTCACTGAGTGATATTCCTATGTCATGATGTTCATTCATAAATCTGCATTTTATGTATATCTGCATCACACAATCACTTGGGTATCTTGTTTAAACAGACAGCAATATGGGTGTTAACATTTGAATCTTACATCGAAACAACTAATGCATGTTGTCTCCTTCGACATACATATTTGATTATATGTATTTAATATTCTCAAAGTACGTCACTTGCTTTTAAAAATCGATGATTAAACCATTAAATATATTTTGAAACATTAATTATGTGCAACAAAATATCCAACCGTCTCTATCCCTGGACTCGCCGTCATAAACACCAGTGGAAATTTGATCGGCTAAGGCTTGTAGTTTTCTTTATCAATCGTAATAATTATGCACTGGAATGGGCGGCACATGACACATGGCATTCTGTGCATCCGCCTTCCCTTGTCCATGACCTATTTAAAATCCTTATATTAAATTCAGTACTGCAATTGGCTTCTCAAGCTACATAAATATGTACTGTTGACAGTCAAAATGTACCTGTGAAGCCGTTTACAATACTGAAGATAAAATGAAAGTTGACAGGTATTTAATTTCTTTACTTTGCAATCTTAGGAACATGCATTCGAAGAAAGTGCGTCTTTCATGTCATTTACATTGTGAAACCATCAAAAGGCATACATCAATGTCAGCGATACTTTCGTTTCAGAAAGGAAAAACAATCGTGATATAGTAATGTTTTGAATGAGTTTAGAGCTATCATCTGCTTTTATCTGAGTTAAGAATAACAACCATGTTTAAACCCTTATAACTTAGGTTATTTTATTATTATATCTATATTTATTATAATTATTTTTATATTTATTATTATTATTATCATTATTAACACAAAGACTAATATTTCAATATAATGTCACAGTTTTAGCTTTTGGAAAAGGTTCCGCGGGCAATGGTGTTTGGAACTATAAGCTGACTGCGGCATTGTTAGCATGACCTTAAATGCCACTTATTTTAAATTTTAGGTTGGCTGGCCATTTGTCGCTCATATCGATTTTTGCCACCTTTGTTGGCTTTGGTTGCGATAGCTAGCCGTGTTGTTTCGGGTGGACCATTTTCAAAAGCGCCTTTGCCTAGGGCTTATATTCCGTGCATATTGATCTTAATGCTTTCCTTGATGCAAAAGCCAAATCTACGTAGGTAGATTCAGTGGACAGGATTGTAGTTTTATGAAACAAAGCCAGTGTCGCGAAGCCGTTTACGATAGATCGTCTACCGACCAACTAATAACAGGGAGTTTGAACTCAGTGTATTTCGATCGCATCTCAGCACCTTTGGGCAGTTCATTTAGACATTTTTTTATTGTTAAAATGCAATTATATGGAAAGCTTTGCGTGTTCAAAATAATATTTTCTAAAATCAGATTATACTAATCGTGTTGTAGCTGTTGTTGCCAATGTAAAATCAGCATTTAGAAGAAGCTGTTGTTTTGCAGCTGAAGATTTGCCTGCTTTCCAATGTGTTGTGCAAATGATTTTCCGCGGAAAAAAAATGTTTTTGGCATACCTATGCTCGCTTACAATTTAAAATTTACACCGCACAAACAGCGCTTTGACTAGCCTTTGTGAATAATCATGAACATGTATGACACGGAGATTATAGACTCGGTTTGACATTTAAAATGTCTAGAAATTAACAGGAAGGGAGGGGCATTGCTGTCTGACACATTCCTACCCTTAAGCATAAAGACATCTACTTTCAAATTACATTCTTGAAATTATTTTTCCTTGGCATGCCATAAGACCCTTCTCATACCAAGTCCACCTACTCTAAAGTCAGAATTCTGAATCCACCACTGACTTCTATTGAACATTTTATGTACAATGATATTACAAATTAAAAAATAATTATAGTTATATTTGTTGAAAACGTAAAACTTTTATAACAATTATAGTGGAAAACAACTATGCACAAACTGTAAAGTGAAACGGTTACAATAAGGTGATTGCAATGTTTGCCCTTGAGTTCAAAGTGAAACAGTTACGGTACGATGTTTGCAATGTTTTTTCTTTAATTTAAAAGTAAAACAGTTACGTTACGATGTTTGCAATGTTTCCCCTTGAGTCAAAAGTGAAACAGTTACGTTACGATGTTTGCAATGTTTTTCTTTAATTTAAAAGTGAAACAGTTACGTTACGATGTTTGCAATGTTTCCCATTAAGTTAAAAATGAAACAATTACGTTACGATGTTTGCAATGTTTCACCTTAAGTTAAAAGTGAAACAGTTACGTTACGATGTTTGCAATGTTTGACATTGAGTTAAAAGTGAAACAGTTACGTTACGATGTTTGCAATGTTTCCCCTTAAGTTAAAAATGAAACAATTACGTTACGACGTTTGCAATGTTTCACCTTAAGTTAAAAGTGAAACAGTTACGTTACGATGTTTGCAATGTTTCCCCTTGAGTTAAAAGTGAAACAGTTACGTTACGATGTTTGCAATGTTTCCCCTTGAGTTAAAAGTGAAACAGTTACGTTACAATGTTTGCAATGTTACCCCTTGAGTTAAACGTGAAACAGTTACGTTACGATGTTTGCAATGTTACCCCTTGAGTTAAAAGTGAAACAGTTACGGTACGATGTTTGCAATGTTACCCCTTGAGTTAAAAGTGAAACAGTTACGTTACGATGTTTGCAATGTTACCCCTTGAGTTAAAAGTAAAACAGTTACGGTACGATGTTTGCAATGTTACCCCTTGAGTTAAAAGTGAAACAGTTACGGTACGAAATTTGCAATGTTTCCCTTTGAGTTAATCAACTGTTTTATATGTAAAAATACATCAAGATAATTGTATATGAATGTCTGGTTGTGTATACATGTATAATTAGGGCCTGTACATAAGCAAATATTCGTAAAAATAGTTAGACATTACCTTAAAATTTGATTTTTTTACTACGCAGCTATGTATTTTGAACTTAATTATGTTGCAGAATTCAAAATGGGCAACTGATAACCCATCACTTCTTTTGATGTATCGTTTATAAAATACATTATAAAATATCTTATCATTTGCTTGTTATGTACACGTATAATCAGCAATTGATAAAATCTTCAATGCTTTACAAACTATGTTTAAAATTGCTCAATATGGTTTAGTATGAACCATAAAGTAGTAACGAGGTTGGTTTCAATCTGTTACAGGTGCAATGCATCTCTCGCCGTACCTTTGAAAGTGGTGTACGTGATGGGTCAATTGTACTGCTATAACGAAGCATTATGTTTGGCATTACGTTAACATTAATAAGTGTTGCAATAAAGCTTTTCTCTCAGGACAATCCAGTTTGCCACGACTTTTACAGATTATGTATCAGGACTCATGTCAAAATTCGAACGATTAAAATTTGAATCTGCGCTGACCGCAGGTGCCTGTCACAACGTTGTTAAATCATTGCGACCTTAGCTTCATTACAAGGAGTTATCTTCATCTACACTGATAGGTTTTTGTACAAATATAAAAAAAATAATAAAATAAAGATAAAATTACATGCTAAAAATTGCATTTTTAATTGCAGTTTTACTTCTCTCCAGCAACTCATTGTAATATAGATATTGAGGCACAGGTGTTGTATTGTTGGTCTCATTAGTTTTATTTTCGCTATTATGTTTGTTTGTTTTTCGTAGATTTCATTTCAAAATATATTTATTACCTTCGGTTATCGTTCGCGATGGTCATTGTATATTGTAAGTCAAATATAAATGTAATAATCGTCCTGTGTTGATCGTGCATCGTGTTATAATCCCCTCCTTGTTAACAGGAAGTTATATTGATCATTTGCAATAAAAAGTTTTATTAAATCCAAAATTAAATGCAAAATCTTCGCTAAAGTTTGAGTGATTCAAACAAAAAGATATACATGTAAATACTTTTTTTATTTATATATTCGTATTTTATAGAGAAAAATTACAGACAACATTAGTATCTATCTTATGACTTAGGGCCATGTTTAGGGTTATGTTTTTACATCCTTATGTAAGTTCAATATACTTTCTTCAAGATATTTTTTTCTGAAAATAAATATTAAAGAGATTTAATGTGGTATAAAGTTAAAGTTTGGTAAAATGAAGCCTAGATAATCATATTGGAAAATGAATAATTCTTTACTTAAAGGTGGTATCCGACAGTTTGGACCAACATTTCTTTTCTCCAATAACCAAATAAGTTATTGTTGCATGAAAAGGTCCTTCAAAATGATGTTCATTGATGCCTTAGATCTGTGTGAACAGTCAAGCATAAAACACCACTCGTCGTAGCAAACAGGTATGTCCTATCCGAACCACGCTGCAGGGATAGCTATTTTTAAACTAAAAACACGGGACCACTCACTTTTGAGATCACTTTATATAGTCGTCCGGTAATCCGCTCTGACATCGATATCTATTTTTAGGAGAGACCACTATAGAGATTTTTATTCAGTTTACAATACAATAAAACCTCAACAGACAGTAGATAGGATTCTAGTTTCAGTTCTGATAAAAAAGAATTTGAAGTAAATGATTAAGTTCTTTTTAACTCAATTTCTGGAAGATAAAGCGTAATAAAACGAATGTTGAAACAAAGAGAAAAAGAAAAGAGATAGATAGGAAAGCAAATATACTTACAAAAACTTATAAAACAGTGTCGTAGTAAATATCACTTACACATAGAGCAGAAATGGAGAATGTTAAAACAATGTCCAGGGCAAAATGGACAGATAAAGGGAAAAGACAAGCCCATAGTTTGCATGTTAAAGACAACAGATAGAGGAACAAAACCTAGTTTATATTATTGCATGTTAAAGACAATGGAAAAAGGAACAAAGCCTAGTTCATATTATTGCATGTTAAAGACAATAGAAAAAGGGGAAAGACTAGTTCATATTATTGCATGTTGAAGACAAAAGATTAAGGAACAAATCCTAGTTCATATTTTGCATGTTAAAGACAATAGATAAAGGGGAAAGACTAGTTCATATTATTGCATGTTAAAGACAATTGACAAAGTGGAAAGTATATTTCATATTATTGCATGTTAAAGTCAATAGATTAAGGGGAAAGCCTAGTTCATATTATTGCATGTTAAATATAATAGATAAAAGGGAAAAGCCTTGTTCATATCATTGCATGTTTTAAAGACAATAGACAAAGAGAAAAGCCTAGTTCATATTATTGCATGTTAAAGACAATAGATAAAGAGGGCAGCCTAGTTTATGTTATTGTATGTTAAAGAGGAGATTTCTGTATGTGATGTCTCCTCTCAGTGTTTTTGTCGCTTTACATTATTTTGTATGTGCCTTTGTCAGGCAGAAGTACAGAAGTACGTATTTGAATATTTGTGGTTATGCTAATAGAAACGTTGATATATTCCTACTCAGAAAGGAAAATCAATGCCTCGAGTGATTTAAAAGAATGTAAAATAATAAGTGCCTAGCTAGTATGGTTAAACTCTTGTTGTTTTTTTTTTTGAAAGATATTGGTTTCTTCTTAGTGCATGCATTATACTATGTTTTCTGAAATATGCTATTTGTCAATATCACAAGAACATGGTAACCTTGCCCATGAAGACAGTGACGTTGCTTGTAATTTGTGCGTAAATAAACTTACGACAATGCTATCGAAGTGGTATGAAAGCGTAAACTTGATTGGTTGGCAGATTCGCTGGATGGTCTCAGCGAACCAATCGGATTGCGGCATTTCATAGTAAACAAAGCGACGAAATAAGTAGCAATTTGCCCACGGGTGATGAATGGAGAGTAACGTAATAGAATCAACCGTGGGTATCCGACGATGCTCTTTTACTAGATAGCTCAAATAATGTGGATACAAAGTCAGAGAAATAATACATTTTTATAATACAATCTCTAGTCTGAATGTTAATATGGTGAAAACAATCTGGATACGAAGCACAAGAAATGAACAATACTATTAACACTTTTTTGGTATCAGGAATTGATTTTACTTGGCACGTACAGAAATTCACAATTTATTTACAGCCTGGACAAAAAGAATCCTTACCTAAAATTTAAGTTATTTAAACCTTGACACTTTCCAAAAAATTTAATCTCCCCTACTTCCACATGGAAATAATTTTAAAACTTACAGAAGTTTTATTTCATTTACTTTTCGATAACAATAAATAGATAAAAAGATATATATTCTAAAAACACATCAACGAAGGTGGTCTGTGAACGGCGAATTTAGAAATGTTCAGGCGTTCTTTATAGAACATGTGGATTAGAACTTAGAGCTAGGTACAAACAAAGGTTAACATATACAGACGTATCTTCTTTGCAATAACAAATCTTTAAACATTTTTAAAAAGGCCCGAAATATATTTAAAAAGTACAAATTTTGAAAATCTATTTTAGAAGGATCTATTCCCAGTATATTTTGTTCCAATGATAAAGTTAAATAATCATAACAAGAATAACGTATGGCCTTATCGAAATAAAAGATAAGGAAACTATTGATTCAGAAAAAAGGACTTTTCGATATAAAAATATATTTACAGTGGAGTCTCCAAAACAATAATGGTTTGTACTATGTTACTTGCGTATGTTGCGAGATTGAATCATACACTGACTAGTCTAAATAAAAAGAAATAAATTAATAAGTAAACATTACTTTTACTTAATATCTTAAGATTTAAGGGCGAAGGGTGGCATATACACTTAAATCCGAAATGCTCATAGAGTATATGAAGACGAAGAAAACATAAATACAATGTGAATGGATATAAATAAATTATAAATATATAATATAAATAAGTTAACAAGTATATATATATATATATATATATATATATATATATATATATATATATATATATATATATATATATATATATATATATATATATATATATATATATATGCTTAATATATATACACTTATATCCGAATGCGGCATGTTATAAAGCAAGGGCGATTGTTACCTATCATGGACGAACTGTTACAGATGAAGGGAAAACTGTTACCAGTATAGGGAGGGCGAAGTGTGAAGAGGGCGAAGTGTTATAATACCTGTACTATCAGCTTCCAGAAGTTTAAGCAATATGGAAATATGGTCAACTTTCTAGATTGTATTAGTCGAATAGCTGTCATAAAAAAATCTTAAAAAGAAAAATATACAAATACTGCATCATTTTAGCAATACACTGCCTATACTATCTCCACACATAGCTTTGATAGTGGAGATGATTAAAGGATTCGAATTTAGAAGAACACGCTAAGAAGGTGCGATGCCAGCGTCGCAGTAATAACACAAACTACGGTAGAATAAGTAGAACACGCTAAGAAGGTGTGATCGGTAGAATGAGTCGAACACGCTAAGAGAGTGTGATCGGTAGAATGAGTCGAACACGCTAAGAAGGTGTGAACGGTAGAATGAGTCGAACACGCTAAGAGAGTGTGATCGGTAGAATGAGTCGAACACGCTAAGAGAGTGTGAACGGTAGAATGAGTCGAACACGCTAAGAAGGTGTGAACGGTAGAATGAGTCGAACACGCTAAGAGAGTGTGAACGGTAGAATGAGTCGAACACGCTAAGAGAGTGTGATCGGTAGAATGAGTCGAACACGCTAAGAAGGTGTGAACGGTAGAATGAGTCGAACACGCTAAGAAGGTGTGATCGGTAGAATGAGTCGAACACGCTAAGAGAGTGTGATCGGTAGAATGAGTCGAACACGCTAAGAAGGTGTGATCGGTAGCATGAGTCGAACACGCTAAGAAGGTGTGATCGGTAGAATGTGTCGAACATGGTAAGAAGGTGCGATCGGTAGAATGAGTCGAACACGCTAAGATGGAGCGATGCTAAAGTCGCAGTATATAGCATGCACTACAGTAGAAGGAGACTACAAATTAAGAATGAGCAATGCCACAGGCACAGCACTGACCTGACCTACAATAGAAGCAGACGACACGTCTAGGAGAAGCACTACTGTTGGCACTACAGTAACTGGTACTTCGGTAGACTATACATTGTTATTTCTGCCTTGTTATCTATTCGTTAGGTATGTAAGACAGTAAATACAAGAAAAGCATTGATGCGAAGCATCAAAGGGCGACGCAACAGTGAAAAATAATATTTATTAGAAATTTAGATATGACTGATTTAAATTATAAATTAAACATTAAAATCACTGTAATAATTTAATTCTGGTATATAATGCTACTTATATATACAACTGCAATCCTAAAAAAGGGACAAACATGTCTTCATTAACAAGTATAACCGTCAGATGTACACTAGTGTTTTGAAATTTAAGAAGTAAAAATACCTCCTCTGCGTGAACATTTCTTATTGATCAATATTTTTGTCTGTTTAAATTTTTGTTTGTTATATTTAATGTAAAAACAAAGAAGAAAAAAGTCACAGAAAAAAAAATTGATTGCAATGGGATTCGATCTCTGGAGATAGTTAACATCAGGACAAGTCCATAACCACTGCACTTTTCCACGATTGTCATCTGTGTGTGAGTAAAATTGATTTTTTTCATAACGTGTCACTACAGACCCTATCGATCTATTTTTTTAGAAATAGAGAAAATAATAAATTTTAAACAAATAACCTATAGTTTTCATAAGTTTTATAAACATATTAAGGATTACGGACCCTGAAATGCATGTTGAAAATTGGTAATCGTCGTTACTATTTCTTGTTAAGCATTCTATAAGACATATCAAAATAAAGTTTAGACAACTTTTACCAACTTAAACAAGAGATATGCAAATTTTAAGATTGTACCCCTCGTTTCGGATATGACCTGAAAGATTACAACAACTGACGACACAAAATGCTCTATAATTTTGCCAAATTAATAAATAAATTACTTGGATTTATTCTATAAGAAAAAAGGCAAAATAGATTTTTATGAACAACATCCTAAAACACAAGTGATTTTTTTTCTGTTTATTTTCAAATGTGTGATTTTCCAGCTAAAATTTCTATAAACAATTATCCCAAGAAACCTATATATAAATCATCTACACTGTTTAAGTGACAAAATATAAAAAAAAGAATAATTTCTACCACATAGTTATTTCACAACATACTGGTTTATGACTATGGTGTCAAGTTTCAGGGGAGTTAATCAAACACAAATATGTAGAAAGTATTTAGCTTTCTTCACAAACATAAACTTACGCCTTTTTTAAAACTTAAACAATGAAATTATTTGAAAAAAAAGTTAGAAACTTATTTCCTCTCAAATTTTAAATGCTAACAATAACAGGAGTATTGTCAGAGAATGTGGCAAATGGTCCCTGCTGCAGCTTTGATGCTGGATAATTGGATATAACTAAAAAAAGTCATAAAATCAAGAGTTCCTGTGCACTGCATTAAGTAAATTACTGTGTACTTTTTTCTGAAAGAAATAAGCTAGGTTAAGCACTAAAGTATCAAGTGTTCTTTTAGTGTTTGTAACACGAGGTTGTCCTTCACTATTTTTCGATGTAAAGGTAGAATGCAGTCCATCCTCTCCATCTTGTGTGTATATTATCCAGAGATGTTCCAGGTTGAGTCCATATGATGCTAGATGTTCTTCTGTTGGCATGTCTGGCTACCAGACATGTAAATGATTGAAGATTTTTTGTCTTTTCCTAAGGCGACAGAAGATGATTGTACAATCCTTTTACAGAACAAGATAATTTGAGAACATCTGGAAATAATGTGCATGAATGCTGGAAGAGTTTCACCAAAGTGTGCACATCTTCCACAACATCATGTGCATTGTACTGAATGCACAAAATATCACGTGCCAGACCTTCTTGTTTGTAGCTACCTCTGTTAGCGTATGTCTTACGAAACAAGGATAATGAATCCACACAACCAGCAACACTTGCAAAAAAAGTCGTCCAAATTGTTAATATTTGACACTGCTGACAGAAGGATAGAGAAGTCAAACTTCCTGAGATTGTGTGCCACTAACGCAACTTGATCAAAACTTTTCAGCCACTTAACAAACTTGTCAACAACACATTGTCTACTAACAGTTACTAACTGTAGCCCCATTTACATACGTAACACCATCTGCAACACTTATTCCAGTTGTCTGTTGCACTCCATGCAAAGTAGGTTCCTTTAGCAGCACATGCGTGGAAAACTCACTACCACTATCATTCTCTCTGGCAGCCATCTGTGTTATATGCGGCTTTCTTCCATTATGAACTGAAAGCATAAATAAAATTAGCCTTATCATCTCAGATCTCAGTCAAAACATATTATTTTACATTTTATCGCTGCATCATTTATACGTCTGTGGTTTTTAAGAGAGGCGTATGTGTCTGATTTATATAATTACGTAGAGTACGCATATATATATATATATATATATATATATATATATATATATATATATATATATATATATATATATATATATATATATATATATATATATATATATATATACAAACATACCAACTACTACAACTACTACTACTACTACCACTACTACTGCTTCTACTACTACTACTATTACTACAACTACGGCTACTACTACTACTACCACTATATTGCTACTACTACTACTACCATTGCTACTACTTCATCTACTACTACTACTACTACTACTGCTGCTGCTACTACTACTACTAAATAATATTATTATTTTTTATTATTATTATAATTATAATTATTATTATTATTATTATTATTATTATTATCATTATTATTATTACTACTACTTCTAATACTACATTTATTATTGTTATTATTGTCATCATTATTATTTATATCATCATTATTATTATTATTACTATTATTCATAGCACTTTAATTATTATCCTTATTATTATTATTATTAAAATTATAATAATAATAATTATTATTATTATCATTATTTTTATTATTATAATTATTATTATTATTATTATTAAGATATATTATTAAGGATATATATTTTTAAACTGACACTATTCGACTTCCGTGGGGTTATGATAGATAATACAAACCTTACATTGTTTTTCCCTGATCTTACCCTGGCATTATTATTATTATTATTATTATTATTATTATTATTATCATTATCATTATCATTATCATTATTATTATTATTATTATTATTATTATTATTATTATTATTTATAGCACTTCAATTATCATCATCATTATTATTATTATTATTATTATTATTATTATTATTATTATTAAGATATATTATTTAAGATATATATCTTTAAACTGACACTATTCGACTTTCGTTAGGTTATGATAGATAATATAAATCTTGCATTGTTTTTCCCTGATCTTACCCTGGCGTATTTTAATACTGTTGTGGTGAAACTGCGTTAACAAAAAAGGAATTTATTCCTTTTTACAGCAAGGTTTTGACACATGATATGGACCGCCATGCATAACTGATGATATTTTCCATATCTAATTGTAGGATCGTTTTCATTCTCTTTCTGGTGGGTGTACAATTTTCAGTTTGAAGTAATATCAGTTAAACTGGTTTAATTTATATCAACATTGATAAGGACAACTGAAATTGTCATTATTGATAATAGCGGCATGCAATTATTTGATAATTTAGCGGTGTTTAATTTTGCGGCATGTACTTGTTTGATAATAGCGGCATTTAATCATTTGAAAACGGCAAGTCATTGATTGTTTGATGACAGCGACATTTATTTTTTTATGGTTGCGGTTGAACATTTAAGTAAGCCGGCTAAGATATTATTGTTGTTGTTGTTGCTGTTGTTTTTATTATAATCATTATTATCATCATCATAATCATCATCATCATCATCATCATCATCATCATTATTATCATTATTATTGTAATTGTTAATTCAATTCAATTCAATATCTTTGTTTCCTCCAAACTTGGAGATAATTAATATATATATATATATATATATATATATATATATATATATGTATATATATATATATATATATATATATATATATATATATATATATATATATATATATATATATATATATAGTGAACATGTTATACTGACAAGAGAAAGAAAGAAAAAAGGTCAAAGGTGAGAAGAATGCACATGTATAGAACAGCGTGAACTGGCATACATGGTTAAATATACATGTGTATATAAAAATGCCCTACAATCTATTAGTATATCAAGCAAAAGGAAGTTCAAGGCAAATACTTCGGTTTGTGATCGTTCTTTGTGTTAAGTTAAAGATGTCTATGCATCTTTATTTTCAAAGTTGAAGATCGATCACACAATCATTGGACTTAGGTTCTTCAATTCCATCTTCACATGAACAGGATGCTACAACCATTTATTCGTCTCTGGTCATGTTGGTTCATGTTTCAGAAAGTTAATTTTATTTATAGTCAACCATTTTTGTGTAGTTTTTCAAATTGAAATTATACCATATTCTTTTCTAAACACTATGTGGACATTGTTTTTCAATGACGTCTCTACTTTTGTCATAACTTATAGAAAATATCAGCGCTTGGAAATTTTGTATTCAAGTAGGTCGTTTTTCGTTTCATTGCTTTCATTTGAGAAACTCGTCAGGAAGTGCGAGGTTAGAGCTCTGTAAAACCGGTATAAGCACCCCAGTCGGTCCATATTGCCGATTGACCATTCCAAGGCGGAAACTGTCGGGTTTGCTCTTTTCGTTAAATGACTCATCACAAATTTGTTCTTACTTTTCGCTTGGCTTGCATGTGAAATACCTTTGTTCTGTGCCTTTTCGGAGTTTGGTATATGTTGCAATGCTCATAGGACTTTGTCATATACATGTATTCTTATTCATGATCACAACAATGTTACTTGTGCAGTGTGGCGGTCGTAAAAAATCTCCCCGTGCATGTAATCTATGTTGTCATTTAATTCATCCTATAAGGATTGTTACGTGCATTTCCTTTGATGGACATTGGACTTTGGTTCTTTAATTCCATCTTCACATGAACAGGATGCTACAACCATTTATTCTTCTCTGGTCATGTTTGTTCATGATTCAGAAAGTTAATTTTATATATAATCAACCATTTGTGTGTAGTTTTTTCAAATCGAATTAATACCCTATTCTTTTTCAAACACTATGTGGACATTTTTTTTTCCAATGACGTCACTACTTTTATCTTAATTTATAGAAAATATCAGCGCTTGGGCATTTTGTATTCAAATAGATCGTTTTTCTTTTCATTGCTTTTATTTGAGAAACTCGTCAGGAAGTGCGAGGTTAGAGCTCTGTAAAACCGGTTTAAGCACCCCAGTCGGTCCATATTGCCGACTGACCGTTCCAAGGTGGTAACTGTCGGGTTTGCTCTTTTCGTTAAATGACTCATCACAAATTTGTTCTTACTTTTCGCATGGCTTGCATGTGAAATACCTTTGTTCTGTGCCTTTTCGGAGTTTGGTATATGTTGCAATGCTCATGAGACTTTGTCATATATTCTTAACAGGAACACATCTGTGTTCGCAATGCTGACAAGCCAGAACAAAACAGATGCACCAAGTTGTCCGTGTGTGCCTTTAGTGTGGAATGCTCCTTACAAAACAGAAAAAACAATTCTGGTAGGATGAAATTACTGACAACGTAGATTATACGTGCGCTGGTATATTTTTTACGACAGACTTTTAAACAGTTTATTCTACGGTCGATAATTACAAAGTTCCTCAAAGTAAACAGTTTATTCTACGGTCGATGATTACAACGTGCCTCAAAGTAAACAGTTTATTCTACGGTTGATAATTAAAACGTGCCTCAAAGTAAACAGTTTATTCTCCGGTCGATAATTACAACGTGCCTCAAAGTAAACAGTTTATTCTCCGCTTGATAATTAAAACGTGCCTCAAAGTAAACAGTTTATTCTACGGTCGATAATTAGAACGTGCCTCAAAGTAAACAGTTTATTCTCCGGTTGATAATTAAAACGTGCCTCAAAGTAAACAGTTTATTCTACGGTCGATAATTAGAACGTGCCTCAAAGTAAACAGTTTATTCTCCGGTTGATAATTAGAACGTGCCTCAAAGTAAATAGTTTATTCTACGGCCGATAATTACAACGTGCCTCAAAGTAAACAGTTTATTCTACGGTCGATAATTAGAACGTGCTTAAAAGTAAACAGTTTATTCTACGGTCGATAATTACAACGTGCCTCAAAGTAAACAGTTTATTCTACGGCCGATAATTAGAACGTGCCTCAAAGTAAACAGTTTATTCTACGGTCGATAATTAAAACGTGCCTCAAAGTAAACAGTTTATTCTACGGCCGATAATTAGAACGTTCCTAAAAGTAAACAGTTTATTCTACGGTTGATAATTAAAACGTGCCTCAAAGTAAACAGTTTATTCTACGGTCGATAATTAGAACGTGCCTCAAAGTAAACAGTTTATTCTACGGTCGATAATTACAACGTGCCTCAAAGTAAACAGTTTTATACATACGTATCTACATTCGATAATTACAACAAATAGAGTAAACAATTATCCTGACACCAAATTTCAAGCGATAATAACTTATAAGCTAGGTTTTATTATGTTAACAGTAAGCCCGTTCGTTTGAAAAACAAGTTGCATTTCCTAGCAAGAGTGCTTTTTATATTAAAACCGTAAAAAAATGCAATATGAAAACCATTGAAACGGCCAAATGGAAATGTCCATTTTTGGGACCTAAAATATGTTTTAGGTTAAAGGCAAACTAACGAATAGACGCTCGATAGTTTATTTGATAATAATATGCAAATATTATACAAAAATACAATGTACCTATTGCACAATCGGTAAAGACTGTCAATGTCATTTCTCGTCTATGGCATGACTAAAGAGATAATAGGTCACAATGTAGTCTGGTTCCCAGCGTACTGTCCTACGCAATAGTACGTCTGGCTTACAATGGCGGCCTCCGCTGTATTGGAAAATAACACGGTAATGTTTGGTGTTATAACCTTTGCAAGTGTGCCAAGAAGTTAAGACTCTATAATTAAGTATTGTAAAGACATTATTGTAAAAACATCGACACTATTCTACTAACAAATTTCTAGAAAGAGGTAATGTACCATTTAAAATTGCTTATTGTAATCGCTTATATGAACTAAGTTATGATCATAATAAAAACATCTTTCGAATGGCACAGCGATAAATTATAACTCGTGCTTCGCTAAATGTGTCTGTAAACTTACATTGGCGGTCGCCATTTTCAGTCTGTGCCCGACCCGATAACGTAGTGAAAGGGGAAGGAACTCCAGACTAGTCACAATGTAACTGTGTCTGTTCAGAAAGCAAGGCTAGTGTCCTCAATCATCATCAAATTATTGGCGAAAAGCTTCCTTCAGTGGATTACACCAGTAATACAACTAAATCATGGTGTAATGTTAGATTAAACCGTGGATATTCTCATTGCTTGCGTATTTCTTCTCTCAGACTGGACCATTGTTGAAGTCCTCCACCGAAAAAAACCACGTATGCTCGTTACAAGCTCTTTGAAACCTTTCTTAAACAACTCACCGAAGTGAAAATAAAACATAAAGTTGAAGGTGAAGGCAGCAAATAATAACGCAAACATAAAAGCCTCAATGAGTTTAAGTCGAGGGAGCATCTTCGAATCGATGTTTGAGGACGTCATCCCTGCGCACACAGCAAATATTGTGAAAGGTAAGGTAGTACAGAAAAAGAATGTTGTCAATGCAATCAGCATTTTCGAAAGTGAATGAGACTTTCTGTCTCTCTCAGTCTGAAGTGATGTCGTGGGCATTATTCTGTTTCTTCTCAGTATGCCTTGTGCTATCAGAAGGTTTCCGACACATATGATCGCTAGAGGAATAAGACTGAAAAACACTAGCACAAATATGTTCCAGAAACCTTGACGGAATGTCTTGTAGTAGGAGGAGGTTTCGACGCATTTATGAGCTAAGCCATCTTCAGTTTCGATCAGATGATATCCGAACAGCAAATGTCCAGACAGTAGCGAAACTAACAAAACAATAGAGATACTTACAATGCATGCTTTTTTTCGGGTGCAGTTATTGTGCGAATAAGTCGGAAATCGTACCATTAAGACCCGTTCTATGGTCAAAGAAACTACCAACCAGGAGGAGACACCACCTGTTGTAAAAGCGATCCACTTCGTAAATAAACAGTTAAAAGACGAAGCATATCGGATGTCGAAGTTGAAAACCCTAATCGATGCGTTACGCAGTACTGACGTGCATAAGAACGTCACGTCAGAGATAGCGAGGAAAAGGAGGAAAATTGACGTTGAATGCTTCCTGAGTGACCTCCGAGAAAGAACAAGTATGTTGATGAAGTTGCCACAAATACCAATGACCAGGAAGATTGGTGGAATGGTGACCCAGATTGCAAAAGCAAAATAACATTCCCATTCATTTTTCTGTGTGCAGTTTAATCCAGTCATTAACACATCTAATAATGTTCCATTTGACATATTTTTATTATAATACAAACTTATTGTCAGCTATTAAATTAGAAGCGTCCTGTATTTGTAGTCTACATAACCATGGGCCTCGTGTGTTGCATTTTTGTAAAGGAAGTATCACAGAATGCCAGCCTTCTGGTTCCAAAGTCTCTGTCCAATAATAAGTCACCAGCTTTATTACGGGAATTCACTTCATTCACTGCCGTATCATATTTTAATGAACCTTAACGATATGTTCTAAAGCAATGTATCACATTATACTTAGCACAATCATAAATTAAATATTTCCGTTAGAGTTAATGGTCCTTTTTCAGAAAAATCAATTTCACAAATGGATTTTTCATAAAAAATTAATATTTTCTCCAGAAGACATATGAACTATTTATCCGCTACTTACCCTGCAACATACTACAGTGTTACAAAGTGTCTGCATCCAGAATTTATTTTAATAATCGTATCTTGTTGTTTTAAATGGCATAAAATCAACGATGTTTGCTAAAGCTTACTAACAATGTTTTCGCAGCATTGTGATAAAGGTATCTCTGATATGTTTACAACGTCACTTAATCTGATTAAATAAAAATGTTCAACATTATGCGTAGCAATATTTTGACAATGGTATTATTTAATATTGCATGCCCAATCCTTATTTTTATCCTATGGAATTCACTAATTGTGTCCCACATACGGCACAGTACAAATGTAAAATAGTAATTCGTATATAGTTTCATTATTCACTGCATTCTTCAAAACAGGTTCACCATAAATTCGTTCACTTCCGACAATGATGTAATAATGATGTTCAGATTTCATGCAAAGGTCACAAACATTGTTTCTATATTTTCTGTATCTTCTCGTAATTTCATTATCATGCAAAGACAAACTCTGAATAAATTCTCCATTTACTTATTTTTTTTTTTTTTTTTATCCGAAAGTGAAGAATTCCAGTAAAACAAACTCTCATTTTCATTATGCTATACTGAAAAAAAATCGGATCGAGTAAACACACAACGTTGTTTCCACAAAATTTGATAGAGAAAGTCTTACAAATCTTTAAAATCTTCAAAACAGTGTTGTCTTCACAATCTATACTGCATGACAGTTAAAGTGATCAGTGTTGTTTCCAGCAACATGACCGGTAGGATTCTACGACAGATGAATAGTGTCAGTTAAACAACATTTTGTATCTCAAAATATACATGCTATCTTGTAAAGTGAGATATCTTGACCTTATTTACGAGATAATTATCGTGTAATGTCTATATTTGATGACGTATTAGCAAGAAATGTATCATGCAATAACGAAACATACTCTGGCGACTTTTTTATGTTGTTTGTGTCAGATGTTCACTTTCTGGACCATTGATTTCTAATTTTGAAACATGTGTATATGGTTAATACATTAATAATAATAACTTGTATAAAAGACTGAAAAACTGTTCTGAAATTGTGTTACTTTATGTTTGTGGTTAAGTATTTGGATACCATATTTTCAGCCACCAACAGCCACCCCGTCCTTAAATCTCAATTGTCCAATCGTCCTTTCTACATCCGCACTTCTCGCTATTGCTTTCGTTTTCTCTAATCATCTCTCATTTGTTAGCATACGATAGGAACATTACGTTATTAATATTTATGTCTTTTTTAATAAAGGTTATCTTTACAGAAAACAACATTGTTCTCTTTTGTATATATTTTATCGAAAAATTAAGGAATTGTATCGTCATTTCGATGTCATTTTATCAAGTATAGAAATAGAGGCAGAAGAAGAAACTCCTTGCCGAGTGATACGTGACATTATCTTTTTCAACGCCGTCCTTGTATTCTGGTTAACTTACTTTCCGTCTTATCACATGGTATCCAGCTAAAATACTTACTTTGGGTTTCCTTTCACCCGTTATAGAATCATTTTGAAACTGTAATTCGAGTTTGATGTTTTGTTGTTATGAATCTATTCGCACGCGTGTGACGACATCAAGAGTAAAACTGTTTGAGCTTCATAAAACATGTTGATAAAACTCAAATTACGTGAATTATGACCAAAATATCCATGACTTCGTAGTTGGTATCGCCATAAAGCCAAACGGATTTATTTTATTCAGTTCTTAGCTATTAAATTATACATTGTTCATTAGGGAAGAGCAAAAAGTCCTATAACACTATTGTCAGTCTGAATGTTACACGTGTACCTATATTCTCTCTTTGGAACACAAAGTGCTTGCAAGTTCCTCCTGGCAATGCGAGACAGATAAATGACAAAGTTTTCAAAGAAATTTAGGTCACTAATGTGGACTATTGATATTCATATAAAAGACTTTAGGGATCAATCAATCCTATCACATTTCATTTGATCGCTGCAAGTTGAGTGTCACTTTTAAACTGAAAATATACACGATCTGACGACTTCTAGTGCTTCCTTTGTGGCATGAAATTTAATCGTGCAATAGGAGTAGTCTATCTGGATGCGAGTAATATGTCTCTTGTCTAGTGATAGGACAACATTTTATAAATTCTGGTATTTCATATTTTACATTTCCAGATGTTTTCACAATGGTGACTGGTAAAGCAAATGTTGCTATGGCAAGCTTTATATATTTGAAGGTGGTATCCGACAGTTTGGATCATCTCTCTCTCTCTGTCTCTCTGTCTCTCTCTCTCTCTGTCTGTCTCTCTCTCTCTGTGTCTCTCTGTCTCTGTCTCTCTCTCTGTTTCTGTCCTCTCTCTCTCTCTCTCTCTCTCTCTCTCTCTCTCTCTCTCTCTCTCTCACTCTCTCTATCTCCCTTTCTCTCTCTATCGCACACACATGCAACCAAATAAATTGTTGTTACGTGAAAAAAGATTCTAGGTAATGCTGTTTATTGTTGTCCTATATCTATGTAGAAAAAAAAGCATAACATCACACTCGCCATTACAAACACATAATTATTTCCTATCTAAGCCACGCCGCACAGCTAGCTATTTTTAAACTAAAACAACACATGACCACATGCCTTTAAAATAACATTATATTATCATCTGGGCATTATGCTCTGACGTCAATGTCTATTTCTAGTGGAAATTCCTACCGTTCTTATTTATAGATTTGGAAAAAGTGATCACATCGAGCAATTTATTTAACGACTTGTACTTTCCAAAACATGTATTTGATATTGGCAAACTGCTTTAATGTCCGAGGTGAGGGGATGATAGAACGAACTATTGCCTTGCTACAAGGCAGTGTTATCACGTGATCATTTAAATGGTAATGGCGATATAAGTTTGTTCTAACGAAATCTATTTCAAGATAATGGCACTATTCGTCTACCGTATGGTTCTGACAGAAATGTATCTTTTTTCAGCATCGCACTTGATCGTTTTCTGATGGTATGGTAGAAGCTAATGTCGTGAAACGGCCGTACCCATTAAAAGGAAATTAATGTGACAGATGATATGAAAATCGTGAATAACGTTTACTCTATCTTAAGCTAATTGCTAGCTCACCTTTTTTTCTCTGTCTCTGATAAATAAAAATTGTCAATCTGGATAAAAACATCGGTTTAATAATACGTCAACATTTACAAAAAGAGAAGGTTTAATGGTTTTATAAAAGTGACATCGACCACTTTTATTTAATCAAAATCGAAATCTTTGATGAAAAACGAGATTTACTTGTTCGATAATAACGGCATGGAACTGTTTAAAAAAACTGTTTCATCAAATTATTGGGTAATAGCGGCATTGGCTTGTGATAGCAATATCAAGTTGTTTCGTGATTGAGGTTTTGATTGATAATGAACACAACAAGGGTGAAAATGCCAGCGGTGCTCAGTTACATTGTGGCTATAATTTGGATACTATATCTATATCGTATTTGTGTGTGTGTTTGTGTATGTGTTTGTGTGTGTGTGTGTATGTGTGTGTGTGTGTGTGTGTGTGTGTGTGTGTGTGTGGTGTGTTTGAGTGTGCGGTGTTGTAGTGTTTGTGTGTAGTGTGTGGTGTGTCTGTGTGTGTTTGTGTGGTATGTGTGTGGTGTACATGTATGTGTGGTTTGTGTGTGTGGTGTGTGTTTGGTGTGTGTGTTTGTGTGTGTGGTGTGTGTGTAGTGTGTGTGGTGTGTGGTGTGTGTGGTGTGTGTGTGTGTAGTGTAGTGTGTGTAGTTGTGTGGTGTGTGTAGTGTGGTGGTTGTGTTCTGTGTAGTGTTATGTGTGGTATTGTGTGTGGTGTACAATTGTATGTGGTGGGTTTGTGTGTGTGGTGTGGTGTTTGTGTGTGTGTTTGTGGTGTGTGGTGTGTGTGTTAGTTGTGTCTCTGTGTGTTGTGTGGTCTAGTGGTGGTGGGTGTGGGTATGTGTTGGTGTGGTATGTTGGTGCGGGTGTGTGTGTGTGGTATGTGTGTTGTGTGTGGATTGCGTGATGTGTGTGATATGTGTGTAGTGTGTGTGGTGTGTGAGTGTGTGTGGTGTGTATAGTGTGTGTGTGTGGTGTGTGTTTGGTGTGTGTGGTGTGTAGTGTGTGGGGGTTTTGTGGTGTGTGTGTCGTGTGTGCTGTGTGTGTGGTGTATTAGTGGTGTGTGGTGTGTGTGGTGTATGTGTGGTGTGTGTGTGATGTGTGTCTTGTGTGTGTGGTGTGTGTGTGTGTGTGGTGTGCGTGTTGGTGTGGTTTCTGAGACCGCAAATAATATTGAAATTTAATGCACTATCCTAATTCATGTTGATACTTGTTTGTGAAATTAATAATGTTAAGAGATTGCAGTTATTTAATTATTTTAATGAAACAGGATTGTGAAGTCTACACAAGTTATAATAAAAGTATTATTAGTACTACTACTGCCACTGCTACTTCTAGGCGTCACCCCAGATGGTGTAAACCCATTGACATCTATAAACATTTACAGTAAAATAGTAAAACCAATCGCACTATATGGCTGCGAATTATGGTGCAATTTACCACTATCTTGCACGACAATTATTAACAGATTCCAACATTTTGTAGTGAAAAAGATACAAGGGTTTCAACCTCGTACCAGGTCTGACATGGCCGAAGCAATGGTCGGTTTGCACAAACTAACTTGCGACATTTCTGTTAGAAAGCTCACGTTTCTTCATAAAATACTAAGTTTAAACACAAACAGTACATGTAGAAATATCTTCCTTACAAGATACTTGTCATACGTTTCTGAAAAGAACTCTGTTACTCTTGGGTTTATACCCGACATTTGCGGAATAATGCACCATTATGGACTGGACTCATTTGTTAACAGTGTTCTTATTAATCCTACAAGCCTGCCGACAAAATACGCATGGAAGCAGCTTGTCAAGAGACTAGTGTATTCACTAGATGAAAAACAATGGTACAGACGAATATCGCTATCAGACGAATTTGATTACTTTAAAAAATTGTATCCCAGGGTGCAACAGTCCATTGTTTATATTGTATGTAAGTACAGCTGCACAAGAGCTATTATGAAAACTGTTTCACAGGCGTGGTGTGAACCCACACAGAAGGAAGTGACTGAGTGTAAAAAGTGCCTTAAGCTGTATAATAATCGACTAGTTCATAGTATCAGTGAATGTGACTCAACAGAACAGTTACGGAGAGCCTTTCTACAACATACTTTGTGGAACTTTGGAATAGATTTTGTTTCGCAACTGATCTCCCAGGACAATGTAAACTTTTCACTTCGACTACTGGGAGCTCCTATCGTACCGTTCATAGAAAAGACAGTCAATGACGAATTCTTACATAGATCGTTCCGTTTCGTTCATGACTGCATAATTATGCATTCAGAAACACTAATTTAACGCACTATGTTCGTGACAATAATGTGTATAAGGCTTGGAAATAACAATTGATGTGCTATGAACTCTCAAATATTTGTTTGCTAAATGTTCCAAATAGAACGATTTAAAAATAAAAAATTGTAAGCATGCATACTAGTGACACTTGTAGACAGTTGTACATCCTCATATATAAAACTTTTATTATCTAATTGCCATTATTTGTAATAATATGTTTGTATATATGTGTTTATTCCACGTTGTATATATTATGTCAAATCTCCAATAATGGAGGAAATAAAGATTGATTGATACTACTATTACTGCTGCTATTACTATTTCTGCTACTACTAGTGCTACAACTACTATTACTTCTAATACTGCCGCTACTACTACAGCTGCTGTTACTACTACTGCTGCTGCTTCTACTACTACTACTACTACTATTACTACTACTACTACTACTACTACTACTACTGCTGCTGCTTCTACTACTACTACTTCTACTACTACAACTGCTGCTGCTGCTGCTTCTACTATTACTACTACTACTACTTCTGCTGCTGCTGCTTCTACTACTACTACTACTACTGCTGCTGCTGCTGCTAGTACTACTACTGCTTCTGTTACTACTACGGCTGCTACTACGACTACTGCTACTGCTTCCGCTACTTGTACTGCTGCTACTACTGCTGCTGCTACTACTACTACTACTACTACTTCTACTACTACTGCTCCTACAACAACTACTACTACTAATGCTGTTACTGATGCTACCACTACTACTACTACTTCTACTACTTCTACTACTACTGCTACTACTACTACTACTATTACTACTTACTACTACTACTACTACTACTACTACTACTGCTACCACTACTACTACTACTACTACTACTACTACTACTACTACTACTTCTACTACTTCTACTACTACTACTACTACTACTACTACTACTACTACTACTACTACTACTATTACTACTTACTACTACTACTGCTACTATTATTACTACTACTACTACTTTTACTGCTACCACTACTACTTCTACTACTACTACTACTACTACTGCTACCACTACTACTACTACTACTACTACTACTACTACTACTTCTACTACTACTACTACTACTACTACTACTACTACTACTACTACTACTACTATTACTACTTACTACTACTACTGCTACTATTATTACTACTACTACTACTTTTACTGCTACCACTACTACTTCTACTACTACTTCTACTACTTCTACTACTACTACTCTTACTACAACTGGCACTGCTGCTGCTACTTCTGCTTCTACCACTACCACTACTTTTACTACTATTACTACTGCTACTAACTACTAGTACTACTACTGTTTGGTGTGTTTGTGGTGTGTGTGGTGTGTAGTGTGTGTGTGGTGTGTGTGTGGTGTGTTTGTGGTGTGTGTGTGGTAGTACTTATACTACTGGTAGTACTAGTACTATTTTTATTATTATTAGAATGTTATGTTTTAAATCGATATGTTTTCTTAAGCTTTAATTGTACTCTGTTAAACCCGTTAAGGCACCTAAGTCGGATATTTTGCCGACTTCCTGTTATTTAAATGTATTGTCTCATTTTTTTATGTTTATTTTAATTTTTACTTTTTATTTCATATTTTTTTTTTTAAATCACTTTTGCACGCACAACAAACACGTGTTTATCTGGGTTTGTTGCGTTGTCGGATGTTAGTATGTGGCCTTGTCATATTTTCTAACATTTGTGTTATTTTACAAGGACCTTTAAATGACACTCGTAAAATGTATAAAATATGTTGTTGTTGTTGTCGTCGTCGTTATTTGTATAGCATTTATATAAATAAAACACCCACGTTATTTCTAAATGACTTGTTCACCAAAGTTTAGCCCGTGAAATATGATCTTTTGTTGTTTCATATACTTTACAACAACGCTACATCTTAATTTATAATAATCTCAATGACTGCCTAACACAAAATAATGATAATTTTTAGCAATAATAACGATATAACTCTAAATTACACTGACTATTTTAGAACTAAAGTTGTGTTCACTTTCTGACCCTTATCTGTCTTGTTCTCGAAGAAGTCTGCTCAGGTCTTCAAAGATCTCTGACTCTTATAATAATGCAGATTAAAGCAGTATAAAATTCCTATGACCTTTCAATTACCCTGTAAGACAATGATCTTATTCAAAATTATTCATATGTATATGTATACTTGATACATGTCTAAATAGAGGTCTCACCTCGACGTAATACATGACGTGCAATGTGGAATGCCATAAACCGGTTTAAGCACCCGAGTCGTTCCTATTTCCGACAGACGTTGCAAAGATTTTATCTATGTAGTGTCTCCTCTTAGCGATTTGTCACTTTTACGTTTAAACTTGCATTACTTTATAATCCTTCTTTGGTGGTTTATCTCTAAATCATATAAATTATTTCTGCGACAAACTTTTATTATGCGCATATTAACAGATATACCACTTCCCTTACCCCATTTGAATACAGTGGGACATACATGCATTCATTTTATTATGAATATAAAACAGTATGTGCACGAAGAACTTGTGACTGTCTCTTCACCGACACTTATTAGAACTACTTTTAAAGGTGGTATGAGACAGTTTACCTATGTCAAATACATGTAGCAGTATTTTTCCTCGGTTTCTGTGAATGTATGCAAAATTTCTTTGTAAAACCTTAATTTAAATAAAGACACTACCTATATTTTAAGACAGTTAAATGCCAAAGTAATTCATTTAATATTCATTCTTTCCTAATCTATAAATAATCACGGTAAGTTATCACGTGGTTTTCTTAGCTTAAAAATAGCTATCTTTGCAGCGTGGCTCAGATAGGAAATACCTGTTTGCAACGATGTGTGGGAGATATTTGAATTAATGTTCACACAGATCTAGGGCATGTATGAACATCATTTTACAGGACATTTCAGGTACTAATGACTTGTAATGTCATTTGAGAAAAAAATGGTTTAAACCACCTTTAATGGGAACATGTACAATTTATTGAAGGACAAAGTAACAGCGTATTTTATTTATCAACTTTAAATGGCAAGTACTGTATAAATCAGCATGTCGGAAAAAGCCGGAATTTAGGGAACATACAACAAATTTTGGAACGATAACCGCTTTATAAAATAGCATCGATTCTTCCTTTTTGACATTTTTATCGAAATCTATACAGTTTTTGTAAACGAATATGTTTGGTGATAATGCTTTAAAGGGAACGCTGGCATAAACCTGTAGTCAATAAATCATAATTATTGTAAAAAACGATAACTGTTCGGTTTTTGTTGTTGTTGTTGTTGTTTTTTTGTTTTTTGTCGTGGTTGTTATTCTCTTAATTAACAAATATATGCAAGTCTAAACAATTGACAAATCGACTTCGCGCCGCTTGCTTGAGCCCGTCATAGTAGTATGTCACATGACTTCTATTAAGTCAATAATGTCAGGTATCACAGTAAACTATTTTGTTTCGAGATGCACTAGGGACAGAAGTCAGTGTACATTTGGGTACACTAAGTATGCGGTATAGTCTCTAGAGCGGTTATTTAACACTAAGCATTTTTTCCAAGCCCCGCAGTTGTGCATACGCCAAGATGTGTCTAATATATTACGCGTACTATGGGTTAAGGGCCATTCACACAGCCGATCACGCACGAATCACTCACAAATCTCGCACAGATTGCGTTTGTGCGTGCTGGTGCGTCGAGAAATTGACCAAATTTTCGGGGTGACGGGGATAGAAATCACTGACGAATCACGCATGAATCACGCATGAACAGCGCACGTATTATTTACAATCACTGACGAATCATTGACATATCGCGCACATCGACGCATACGAGCAAATACGGTGCAGTATTCCACGAACATTCGACGCACGCCCGACGCATAAATCACTGACGGAGCGCGTCCAAACACGCACGCTTCGCGAACGTTCCACGTACAAGCACGGATGTCAGTGGTATGAACGTGATACGTGCGCGGTTCATGCGTGATATGAAGGTGGGGCGTCAGTGGACGGACGTGGACGTGCGCGGTTTCGAACTAGTTCCGACGCATAAGCACTGACGGCCGACGCGTGTCCCGCGCATAGTCACGCATACTCGACGCATAAACTACGCACGCTGACTCGTGAATAACGCACGCCGACGCACAGTTGTGCGTCGGAAAATTTTTGAACCGTTCAAAACTCAAAATCACGCACAAACCGCCTTCGACGCACATCCACTTACAATCACTGATGGTCCACGTTCGTTCCACAGACGAATTACGTATACGACGCACGCTCCGCGCAGAAACGAAAATCTGTACGTAATTCGTGCGTGATTCATGCGTTTTCGCTGTGTGACTGGCCCCTTAGCGACATTGTGACACAGTGTAAAATTAAACAAAGTGTCGATATGTTTTGAGTCTGGCGATATTCGTGATGTCACAAACCACGTGGGGTATAGAGAAAATGTCACATGACACGTGGATCCGCTGTGACGTTGATGTATTTTCGGCAGGAATTCCAATCCTTATTTATAGATTTGTAAAGAAAAAACATTTGATTTGTTGATTAATGAGTTTTACTGCCCTAAAATGGAGATATTGTTGAATATCGTCAAAGCTTAGCCTAAAGTAACATTGTTTCTGCGGAAGTTATGAACAAATACCCCAAACAGAGGTCAGATATTGTTACAAATATTAATTAGATATAGACAAACTGTTTAACAGAGTAGAGAATAAAATTAGTAAATAAGTAGTCGAGATAATCATAACTGTTCCTAAAATATTATTTTATTTTTATGTAGGGGATGGGGTTTACTACCAAATACTGATAAATGTTATATCGTGGCAGTAGGCCTAATTCTTTTTTTAAGAACATGAGCAAACTACCATTATCCTAACACTCAGAACTGCTGTTGCTTATTTGACATATATGCACGAGAGGATAGCCAAATGTTCGTGGACAAAGTAAATAAAACCAATACCGTTGTCCATGATTTTTTATTTTGTGTTGTTTCGTTTATTTGTTTGTGTATTTGTTGTTTGTCTGTGATTTTGAATTTGTTTGTTTTTGTTTTCATTATGTATACAGTAGACTCCATATTGTATTAACCTTTCCATATCAGTAAGGATGGATCCAGTGGTGGGGATGGGGGTGCATCTCCCCACCCCCACCAACCAGAAAAAAGAGTAGAGTTCTTGAAACACTTACATGTAAGCATTATATAATATTTACCTTGATCAACTTGAATGGATCTTGATTTATACCCTCCCCCGCCCAACCACCACTAAAATCTTATGGATCCGCCCCTGCATATAAGTTTTAAATCTCTACTGGGTTTCAAAAAGCTAGCCTGTGAATACTGTGGGGTTTACATAAATGTACAATAAGGAAAATAAATAAAAATCTTGTTACATAGATCGCTCTCCAAGGGGCAATTTCAAAGAACTAACGTCTAACCTAATAGTACAATCGGAACACCTCGGATAATTCACGAATCATCTCTCGGATGTATGTAGGTAGTCGGATCACCTCGGCCATTTCCCTACATTGGACTTATTTTATAGGTTAGAAGCCACTAAATAATTTTGTTCTATATTCTATAGTGAATCGCGAAAAGATGGAAACAAATTGCACCATGACCAAGTTATGATGGACCCCCATATTGCCATAACCAAATATAGGTGAAACGAGCTATTTATTGTCTATCAGAAAGACCCAGAATTAAGGCAACATTTGCAACTTGTAAGAAGGTTCACCTTCATAGACTGCGCTTACCGCCAAATTGCCAGTCGGTAACCGCCAAATTTCAATGAAATATGTACTACCTGTAAAAGTGGATCAGTCCATTATCGTGCATAGGGGTTGAAGACTTTTGATTTCTTTTAATTCTACATAGTTTAAGCTTCCTTTTGACACCAAAAGATTGAGATTATCTTCAAAATAGGAAATTTAATACCAAAACATAGCAACAGACTGTTACTAAAGAGAAAAAGTCCAATGTCACACATTCTACTTCCGGTCGGTATTTAGTGTAACCACCCATATTTTATGGAACAGAAGGTCAAAACAAAGATGGCAGCTCGGATGACAGCTCACTATAGTACGATGCCAGTTAAACTTCAATTTGTGGCTGCTTCAAATTTAAATCATCCAAGTTTAATTTACTAAGCGCAGCAAACAAAAGAGCTGTCAAACGACGCCATTGTTTATGTATTGTGCGAACTACATTTTAAGGCATATTCTTTCAACTTCCGGCGAACAAAACGATCTTGATTTCTTCAAGTATCATTGCACCAGATACATCCGAGGGACATTCTATACATAGCGTGTGACGTCACTACGTTAAAGTCATCTCTATACTACGACTCGTAACTCACCCAAAATTTGAGATTTGTGCCTACATAAAAAATAGTTCCGCGTAGGAAATACGTTCGATTATAATATTCAGTGAATTAAGATAAATGACTAAGCAACCATATTCAAAGGCCTTATTCTATGTCCAGAAACTTTTAAAGTCTTGATATTTATAGACAAATGGAAAAAATACGATGAGCAAGTTTTGCTACTTTCGCTTTCGTTAAACAGTAATATGTCCATTCTATACATAGCGTGTGACGTCACTACGTTAAAGTCTGGACCGTTTACAAAATTTAGTTCAAAATGTTTGCTTGAAACATATTTTAACTATTAGAATGTATAAAAAAAATACCAAAATAATCTGTTGTAGCCTATACCTCTTCGTACTTGTTTTGTTCATTTAAGCAATCACTTCCGTATTCATAACAGCCATGTTGAAGAACTACTTTAACCACAATACACCGAGTGCATTCACACAGGTCATTTTGACCGTGTGTTGACGCAACGTCCGAGGGATGATTGTCCCGAGGACGGAATTACCCGAGGAGTTCCAATTGGTAATAGCATTGCCAACACGGGTGGGTCTAAAACGCTGACGCGCTAAGCTGACTATATACAACATATATAAGGAAAACACTGAGGCAGGGCTATGATCACTGGATGTGACGAGAAGTATTGTGGTATAACTTAATCAGTTTAATAGACATAGTTGTTTGAATGTGTTTTTATTTGTCAGTAATGTGCAACATTTGTAAAGATGTCGAAAAATATGGCATAGATTTGCGTACTTGTTGCTGAGGAAATGGCAATTGAAATCAGATCTTGGTAGTGTTGAAAAGTGAAGGGGTTCTTTCACTCCTTTTATTGAAAATTATCAATTTTTGTTGGTATATTGCGTCGTTGTTATATGATAAATGTATAAACTCAACTCAACTATTGAGTTGAGTTGAGTGGATAAATGTATAAAGGTAGAAAATGGTGGCAATTTACATTGTTTTGTCTTAATTTTTTGCTTTAAACTTTTCTTTCATAAACATTTCAACAAATGCAAAACTTGATCATTAAAATAGCTTAAAATACGGCTGTGTGCAAGTTATTTAATGACTATTTTTTTTTACTTTAAACAAAAGGGAAATAATTTCATTTCGAGTGCATAACAACTCTGACGACAAAGGATATAATTATAGAAATAAATGTGACGCGGAAATTTCTTATTCTAAATCGCCAGTTTATTGCGTCACATTTCCTGTACAAGGCACAAGAGTCTGCCTGTAATATCGTTTTTAGTGTAATTTTATATGATTTTACTGTTACTGACATATGTTGTTGACCGGTTATTCCCCTATTCCATCCCCAAGCTTGGGTATTGTTGCTGTGTTTTTTTCATTACCTATTTTAATTTTGTTTCCAAACATATGTAGTTAGTTGCGTCACATTCCTTGTGAGTCACACAGGGACCATTTAACTAAAGCAGACGTTTACGGCAACTTTCTGTATTTTCATTTTAATTGACGTTTGTTTTCGATGGGAGATATGCTTATGTCATCCCAAAGCTAGAGTGTTGTTGTTGCCCTGTTCCATTATGGCCACATGTCGAGTTGATGAAAAGGTATTATGTATAGTGTCACATTCCCTTTTTTATCCATAGAGTTATGTCAAATCTACACATGTCAGCTTAGTTTCCCGTTATTTTAGCTGTCTATGACGTCATTCTTCGATTAGGTATTTCTTCATGCCATCCCCATGCTAGAATATTTATGTTGCAGTTTTATACTAGTTCCATTCGACATGTGTATGAACATATATCGTTCATTGCGTCAAATTCCCTGTAAGAGGCCCTGAGCCCTGTCAATATGAACATACTCGGCTTCCAGGCTAATTTGCTGTGAATTTACTGACTTTGACGTCTTTTTTATTCGTTATGTCCTCCTCAAGCTAGGGTATCCTTGTTGCATATTACATATAGTTATATATATATATATATATATATATATATATATATATATATATATACAAATATGTATAGTTTATTGCGTCACATTCCCTGTACATGGCAGAAGGTTCTGTCAATTATATCCTGTTTTTTGTGTGTAATTGTCTGCGTGTTTCCTGTTACTGGCGTCTGTTTTTGGCCGACTATTACCCTATGCCAACCCCTAGCTAGGGCATTGTTGCTCCGATTTTTTATTAGCTATTTTAATTTTACTTGCAAACGTATATAGTTAATTGCGTCACATTCCTAGTGTGTGACCCAAGGATCATTCAAATATAGCGGACTTTTACGGTTTCTGTATTCCATTGTAATTGGCGTCTTCGAATGCATATTTATTAACGCCATTGCAAAGCTTTCGTATTGTTGTTGTCCATTTCCATTCGGGCAACATATTTACTTTTTAGACATGTGTTGTTCATTGAGTATCAAGATTTTTTAATTCACATAATTTTGTCAGGTATACACATTTTAGCTTATTTTTCATTATTTAACTGTCTTTGGCGTCGATATTCATTGACATTTTTCTTTAAGTCATCCCTAGCTAGAGTATTGATGTTTCATTTTTTAAATTAGATCAATTTGTATTAATTGTAAAGATATGTTGTTTGCGTTGAAAACGCACGTTATACATACCTTTCTAAATGTCGGCTGCTCTAATATTTCTTCTGCTACCCTGAGTTAATGCTTGTTGCTTGCTGCTTGCCAGCTTGATTTTTCTCCCGGAAGTTGTTTAACAACTACTTTCACTTTGGCAGAAGTCACTAACAAAATTAGAAGGGTAAGAATTTTTGATAAAATATATACAGACATATATATCCAGTAGCGGACGCAATCTGACACACTTGTATTGTATATTTCTGATGCATGTATAGTTGTCCAGGTTAAACAATAACAAATACATTGTTATGATTTTATTATTGTTGTTGAAGTCTTGATTTAACATTAGCCTGGTGACAGGACAACTCGCGCCAAAATTGGTCAACTCACGCCACGTATAGTGTATATATATGGTACATGTAGTGAGAGGTAGGTGTGAACAATGTACAGGGGATGTCGATAATTGTTGTTTTTCACATTTTTTGACTTGGACGTGTCTGTGTAGCCTGTAGGCGATAATTATTGTTTTTCACATGTTTTGACTTGGATTTGTCTGTATAGGCCTAGTATTTTTGTTTGGAGATGATATAAGTATGATAATATTAATGATTAAATGATTTATTGTTGCAATTAAATAACAACACAAAAACAAACATATTGTGTAGAAATTGCAATAGAAAACAGATAATGAAATACGAATATGTCATATAACAGGGCTTTTTCAGCCTGTCTCACAGGGCCGATATTCGGCCCCGTTCCCAATACCAAATAGCGACCATTTTTCCCAATTTCAAGAAAAAAATTCCCAATCTCATAAATTAATACCCAATTGAACCGAAATGCCTTTTACCTTTAAAAAATAACAAATAAACCATAAAATCAAGAGACTTTTCCAATTAAGCGAATCGTTTGTTTACATTTGATCGGTGATCTGTGAAAACTACTTTCCCGTGCATTTATGTATGAATGTAACCGGTGAAAACATAGACTATTACCCAGCCGTATACCGTAACACAAGTTGAAGATGCGCCACGGAGCCATTCCAGATAACATTGTAATCAATATATGGTTTGAAAATTAACAGGAATTATTTTTTATTTCATAAACAAAAGTATTTTGGCCATGACTGTTTGACTGCGTAAAAAACTGAAAGGAGTCATGAAGCAAAAACGGTACATGCAGTACCGGCTTTTATACTAAACCCGCGAAATAAAGTGACGAAAAATGTCGTACAATAGTAAGTACTGCGCGATCTAGAATCTACCAACTTCTGTAGATGATGACCATAATACCATCCAGCACAGAAGCTGTGGAGAGAGGGTTCAGCACCATGAACCTACTATGCACTTCTTTGAAAAGCTCCATTGGCCAGGAAAAACTCTCCAATTTAATGAGAATCTGTATTGAAGGCCCTGCAGAGCTTTCTGAACAAACTTGGGAAGAGCTCTGTAACACTTTTGAGGGACACAAAAGCAAGGCAGATTAAGCTTTAATGCAGAAAAATAAATGTATATTTTTCTGTTGAAATTTCCCAATTGGTTTGATTTGTCGATACTTTTTTCCCAAATTTGACTATTTACCGCGTCAAAAATTCCCAATTTGGGCTGGGGCCTTTTTCCCCAAAACCCCTGAAAAAGCCCTGTATAATTGTGTAGCTAAACAAACAGATGCACTGGTAATGTACATACATTATGATGTCATTGAAGATTTTTAGCACATTAAACACTTTTTACATCAATATCTCTGCCCGGTGGGCAGACTCTTGTCCACGGGAGCAAATCCTTGAATATAGCTGACATCCCGGAGAAGTCTGCTGGTGGAGATCTCTCCATCCTCATATTTCTCCCACATGGAGAATAGCTGCTGGTGTGTCTTCTTAAACTCCGATACCAGCTGAATGGTCATCTCGGCCTTAACTTTTGGCGAGACCTATAAGCCATGCGGATGAGGTTGTCAACTCGTGGTAGACCAGCGTCATTGTCGATGTGCGTTGTCTTTATAATTTCTTCCACTATACTTGCCGCAGGGCGCTGAACCTCCTTCTCCGCCATTTCTTTTACCTAAAATATAGTATATAAAAATGTAACTATTATTAATTAGTATTGTTATTAATATCATTAATAATTATTAATATTATTAATACTATTATTATTATAATCATATATTAGTGATAGTAGACTTAGTAATATAACATATTAAACATACCATCGTCTGACCAATGACCTCGCTCTTGGCTCTGGGGTCTGCTGGGTGAATGTGAAACATACTCCCACTGATAAAAGAGCTGCCAAATTGCTTCACTTGGGCTGGACATCTCATGTTCTTGTTGCACACATTGCAGATCCAGTAGGCGGAACCTTGTTTTTCGCACTGTAATATAAAAGTATAAAATTAGTAAATTAATAAATAACAAATAATAAGTAAATATAAAATTATATTTATATATATTTAATATTGAGTTGTGTAAAAAGTTAGTTAGTTAAAAGGCAGGTAATATAAAATGTATAAAATAAATTACCTTCAGTGTGTATTTAAAGCTGTCACTGCTTGCGAGTTTTCTACCGCCTCTCTGCGTACCGCGCTCGACTTCTGTGTAACTCACTTGTTGATCTTGTTGGCCTTGTATTAAGGTTGTTGAAAGAAGTGAGAAAATGCAATAGACACAATTTTATTATCACAATCAAACAATAATTCTAGCAAGTAATGGATGTACATACAAAAAGGTTGTACAAATCTCGCAATAAAAATAATACATGTAATAATTATATATGGCTGGTTAAATTGTATTATGGCCAGATTGGCTTATGTTTTGGCCACTTTGACTTATTTTGTGGCCATATTGACCTGTTTTGTATCCAGATTGACTTGTGTTGTGTCCAGTTTGACCTGTGTGTGTGGCCAGATTGACCTGTGTTGTGGCCAGTTTGACCTGTGTTGTGGCCAGATATACCTGTGTTGTGGCTAGATTGACCTGTGTTGTGGCCACATTGACCTGTGTTGTGGCCACATTGACCTGTTTTGTGGCCACATTGACCTGTGTTGTGGCTGGATCGACCTGTGTTGTGGCTAGATTGACCTGTGTTGTGGCCAGATTGACCTGTGTTGTGGCCAGATTGACCTGTGTTGTGACTGGATTGACCTGTGTTGTGGCCAGATTGACCTGTGTTGTGGCCAGACTGACCTGTGTTGTGGCAGGATTGACCTGTGTTGTGGCCAGTTTGACCTGTGTTGTGGCCAGATTGACCTGTGTTGTGGCCGAATTGACCTGTGTTGTGGCCAGTTTGACCTGTGTTGTGGCCAGATTGACCTGTGTTGTGGCCAGATTAACCTGTGTTGTGGCCAGATTGACCTGTGATGTGGCCAGATTGACCTGTGTTGTGGCCAAATTTACCTGTGTTGTGGCCAGATTGACCTGTGTTGTGGCTGGATTGACCTCTGACAGTTGTGGCCAGATTGACCTGTATTGTGGCCAGATTGACCTGTATTGTGGCTAGATTGACCTGTGTTGTAGCCAGATTGACCTGTGTTGTGGCCAGATTGACCTGTGTTGTAGCCAGATTGACCTGTGTTGTGGCTGGGTTGACCTTTCTTTATGGCCAGATTGACCTGTATTGTGGCCAGATTGACCTGTTTTGTGGCCAGATTGACCTGTGTTGTGGCCAGATTGACCTGTGTTGTAGCCAGATTGACCTGTGTTGTGGCTGGGTTGACCTTTCTTTATGGCCAGATTGACCTGTATTGTGGCCAGATTGACCTGTTGTGTGGCCAGATTGACCTGTGTTGTGGCCACATTGACCTGTGTTGTAGCCAGATTGACCTGTGTTGTGGCTGGGTTGACCTTTGCTTTATGGCCAGATTGCCTGTTTTGTGGCCAGATTGACCTGTGTTTTGCCGGTTAGACCTGTGTTGTGGCCAGATTGACCTATATTATGGCCAGATTGACCTGTGTTGTGGCCACATTGACCTGTGTTGTAGCCAGATTGACCTGTGTTGTAGCCACATTGACATGTGTTGTAGCCAGATTGACCTGTGTTGTGGCTAAGTTGACCTTTCTTTATGGCCAGATTGACCTGTATTGTGGCCAGATTGACCTGTTTTGTGGCCAGATTGACCTGTGTTGTGGCCACATTGACCTGTGTTGTAGCCAGATTGACCTGTGTTGTGGCTGGGTTGACCTTTCTTTATGGCCAGATTGCCTGTTTTGTGGCCAGATTGACCTGTGTTGTGGCCAGATTGACCTGTGTTGTGGCCAGATTGACCTGTGTTGTGGCCAGATTGACCTGTGTTGTGGCCAGATTGACCTGTGTTGTGGCCAGATTGACCTGTGTTGTGGCCAGATTGACCTGTGTTGTGGCCAGATTGACCTGTGTTGTGGCCAGATTGACCTGTGTTGTGGCCAGATTGATCTGTGTTGTGGCCAGATTAACCTGTGTTGTGGCTGGTTTAACCAAAATCCACAGGTATACTGGCCAGTTTGACTTTTGTGTGGTCGGATCAATTTATGTTTGGGGGACAATTAAACTGTGGGCAGATTTATTTGTGGCCTGATTAACCAGCACACGTTTATTCTTTTTTTCATTTATGGTCGGAACAGAAGCAGCTAATTGTAATTGATATAAAATTGTGAACAAGTCTTTATGAAATTTTTTTTTTTTTTTAAATTTCTTTCAACAATTTATCTTCTTTAGTTTTAAACGACGCCCTTTGCTAAATTTACATTAATTGTGAAGATAGTTTTAAGGTCTTTCTTGTTAAGTTTCCAGACATGTTGTTGTCACTATGAAATCTTGTTTTTTTTGTTGTTGTTTTTTTGTTAAATCACATAGACATGATTATGGTCATATTTGTGATATCCACATACTTATGGGTGGAAGAAGACCCCTGACTCATTCCTGGATAGAACCAGGTCAGCTGGAAGACCTCCCCACATAAAAGTTCTCGCCCCTGCCGGGACTCATCCTCAGGTGGTGAGGGGCTAAAGAGTTACAAGTTACTCAAACCGCTCGGGTACAGGAGCCTCAAAATCTACTGTGGCAAAGTGATGGTATCTTAATGTTTTTAGCATCACTGTGTAATTGAGGTGTGTGTACCTGTTTTGTTGCTTGTCTTTGAATAGTAATGTATATACAGTATTCGATTTTTCCTGTCCCTTTTTCAATTTTTTATTAGCACTCTACAGCTGTGATGTAGTATCAGGGCATTATCCGAGGAGGTTCAATTATTTGTCACCTTGAATCACATGTAATGTACAAAGTAGATTGTAGTAAAAAAATTTCAAGTTGTTACAAAACACATTTTAAATAAACAAAATGTAGAAGTTTTTTTTTTCTAAAAGGGTGATTTTTTCTTTGAAGCAAATGTTATTGTTATAGCAGTAATATATAATGGATTGGGATGATATAAGAAGGGCACAACTCTTTAGACCTAGAACTACACAAAGAATGAAATATTATCTTATAAGCGAAATAAAAAGCAACAAACTAGCAACAAAACTTACCAACAGCTCAATTTCCAATGTCTGCATTAAGATATAAATTGCATTTTTAGAAAAGAGAGTTTGGAAAATAGCTTTGATGATAGACAATTTGACATTTTGTAGAAATGTGCAGGAAACCTGCAGTCTAGAAAAGTTTAATTTGAATTTTTGACAAAAATGGAAGTTGTTATTTCAATATTTATTTGCTGGAGGACACTTCCAAAACAGTTATACAACCTGATAGTGACACTAATATAGAAATATTTAATTATATTTAGTTTGGCTCAAATTGCAGAGAATCATCTTTTTAGAGGAAATTGTTAACTTGTAAGCATTTACTGTACCGATAGTTAAAATTAAGTTGAGCTTTGCATTGAATGGTTGGCATAATACATTGTGTATACATGTCATGTACAACCCGTAATTGCTTACAATATAGATTGGAAATAATACACAAGACAATGTACAATACATATAAAACTACAACTAGTTACAGGAACTAGCTGGTTCAACCGAGCCAAAGCAAGTGACATTGGACTTTTCTTACTTACTGTCACAAAAGTGCCCTCAGTGGCTGATCTGGAAAGGATCACGTGTATCACGCCTATGAGACTCTCGGTCAAACACTGGCCTGACTCTCTCGCTTAATCTAATTGCAATTCAAGTGAGTGCTGTCTTTTGATAGCTGAAGGGTTTTGGGTATGAAATTATCTGAGAAAAATATCCAACATTGAAACTAAATAAAATAGTATAGTATACTGTTATAGGATATTATACTGATTTATTCAGTTGCTTCCTTTTTGACACAAAATAAACCTAATTATATCACACATGTCTATGTTTTTAGCACTTTACTTTACTAGACATTTATGTTTATTTTAATACCTTCATATTATAAGTGTCACCCATGCTTTCCAGCAAGTTCAAGACTAAGTACTAAGGGATATTAGCTCTGCAATTGAAAGGCTTTCCTTTTTATGTATCTCTTTTCTATTTGCAGGTTTTTAGTTAAAAAATACTTTCAGTTAAGTCTTAGTTGAATTACTGATAACACCTTATTAATTGACATGAGACTATTGGAAAAATAAAAGACAAATTGACAAGTTTGATATGGTCTTTTTGGAAATAGCCCTTAAGTTATTCTAAGTAAACCAAGAATTTTATAGGATGGTTCAAATAAAATCAAAGCTTCACTCTGATTTATGATATTTCAGTTTGTGGTAAAAATATATTTCGGTACTAATTTACCTTTTTTTCCTGTTAATTTCTGTTGTTATTTTATTCTGTTAATTTCAGTTGTTATTTTTTTTTATACATTAAAGGTGAGCCTGTCTTTCACTACCAGACAAGGAGAACATCTCACAGGCTTGATTCTGAGTGACCATGGCAGGTAACATATTATCACTGCATACACTTACATCTCACCTGAGCTTATGCTCAGAGTTAACTGTTGGCATTGTATAGAAGCGTAAATTTATTTTCTTGTAGTTTCTTCATTTGTGGTCTAAAAATTACATACTATACACCATTGGAAAGCTCTTGAAATTAAAAATATTAAAATACATTTTTTTTTCAAAATTGATAAATGCACAATTTATTACACATAAATAAATAAAGTTATTGGCTGATGCTTAAACAAAATGAACTGTGTATCTTTTTTGGTTGTATTTTTTTACCTTTAAGAATATCAAAATTTATTTTTGATATTTAAATTCTTAATAAAAGCTGTTAAATTTGATATAAAATTAAATAAATTAAACTGAAAAATAAAAATACAGTGGTGGTTTTAATACAGCACAAATTTCCAGATTTCGGCCTGCATTAGCTTCTGCCTTTAAAGATGGTTGCCTTAAACAGTGTTATCAGTGCCTATGGCATCACATAGAAACTACCTATTACAATTATTCTGGTCTGTGTACACATTGCTGATATGCCTTGCTCACTATTACTTTATGTCTACTAGTTGAGCAATATAGGATCATACTGGAAATGACCCTCTTGTTTAATATTCATTGCAAGGTAGGTTTGCAGTAAACAGGGTGCTGTCCACCTACCTGTTATTAATAAAAAGAAGACCCCAGACAAATATCTGAATAAACTTTTGAGCTAAAACCTTTCTCATTGTTAGAAATTATCATGCATTGTATTTCCTAAATATTGTAACAATCCAAAAAAAGTGATAATGATTTTGAAACATTGTCTTGTACGCAGTTATTCAATTAGTATCCTTCTCTACAACCGTTTGTCAACTCTTAATACAAACAAAGCTTACGGCAGTTACTGTAATATTTATTTGCTTTTTAATAAATGGTCTAAAATGTGTTCGTTTATTTGGGTTTTACAGCACACCAACACTTAACAGGTCAAACTATCAAATGTGAATTGAGCATAATCAGATTAAAACCATTTTACGCAAGTAAAATATAGAAAAATATAAAAACTATCAGGTTAAAAAAATAAGTTATAATTGAAAACAGGTCAACACATAAAACGGTTTAAAAAGTATAACGGTTACTAAAATGTGTTTTTGTTGTATTCTTTTTTTCAAAAAATCTTGTTAAAGAGTAGCCAGATATCTTGCTGTGATCATGAGTTGTAACTTCTTTCGGAATGTCAAGTGTCAATTTTTATGGGCATAGCCAATCTGACCATAATTGTGTCAGTGCGATGACTAACTGATAGGGAAGGAAATCTGAATGCTGGTGCAAAATATGCGCTATTTCTCAAACAAGTAATATTTTGCATTCTCATCATGGTAAATTTGTTATTTTGATTAAAATAAAGCAAAATTTAGCTTTTAGGAGAAATATATAAGTATCGGACTATGAGACATCATGCCTTATTTATATAAAAATGTCATCTGGAAAAAATGCACCTAAAATGACCTTTTTTCAGACTTTACTACCATTCACTTGCAATATTGTTTGCTCCATCACAAACCAGCCTAGAGAAACTGTATATCTTTTTAGATTTAGCATGAAAGTTTTTGACTTATACAATGTTTGTACTACAGGTGTACAACCCTTGAAAATGTTATGATACCGCATAAATTGTACTATAAGTTGGTTACCATGTGACACAAGAGTTGTTGATTTGACTGTTAAAAATTTTGTTATTAAAATGATTGTATATTTGAGAATGCAAAAATGTCCCTCTTGAGATGCTGTCATTAAAGCACAATTTTGTCATGGCATGATACATGATATAGTATGGTCTCGTCATCTTTTCAGGTTATCTTTTCTCCAGTTTAGAATTGGAAGTACTGTTTTAATTTCTCCCTTGTAGACATGTATCATATTTTTATGATTGATACATTTAATATTGGTCCATCAAATTTGTTTTATGTGTATGTTGCAGCCTGAAATATTTTTAATAGCTACAAAAATAACAGTGTAATAAATTTACAACAGTGAGCATGTATTATATAAACATGCATGAACAAAATAGTCTAAAAACAATAACAAAAATAAAATAATGTAATTTGAAAAGCTACACTTCCTTCATAAAGGAGGTTATTGGTACTTAAAAGAACGAACCTGGCAGGGCAATAGGTATAGCGTTGGGTCCAGGTACGAGAGGGTCCGGGTTCCATCATGGGCTGCGGCATACTAAAGTCATTAAAAATGGTAGTGGTATAGTTCCCTTGCTAACACTCAAGCAAATATAAGGGTAGTTCCACGACTGGTTGGCCCGGTGTCAGGATAAAGTGACTGGACATTGTATCATGCCAGGTGTTCACGGCATGCTATACACAGTGAAGGCAGCACTATATCTGCTTCAAGTGCTCACCATCTCCAGATAACTGAAATACTGTTGGTGGGACAATAAACACAATAAACAAACATAAACAACAAAAGACCAACTCAGTAATGCAGGTGCAAAGCCATTCTATTATTTGATTTTCAAAGCTATGTTAACATTAAAGTTTGAAACATAACAATAGAAACATTACCTGCTTTTTAAAAACTGCTTATTGACTACTCTAGACCCAATTAGTTTAAAATAATTATTGGTATTTGTGTGTTTATGAGACTCATTTAATCTATTTCAGATGCTGTTTATAAGAAGGCACTTGCGAAAGCATGGCCAATATTTGTAGATGAACTGCTTACTGATGATCTGCTGGACAGATTTATTGAGGTTGATTTCCTTACACCAACAGCAATAAGGGACCTACAGGTATGTCTTAAGTTATCTTACATTATAGATTCAAATCAGCAAAGACACAAACTTACTGCATATACACCGGACCTGGTAGCGCAATCAATAGAGCGTCGGCTGCAGGTACGAGAGGCCCTGGGTTTGACTTGACATTTTATGAAAGACAAGTTATCGGAGGATATATATGAATAGGTAAATAAGAAAAGGTCCTATCAAAATTTCCAAAGATATTTAAATTTTATCTACTCGACAAAGGCAAACAAGGTAAATGTAAATGTGACAAAAACACAGACAAGACATAACACACAAAAAGAAAAACCATCAGTTGGAACAGTCAGTCAGCAAAAGCGCCAGCTGGGTTGCTTAAATCTGGTTTGTGGAGCGCTCCAACCTCCACTTCCTGAAGGTTTCTCTATAAAACAAACAGTGTAAATAAAAATACCTCGTCAAAGTGAAACAACTAACTGTAAGCACCTGCATCGGGTGTTAAAACAGATACAATGAACTTATGTACACACATAATAACTAGTGGCGTGATATATCGGAGGATATATATGACACCCACCTGGTGATGGTTATAGCAGCTGTAGATGGTGTGACTGACAGCTGGAGCAAGAATAATACGTTATTAATGAGGTTTATTATGCTTATTATTAATATAATAAAAAAATAAAGGTTGCTTTAAAATAGAGTCGATTGAAAATGTAATAAGAAATGTAATCATGATTTATAATGGTTCACATTCTGAATTCATTAATACAAATCATTTTGTATCAGACATCAGCATTTTGTAGATTGATGAATGGTTAACAACCAGCCCTATAGAGAATCTTTATTTCTCGCTTCCTCATCAGCGGTCCTCTAATGTGCTGTTTCCAGGCTTCAGGGTCACAAACTATTTTAAGTTAACGTATTTAAATGTAAACAAACTGTCTTCCTTTATAAAATTTTTTGCTTCCAAGGCTGGTATTCTTAATAAACTAAAGAAATTTTAATGGTTTATTATCCCAGCTTGTTTTAATTATCATAAACATTTTTAGATTAAGATTTTTTCTACTCAAGTATTGTAACTCTTGTATGTTTGGTATTATGTATATAATACTATATAGGGAAAAAAGTTAGCTTCACGTCGGAGTATTTAATCAGGACCCTCTTGCAGCTGGATTTTGTTCTACATTTATTGCATTTTGCTTTCAGGAAACAAAAATAACATCTGAAAGAACAAGAAGTATTTTACAGCATGTCCAGAGGTCAGGACCTGAAAAATATGAATTGTTTAAACAATGTTTGATACGTACACAGCAAGAACATCTTGTAAGGCTGTTACAAGACAAAGGTATGAATAGTTATTGATCATTTAAACAAATGTTTTTTTTTGTCGTTTGTCTAAAAACTTAAGTTGTGTAATTAAGTTGTGTAAGACGTTATAATGATACTTTGTGATGTACCTGATGATGATGATGACGAGGATGATGGTGATGATGATGACAAGGATGATGGTGATGATGATTATGAGGATGATGATGATGATGATGATGATGATGATGATGATGATGCATTTTATTAAGGTAATAGAATGAGAATTTATCATGAAGATGATGATGAACAACCCTGCTGCTGTAGTTGAATCTTCCGTTGCTGAAAATTATGATAAGAAGGGTGGATGTTGTAAAGACTGACTGTATGTTGTTCATTAGATGATTTCGTCTTGACCATTTAGTTATCAAATGATTGTCTTTCATTTGACTTTGGAAAAAGGGTTCGACAGTTATGCAGGTCTGTCAGTCTGAGGCTAGGAATTAATTGAAAGACCTGTACAATCTGAATGCAGACCAGTCTGTTGGGTTTGTTGAAAATTGGCCACATTATTTTGGTACTAACATGTATATCTCCGTCAAAATCGTAATTTATGTCAATTAACTATAAGATTATGACTGGTCTCAAGCTGTTATATTTCTTTTTGTCCTGTTGTTGTTGTTGTTTTTAACAAAGTTTGAGGTCATAAAAATATCATGCCATGTTTACTTTCTACGCTGAACAAGGCTGCAACAACGCCACATCAAGAAGTAATTAGTAGGCAGATTAGTTGATGTCAAAGCTCCAAGAATAATTGTTGATTTTCTGTTCATAATTATTTTAATATAAATTATATTTATTGTTGCTCTTATTGCAAGGTAAAATGATGTACAAATAAAACTTAATACAGTAGCATTTATCAATGAATGGCTTTGATGAAGAAATAGACCTAATATAAATTAGGAATGGTAGGTGTGACTGCAGATGTACGCTGGTGTACATGTAGTGATATATCTTTGTTATTAAAGTTAGAATGGTTATAAAAACTGCGAGAACACAGGTTCAAGCAAGAATAATAAACTCAATGCGCCATAATGGAATCGTCTGCTTACAAAATATAGTAGGAAACACATTGAGGCTGACTGTAATCAACACAGAAAGCGCAGGAAAAGAGGCAGCCATTTTGACTATTCCAAAAATTTGTAAAATATTAAGTTTAATGTACAGCCTACATAGGCGTGGTTTCTTGAAGAATCGTTAACACCCAAAACAACATTGGTTGTGTTATTAGTGATTTCTAGTGTTTACTAAAAGAGGAAATGGTCAAATATGTCTGACCCACATGTTGATCCATAATGTTGACATTTCCATATATTACATGTTGTCAGTGTGAAAATATTGATGCATTTTGCAAATATGGAAGAACACCTTTATTGAACAAACACACAAAAGGTAAAAAATTTAGCTTAGGCCAGCGTTTTGATCCTGTGGCATGTTAAAGGATTTGCTGTTTCGTACCTGTATGTTTTGTACCACTCCATGATAGTGGAAACATGCATTTGATGATTTCAAAGTAATAATGTTAAGTCATCAACAGGAAGAACTTTCTGCACAAACTTGTCATGTAATGTTATAGAAATCGCAATGTATTTAAGTTTTTCTTAGTTTTGATTGTTCAATTATATTTAAGTGTAAATGCCATTGACTGGTGTTAACTTAAAGGAATGTGAATGCCTATGAAAGCAGAAGCCAGAATCCTCGATTCTGTTTGTGATTTCAGAAAACAGTTATACAGTAACTATAATGTGATAATGCCAGGAACACATACAGATCAATGATGATTACATTTATTCAATTTGCAAGATTTTCAAAACATTTTCTTACAATTTAAAATAATAAAAAGTTCAATGTTATCTAGGACTTATGTAAACATACGGGAATTGTATTTATTATTATTACCACCCTAATGTCTGTTCTTTATTTGTAAACCTGTCTACATCATCTGGAATGTCGATTAAAAAAGACATCTTTTGAGTTAAGATTACAGGTACATAAGTACATGTACATGTTTTTTTAATCGCTTATGTCTGCTTCATTAGTCATTATATCGTCATGTTCAGGTTTCGACACCCATTTAAGTAGTTCAATTGCGTGAAGCCATTGTGGCTGTTTCAGCCTTTGATTTATGAGAGAGGCATCATTTAGGAATTTCTTTTAGCGGGTTCTGTCTGATGTTTAAATTTCATTTTGTTCTGGTACCATTTCATCCAAAATTGAGTCAATTGAAGGACTTATTTCATAATTTAACAGATGAGACACATAGAATTATTCATGAAACTTGAAAAGACCATGAAACCTCTAGTAATTGTCCCTCTTTATAAAACCACTTTATTTTCAAAATCAACCCTTGTTAACATAAGCCTGTGCATACTCAGCTGGTGACCATGTGACAAAATTCAATACTGAGAGATTAAAGAAATTATGACATATAGGATGTTAAATCCTTTACATGTCTATTGTACATCGCCCATTTTAAGCTAAGATAAAATATCTCAAGGCTATTTGAAAAATATGTTACTGTAACTCCCTGTTAAAATATTGTTAACTGTCATAATAACAGATGAAGACAGAATGTGAAAATGCAGGGGAACTTTCAGTGTTAAAGTATTTTGTCAACCTACCAAATCTTTTTTCATGCCCGTCAAAGACAAGTCGTATTATGGGAGCACCCAAGGTGGGCGGGTGGGCTTTGTCCACAGCCATGTCCGCTCTTTAACTCAAACAGTTGTTGTCCTATCCAATGAAACTTGGTGACAATGTTTATGGGCATAATATCACTGAAGGTAGAGCAAGTGAAATGCTGCACCTCCATTTGAGGGTGTCAAAATTAGGGCTATAATACTTCAAAACTTGGGGGTTAAGGGTTCAAATCCCGATATAGATATGCATTGTCAACTTTTACACTTTGAATTTTTTTCTGTATAACTCTACCAGCTGTAGAATAAAACATGTTTAGTTTTTTAATTTTTATAAAGTAAATAAATTTTAATTAAATTATTTTTGCTTAATTTGATTACACATTTATTACCTGATAAATTAAAAGTCTAAAAAAATCAAAACCGTGTGGTACAATTATTTTATTTTTTTCAGCATCAACCAAAATACTTTATAGAACATTTTGAGCAACTCTGAAATCAGTCGTGTGGCTATCAAGAGCTCGGTGACATTTTTAGTAAAGGACAGTCAGCAGAAAGTTAGAGATTCAGCCTAAAATGTGTGGAGTTTGTAAACAGTAAATTACATATTTGGGGTAGTCTGAGTCAAACCAATCCAGTAACATGTTTTATTAGTTTGTTTTATGCTATGTTTTGTTTCCAAATGATACTCAATAGCAAAACACTTCTCCTAAAGAGGATATAACATAATATTTAGAGTTCTTTTATTTCTAAAAAGAAGATCCCTTAAATACCAATTTCAATTTAAATATCTATAAATTCAAAACTGGATGGAGATTTCTTTTAAAAAGTTTAGCATAAACATCAACATCAAAGTATACAACAATTTAGTAGTGTTAATTTTCAAATTCTATATATTGTTTATTACACTTGCTTTACCTTCATGCAGATTTGATTTTATTAATTATTGGCCAAAACTTTAGTCAGTCATAAAACACATAATATGAAAGGGGTAATTAATGTGTGTAATTGTTCTTGTTTTACCTTGATAATGTATATGGTTTCAGAGAGAGAAGTGCAAGCAAATTAAGGTAAGTTTACTGAAAATGATGGTCATTTTATTCAACATTTTACACATTGGTAGTTAAAATTATATTTTTGAGCACAAAATTAGAAATTTTATTCAGTTTAAATTTTATTATATGGTTCTATATAACATTTTTATCAGAAATGGAGCAGTTTTATTTTATTTTATTACATTTTCATTGTATGTTAAGAAGATTGACTGGATTTATAAGGTTTTATTTAATATTTACGCTCCCGATAGTGGGAGCATATAGTTTCTTACCTGTCTGTTCAACTTTCTGTCCATCATTATTTTGTCAGGAGCCGACCTCGGGCACCTATCTCAAAAACTTATCTATTCTTTAAACTTGAAAACTGGATAGTTCTTGATGTAAAAAATGGCATGAGTTATTTCTCTTAGTTTTTTCACGCGTGTGTGTTTTTATGCAGTAAAGAAACCGTAACTCAGTTTTTACCTGCAGTTTTGTCCTGTATCCAAATCACAGTAAGGTAACAGTAACATTGTAACAGTAAGAGAGACTAAGTTTTGAAAATCTTGTTTTCAGTGAGCTGAAGGATCTGTATTCCAGTAGTAACATCTTCCTGGATGAAACAGGCTGCCCGATGTGTTTTTCCTGACATTGATTTTATATCCTGCATTGCATAGGCTCTGGAGCTGACAGATCTTTTTTGCCTGTAGTTGCTTCATAGTGGAAGATACATTCTCATGTTCAAGGATAAAAAATATGTTGTCAAGATTTTGCTGTTCTTCTGTCTATAACCCATTGACATTGGGACTTTTTTAATTAATCTGTTTCAAGACTTAACAGAAGCTGACTAATCCAGATACCGGTATGTGTTCCATTTTCGTAGACCAGATCCATCTGTACCTATCAGTGAATCATAGAATGGACACACTGTACCAAATGATAATGACACAAAGAGACACAGGATCTGAAATTCATTCTTATTTGAATTGTTGAGTGACAGTCCAGCATAACACTGTAATGTTTACTGTTAATGACTGACATTTACACAAGTGGAGAGGAGCCATTGGCTGATTGGTAAAGGTGCAGACTTGTAACTTGTTTAAGTCTCAGTCTAGGAGGAGGACTTAATAAATAGTTTCCTTATCAGTGAAGATCCCTTTTCGTGGTAGCCATCTTTGATCAAGGGATTTTCAGATGAATTATATGGCTGTGAAAAGTTTCTTTTCTTTTAATTTCTTCATTTGCGGTCCACAAGTTTAAAGCAATACACCACTGGAAAGCTCTTGAAATGCATATTTTTAGAATGCAATATTTTTAAAATTGATAAATGCACAAATAATTAAAACACAGACATAAATAAAATTTTTGGCTCATTCTTAAACAAAATGAACAGTGTATTATTTTTTTATTTTTTTTTTTGCCTTTTGCACTATCAAAATATATTTGTGATATTTAAAATACTTAAAAAAATTTGTTTAATTTGATATAAAATTCAGTAAAATAGACTGAAAAAATAAAAACACAGTGACAACTTTAATACAGCACATATTTGGACCTGTTTTAGCTTTGGCCTTCAAAGATGGCTGCCTTCAACTGTCTTATCAGTGTCTATGACATCACATTGAAACTTTCTATATGAGGACTTTCCATCTGTGCTGAGGTGCGATGGTGTTTCTACCCAGACATTTGTCTGGGGTCTTCCTACACCCAAAATATCTGGACTTTGCTGTATAGAACAATAAGTATGTTACTGCAATGTATCCTAAACAGCAAACATGCCATACATGTATATTCCTACAGGAACAGTTTCCATACTCTCTAAGTAGATTGAATTGCTAACGGCCAAAGTAGCATGAAAAATAATTCTTTTAATTGCCTGATTCAAAAGATGAAACTTTTTATATTCATTTGAAAACAAGTGATTTTCAATCACTTTTCATTTTGCTTTTAAGGCCAATCTGTCAAATTGTCTTCAGTTCTTAAAATTTACAACCTATAAAGATATTTTTATTTAACATAGAATAAAACAAAATGTTACAAACAAAAGCATTTTTGTAACGAACCAATTAAATCATAAAAAAGAATTGCAGCTTTTGGGAATTCTGTCTTCTACTTCAAGTGTGAGGGCTAAGGACACTTATGCAGCTTGCTTACCAAAAAGATTTTTATTGTGTACAAGATAAAAAACAACCTAATGACTAATGTTGAAAGTTAAAAACTGCATCACATATTTTTTTCAGGATTTTTTTTCCAAAACATAACACTAGAACTGGCTCGTTAACACTTTAACTGGCTCGTTAACACTTAAACTGGCTCGTTAAAAGACTTTAAGTCAACTCTTCTTGTACCTTATGCATGTCAGTTTGATATCTTACATACATGAGCTAAAAGCATAACTACATTGGCAGTTACATTGCCTTACCTTCTCCATTATAGTATTAAAAGGTCTGGAGTTAATATAAATATTGCAAAATTAGCTTGTCAGTAATATTTAGGAGCTGTAAATGTGATAGCCAGTTAAAAAAAAAGATACAAAACTGTAATGAAATCTCTTATGTATGATTCACTTCCTGGATTTCTTGACATTAAATTTCTGACATAGAATGAAGAATTTTCTTTCATAAACTGACCCATTGTTGAACCACAGTGAAAATATAATACAATTATAAAAAATATTACATCTGATTACAGTAGATTACCTGTAAAAATGCTTTTCTTGTTTGGTTTGCATTGTTATTGGTTGAAATTTATGAATAAAAAATCATTTTTGTTTTGCATTTTTGTTGGTTGATATTTATGGATATAAAATCTTGTTTGTTTTGCATCTGTTATTGTTTGAAAGTTATAAATGTTATTTTATATGTAAATATGATGTTCTGTTATTTAATAAACAAATGACAAGCAATACATGAAGTTTGTTATAAATTATGTGCCTGTTTATTATACCACACTATATCATAATGATCACAGCACTTTAATTGATGATGATGATGATGATGTTGATGATGCTAATGACATAGGATGAATAATATGATGATGTGATGATGATGATGCGGTGGTGCTTGTGGTAGTGGATGTGATTTTTATTTGTTTTTACTTCACTTACTAATTGAATCTATCATACTGGTTTCAGAGAGAGCCATTCAACGTGAAGCAGAAGGTAAGTTTTTTTCCGGTTTTATTTCACAAGTAATTATGAATATTCGCTTTTAATTCAACGCAGTCAGGACTTCAAGTAGAAACTATTAATAACACATTTTTACCAAATCTTATAGCTTTGAACAACAATAACTTTTCATTAACTTCTGATCCTTAAAACTGTGATGTTTCATTATTTCATGATATAATGTAATGATGTCAGAAAAGATGTTTTGTTGCAATTACAAACGGCTGTTTGGACAGATTGGATGATGGTAATATTGGTAAAGAAGTTGTAAATTAGCATATGCAATAAATATCTTTGTGTTGAATTAAAGTTTTGCTTAATAAGAGGGCCATGCTGACTTTATACTGCTCACCTGAGTAGCTTAAGTTAGAGTGAACAAGCAACAGTAGCAATTATAGAACAGACCAGGATAATGGTAATGTAGGACAATCAGTTTAATTTTTCCTACATAGCCATTTGTAGAAAATGACAAAGCTACTGACGGCTATGTATTTTACCTATCTTGATTCTTTGAACAATATTGATACAACGCCAAGGAACACGTATACCATATCAAGGCTCTAACTGCAGATGTTTCTTACAGATAGAATTTCTATATAGCCATACATGATAATGGCCACACCACTAGCTACAATGTTTTTGACAGATTCTGATACAGGGCCATCCAGAAAACATTTATACCAATTATAAAGGATCTTGTAGTTAGGGACATGAACATTACATTCTCCTGTATAACCGTATATGGAAAATATCCATGCCTCTGGCGGCCATGCTTTTGACAGATTAAAATTCTTTCAACACTCCTGATACAGGGCCAGCTTTAGCTCTTAAAGTTTCTTACAAGAAAATTTTCAAAGTGTCATATACAAACATATATGGGAAATAGCCATGCCCCTTACAGCCATGTTTTTGACAGATCAAAATTCTCAGATTCAAAACAAATTATCGTCACCCCCACACCCCTCCCGCTATTGTTGCAAAACCAAAACCAAAAATAAGGATATAAAACAGTTTAATAATACACACATACTGTTGTTGACTGATTATCATCTTGCAATGGTCAATCAATACCTATGTCAACATTTCAAGAAAAATATATTTCTTGTACACAGCACTAAACATTCCAAAATCATTTACTACAAACAGTTCATAAAAGTTCAATGCTTAAATTAAAAGAAAATACAAAAACACTTCTGCTTACAATTTACATTGATGCTAAATAGCTGAAGACCTAACCCAAAGTGAAGTTACTTAAGGTACAGTTTCTCTTAGAGAAAGAAATGACCTAGTATTTTAGTTATAAACTATTGGGTTAGGTAATCTACGGATTAGTATTTTAGTTATAAACTATTGGATTACTTAAGCTGCGGATTAGTATTTTAGTTATAAACTATTGGATTACTTAAGCTGCGGATTAGTATTTTATTTATAAACTATCGGATTGGTTAAGCTACGAATCCTGTTCAAGACAAAATCACTCACGTACTACACACAAGTACTAAGACTAGACAAAAAGTGACTGACCAGCCATACTCATTTTTTTCAGAAAGAAGAATGGAGGATGGAGATATTCGCTAAAACTTGCTTGTAATCTGAGCATGAATGTGACGGATGGACATTATGAAGACTTTAACTTGGCTTTGAGACTCCTTTCCTACACTCCAATCGTCGAGGATATTCTCTATACAACAAGTCACCCAGACTTTATTCTCCATACAAAAGGTCACACGGATATCTATTGTCTATACAACAAGTCACCCACACATCTGTTCTCTATACAACAAGTCACCCACACATCTGTTCTCTATACAACAAGTCACCCACACATCTATTCTCTATACAACAAGTCACCCACACATCTATTCTCTATACAACAAGTCACCCACATATCTATTCTCTATACAGCAAGTAACCCACACATCTATTCTCCATACAACAAGTCACCCACATATATATATTCTCTATACAGCAAGTCACCCACACATCTTTTCTCTATACAACAAGTCACCCAGACATCTTTTCTCTATACAGCAAGTCACCCACACATCTTTTCTCTATACAACAAGTCACCCAGACATCTTTTCTCTATACAGCAAGTCACCCACACATCTTTTCTCTATACAACAAGTCACCCAGACATCTTTTCTCTATACAGCAAGTCACCCAGACATCTTTTCTCTATACAGCAAGTCACACACACATCTATTCTCTATACAGCAAGTAACCCACACATCTATTCTCCATACAACAAGTCACCCACATATATATATTCTCTATACAGCAAGTCACCCAGACATCTTTTCTCTATACAACAAGTCACCCACACATCTTTTCTCTATACAGCAAGTCACCCAGACATCTTTTCTCTATACAGCAAGTCACCTAGACATCTATTCTCTATACAACAGGTCACCCACACATCTTTTCTCTATACAACAAGTCACCCAGACATCTTTTCTCTATACAGCAAGTCACCCACACATCTTTTCTCTATACAACAAGTCACCCACACATCTTTTCTCTATACAGCAAGTCACCCACACATCTTTTCTCTATACAACAAGTCACCCACACATATTTTCTCTATACAACAAGTCACCCAGACATCTTTTCTCTATACAGCAAGTCACCCACACATCTTTTCTCTATACAACAAGTCACCCACACATCTTTTCTCTATACAACAAGTCACCCACACATCTTTTCTCTATACAACAAGTCACCCACACATATTTTCTCTATACAACAAGTCACCCACACATCTTTTCTCTATACAACAAGTCACCCACACATCTTTTCTCTATACAACAAGTCACCCACACATATTTTCTCTATACAACAAGTCACCCACACATCTTTTCTCTATACAACAAGTCACCCACACATCTTTTCTCTATACAACAAGTCACCCACACATCTATTGTCTATACAACAAGTCACCCACACATCTATTGTCTATACAACAAGTCACCCACACATCTATTGTCTATACAATAAGTCACCCAGACATCTTTTCTCTATACAACAAGTCACCCAGACATCTTTTCTCTACAACTTGTTTAATGAGTAAAGTAAACCGCTGTGATAAAACCCTTCACACAAAATGGCGTATTTTGACAGTTTCTTACTGGCTGATTAAGTAAACAACTGATTTCCACCAAAGTAGCATATAGAAAGGAATATATGCAACTCACATTAGTTGAACGATTGATTATTTACCTAGGTTTGTTCTGTGTTTATTTCTTACGGAGGCATTTTGCACGCCACAGGACTGACGTTTACATCAACACAAGTATTTGTGGTTATGTTTGTTATCGAAATTCACTGTACACGTATGGACCGGAATATTGTGTCGATTAAAGAAAGACTACTTCATTATGTTGTTTACAGAATTTTATTACAATCTACATTGTTAATAAGATATATTACCAAATTGTAATGACTCATTACAGAAATAAATTGTTATCTCCCTGTTAGACTTAATTCAAAACTTAATAGCTTAGCCTCTATACAGTTTAAATCATCTTAGACAAACCGTTCCAAGGCGGTAACTGCTGTTTTGTGTTTTTTCTTTTTGTGTGTTATGTCACTAGTCTTTTTTGTCACATTTACATTTACCATGTTTGCCTTTGTCTAGAGATAGTTTAGATTTAAATATCTGTGGAAATTCTTGTAGGACTTTTTCTAATTTATCTATTCAAAAATTACCATCTTTATCCCTACAGAAGCTACCAAATGTTAATTTTCGTACATTTAACATTTCCTTGCTTTGCGATGTTGATTATCAAAGTAACAACATATTTTATGTATAAACCTGGAATCATCCTAACTGTAAACTGCAGTACGTTGGACGAACGGGATTTGTGCTTAAAGTCAGATTTCGACAGCATTGATCGGTTGTGCTTGTCGTTTTCAGGACTTCCTTTATAATCATTTTTACTTCTATTGGGCATTCTTTAAAATATACAACCTTTGCAAAGTATTGTCTTTTAAGTCGATGCTTCTAAAGGATACAAACTGCAGGCCAGATACAGGGCCGAACTAGACTGGATTTAAAAAGCAGACTCCATTTCCACTCGGTCTGTATGGCAAATAATCATCATGCAGGACATATTTATTTTATATTCGATCGGGTAGTCATGCCGTACTTAATGCAGTTCGGAATCGGCCTTCGAGATCACCAGATATTTTGGACATTGAGGTCTAAAAGAATATTTACATACTTATCCATCATATCGTGCCTTCTATCATTCAAGAGTACTCTTCCCATGATTTAAATGTGATATCCGACAGTTTGCCTATATCTAATATATGTAACAATATCTGACTTTTGTTTGGGGTATTTGTACATAATGTTGAAGAAAAAATCATATTTTAGACTAAGCTTTGAGGGCAGTAAAACTCGTTAATCAACACTTTAATTATTTATTATAATAATATATTATTTTCAAATATATAAATAAGAACTATTTTTATACTGTTTCATGAAAATGTTTTTGGTTCAGACTGTCGAATACCACCTTTAAGACTATGTTGGTAAATAGTTTCAACAGTAAATAGGCCCATCACAAACGCCATTTGATGAAAATTAAATACAATAATACAGAGATTGACTTTATCAACTTACATGGTATCTTTCATGATAAAAATATCACCAATAACATCCGCAATTACTTTGGAAACAAGGAAAACCCAATGAATTATTTTAATAACAAAAACTTTAGAGGTCTTATTTTCAATTACAAATACACTGTAGCAGACATTAAGCTTAAACACCCTTTCAAGATTCTTGTAACTATTCAACTCCTCCTTTCTGCTGTTTACTTTCTGGTCGCATTTCTGAAGAAAATAGCTTTTTTTTGGGGGGGGGGGGGGGGGGGGGGGGGGGGGTGGGGGGGGTTGGATGTTAAGTTTTTTTCAGGCATAAATAATAAATGCCCTTTTTCTGTCGTTTTGCGTTATTTTTCATTCAGAACATACTATAACGCTCAGTCATTAGCCTCATTACTTTGGTCAATACATAGATTTGGTATTCCTATGGGAACCCACTGTGCCCCACTGATTGCCGTGTTGTTTTTATACTGCCTTGAATGCGGAGAATTTCTGTACAAAGAATCGTTTTAATTTATTTTGCTATGTAGTAAAACGTGAATCCGATTGTACAAAAGATGCCGTGTACATACATAACAATTATTCTGGTCTGTGTGAACATTGCTGATAGTCCTTGCTCACTTTGCCTAATTGTATTTGACACTCCGACGAGCGATGTAGGGCCATAATGATCCTCTTGTTTAGAAATATGATCATTTCATAATAATTTAATCTACCACCAAAAGTGTTCTGTTATTATATATATCATTTTGGAAATGGAGTTAGCACGAGCCAAATAAGAACATGCTTCATGATTGGATTGAATCAAACTATTTGAAATATGTTGTAATTTGGCATAATGCCAAACCTCTTTATAAGTTGACATGCTGAGCGAGCCAGAACTTAAATGTTTTCCAAAAGTGGCTGCATATTGTTTTAAATAATTAAAAAAGCAACCACACGTTTTTATATGTTACTTTGGATGCACCTGGTTAAGTATTCATTATCAATTGAACAGTTTCGAAGCTGTCAGCACTTGTAGCCTTTCTTGATATTCTGTCATTGGACGTGCTGCATTACATTTGCTATACCGTGAAATAAATGTCGAGTAATTACACAAGTTTGAAAAAAACAACACATAATGAAAACGAGATGTTGATGATGATGGCGATAATGATGATGATAATGACGACGATGATGATGATAAAAATGATAAAATGTGAATGAATTAGGTTAGTATATTGTTTTTAAATTGCTTTTATTTCACGTTACTAATTGAATGTTCATGTTTAAAGTTCCAGAGAGAGGGGCTCGAGATGTTAATAGGGGAGCAGATAGGAGTAAGTTAATTCTAATGTTGTTTAATAATTTGTGCTGATACTTTATAATGTGCCTACCAAAGTTGAGAGCTAAATATGAAAATATCATGTCATAAATCAACAAATGGCCGACAGAAAATGCCGTTTAAATTGTCAGTGTTTTTTTTTTTTTTTCAGTCGATCTTTTGTATCAAAGTAGCAAGAATTAAGAACGTATATAACGTTATATATCATAGTAAACGGTGGGCTGGGCTAAGCGCTGCCATTCGTCCTTATTCAAAATAACGATTTAGGCCTAAAAGTCAGCACAGCCACCTTTTTGCCAGCACGACAATTATCAGCGATAATTCCAGCTCCGCCGTAAATTGTAGTCTAAATAAAGAAATATAATGGAAGTGGAAGAATCTAAGGACAAAGTTTTCTCCACCGACCTATGTGCTCACTGACGATGTACATGAATTGACCGTACATAAATAAGACAAGGTCATATGAGTATTGCAACAAATATTAAAACTTGAAAAGGCACAAGAGAAGATATTCACATGCCAGGCAAATGTAAAAGTTACAAGACAACTGAGACGAGACATTACATGAATAAAGCAAACCCAACAGTTTCCGTTTTGGAACATCAGTCAAAAATTAAAGTCATCACTTATAAATGCAGTTATTGACAAAATTTGAATAAACAAACACGCCTACTTTAACATCCATTTTCATTTCTAGCCACATTCGAAGATGTTAGCAGCTTTATCTTTTGGCAAAACCGAGTCAGCTAGATCTAACGGTTTTGTCAGAGCGGGAGTTAAGCGAGTTTTCTGCGTAAAATTTCCATTTTTGTGTTCGAAAATATTTCATTACTGTAAGGAATAAAGGAAGTTGCCAACTAAGTCGATGTAGAATATTGTTGCTCACTTCTAACTACCTGATGTTGAATTAGTTATGAGTCTTAAGACAAGTCTTATGATTGTAATGATATGTTTTCTTAACACAAGTGCTTTAAAGATCGCCTTAATACATTCAGATCTGATTAAAGATAGATTTTATCAGCATTAAAGTGCTACATCACATTGGAAAAATAACAATTATAGTATATTCTTAGCTTACCAAGCACAACGTGCTCAAAGTGAGCTTTTCTGATACCCCAGCGTGTGGCATGCGGCGTCAACAAATTGTTAACACGCGAGACCTACTCCTTTGATCATATCTTCTCCAAACATGGAATGAACGAAAGGTTTTGTTTACCCTCGCCTTTCACCCTTAGGCATATGCGAGTACCCTGTTTCATGAAGATTACAAAGTGACTTTATATTTTAATGTCTGTGGGTTTAAGGGGTTGGTCATGGCTATCCTTTAACTTCACTGCTACCTGATAGTGTTATTATTACAAGGGAGTTTACATATTGCCTGTGTTCATATTATAATTCTGGGAGATTAAAACTCGCTTGTAAAAAATCTCTCATGTTAAGCATATATTTAGAAACCTATATTGGTAAACAACAAATATATAGATATTGCAACTAATTAAAATCGAAGATTTCTTTTAATCAAACTTGGTCAGAATTTTTGTCTGCAAGAAATCTTAGATGAGTTCGTAACTGGGCCACTTGGGGTAAAAAAAACTAAGTCACTAGGTTAAGTTTTAGAAAGAAAAAAAAAAGAAATTATAAGTCACCTTTATAGCACATTACTTAACAAACTTTGCCCGAATACTTGTATGTATAAAATTTTAGATGAATACGTTACTGGGTCACGTGGATTTAAGTAGTAGGTTACTAGGATAAATCGTAGAAGAGATACTTGTGAAAACAAGAGGCCACATTTATGGTTCAATCTTCAACAAACTTAGTCAGAATGTCTGCCTTCATAGAATCTTAAATGTGCTCGTAACTGGGTCACGTTGGGTTACAAAATATGTCGCTTGGTCAAATCCTAGGGAAAAAAAAACACTTTTGAAGATGCTAGAGGCTTTATGCCAAATATGATCCTACTGAAAGACTGAGTCCTCAAGGTGAGCGATTAAGGGCCATGATGGCCCTCTTGTTATGTACACTGCTGGACTTTGAGAAAAACTTTGTACGAAGTTGGAGCGCTACACCAAGTAGGTTTATGCACCCAGTAAGTACTTTTTTCGACTGACCGTTCCAAGACAGTAACTGATTGGTATTTGTGTAATGCTTCGTCTCATTGTTTTTGTCACCTTTTCATTTTTAAGACTTGCCAGTATATTTCGGTCTCCTCATTAAACCGGCCACATCACATATTGAGGCCGTAATATATATATAGCTACTATACCACCAGGCTGTGCAGTTGACATGTGTTGACACTGAAATATTGAGTTTGTTTTTAATTTTTTATGCAGATAAATTGCAAACTTAGGAATGTCAAACCATCTACGAAAAGTGTTCTGTTATTATATATCATATTTGGAAATAGGTTATAGCATGGGTCAAATAAAGACATGCTACTTGATTGGTTTGAATCAAACTATTTTAAATATGTTTTAATTTAGTATCATACCCACCTACTTATAAGTTGAGTGGCTGAACCAGAACATTAACATTTCAAAAAGTGTATATTATTGTTAATGATTTTGACAAGTACAAAAACAAAAACATACCACACGTATTACTTGGTATGCACCAGGTTAAGCATTCATTATCCATTTTAATGATGTTTCAAAGCTGTCAGCAATTTTAGCCTTTCTTGATGATATTTTTAATTGGGGGTGCTGCATTACATTTGCTCTACCTTGAAACAAGTGTCAAGTAAGTACACGTTTGAAAAAGTAAAAGCACAATGACGGCGAGATGATGATGATAATGATGGTGGTGATGGCGATAATGATGATGATGATGATAAAGACGACGGTGGTGATGACGATGATGATGGCGATAATGAAGATGATGATGATGATGATATGAATGATAAAATGTAGTGAATGAGGTTAGTATATTATTTGTTTGCTTTTCCTTTACGTTACTAATTGAATGTTCATGTTTAAAGTTTCAGAGAGAGGGGCTCGAGATGAAGTCGATGCTAGTAGCGGAGTAGAGATGAGTAAGTTAATTCTAAAGTTGTTTAATGTTTTGTGCCGATACTTTATAATGTGCCTAACTACTAAAGTTGAGAGCTAAATATGAAAATATCATGTCATTTATTAACAAATGGCCGACAGAAAATACCGTTTAAAATCTCAGTGTGTTTCTTTCAGGCTATCTTTTGATCAAAGTAGCAAGAATTAAGAACGTTTTAAGTAAAATACAGTTTTCTAAACACATCTAAATTTCCAATTTACACAATATCTATTATATATCATAGTAAACGGCGGTGCTGGGTTGAGCGCTGCCATTCGGTCCTATCCTAAACAACGGCTTAGACCTACAAGTCAGCACAGCCACCTTTTTGCTTGCAGGCCAATTATTAGCGGTAATTCCAGCTCCGCCGTAAATTGTAGTGTAAATAAAGAAATATAATGGAAGTGGAAGAATCTAAGGACAAAGTTTTATCCACCCACCTATATGCTCACTGACGATGTACATAAATTGACCGTACACAAATAAGATAAGGTCCTATGAGTATTGCAACAAATATTAAAATTTGAAAAGGCACAATAGAAGATATTCAAATGCCGATCAAATGTAATGCAATGTTCCATTTTTATTGTTAGCCACATTCGAAGATGTAAGCTTTAACTTTTGGCAAAACAGGGTCAACTAGATCTAACGGTTTTGTCAGAATGAGAGTTAAACGAGTTTTCTGCGTAAAATTTCATTTTTTGCGTTCGAACATATTTCATTTCTAGGAATAAAGTAAGTTGCCAGCTATGTCGAGGTAGAATATTGTTGCTCACTTTTTAATTATATGATGATGAATTGTTATGAATCTTAAGACAAGTCTTATGATATGCTTGTTATGATATTTTTTCTTCAAACAAGTGATTTGGGACATTAAAATCACCTTAATATATTCAGATCTGATTAAAGGTAGATTTTATCATTAAATTGTTACATACCATTGTCAATAACAATGATGGTCTTTTAGCTGACCTTAGCACGACGTGCTAAAGGTGAGCTTTTCGGATACCCCGGCATGCGGCGTCAACAATTTGTTTGCTAACACGCGAGAGGCCACACTTTTGATCCAATCTTCACCAAACATGTAATGGCCGAATAATTTTGTTAATCCTCGTCTTTCACTCTCAGGCAAATGCGAGTACCCTATATCATAAAGATTATAAAGTGACTTGATCTTTTTTATAATTTGATGTCTGGGATGTGAGGGGTTGATCATTGATATCCTTTAACTTCACTGTTGTTAGCCGGCAGTGTTATTATTACAAGGGAGTTTACATATTGCTTAGGTTCATATTATAATTCTGGGCGTTTGAAAATCACTTTTAAATATTATTTTATGTAAAGCATATATTTAGAATAGTGGTCTTAGAAAAGGTATAGCTCTAGAGGCCACATTTATGGCCCAATTTTCAACAAACTTAGCCAGAATGTTTGCCTGCATGGAGTTTTAAATGAGCTCGTAACTGGGTCACGTTGGGGTTACAAAGTAGGTTGCTTTGTCAAATCCTAGAAGAAGAACTTTCTAAACAGGCTAGAGGCTATACGCCAAATATGAGCCTACAGAAAGCCTGAGTTTGAGCGCTACACAAAGTAGGTTTATGCAACCAGTACGTACTTTTGTCGACTGACTGACCATTCTAAGACAGTAAATGGTGGGTATTTGTGTAATGTCTCGTCTCATTGTTTTTGTCATTGTATTCATTTATAAGACTTGCCAGTATATCTCGTCTCCTCATTAGACTGGCCACATCACATAGTGAGGCCGTAACAATATAGCTACTGTACCACCAGGCTATGTATTTGACATTTGTTGACACTAAACTCTTGAGTTTGTTTTAAATTTTTCTTGCAGATAAATTGCAAACTTAGGAATTGTTAATTGTTGTTCCAATAGTATATAGTTGATCAAAATGATGAATGGAGAAGAAGAAGAGATAAAATGCAAGTAGAAAGAAATCAAAGTCATGTTATAACTTGTAAACGTGTTTGAAGAACAAACGATATTATTTTAATACTCATTATGATATTTAGACCGTAAATGTATATGTGCAGGCATACATGCATACGTAGATGTAATATTTCACTCCATTGTTCAGTGCATGTTAACAAAGTTTTTGCCAGAAAAATAAACCCCTACTGTGTCCAAGTCGGCTTAAAACCGCTGTGTTAGCGTGGTATTTGAAGAAGTTGTAATTAAGAAAGGTTCCCATTCCAATTAAATATCTTACCTTTTTCAGTCTGTCCAGTTTGTCTTATTGAAAGGAAAAATTGTACGTTAGTGCCATGTGGCCATATGACCTGCAGGGACTGCGCCAGCCAACTCACGAACTGTCCAGTGTGCAGAGCCCCAATAAGAGAGAGACAAACATCTTTTCTGTGAACATTAGACGTTGCTTGATTGGAAATACTGTGGAACAAGTGCAGCTCTCTTACAAAACATGAGCCTTAAAACATGTCATTGACTTGTAACCGTGATCACCGTTATATGTAAACAGTAATGCTTTAGACCACTCTGCTAAGTTGGACGATCTGGTCAGATGCTATACTTTTAATAATACAGTGTCAATTTCGTATTGGTACAAACAATGTAGTTGTTCGTTTATCCCATACTTGTGATTTTTATTTAAAAGAGACTTGTTTTCATCCTCGTTTAAACTTGTTGGGACAGAGGTTGGCACTTAAAATACTCATAACTTGTGCGTTAAAAGTAGTAAAATGTAGACCCCTACAGACAACGGTATCATGAAAGACACATGTATTTTTAAATGTAATAATTTAAATATATTCTTAATCTGAATTTAGTGAGTTTAATCTCTTGATTAAATAAAGTTGTTTTTGTAAAACAATTAGTCTTTCTGTTGTTTACAAATATATCATTATTGGGGGGCGGGGGGGGGGGGGGGTTAGATATAATCATATTGTGCAATTATTATTCAACGAATATATTTTTATAATATCCTTTAAGTCCTTTTACAATAAGAATATATGACAAAGTCCTTTGAGCATTGCAACATATACCAAACTCCGAAAAGGCACAGAACAAAGGTATTTCACATGCAAGCCAAGTGAAAAGTAAGAACAAATTTGTGATGAGTCATTTAACGAAAAGAGCAAACCCGACAGTTACCGCCTTGGAACGGTCAGTCGCCAATATGGACCGACTGGGGTGCTTAAACCGGTTTTACAGAGCTTTAACATCGCACTTCCTGACGAGTTTCTCAAATGCAAGCCATGAAAAGAAAAACTATTTGAATACAAAATGTCCAAGCGCTGATATTTTCTATAAGTTATGGCGAAAGCAGTGACGTCATTGAAAAATAATGAACACATAGTGTTGAGAAAAAAAATGATATTTCGATTTGAAAAACTACACAAAAATGGTTGACTATAAATAATATTAACTTCCTAAATCATGAACAAACATGACCAGAGACGAATAAATGGTTGTAGCACCCTGTTCATGTGAAGATGGAATTGAAGAACCAAAGTCCAATGTCCATCAAGGAAAATACACGTAACAGCCCTTATAGGATGAATTAAATGACAACATAGATTACATGCATAGGGAGATTTTTACGACCGCCACACTGCACAAGTAACATTGTTGTCATCATGAATAAGAATAGATGACAAAGTCCAATGAGCATTGCAACATATACCAAACTCCGAAAAGGCACATAACAAAGGTATTTCAAATGCAAGCCAAGTGAAAAGTAAGAACTCGGTCGGTCTGATCCTGATTTTAGTTTTTCTCTGATTTTGTCTCAATTTCCGGGGACGGTTTATTTCCGCTCTCCATACAACATCAGTGGATTGGTTTGAGCCCTTTCAGGTCGGGTTTGACACATTCCGATTATGTCTCCCTGGGTCTATAACGACCTCTGCTGCCGGACAATGTCAGGATTGTGAATGTGTTGATATACAAAGTGGCACGTTTAACATGTCCGAACCAGCACATGGTGACCAAGCTTCTTGTAGAGTGGCAGATAGAAACTTGAATCTTGAGGATTTTACACCCAAGATCCAATGCATCGCAGAGCTTTCATTTCGGTCTGGATCTGAAGGAGTCCATGTTTTGCTATTATTATTCTGTAATGCATCATACGAATTGTTGTGTTTTCTTTGTTATGTATTTTATATGCTGTATTTCAATAATCTGGCATATGTAAATTAGGAGTTGATATCACCATGAAAGTGATTTAATGCAGATTTGAAATATTCTACTTATACCTGAAGCTATGTAGTTTCGACATTGTTCAATTATTTCTAATATGTTGAAGTGCAGTTAACATTTCCTAAGTTGTTTATTCTTGGTAAAACACTATTTGTCCAGATGTTTCCGAGTCATTTTACGATGACCACTGGCTGAGCTTGGGATGAACATGCAAAATCTAAAAGTTGTTAAGCTGTGCTCAATGTTCTGTACATTAAGCTCATTTGGTCACCAGCTGGAACCTGTCTGGTGATATATTTGTCATTAAATCATAAAGAAGCATAAAGGAGCAAGTCAAGGAAGCCCAAATAATGTTCACAATGAGTAATTCGCATAATTTATTGTTTAAGAATTTTGGCTTCTTACGACAGACTTGCTATATATTATGCTGTTGTGACATTTTATGATGTAGAAGGAATTCCTTGATTCTGTAAGGATTTATAATATTTCTATTGGAATGCCCGTTGTTATAAGTTGTTGAAACACTACTGACTGTGTTACTAAATTACTTTTATATACATCATTATAGTTTTAAAAATATTGCCATTCTTATGTTAGTCCTCAACCGTCTTATGATATTTGGATAATAATTCAAGTTAACAACAGCTTGCAGGTGAACATTTCAGAATAAAGTTTATAATACTACCATGCAGTAGAACAGTGATGACACAAACGTTGAACTCTTGATCTCGAGTCGTAAGAGTAAGTTAGGCTTGACGTAAGTTTCTTGAACTTGACCCAGGCAGTACTAGTTTGCGCCGATATTGAGAGCGGAGTCTTTTATAGAATGCATTTTTGTATGGGGACGATAACAGATCCCAAGCTCTTCTGACGGTTTTTTTTAGAGAAAATAACCAAGAAGTCAAGTTTAACAGTGTAGCTTGCAACAATAAAGGGCTGCTTGCAATTATAAAATGGGTAGCAGACATTAATAGGAATTCGCATCTGTTTGGCAAGGTTATCTTCCACAAAAGACAGCAAGTATGCCGAGATTTACAATTTAATTTACAATTAATTTATTCAGCTTTCAATTAACATTACAAACAATGTAACCGACAACAAGGAGGAAAGCAAAATAGCAGAAAGCTTCTTTAGGCATTTATCGTAGTATGATGTTGCAGCAGAGACATTTCTTTAGCAGTGACAGTATTATGGTATTACCTTAAGTCGACGATTTGAGAAAATATTACTAGCGTTCTCACAATGTTACAGAAAAAATATTTAAACATGTGAAGTATCATTTAGCTGAACTTTTAGCTAAACAACCACTGATTAATACGACCTTTATACGTCACTTAAGACCGATGCAAAAATCATATTATTCGATTTTGAAGAAAATTACTATTTACAAATAATGCCGAAGGGAAAAATGAATCCCCAAAACACAAAATGAAAGTGGGCCTATTTTTACACTGGGGGTAGTCATGTTATTTTAAAAGTCCGTTCTCATCAAAGAAAACATCAGCGCTTGGACATTTTTGTATTCAAATAGATCAGTGTTTTTTTCATTTGTTCTTACTTTTCGCTTGGCTTGCACGTGAGATACCCTTGTCCTGTGCCTTTTCAGAGTTTGATATAGGTTGCAATGCTCATAGGACTTTGTCATCTATTCTTATCCCTGAATGATACAATTTGCAGAACTCTAGAAGCATGCGTTGTCTAAGCCATACTGACATACCATTAGAAATATTTTTTCACCAGTCAGGTTATAATATAGATTATATTCAAGATTCACATCATGGTGTTATAAACGGAGAAACAGACACGTGTGTTGGACTCTTTTGCTTTTTACATCTCGAAGCGTAATATAGCATCTCCATATTATATAAATTAAATTTTTAAAAGATTTTAAAAGTAGCTCTTAACACATAAAACTGTGTGGATGTAAATTATTTGATAATTTAGTGTTTTTCTTAGGAAATTAGTCGAAAGATTGTATACACCGCTATCTCCAATATACATACCACGGGCAAGGCATGTGTAGCCTCATGCTAACTCCAGCCAGGGCCTGAGGTAGTCGACATATTATGTCATAAGCCACCGTTAAGTACCCAGCATAGTGTCATAAATCTCCGAGAGGCAGTAGCCGGGGAAGCATAAGCCTCTGTTAGGCAGATTGGTGTCATAACCCAATTCTGTTGTTGCCAGTGCATTTGTAACTAAAACAGTAATCATACACTTTCTTTCATGAGCATTATCATTTTTCTCAAGCGAGATACACATTGAATTTCATTCGGATAAATAAAGATAATAAATTAAGTGTTTGTAAAATAAACAAAATGTAACTATTTGTATCTTAATAAAAGTCCTGGCTCACCATAATCAGCATAATTTTGCAATAAGCTAAGTTAATAAAAAAAGTCGGAAAATGATCGACCACAAGACCTTTTTGTTTATTTATTTATTATTACACAATTTTTGTTTATTGGCTTTGTCGTCCCACCAAAATATTTACACAACGAAAGAAAACAACACAATATTCTCACAGATAAGAACACATTATACGCACACTGAAAGAAAAACAACACCCTGTACTCACAGAAATGGAATAAAATAACATATACTTACGCTGAAAGAGAAAGCGAATAACACAATGTGTATATGTTAACTCTGAAAGAAGATACATATTTACCGGTGTATACATCATGTTGAAAACCTACTTAATTCATTGGCAAAATCGACATATAAATCTTTTGCCATTTATAAAGTAAAGATCATGACAAAGTCGCATTTACACGTACACAACATATAACAAAGTACATAAATGAAAGAAAAGAAATGAAAATACAAACGGTTATTAATGACAGGGTATTACTAGACAAGTACCAAAACACGTCAGGTAATTAATGATTGGAACGTGTTTTATTAAAATGATACAAAACTGACAACAATGTACTTAAGCTTTATTGAGAAAATTTTGTCTAATTTCAAAAGTATGCATTAAGAATCTTAAAAACAAGTTTAACAATTTGATTCTGAAAGAGGAGAATATTCAGCGTATAAATTGGTGAGATATGTTTATCACAGATTAGTTTCCAAGGCTTGATAAAGGAATTTGTAATAAGAAGCATTGATTGACTGGTTGTATTGCATTGATTGGCTGGTTGTATTGCATTGTTGTCCGTACATTAGTGTTTAATTATTCAGTCCAAACACTATGTTAATTGATATTTAGTTTTTATTCTTTCGAGTTGCAAACCCGAATCTTCACACTTTACAAATGAAACCAATTATCACTGACCAAACTGGATTGTAGATATGAGCAAACATTTATTTTCGATTATAATCATACTGCGTAAAAACTTTAAATGATCTACCAAGTGTTTTATAATTTAAAGGACATTATGGGCACATTTTGCTGTAATATCGGGTTACAGATTAAAAACCACGTCCAAAAATGCCCTTATTTGGGGAACTTGACTTACAAATTCACCGAGAAAAAAACAACAAAAAAGCGTTATTAACGTTGTTTTATGTCTAATATGTACATGTTGTATCAATGTCACAGGTGCTAATATGGCACGGAATCTCCTTGTAGTGACGTTGAGGTAATATTGCGTAATCTTGGGTTTGTTTATTTAGATGTCAGAAAGCATGGCTTCGCCATGAACCCTGTAAAATGTCAAACCAATTCAGGCAACAGGAAATCTGCATAGCATAGTCTTATATTTTTCTTTCTGTTTGCAATTTTTAGTCTTAAATTGTATTCAAATGAAGTCTGCTTCAATCGCATGAATCAGTATGTACTCGTATTACGACTTATTTGCTTCGAGACACTTTTAGCTGGACCCGAGACTTTTCAGTCGGAACCGAATCCCGCAAAATCGTTTCAATAAGTAGGCCACTATGTCAAATCTTTGAAAAAGCTTGTGCGCACACTAGAAGCCACATTTGTAGGCCACTCTTCGTAAAACTTTGCCAGAATGTTTGTCTTCATGAAATCTTGGATGAGTTCGTTATTGGGTCACGTGGGGTCAAAAAGTAGGTCCCTAGGTAAAATCTTAGAAAAAGCTTATGAACAAACTAGATGCCCAATTTATGGCCCAATCTTCACCAGACTTAATCGGAATGTTTGCCTGCACGAAATCTTTGATGAATTCATAACTGGGTCACGAGGGGTCAATAATTAGGTCACTAGGTCAAACCTAAGAAATAGCTTGTGAAGACACTAGAGGCCACATTTATTGCCCAAACTTCACCAGGCTTGGTCAGAATGTTTGTCTGCATGAAATCTTGGATGACGATATTATTGGGTCACGTGGGGTCAAAAAGGAGGTCACTAGGTAAAATCTTAGCAAACCATGTGAACACACTTTAGGTCCCATTTTGGCCCAATCTTCACCAGATTTGATCAGAATGTTTGCCTGCCTAAAATCTTGGATGAGTTCATAACTGGGTCACATGGGATCAAAAAGTGGGTCACTAGATCAAATCTTAGAAAAAGTTTGTGAACACACTAGAATCCACATTTATTGGCCAATCTTCAACAAACTTAGGCAGAATGTTTGTCTGCATGAAACCTTGGATGAGTTCGTCATTGATCACGTGGGGTCAAAAGGTAGGTCACTAGGTTAAATTTTAGGGAACAATTGTGAACACACTAGAGGCCCCATTTATGGCACAATCTTCACCAGACTTGATCAGAATGTTTGCCTGCATGAACTCTTGGATTAGTTCATAACTGGGTAATGTGGGGTCAATAAGTTGGTCAAAACTTAGAGAAAGCATGTGAACACACTAGAGACCACATTCATAGCCCAATCTTCACCTTACTTGATAAGATTGTTTGTCTGCATGAAATCTTGCACGACTATATTATTGGGTCACGTAGGGTTATAAAGTAGGTCACATTTTAGAAAAACTTGTGAAAACACTTAAAGGCCACATTGATGGCCCAATCTTTACCAAACTTGGCCAGAATATTTGCCAGTATGAAATTTTACATATTTTTGAAGTGGGTCATGTGGATTCAGTAGGTTACCTGGTAAAATTATGTAAAGTGTTATCAACCCAGTGGCCACAATAATGGTCCAATCTTCACCAAAGATTTCTAAAGCAAATAACTTTTAATTACCTGATGGTAGATAAGAGCCTACGAAGATACTTTGTTATCACGGACCTCTTGTTTTATTTACCTATTTACAAACCAACAACAAAACCTAAAACAGTACCACATTTTATTTAATTCAGTTAGACGTTTTACAAATATTTAAGAGAAAAAAGATAATACATTTAATGTTATTCCTGCATACAATGGAAAAGAAGAATAAATCAAACGTAGTTAAAAACACACTGTCAAACATTCAAGTACTTATAACAATAATACATAAGAATACATAAGCTCACTCAAATATTTACTGTTGATATGTGTGATAGAGACAAAATGCTGTTGTTTTTGTTGTTTTTGGATTGAAATGATGTAGACAATTTTAAAACATTGATTTCACTTTTGAACTTATTTGTTAATAGCTGGTTAATTTTAGTTAACTTTTATAATATAATTGTATCTCTAAAAAACACTTTACAGTATGGCTTATTTGTGTGTCAATCTCATTAAAACCATATCCTAATTTCCCTCATCTACTGTCCGTGATTAGGATCTGACTACATCGCATAAGAGGTCGTGTCAAAATGACCTTTGTGTAATTGAATATGCATAGACAAGTGCCCGTATTTCGACCAATGCAATCGCTCCTTTCAAAACTACTATAGAATCCTTCCCGATACAGCAGTCAGCACATACCACTTTTTAAACCGCTGAATCAGCCATCCTTTCTATTGGCATGCATTAATTTTTACACATTTTGTTCAATCAACAATTTATCTATCGGTATCTACCATAACATTTCATAATTCCATTTTTAAGTAGAATACGAAAGGATTTTCAAAGCAACCCACTGCGAAAACGCTTTCGTTATCCGCCATGACAATTGCAGCGAGCGAGTTGTGAATGTATGTACCAGTGTTACTAAAATAAGGATTTCTTGTTAAAAACTTCTTTTTGTTGGATGGTTTATACATATTTGTAGAGGTTATATATGTCTTTTTTGAAATATGTAAAGTTAAGTTTAAGAATGTGTGTAGATTGCATGCAATCACGAGTTAAACGCGACCCTTTACCATTAAAATTTTATAGCGTGTAGAACGTTGCTCGCAGTATACCACAAGATTTTGTTGCCGAGAATTTCATTGGCTACTGAAAAGGTCAATTTGAGGTGACCCGTAATGGGAAGTCATCAGATCCTATTACGCGTAATACTGGAGCTGATTTTAATGAGATTGATTTGTGTGTATATTTTGAAACGGGGGTCTATAATTAAGAACTAACAATTAGTTTTTAAAAAAATGATACATTTGCATATGCATACTTGATGCCTCCATATTTATTCTACCTTACAGACGATGCAACAACGATAATAGGGAAAGTACTGAAAAAGTCAAGTACTTTAAAAGAGTATGTCAACAAACAGGGGACAAAAATGCAATATTTCAACATCATTATTGGTGAAGGTTCTTCCTCAACTAATGTAAGATGCTACCAGAAACAGAAACTTGATTTTGTGAGAGAAGGACTCACTTACAAGTAAGTCTGTCTGCACATATATGAGTAAGTCTGTCTGCACATATATGTGTAAGTCTGTCTGCACATATATGAGTAAGTCTGTTTGCACATATATGAGTAAGTCTGTCTGCACATATATGTGTAAGTCTGTTTGCACATATATGAGTAAGTCTGTCTGCACATATATGAGTAAGTCTGTCTGCACATATATGAGTAAGTCTGTTTGCACATATATGAGTAAGTCTGTCTGCACATATATGTGTAAGTCTGTCTGCACATATATGAGTAAGTCTGTCTGCACATATATGAGTAAGTTTGTTTGCACATATATGAGTAAGTCTGTCTGCACATATATGAGTAAGTCTGTTTGCACATATATGAGTAAGTCTGTCTGCACATATATGAGTAAGTCTGTCTGCACATATATGAGTAAGTCTGTCTGCACATATATGAGTAAGTCTGCACATATATGAGTAAGTCTGTTTGCACATATATGAGTAAGTCTGTCTGCACATATATGAGTAAGTCTGTCTGCACATATATGAGTAAGTCTGTCTGCACATATATGAGTAAGTCTGCCTGCACATATATGAGTAAGTCTGTCTGCACATATATGAGTAAGTCTGTCTGCACATATATGAGTAAGTCTGCACATATATGAGTAAGTCTGTCTGCACATATATGAGTAAGTCTGTCTGCACTTATATGAGTAAGTCTGTCTGCACATATATGAGTAAGTCTGTCTGCACATATATGAGTATATTTTAATGAGCTGCATATCCTTTACTTTTTCGTGTAATATAATGAAACAATGTTCAAAAATCTAATTTTAAAAATACACATCAACTTCTAGTAAATATATTTTACAATACTTCTATTTTGATACTCTTTAACGTGTATAATTGTGATACTTGTTGGTGAGAAATACGCGAAAAGGGAAAGACATTGAATTATAATATTTGCACAAAATGGCAGTGCTGTTAAATTCGGTATAGTAAACACTTTAATCTTAAACAGTACAAGTAAAGGCAACTAGGTGTTTGTATGATTAGACGACGAAACTTACAGTTTTTACCTGTATTAGATTTGAACTGTGACAGTTGAAACATATCAAGATAAAATAACTTACAATTAATAATAGAGTGGTCAAAGAAGCTTGGTGTGGCATTGATTTTGAAGAGAAAAAGGAGGCGGTCAATAATAAGACAGCTGCATACAAAGTGTCTATACCTATGCTATACGGTATCAACATAATTTTTTTAAACACAATGAGAAAGAAATTACTGAAGCAAAGTTGAAAAAAATAAGTAACCGTAAAAATTTTTTAAAACTAATATTATAGTCAGAAACTTCATTTACCTACAAGGAAAATACATTATTTCCTTCTCCCTTGAAGAATATTAGTCAACGAGTGAGTTGTCTTTGTGTGGAGCTTTATACATATTAATTTATTTGTAAAATTGGCCTAAAAATTATACAGTAATTAAATTTATAGGTAGTGCTGATCTTTTTCTATACTTTATTTGTGTACACATTCTAAACTGGAAACAGCTTTTTAAATGTAAAATATGTATTTGCGATGTCTGTTTCTATTAACATTCGCAGGTTTGGCAATGTTGTCAAAAAGGGTGATGACTTCTGGGTGATTCATTCATCAAGTATAGGGATAGTACCACATGTACTGTGTTCCATCTCACCATCTAGCCAGGTGTTGCCAGAAGCTGAACCTGCCGCTGGCCAGAATAGAACATTAAAGGCAGCACTGGACAGTCATCACGCAAGCACAGTCTGTGCTAAGGTGGTGAAGGCAAGTACCTGTTATGTTTTGTTAAACTTTGAAAAGAAATGGCAGATGTTTAACATTGATAGCCGTTTTTTAAACATGCTGATGTTTATTTACACACACCGCTGGAATCGGTAGAGGGGTTTTGGCTTTGTCCGTCCGTTCATCCTTTCCATCGAACTTCGTTTCCGCATTATTTCACAGCAAGGACTTACTGAATTTCCACTTAACTTTATGAGAACTATCAATACTAAAAGAATATGCACATATCATTAGCAGGTTTCGGTCTTATAATTTAACATAGAATTATAGTCCCGGAATATTTTGTTTCCCCGCTATTTCTTAGCAGCTGCTGATAGGATTTCAGTGAAACATTGTGGGAACTTTCAATACCAAAGGAGATACGCATATCCTGTGCATATTCAGGATGGACGCTTCAACACAGACTTATGACTCTTGATTCATTATGCAGTACATATATACAGAGTAGCATTCCTTTTCGCGCTTTTTCTCGGCAACGGCATACTGAATTTAACCGAAACATTATGGATACCAAAGCAGATGTGCATGCTCCAGTCTGACCATTTAATACAGAGTTATGGTCCTTTAATAGTAGTTCGCTTCTGCGCTATTTCTCGGCAACTACTAAAATATTCATACAGTTGTAATTGATACAACGTTGAAACGCAATAGCCTGCGATTTATTCCCTAAAGAGTGCTGAATCGTATTGCTTCCATGAACTGACCAACCCACTTGTACTACAGCACATATCATCACTTTTTGCGATTGTACTATTTTCTTTTTCATTCATCCGGATGATAACCAAAGTTATTTATTGAAAAAATATAACTGATTTCTTTACCTTTTTATATGCAAATTAAGGCTTTGCCCAAGCTTTACTTCCAAAAAGCACGGAAGGTTGGGGGATATACTGTCTCTGTACATGTGTTACAACTAACCATAAGACCACAAGTCTTTGTGTTAATTTTAAGATGCTTGGTATGTTCTTTTGTGATTTTTTCTGCCCCTCAACCTATGCAACTTACTTATCCAAACAATAGCTTAAAAAGCAATGCATGGATTTACTCTAAACTTTATATATACAGTTCTGTCACATTTTGACACACTTTTATAATAATCAATAATGTGCTAGCCACAAATCATATCTTATATCTGTACATCTAAGACCCTAAAAATGTGTACATATGCTGTAAGTAGATTTTTATTTGTTCTGTTGTGGTATCATTGCTAGAATACCTAATTTAGAAATGTGTGTAATGAAAGATCGATATATTTAAGTAAAAAAGAGATTTTAAAGGAAATTTTAATCTGCTAAGTGTTCAACTGTACTTCTGGCTTTACCTTATTTACTAAATTTAGAAACAATTTCGTCCAAGAACTGCATGCTTTGGGTCAAAATGCTTGTGGTTTGACCCAATGATGACCAGCAGAAAAGATGATTGATAGTAGTTATTAATTAGATAAAGAGGTGACACACAGTTGTATCTGCGCAATTAATTGTAACATCGGAATTATTGCGATTGTCATTTGATGTTGCCAAGTGGAATGATCTGATGTATCAAGGTCTAACAATCATAGTATTTTTTACTTAAGTATATATGGAAAGAATGATGACAATCAAATCTGGTTAGGGTGTTCAAAATAGCCCATGGTTTACAGCTAGAGTTTCTTTGTTACAGGTCACACCAGTAGTCATGCGAAGTAAAGGGGCACTTGCTGTTCGGTGCTTAGCCATTAAAGATGAGACAGCTGTCACAAAAGTGGCTCTGTTTGAAGATCTTGCTAAACAGGAATACCCAGAAGGGTCAGTCATCAGGCTATCTGGCCTTTATAAGAGCAGATGGGACGAAAAGGACCATTTAATTGCATCAAAAATAACAAAACTTGAGGTATGTTTATTGTTGTTGTTTTATTTCAAAGATATATCTGAAATATCAAACGTTTACATTGACAGTTAATAAAATTGCCAAAAAACTACAGAAACACAATTGATTGATTTTATTTTAGTTTTGTTTCACAAACTTCAGTAGTCCATTTATTTACTATCATTGTTGTTTACTTAATGAAAACTTAAAAGATCTTCCATTAGGTAGTTCATTTTGACCATACTGCTTATTTGTATTTCACTTTTTATGGTTTATTGCATTGTTAGACTAATATAAGTGTTATGGATTGTACAATTATTGAATAAAAGTCATAGTCTGAGTGCACCTTGTCACTGTGTTGTTCATGGCCGTGCAACATTTGCTGAGCGATTTGATCATAGTTTAGCATTTGACTTGACACATAGACATAGCCTGATTTCATATGTATTTAAAGTAAGTCAATTCTATACCAATTTGTCAACAACTGAAAATTACATTAAACTTTTATTTCCAGATGCTTAGTTTATAGATATATATGCAGTAAAAGGTTTAAGGTGTTGTGGTGCTTTGTGTCGCCAACATACAAATATCATTGTCTTGTCTTATAAAACAACATTCTTAAATAGTATATAGAGGCCAGGGCTACTATTTTAATCCATTATTACATTTGGTTTTTCCCCTTAAAAAAGATGGGGAAAAAATCCAATTTTACTAACTGTACCTTTGTCAGCTCGATTATGTTCATATATTAACATCAACTTGTTTACTTTGTAAGCAAGTCTTTAACCTTGATATTGTTAACATGCTGATGGCTGATTAAATATTAATATGTAAACTTTACAAGTATATTGCTTTACAACTTTTTATGTCTAAAAGTTGCTATGAAGTTTTGCCATAGACGTTACTGACTGAGGGTTACTCAAACCCATTTTCATGGAAAGAATTGGACCCTGATGAGTGACTACTAAGCTGAGAAGTAAACTATTGTTCTAAGATATTGGTTATACACAGAGAACAAGGGAGTCTATGCACATTTAAGGTGTTATATATATGGCAGATTTGTCAATAAAACAAGTCACCTCTCTTATTCATGTTTTTGTATAAGTAAAATACAAAGTACATGTCTTCTTAGTTTATAAGCAACAAGGAATTGAAGTCCTTACCAGTTACGGAGCAAGACCATGCATTTGTGGCCAGTGACACTGACTTCAAGAAAGACAAAGTAACCTTCGCTGCCATTACTGATGCTGACATCTATCAGGCTTGTAGTTTTGATGGTAAATATTCCTATTTAATACATGTATTTTACTTTAAATATAGAACCTTTATAAGTAAAAATGACCCCTATTTTTCATTAATTATATTCAATTATCGGATGTTCGGCCGGTCAAGATTATGTTATAAAAATAATTTTGCTTAAGATGGTTATTATAACTTGACACAAATATATTCACATTTACATTGACATCCACATGTCACATGCAGGACTAAAAAGTACAATGGCGTTATCATTTATCTTGCAATGAACATATTTATTAATAAGAGAGACCACTCTCAACACCATCATTACAGATTAATCAAGCTTTATTAATTAAATATTGAAATATAAGAAATATTATTCACAATGACAAGTGAATTTATTCAGTTAAAAAACGTCATTTTTTTAAAATCAATAGAATTCGTGAGTGAGTATTAGATTTAAACTTCTTATTTACATTTATCGATTTATTTGCTCTTGTATCTTATACTTTTGAATCAAATAAATAGGGTTGACATCAAAATAAACTGTGTGATGAATCTGTTTGGGTTTGTTCATTGTTTGATGATGCAATTACACGTATATAACAAAATGATGTCAGAGACATTCTTACCACTAGCAGCCATATCAAATCATAGCTTGAATATTACCCTTGACCGACAAAGAAACAAATCACTAACTACTTAACCAAAGACTCGAGTGCCTAATGCAGTTGTTAAGTATTTGTCATGTTCACAGAAACACGTCAAACAAATCTGCAACACCTTTTTTTAAAGATGATAACATCTATTGTGATTTTATTAATATAAATTCCCACTTAAGCTTCCAACAGAAAACAGGTAGCACAAACAAAGTGCAACTTGGAAAATAATGTAGACATTTACAGGACTTTGGTATATGTTGCAATCCTCATAGGACTTTTCATATATTCTTATTGAGACTGACCAAATGACAATTCTAATCAATAATTACTGAGCTAGTGGGTGGACTTAAGTAGTCAGATGTTATGTATTGGTTATATCCACAGATCCACAGAATGCTATGCCAAGTTATGCCTGTTACATATGTAACCATGTTTACTAAACAAAAGATTCATAAACATGAATTGACGATGTTTATAGATACTATTATGCATGAAGAAACAGTTAAACAAACGTATATATCATATGTCATCTGATAGGGATCTGCACTCTTTGTTGTAAAGTCTCCAGCAACACTGATTATGATCCTGCCATATAGTTGTTCCCCAAATAACCAAGACTTTAGGATTGGTTGTTGCCAAACGTCAATTGCAAAGGGTTTCAGATTTTATAAATTTTTAAGTAACACATAAACGTGCAATCATTAAAATCAGTTTTGTTTGTAAATTTATTTCTTTTTTTATTTGTAGGCTGTTTCAAGAAGAAACTCAAAAATGGCATGTGCCCCAACTGCGGCAAGTTGGAAGGAGTGCGAACATACTGTGTAACGTTCGAAGTAATAAAAGAAGACAAATCAACATTTGTGACGACACTTTTTCAAAAGCACATTGACAAACTTTTTGGCAGTGGGAATTTTGATGACGAGTCAGACAAGTTTGTTTTAATTGAAAGAATTGTGAAAATGCTACCGAAAACTGTGGTAGCAATTGTTAACAACAATACATTGATCAATATTGAGAAATAATTTTTTGATAAGTTCAAACTTCAGGTGTTTTTGCCCCATTAAGTAAAACTTCTTTCAATGTGTTCTTAAATTTATTGCCTTTCTACATAATGGTTTCATTCAATTTCCCTAACCAGGAAATTGCTTATCACATAACCATTTCAGTAATATCTTCTGTTTTTAATTTTTAATATTTTCTTTACTTGTTCGATGTTGAAAAGTATTTTTGAAACTGATCTGAAAATGTCTCATTTTTAGTTATTAACCTTAGTAGGTTCATTTAAATTACATGTGTTTCGATTACATTTGAGAGACCATTTGTATTGTTTTAGCTTGTAAGTTTCAATATATTTATTTTCACACCCTTCACAAAACAGCGAATAGGTTAATGGCCTTAGTCTCGAAACACTTTCATGGCATGTTTAGATCTCCTTAGTCCTCTAAATATTTGTGTTTCATTTGGTCAAATGTTCACCTCAGTGCGACTAGACTATGGGATGAACCCATGTCCGAACCATGCCAGGTCAAGGTCACAATTGAAGATAAATAGTTTAAACCTTTGATTGTATACTTCTTTATTATATTCTTAACACTTGTAAGGATTTTCATTTAACTTAAGTAAAATTTTCTTTCCACTATCAACGCCATTCTGCAGTTGACATTTCTTTAGATGGCTTTGTTATTCGTTTCAATCCTCCTTTACAAATACTAACAATGGTATTTGATTTTGTTGTTCTCCTATTTGCTTAACCGTTGAAATTATATGTTATTCTTATTTTGCTAATATTGTCTGTTTCCTTCAAACAATCAGTATTGAGACAGGCAAACAGGGATAAACAGTAAAAGTTTGTGAAATCTTTGATTTTGTTTGTATTATTCATATTTGTGTTCGAATTTTATCAGGCTTACACTTTGCCATGGTCTGTCATAATTCTTTCTTGATAAGTTACAGCAAACAATTATAAGTTTTAAGCAATATTTATATTTCCCCATGCAAAACATTCTATTATATTATAAACATTACATTGTTGTGTTTATTATGTTTTCATGTTTATATTATACGCATTGCTTTTTTATGTTCATTATGCTTTTCTTTCTGTTCTTTACAGTTAGTTGTACTTTTCGAGTACCTACACGTACAGATTATGTATACATGAAGGGATTTTCCCATGTTATGTCCAGTACATAGAAAAAATGGCACTTTAAAGGATATGATATATGTAGTTTTTTTTTTCTTTTCTAAAATAAACATTATTACGAATTTGAATAGACCACTTCAGAAATTGTGTCATGACTTCTTCCCCATATCCCCCAGGGAATAGCACTAACATTATTTTGTTCATAGGTAAATAAGAAAAGGTCCTATCAACATTTCCACAGATATTTAAATTTAATCTACCTCTAGACAAAAGCAAACAGGGTAAATATAAATGTGACAAAAACAGAGACGAGACATAACACACAAAAAGAAAAACCATCAGTTACCGCCTTAAAACGGTCAGTTGGCGAAAAGGACCGACTGGGGTGCTTAAACCTGGTTTGTGGAGCGCTCCAACCTCGCATTTCCTGAAGGTTTTTCTATCAAACAGTGTAAATAAAAAAATCTCGTCAAAGTGAAACAACTAACAGTAAGCACCTGCATCGGGAGTTAAAACAGATACAATGAACTTATATACACACATAATAACTAGTAATAAAACAAACTATCAACATATGAACAGTATGTACAGCAGATAAAAGCCTCTCATTCTCCAAATGAGAGAGTAGTTTGAAATAAAACAGCAGAAGCCCTGATATATAATAAAACAATTTAATGACATTATACAATGCCATGACGTCATATGTCAAAAGTGAAATGTAATAAATTTGATAAAATCATCGAATTTTAGAAAACAACATAAACCAACAAAATAAATTGTAGTATTGTTAAGAGTTAATAAGTTTTAAAATAACGTATCATTAAAAGCCAAGGATTTATCCGCTGTTGGCATATTCTATAATAAAGGTACAAAAAAAATCCGATGTTAAACCTACTGTGGAATCTCACGTAAAGGGCATGGAGACTGCTCAAGTTGTCTCACCTATGTAAGGCACGACTGGCGAGATGGAGATACAAGAAATCCAACAGTGACTATTCAATTATGGCTTTAAGTCACTATTTTCATATAGTTTCAAAGAGATGTTCGGTCATCGTGTAGTTTAAAAGCAATCCAAGTTCTTGACTGTAGAAGAGTAAATTGCAAGCCATGCAGTGCAACGAAGGATTTCCTGGTTGTTACCGTCAGATATAAATTTTCTGATAAGTTTTGTAAAGCGGTGAGAAAAGTTATTGAGACCCTTAATTTTCTTTAACTTGTTTAAACCATATCTTTAAAATGCAGGATGGCTTATACCTTTCTGCATAAGTGTGTTCATGCTGCTCTTATACTAAGAAGCAATAAAATCATTGCGGTGAAAGAATTTTGAAAACGACTTTCTTAATTTGTGAAAACGAAAGCCTTGCTGTAACAGTTTAGAAGAAATAAATCGTTTCCTAGCATTTTTTTACGACTATAAACTCGTAAAAATCTTTGTGATATGTAAATACCATAGGAGTTAGCACGAGGTGAATCACCATCAAGGTAATTCACAATACTAAAGTTGAAATCATCTCTCTTATCATAGATTTTAGTAGAGATGTTGTCATTGGAAATAGCGATCTCAATGTCTAGAAATGCTGCATTAACAGTTATTTGTTTTATTCAGGATAAGTTCTGGAGGGTAAATCAGATCATTTGAGAAAAGAAAGGTCTATCTATAGTTAGAATATCGTCAAGATAGCGTAACGTGAAATTTAAAGCCTCTTTAATGTGGCTTTGGTTAGAAGGGGGTATAGTTAACATGAAATCACTTTTAAAGCAGTTTAAAAACAAATCTGCAATTAATGCTGCACAGTTGGTTCCCATAGGAATACCAATTACTTCTCTAAATAAAGTGTCACCGCATTTTATGTAAATATTGTTTAATAGGATACACAGATCTTCACAAATATCCGTCCACATAATAAACTTTTCTAAGAAAGTGTTTGTAAAAATGCATTACTTTCATGGCATGCAATACACAGATGTTGCTCTCGAGCAAATTTTTTCTCAATAAGAGCCATCAATTTGGTCTTAATTAAATCATGAGGTAAAGAAGTGTACAGCGTAGAGAAATCGTAAGTATTGACTGCAGAGCAATAAAAGTTTTAAGTACGAAACTTGTTGAGTCTATATAGTGCGGTTTTCTCAATTAATTTATACAAGAAGGACAAATTGCTCACTGGTCTATAGTTTGAGAACTCGAGATCAAGGCCAATTTCCTGATTAAAGGTCTGACAATCGCCTTTTTCCACTTAGACGGAAAACAGCCATGTTTCAGCGAAATATTACCAATACCAATTTAGTAATAATAGATAATAGTTCATTCCAATATAATTTCAAAATATTTGTAACACATCTAATTCGCATTATTTTGTATGTAGCTGGGTTATTAGCTTTCTAATGTCTTCAGTAGTCAGCTCTTGAAATTTGTCAAAGATAGGTGTGTCTTTATAACATGGCTTGTGATTGTCGAAATCTTTAAAAAAAGTCAGGGATTTTCTGAATTATATTCATATAATGATTTGCAAATATTTCAGCAAATGTAGTCTCATCTTGTTCAATAGGCATTGGATTTTCGGAATGCTTTCCAGTCAATTCTGATACAAACTTGTACATTTTTTTAGGATCACCTTTAGAGTCAAGAACTTTCTGGCTTAAGGCCGCACACTTTTCTTTATTTATTTCATTTGTGTATTTATTACGAGCTTCTTTGAATTGTTCATGTAGATGCGGATGTTTATGCTCTTTCCAAAGGCTCTCTGATCTGCGCAGTTTCTGCTTTAGAATTAAATGTTTTTTGTCAACCAAGGTTTAGGAGCCTTGTACATTTGCTACATGCTTTTCTTTATGTTTAACATGTATGCAATTAATTGTACTTTATATGTGTATTTTTGTCGCCATATTTATGTATGGCCATAAACACATAAGTTTGTGCCAAATAAAATATTGATTAATTGACTGATTTGTCTTTTAATTGCAAGCGCTTATATACGCCTATGTCGGCAAAGATCACAATGACTAATTATCAATCAAGAATAGTGCGAATGCTATCATCACAATGACTGAAGGCAAACATCAATTAACGATCACACACTGACTAATTTATTAATTTCAATTATTTATATACGTCTTTGTCGGCAAACATTAATTAAGATCACACTGACTAATTATCTGTCAAGATTAGTGCGACAATAATGATTGTAGGCAAACATCAATTAGTGTTCACACTTTATATAACTGATGTGCAATTGTAAGATAACTGCATACTCAAGTCGTCTTAAGTGTGACAACCTTGATTAAGTATTGGCAACAAAATATGTATGCAACTAAGTAACATAAAAATCCTTGCAACAGCAGAATTTTAATAAAATATAAAAATTACAAACTACGTACATAGTATTTTAGGACGTAGCACTGCATTTAAACCAAGGAACAGTGACAGTTCGTTTATTGTACTGGGAGGCAAAAAAAATTCTTTAATTAAAACATTTTTTTCAAATATGAAAAATAAAAATATAATAATTTACGATGCTATAATAAAGACTTAGAAGACAAAGGAAGCATAAATTGAATGTGAATGGTGTCGAAATAATAAGAAATAAATTACCAAGTATACATTCTTTTTACTTAATTTCTTAAGATTTAAGGGCGAAAGGTGGCGTATACACTTATATCCGAAGGGCTCATAATGTATATCAAGACGAGAAAAACATAAATACAATGTGAATGGTTATATATAAATTAACAAGTTTACTACATTTTTTGCTTGATCTATACACTTATATCCGAAGGCGACATGTTATAAAGCAAGGGCGAACTGTTACCGATCAAGGGCGAACTGTTACCAGTTAAGGGAGGGCGAATGTGAAAAGGGCGAAGTGTTAAAATACCCACTGCACCCTTATTCTAAAAATAGATACGTAAATTTCCCGGAAGTTTAAAATTCACTTTCGTTGTGCGAAAAATTATCCGACGAAGAAGGGTAATAATGTTTTATTCTTAATTTAAACCCTTGTTTGTTCTTAGAATTCTTATAGAAAAAAACTTTTTTAGCATTTATACAAGTTAACTAATTTATAACGTTTGCTTTAAAACTCTCTGGTTATAAAAAATACAGTAGACGAGTAGTGATAATTTAGGTCTGGTAATAACTAATATTTTATTGTGTAATTTTTGTGTATTTTTATTTTTCTGTTCTGTAGTTTATCGAATGTCTTGGTTCGTTCTTAGTCTTTTAATGTTAATTTATTCTGAAGATCAAATAAGGCCTTTACCAGTATATTGTTTTTTTATTCTTTTGCTTTGTGGTTGCGATAGGAACGGCAGGGGAGGTAACTCTTCCTGGTGCCCTTGTCACGGCGCACTTTTGGTTCCGAAATAGTGTGTTTGGATTACGCTGTTTTACGCTATGAAAATGGTCTGCTTTAGCAAAAAAAACTTACTAAAGCAGTTTAAGGAATGTTCCGTGGACGTGACCAAAAATTTGGAGTGAAAACGGATCATTGCCACTTAATTAAAACTATATGATATTTTTTTCTTAAAATAAATAAAAACTGGTTTAATGGCGTTATTCTAAAAAAACTGTCAAATTCCTATGCTCTGTACCCTTTAAGACTATTATCAATTGTATTTGCAACTATTTTTCGACACGACCATTCCGTATGCTAATTAATTTCAACCCCACTGTAGACTCTTACATTTGTTTTCGTCCGCCGGTGTAGCCATAACTCTTGACCCGGTGATTTTGCCAAGATTTTAATTTTATGTGAGTATGTGCCTCACATTACATATTTAAAAGGATTCCTAGTGGAAACAATGGTTGTGAGTGAATTCTTTACTGATTTATATAGCACATATATGAGTATTGAAGATACAAACAAATGATACTATGCAAAGACATATGATTATTTTACCGGTGTCTAGGTATCTTTTTTCCCGTGAAACTCATCCCGAAATAAACACACGAACTACTCTTGCTGATTATTAATATCTATTGTGTCAATCAATAAACTGTTACATGGAATATGTAAAATGTTGATTTTGGTAAATGTTTTCACAACAGCTCTTTGTCAATGACCTGTTTGATTAATTTGAAACTTACAAAGCATCATCTTGACAACCCCCTCTCATCTATACCCCTTGTTCCAGCTTATTTAGTTTTTTTTATTCAGATTTATGACAGTGAAAATGATGAAAGTGTGTACCCATATAAACTTTTGGAAGAATATGTGAATGGAGATTTAGAAATAAAAGATATTGCAGTATTTTATTTGGAATCAGGTTTTTAGTTAGTAAAATAATGCTTTTATTTGTTAATAAATACGTTAAAATAATTAATGTTACATTTTAAATGGCTAAACTGCTTTTAACAAATTTCAGTGGATTGATGTCCAGATGTATTTAAATGCCATTAGAAGGAAGAGGCAAATAAGACATTTCCTTACATGACAAGTTTGCAAACCAGTAAAAGGCTGACTTGTCAGTGTAGAGGAAATAAACAAAAATGTACATCTGAAATAGTTTGCATCTTTGACTTTAGTAAGAATTTAATCAGATTGGATCATTGGCTTATGTAAACCAATAAAACATGACCTGTATTAAAATACTTGCTGAAATAATGATTAGTATCAAGAAATTACTAATAACCAATGAACTTGTGCTAAGGAGTGTTTGAGACTATTGACATGGTTTGTATTTTGACTATAGTAAAACAAACTCTTAAGTGGTTGGATAAATTCAGATCAGTTTGGATGGTGGACTAAAGTAAACCATTGAACATTGAAAAATATGGGTTGAATTAAGCTTTTCCTTGAAGCAGTTGACAACTATTGACAGTTTGCTTCTTTGACATAACTAGTTAAAAGAAGAAGTGTTAAACTGTTAGTGAGAATAATAAACTTGTGTAATTGAATCTTGATAGTTTGAATCTTCAGATTAAGTATACCTGTAAACAGTGAACTTTGTGTTGTCTTGGTGGTCATATTTTTGCTTATGTTGTGAATGATAGTGATATTAGTTTCACATATTTCTATTAAAATTTTATATTGTTTTCACAAAAAATGTGTTATTTCAACTGAAATTATGAATATTCAAAGCTTTCAACACAAAACAGCCTCTCCTATTAAAACTGTATCAATTTAAATGTTGGAAACTAAATTTTCTTACTTTAAACAAAAAGTTGACAATGACTTGCTTATATGATGGTAGAGAAGTGACCATAACTTTACCATTTATTGATGGAATATGATGAATTTTCTTTATTAAGTTTCTTACATCCATAGCTACAAATAAATGCTATAAGATCGTTAAAATTGTTTTATTTTCAAAAAGTCGTTCCTATACCTATTTTTGATTTAAAAAAAAATATTTTTTCAGGCAATCTCAACACTGGAAGTCACGTGTCATTCATATACCAGTAACCTCTTCCTCCCAAAAGGAATATTATCAATAGACTTTGTAATATTCTTCAATTCTGACACCATGTTTTATACTTCTACTACTATCAAGTTATGTATTTCTTACATTAACTTTATAATGGCACTGTGTGGGCGTTTATCTTATATCCAAAGTCGTATTGTTTAAACTCTTTTATTGATGCTAGAGTATGTGTTAACTTTAAGGGTAACAGTAGGGAACTGAATGGATATAGACAGATAAGTAGAGAGATAGTGGGTGGAGCTTAGAGAGGGTAAATAGTAGTTACTGTAGACTAGCTACTTGTACTAGTATATGACCTTACGAGAAAATATTTTTTGTGATAGTTTATTTTTATAGTTTTACAAACTGCAAATTATTGAAGCTTAAAACACTATTAGGTTGCATTTCTCTTTAGTACTTATTATTTTGGTAATATTAAGCTGGCACTTATGCATACTCGCTTGATTCCGTAAATGGATAACTGTTTACAAGCTGACTAAGGAACCTATTTAAGCCCACGATTACCATGCATTTGCATATATGAGACCATAATGTTTCCTAAGTCTGACAGTTACATTGTCGAAAGTTAGTGAGTGCCAAATCAGTGCTGTCTTGCTAAACCAGTTAATTAACCTCAGTACATAATATTTTTTAAAACTTTTCAAAACTTGAGAAATTGAGAATATTGCTCATGCTAATTTCTTTATTGCCCCACTTTACCTTTAGATTTACATTAACATTACTTTATAAGTGAATGGCCATAATGAGACAATGTTCAGCTTTAAAAAATGTAAGATACAACATCATAAAAGTACAACTATTATCTATTATACTTTTCCTTCGGAAACATCTACTGCAAATCTTTATTAAGAATTGATTTTGGTCTTATTTTATTTCTCTTAGATTAGCTGAGGTTTTCTCTTGTTGCTGTTATTTTAAAACCAGTCCATTTTCTAGTGCTAGTGTTAGCACCTCCCGGGATCAGTTTTGAGTGACCATGGCAGGTAATGTAGAATCACTGCATACATTTCTTTCATATTCTTACATGTATACCATAACAAACCGAAACTTGATAAATATGATGCACCATTGAAATTTAACCAGATAAATAAATAATAAATAATAAATTTCATAGATAAAGGCAGATAAATATAAAAGTACATTAACCAGTGTGTTAAGGAGTTGAGTTCAATTGCAGTTGTCAGTTTGGAAGGGCGCTTAAATGGTTTGGTTAAGCAACCTGGACTCGTTTTGTCTAGCTTGTGTATTACCTTTTTACATAAAAAGAAATTTATAGCCTGCAATAAATGTTATTGTTTATTATCACCACTGATAACTTGTTTTCATGTAAATATGTTTTCTTTTATTTTCATTTATGATAATCTAATACAAGATTTCACTTGGCAAATCATAGTTTTTATCACTTAAATAGCTATATAGTGTGTTACAGCAACCACAGAAAAGCTACGGTAACAACTACTTACTGAGACTTTCTCTGCTAGATCGCTACCATGTAATAATCATTCAATGTATTACAGAACCCATATACAAAATAGCGCTAAGTAGGTGTAGGTCAACCTTAGTAGAAGACCTGGCGTCTGATGAACTTCTTGACCAATTTATGGATATGGAATTGCTTCCTAGAACAGCAATAAGAGATTGCGAGGTAATCTAGTGGTTATGTACTTAATGTATCAGCTCTCTGTGCGTCAAAACATCTGTGCCACAGTTTGACAACACAATTTGATATTTGTTTTAATTTTTGCATCAAAGTCATGGATACGGATGGACTATTGATGACGGATGTACACTTTTTATATAACAAATTACGTTTTTTTCTGCATGAGATGATTTTTTTAGTAATGCTTGGTTTTTTAGAGCTTAAATGACTAATATTACTGAAACAACAACAACAACATCATTATGTATTGGATTATGCCATCCTTAAGCAATATCATGGTGTGTGTTTATGTATCATCGTTTTCAATTATAATGTTTTAACCTAAATTTGTTATTATTTATTTATTATGGTAAATTTTGTCAAAGTATTTTTAAGGAAGTACAAATTTGAACAGCTGTGACTAAGTCACTGTAACTTTACACTTACCATCCTGCATGTTTTTTAGCAAGTAAAAATTCTGAGTTATCTCATGTCCCATCCTCCTGGTAAAGTTAAAAGGATGTACTGATAAACATATTGAAGCAATTCTACAACACTTGATTAAGCCTGATCTGCAATTTATACTTACCATTGAATTGCAAACTAAGATACAAACATGTGCAAGCTGTTATCAAAGTCTAAGCTTTCACATTTATTGGATCTTAACATTCTTGAAAGTATAATAACCATACCTTAGAATCAAATAGAATATAGAATAATAAGTTGCCTCCTTTTAATTGGTTGATATCTGCTACAAAGTTTGATACAACCCAGTTATACACGCTTTCTTCTTACTTAGCTACATTTATAATATGTGCCCTAAAATCAAAAGATTTTGCAGTTTTTTTTCTAACTCAGCTTCATTTTTACTATTCCACTAATGGTGACAACAATTATAATTACGCATTAATTAACCATAATATGCATTGTTACCATGCTCTTGTTGTAAAGACTGTGTTAGAAATATAGTGTTTTGCATAGTGGTTACATAACAAGCGCTTCAGTTTGTTGGCATGAGTTTGATTCCCGCTGATGCTAAAATCTTTAGATGTGTTTTTAACAATGAATCATAAAATGGGGGTTTGTCTGCTACAGATGTCCTATCATGGATTTAGATCTGCCATAAAAGGCTTTACTGCATTGTTAATAGAGCCATCACTTGTTCCTGAAAAGGAATACATGTAGCTCAGTACCTGCAAACAATACAGGAAAAAGTCACCGAGGTCCTGAAATGAGCCCAAGATTTCAGGGCTTTTTGCCCACCACCAGGTTCCAGAAATGACCTCTTGTCTGGCAAATATATCAAGTTGATATATTTTAATTCAGATCTGGTTGTATATTAGCTGACAAAGGTGAGAACATAAAATGATATGTGCAAATATTAAACAGCAAAATATTCCACATTTTACAACATATTTTATTTGGATTGTATACTTAACTCTCTTTCATAAATACAATATTTACAAAGAAAAAAAACATTTTTTCTTATGAAACTCCCACTGAGACAGATATTCTAAATTTATTCCTTAACCAAAGGTTTTTGTCCACTTTCGATAATTTACAAGAGGAATTTTGTCCACCTTTGTTAAAATGAACTGAGGGGATTTTGTCTAAAAGAATTTAATCTGAGATTTTGTCCAACACCTTCCTGGTCTTCTGCGTTTAGGGTTATTATGACTGGGTGTGGTATAATAATTATCCTAGTTTGGAGTATTTTGCAAGATATTTCCAAACAGTACTGGATATTTACCATAATTGTTTGTTTCAGGATTTAAGGAAAAGATCTGAAAGAAATCGGGAAATTTTAGATAGAGTCATGATGTCAGGTCAAGAGAAATATGAACAGTTTAAAGAGTGTTTAAGGAACACAAGACAAGAACATCTTGTGGAACTTTTAAAAGAGAAAGGTATGATTAACTTTAATGTATTTTTAATGTTTTTATTCATTAAACAAAACATATTTTAGTACAGTTTTGTTGGTTTTTTTTTTTAAATTGATAATGATGATGATAATGGATGATGATGACAATGGTAATGATGGATGATGGTAATGATGGATAATGATGATGACGATGATGATGATGGATGATGATGATGATGATGCTGACGATGATGGATGATGATGACGATGGATGATGATAGATGATGATGATGATGATGATTGATGATGATGATGATGATGATGGATGATAGTGATAGGAATGATGACGATGATGATACTGATGGATGATGCTGATGGATGATGATGACGATGATGATGATGATGGTCATGCAACATGATGATGTCATGGTGGTGGTGGCAGTGGATGTGTTTTTGATTTGTTTTTACTTCACTTACTAATTGAATCTATCACACTGGTTTCAGAGAGAGAAGCTGAACGTGAAGCGGAAGGTAAGTTTTTCCGGTTTTATTTTACAAATAGTTAAGAATATTTCTCTTTAAATTGACGCAGTCAATACTTCAATTAAAAAATCTTAATGGCATATTTTACCAAAATCGATAGCAATGAACAACATTATCTTACCTATACATCTGATCATTAAACTTTGTAATAGTTCATTATTTTATGACATACTGTAGTGATATCAAAATAGATGTTTTGTTGCGATTACAAATGACCAATTTGACACGTTAGATTATGGTGATATTGGACAAGAAGTTGTAAATTACCACAAAAATTGTCTTTGTATTTAATTATTGCAACTAGAGGGCCATGCTGACTCTATACTGGTCACCTGTGTACGTTAAGTTAGAATAAGCAAGGCATATCGGCATGATAAACATACCAGAATAATGATTGTGTATACACAAGCAACATTTCAACGATCGGTTTCATGTTTTCCCTACATAGCCATATGTGGAAAATGACACGCTTCTGGCAGCCATAATGTTTACCTATCTTATTCCCGTGAACAATACTGATACAGTTCCACTTAAGGAACATGTATACCAAATGTCAAGGCTCTAGCTCCGTTAATTTCTGTCAGAAAGATTTCCTACATAGCCATATATGATGATGGCCACACCACTAGCTACCATGAAATTGACAGATCGAAATGTTTGAACAATTTTGATTCAGTGCCATCCAAAAAACATTTATCATAGTAATTATTAAGGATCTGGCTCTTGCAGTTATGAACACTTTTAACGTTCTCTATAGCTATATATGTATAATGGCGATGCCTCTGGCGGCCATGTTGTTGACAGATCAAAATTCATGAAACAGGTACAGCTTCAGCTCTTAAAGTTTCTTACAAAAAGATTTTCAGTTGTCATAAATTATCATATATGGAAAATAGCCAAATCATACTCTTTTTTCTTTTCAGGGATTAGTATTTTATTTATAAACCATTACATTAGTTAAGCTACGAACCCTATTCCAGACCAAATCACTCACGAACAGGTACTAAGACTGGGAAAATGTGACTGACCAATCATATTCATTTTTTCAGAAAGAAGCATGGAGGATGGAGATATTCGCTAAAACTTGCTTGTTATCTGAGCATGAATGTACCGGATGGACATTATGAAGACTTTCACTTGGCTTTGAGACTTATTTCCCACACCTCATACGTTGAGGATATTCTCTATACAACAAGTCAGCCAGACATCTATTCACTATACAATATATCACCCAGACATCTATGCTCTATAGAACAAATCACCCAGACATCTATTCTCTATAGAACAAATCAGCCAGACATCTATTCTCTATACAGCAAATCACCCAGACATCTATTCTCTATAGAACAAATCACACACACATCTATTCTCTATACAACATGCCACCCAGACATCTATTCTCTATAGAACAAATAACCGAGACATCTATTCTCTATACAACATGCCACCCAGACATCTATTCTCTATACAACCTGCCACCCAGACATCTATTCTCTATAGAACAAATCACCCAGACATCTATTCACTATAGAACAAATCACCAAGACATCTATTCTCTATATAACATGCCACCCAGACATCTATTCTCTATAAGACAAATCACCCAGACATCTATTCTCTATACAACATGCCACCCAGACATCTATTCTCTATACAACATGCCACCCAGAAATCTATTCTCTATACGACATGCCACCCAGACATCTATTCACTATAGAACAAATCACCAAGACATCTATTCTCTATATAACATGCCACCCAGACATCTATTCTCTATAAGACAGATCACCCAGACATCTATTCTCTATACAACATGCCACCCAGACATCTATTCTCTATACAACATGCCACCCAGACATCTATTCTCTATACAACATGTATCCAGACATGTATTCTCGATACAACATGCCACCCAGACATCTATTCTCTATACAAGATGCCACCCAGACATCTATTCTCTATACAACATGCCACCCAAACATCTATTCTCTATACAACATGCATCCAGACATCTATTCTCTAAACAACATGCCACTCAGACATCTATTCTCTATACAACATGCCATCCAGACATCTATTCTCTATACAACATGCCACCCAAACATCTATTCTCTATACAACATGCATCCAGACATCTATTCTCTATACAACATGCCACCCAGACATCTATTCTCTATACAACATGTCACCCAGACATTTATTCTCTAAACAACAAGCCATCCAGACATCTATTCTCTATACAACATGCCATCCAGACATCTATTCTCTATACAACAGGCCATCCAGACATCTATTCTCTATACAACATGCATCCAGACATCTATTCTCTATACAACATGCCACCCAGACATCTATTCTCCATACAACATGCATCCAGACATCTATTCTCTATACAACATGCATCCAGACATCTATTCTCTATACAACATGCATCCAGACATCTATTCTCTATACAACATGCATCCAGACATCTATTCTCTATACAACATGCCACCCAGACATCTATTCTCTAAACAACATGCCATACAGACATCTATTCTCTATACAACATGCCACCCAGACATCTATTCTCTATATAACATGCCACCCAGACATCTATTCTCTATACAAGATGCCACCCAGACATCTATTCTCTATACAAGATGCCACCCAGACATCTATTCTCTATACAACATGCCACCCAAACATCTATTCTCTATACAACATGCATCCAGACATCTATTCTCTATACACCATGCCATCCAGACATCTATTCTCTATACAACATGCCATCCAGACATCTATTCTCTAAACAACATGCCACTCAGACATCTATTCTCTATACAACATGCCATCCAGACATCTATTCTCTATACAACATGCCACCCAAACATCTATTCTCTATACAACATGCATCCAGACATCTATTCTCTATACAACATGCCACCCAGACATCTATTCTCTATACAACATGCCACCCAGACATCTATTATCTAAACAACATGCCATCCAGACATCTATTCTCTATACAAAATGCCACCCAGACATCTATTCTCTATACAACATGCCATCCAGACATCTATTCTCTAAACAAAATGCCATCCAGACATCTATTCTCTATACAACATGCATCCAGACATCTATTCTCTATACAACATGCCATCCAGACATCTATTCTCTATACAACATGCCACCCAGACATTTATTCTCTATACAGCATGCCACCCAGACATTTATTCTCTATACAACATGCATCCAGACATCTATTCTCTATACAACATGCATCCAGACATCTGTTCTCTATACAACATGCCATCCAGACATCTATTCTCTATACAACATGCCACCTAGACATCTATTCTCTAAACAACATGCCACCCAGACATCTATTCTCTAAACAAAATGCCACCCAGACATCTATTCTCTATACAACATGCAATCCAGACATCTATTCTCTATACAACATGCCACCCAGACATCTATTCTCTATACAACATGTCACCCAGACATCTTTTCTCTATACAACATGTCACTCAGACATCTATTCTCTATACAACATGCCACCCAGACATCTATTCTCTATAGAACAAATCACCCTGAAATCTATTCTCTATACAACATGCCACCCAGACATCTATTCTCTATACAGCATGCCACCCAGACATCTATTCTCTATACAACATCCCACCCAGACATCTATTCTCTAAACAACATGCCATCCAGACATCTATTCTCTATACAAGAAGTCACAAGTGCAGATTATACAAGTCCAGATTATATATTCATGCAGTGATTTTCCCATCTTTTGTCCAGTGCATAGAAAATGGTATATTGGTGTTTAATATTGTGAAATAAATCAAGTTTAAGTTATATTAGTATGTGATTTATGTAAATAATTAACTGTTGTATTCTGGTGTCCTTATTTATCTTTTCTGATCAATGGCTTTTTAAGGACTTGACATTTGGTTGATGTGTCTATTATATCAAAATACATACATGTCTGTTTTAATTTGCTTAGTCTGTCTTCATTTGGAAATATTTTATCAAAAGATAGACAGATATGCATATATATAGGCACATATCAAGTTGATGTGAGATCTGCATGTTATGTATTTTACATTTTTATTCTGCTGTAGTAATCTGGCCGTTGTGTATTAAGGCCTTACATATTTACATGCACTATTTTATATATTGACCTTTTAAGACATAAATTATTTTTATACCTGAATACTGTGTAATTACAATGTCTTTTGTTAAAGCCATACAGTTGATATACAGTTAATTTGCACTGTCATTTGTTAATATGCCTTACAAATTTTACAGAAAGAGTTTTTATATTGACCGTTAAAGATAAAACTTTTATACTTGAAATACAATTTACTTATGGTCACTTTTGTTACAGCATGTACATGCTAATAAGCCAATAAACATATAGAAGATTTTGATGAAAAATACAAAAGAAATACCGTGATGTGTATATAAGAATACGTCAAACTCTGAAAAATACCTACTTACAAGTAGAAATACCTACATTCCATGTAAAATAACAACATTTATAATAGCATTCTCTGTCAGGTGCTCAGTTGACATAGCATGTACTATAAAAGCATATTGCTTATTTTAATAAATGCTTAAAATAACAATGTTTTCGTTATCTGTTGCATGTGCCCTTCTTGGCACATTTTTCAGTTGAACAGTTTAATATTATATACAATGAACATGTTGCTAATGTTACAGTGTTATAAAATGCTACTGATCTTAAGATACAACATCAGCGACACATTACTATTTTACACAAGTTTTCTAAGTTTGAACAAAATGTACTTGTTCAATTGCTCATGAATCAAATAAAACTACATGCAGAATAAGTCTGTATGACAAAGTCCTATGAGCACTACTACATATAACACAATTTGAACAGGCATAGAACAAAGGTATTTACATGCAAGCCAAATGTAATGTAAAAGTAAGAAAGAACAAAACTGTGATGAGTCATTTAACAAATAGAGCAAACCCAACAGTTACCACCTTGGAACGGTCAGTTGGCAATACGGACCGTCTGTTGTGCTTAAACTGGGTTTACAGAGCTCGAATCTTGCACTTCGTAAGGGGTTTCTCAAATGCAACTAACGAAAAGAAAACCGATCCATTTGAATAGAAATGTCCAAGTGCTGACGTTTTCTTTGATTAGATATGACAGAAATAGTGACGTCATTAAAAAATAATGTCCACATAGTATTTAGAAAAGTACTTTATTATTAGAAAAACTACACAAAAGTGTTGATTGTAAATGAAAATTAACTCTGAATCAAGAAAAAAATTACCAGAGAAGTGTAAATCTTTGTAGCACCCTGCTCATGTGAAGAACTGAGGAACCAAAGTCTCATGTCCATCAAAGGAAATTCACGTAACAATCCTTATAGTATGAATGAAATGACAACATTTCTTAATTACATATTGGACCATAAGCACACACGCAATAACTGTTTTTACTACTATTTATAGTGTTTTGCCTATATTATAATTTACATATTAAGTAACTTCAAATGGGGATATGCTGTCATGATGACACTTACTAGATCTTTGCAAAACATTCACTAAGCGGAAAGCAATTATCAATCAACATACTTTTTATCATTTAAGAAACCTAACTACCCTGTTAATTGTTACGTTTAAGACCATGTTTTCTGTAGATACCGACATCATGCAAGTCAACAAGATAGCAGAAACTTGATTTGACATTGAACAAAGTTCTGTTCACACCCATCTGAGAGACTTGTCTCCTTTCAATTGGAAGTGCCCGGGTGTGTTCTTTGAAATATAAAGTATAGATTGTCAATAAGTTTGCTTTTGATGTTGCTACATTTTTGTACACTGAAAGCACTCAATTGAGTTTACACAAACCCACTCAGACACACAGTGCTAAGGAAAGAGCCCAACTTCTGAAGAAGGTCGCGTCGCCGAAGGTCAGAGACCATGAACTTTGTCTTCTACATATTGACCCCCAGGCATTTGTCTTCCATGTCTTCTACTCACCTCTCCGATGCCTTTAGCTTCATGGTACATTCTTCATGTGAGACAGCTATAACCACCAGGTCGTTGGCAAATAGAATATCCCTTTGCAAGCCTGAGCAGCAGTCAAGAGACAGCACAATTTAGAGAAGCAGGTGGGTGAGAATACCTACCCCTACAGAAAGTCACAATGCACAATCCATTGACTCAGACAAAGCTTCTTACGTTGGTATATATGTCCTAGATGACACGCACGGCTCACTCACACCTTCACATCGAGTTGTCTTAAGGCAAGTTGTCTCCACGTTTTTATCTTTGAGTTTGAGGCCACAAAAGTTTCCACAACCAATAGTTTAAATAGAATATAAATAAAGGGATTGAGATTTGCCGGCATTTTTGGCGATACTGCGCAGCGACATTTCTGTAATTATAGCACAGGGGCACTTATGAGGTGACTAGGGCTTGAACCTAGTCGGTCCATTATACAGACACTGACGAGTCAGGCGTAATGCTGTCCCCTTAGCCCCGGGCGTTAGGAGGGAAGCCATTACTTTAAAGTCTTTGGTTAAAGAATATTAATATCTGAAGAACATTGTGCAACTTTATTTGAAGCCATACAAACGGTCATTTACTGTTAGAAACGAATAAATGCAATGCCCCCGTTAAACAATAACTTGATAGATCGCGTAGTTTGATTAATGATTTACAAATGAAACTTAATAACATAACCATATGCTCCATTAACAGGGTCATTTTAAAATGAGAACTTATATCTGTAATATTGACGTTTAAGGTAAGTTTAAGTTGCTTATTTGGAAAAATGTTAATTGTATATATATATGTTTTTAAATACGTCGCAGCGAGCAATTATGATCAGTATGGTGACGTCCAGCTACTTTGGTGGAGGAAGAACCCAGACAAATGTCAGGGTAGCACCACCGTTGCACCGTAAGTCAGCTGGAAGACCATTCCAAATTAAGTCCTTCGCCCCAAACGGGAATCTAACCCACGCGTTGAGAGGCTAAGCATTCAGAGAAGTTACAAATCAGCGACTACAACTACAACAAATTCAACTGAAATATTACACCAGGTAAGGCACCAGGCTTAAAGATTTAGCGATAGTAGAATCGGGGTAAAACATTCTCATTAAAATTAACAAACTAAACTGTGGCTATTATAACCAATGAACAAAAATATCACACAACATATCAGATAAATTGAGGATTACATTGTGGGCCTTTGAAGTAATAATAATAGAAATACAATAAACTCCGTCATTGACTTGCAAATTACAACATCAGAACTATAATGCAAATCGATGGCTCAACGCAAAACTGTCGTAACTCACTTTTTTAAAACTTTCCAGGAAACAAAAAAAACTTTATATTTTTTTACTCTCTGTATTTAGGAAAAACTGTATGAAATAATGTATTTATGTTTTTTATACATTTTTCAGTTATATAAAAGACAATTATGATAAATTTCATGAAAAAAAGTTATTGATAAAAAATAAACATACTACAGTTTTCCCTCTGAAATGTTTATAAATCTTAAGCAAGTTTTAATGCAAAACTGTCGTAACTCAAGTTACAACAGTTTTCCCATTAAGATTTTCATTATGGATACATATTTTTTAGGCAAAACTGTGGTATATTTTTAATTTTACTTCTATTTAGATCTAAATGAAAGAGGAAACTTTTTCATTGTATCTTTTATGTAAATTTCTGTCACCGTTTTTTTAGTACTTATTTCATAACTGTCTTTTATCAAGGGAAAATAATGCATTATCTCAGTTTTTAACTTTTTGAGCCTTTTAACTTTTTGGTCATTAATATTTTATTTTTTTGTTAAGTATCCCTTTATTGAATAAACCTAATTTAAGTATTTGCAATGCAGAACTTTAGGACTTTTTTTTAAGACAGATTACACTTTTTTCTATAATTGAATAAGTGTACCAAAGTACAACAATAATTAAAACATAAATAAAAGTTCAAAACTATATTTCTTTATTTAAAGCTAACACCATTTTATTGTTTCCACTTGATCATAAACATTATTTTACCAATCTTAAACACTAAAACTATAATGACATACCTTTAAAACATTATCTTTATGCATAACTATTTTAGCACTCAAATACATTAGTGAAACACAATGATTTGATTATCATCATGATTATCATTTTTTGACATCATGTTGTTCATCAGTGTTACCCTATTTAGTATATAAACCACAAACAATGCCAACTTTGTCTTCAGTCATCATCAACTGTAAACTGTGAAATCATCTAAAAAAATCATGAACATTGTCATCAGTTCATCCTCATAATTGTAAACATAAAATCAACATTTATTCACATATTCAGTTTATCATCGTAACTCTTATCAGCATAATCATCTTTATCAACTCTTCATATACAGTAATTAGTTCAGAATCACTGTTCATTAATATCATCAATAACAACCATTCATACTATTCAGTTAATTATATTTATAATTAGTAAAATCATCATTGACAACCATTCGCATTGTCAGTCATTCGTCACCATAATAAAAAAGGTCATTTACAACCATGCACATTTTTATATTATCATCATAATCCTGAACATCTTTGATCATCTGGCTACTGTCATTCTCACTTTGTTTAATTTTACAACATTAATTACTCAAAAATATATTTTCTGGGAAACAACAGTGTTGTAATAGCTTATCTGTCAATATTTTGCCTCATAACTATCTCTGTTACTCTTACCCCTTTCGATTTCACTCAACATTACTTCAATCTCAGTTAAGATTTACTGCACTGAAACTTATTCATGAGTAAGTAGAAGGTAGAAAGAATGGTGGACAGGAGGCACAATCTGGCTCACACAGAGACTCAGTAAGTCTGCAAACTTTTGCCTACTGATAGGAATACCTTCCTGTCTTTGCCCTAGCTAAAGACAAGTTGCATGGCAAGTCTGTTCTATGCCGTCACAGAGGGTCAACATGACAAGCTGGACCAGCATGATTCAACTTATACAAAAACATGTTGGGGTCTGAGGAACTCAAATGAATATATTTAATCTTGTTCCAATAAAGTTTTTCACCCTGTGTGTTATTGTCAAAGTTTTTCAAATTTGATGCAATGGTGGTAAAATAAAAAAGTCCTGTAAAACCATCTCTGTAACAATATATGGGTGGTTTCTTCAGGTCATTCTGATGATGGAGGCCCACTGGGCAGAAGTATACACTGAAATGTTTTTACTTGAGGTTTCAATTGTTGCATGTACAGAATCGTTTTCATTTTGGGTATGCCCTTTTTCGAAATACTTAATGTGATTGACTTTAAATTGAACCTTTTTAAACAAAACCACAACATTGCAAGGAAGTATCTGTATTTATTTTGGGTGGCAAAGTTATCACTGTAAAAAATAAACTGGGTTTTTCCTTCATGTGATTTTTGCTTTTGAGATGGAGCCATTCCATACAAAGCAGTGACCATTTTTGTTTGCCAAGTCATACATAAAATATTGTATGTGCTAAGGCATTGCTTGTAGTACAGACAACTTTCAAAACTATGTGGTGTGGGTAATACTTCTTGCAAATCGAAACATGAACAAACAAGCGAGTTATCATGCTTGCAATTGACTTTGGCTTCTTCTTTTGTTGCCCTAACTAAGTTTTTGTAGGTGTTGACCTGTTAAAACATGGTGGCTTTTTGATTATTATTACTATTTGCAAATGAAACTTGCAGATCTAACTGATCATCAGAGATTGGTAGAATGCCAAGTTATATTCTTGATCAAAAAATGCATCTGTAAAAAGATAATAACACTGGGGTATTTGAGTGTTCATTACATTTTTCCTGATCAAGGGTGTAAATTTTTGAAACACTTAAATCAGGTCTGAACTTAAATACTGTTTTTAATATTTCCTGCAATAATGATTTTTTTACTTTTGGGAAACTTTCAGTGTAAGCACATACCTTTTGAGCCTGAATTTCTGATGTTTTATTGGGTGTGTTATTATGTTGCCCCTTTAATCATCTTGAAGGGGCCATAGTTCAGTTATCTTATGTGCAGAAGAAATATATCTTTCTGATACAGAAAGAGTATGAAAAAAAATATCTTATATACTTTAGCAATTTTGGAGCAATTTGGTGTTTCATTAACAGGAAAAGAGTAGTGCACTGTGGATTTGCAATGCGACTGGCTTTCACCTTTATGTGTTTTAGCTTTCTGTGATACATATTTTAAAATAAAACTTCTCTGTGTATACCCCCAAGACTCCAGAAAAAAAATGAAAGAGCTTTTACTTTCAGACTCACTGAAATGCTGGTCACATCTATATCAACTCTACTCCAGACCCTGTCTTTATTTCTCTAGCTTTATGCATTTTTCATTTCTAACCAAGTACTGTTTCCCTTCATTTCTTTTTCTTTTAATAACATTTCTTTTCTATACTTCCGTATTTCTCATTCTCTTTCTGCATCTTTTTGTTTTTGTGTCTGATATGTTGACTATATTTGTTGGTGTTTTATCAGTGTTCTTTTCTGAAACAAAGTTTATGAGAGGAATGTTGTCTTCATCATCACTTACAACACTATTCACATCATGTACCCCATCTCTTGCTACATCATTTGTATCATTCACACTCTTTTCCTCCTCTCCCTTCTCTTCTTCCTCTCACATATCAGCCTCTCCCTCTTCATCATAATTAGGAACATAGATTGCATCATTCCCTCCTCCTCATCCTCTTCCATCATATCAACACACTTCTCCCACTTATCATCAACACTCTCCTCCTCCTTATCATCATCAAAACCCTCCTCCCCCTGATAGTCATCATCAGTATCATCATCTTCATGAGCAGCACCCTCCCCCTCCTTATCACCAACACCCTCCTCACACATATCATCAATAATCTCCTCCCCCTTATCATCAACACCCTCCTTCCACTTATCATCAACACCCTCCTCCCCCTTATCATCAACACCCTCCTTCCCTTTATCATCAAAACCTCCTTCCCCTTATCATCAACACCCCCTCCCAATATCATCACCCTATCCCTTATCATTAACACCCTCCTTCCACTTATCATAAACACCCTCCTCCCCCTTAACATCAACATCTCCTTCCCCTGATCATCAACACCCTCCTCCCCCTTATCACCAACACCCTCCCCCTTATCATCAACACACTCCCCCCCACTCCCTTATCAACTTCAACACCCTTCTCTTCCTCTACATCATCAACAATATTATCAGCAATATTTTTGTGATATCATCATGAAAAACAACTGCTTTCTCTTAATCTTGTTCTTCATCACAAAATGTAAACTATTTTGATGACATAGTACTTCAAAAACTAAGAATAAAAAACAAAGTTAACTCTCTATAAATGGTTAATCATAAAATTGGTCCCAATCTTGATGAAAAGTTGAATGTTATCTTTTGCTCTAAAATATATATGTATACCTGGTGAGTATATTAGACAACAAGATCTTTAAAAAACTTATTAAACATATTGATTTTAACTATGCTGGGAAAATAGCACCTTTAAAAAAAAAACTTATTAAAAGCATTGATTTTAAATTTATTGTACATGTATGTACTGAGTTACCTTTAGTGTCAAAGTGTAATTATGTAGCGTACATTCCTAGTGCAAAACTGTATGTAACTCAAGTTACGACAGTTTTGCATTGACATAAACCAACAAATTGAGTTACGACATTTTGCAATCACATATTTTTTTAACTTATTTTTCAAAAGTTGGCAAAAATATTTTGTCACAACATGTCTTTTGACATAAAAGTCCAAAAAATTGAAAAAATGGTTTTGTGAAAAAAAGTGAGTTACGACAGTTTTGCGTTGAGCCATCGAAATAAAGAGTGTACGGTCTTCGATTTATTACTTGGACAGCAAGCAGTGTGAGGACTTTGACATAACCATCCATTCCGAGAACCATTAACAAAACTTGGAAGAAGGCGAACTATAAAGGGACAAAATATCAATGTAACTAGGAAATACATTGCGATATTGCGATAACATTTACACTCAGAAGAAGTATAAGAAAATCAAAACGAGGACTGATCAACCCTTAGCATCTTTACGAGGACATCCATTTGAGTACATTGATTTGCATGACTTATCAGGTTTAAAGCATTTTGAGGACTTTAGTTTGCATATTTTTGCACAAATTCAGGTAAACTAGAATTCTGAGGACTGTAATAATCATTTTGAGGACATGTTTGACACGTTGCTGTCTGATCCTAAACATCTGATGAATGCTTCCCTCTTGTTGGCATGTATCTGGCCAATTAATTTAATTTTAGTCATAATGTTCATTCTGGAACCATTTCTATTACAATTAAACTTAATATACCACTAATAGCTCAATTCCTCGTGTTCCGTAAGGGATCTATGCTCATTTTACGTAGGTTTTTTAATATCAAATTGCCTTTGTTTTTGTTCTACCACGACCTTCAATGGTTTCATATCTTATGTTTTGAAGAGTTGAAGCCTTTTTATATGGCCTAAGTAGACTTACATGTAATGGCGCAAACGATCGAGCTTAGCATAGCAAGCGCATGTGGCAAAATATATATTCTATTAAAGTTTGTTTTGCTATTTCGTATTTCCAGTATTTAATTTACAATTTAAACAATGTGCCTTTAAAAAGTTTCAACTTTTAAAAATTGAAAAATTCAGAGTATATAACAAAAATACAGCAAATACACAGGCCACTACTAATTTTAAAGTCCGGTTTTACCCGACGTAGGACCTCCCAGTTAATGCTTTACCGAGCTATGGCCCAAGTCAAGTGCTAATTATAATGGCTGGATTGCCTCAGTGACCCCAAATTAGACTGCTTGTCCATCAGATATTGGCGTAACTTCTCATTATTCCAATCTGCTACACACTTCAAACACAGTTTAAAAATTGATTACAGTTTTGTTATTTCTTTGAGAATAAAAAAAACTGGGAATATCTGCAAGGTTTTGTGAAAACTCTAAAAAAACTATAAATCGCCAGAGAGCATGAATACTGTTAAAATATGTTATTTTGACAAGACCTTGTGACTGAATTGTCCCTATAAAATGCATTTTTTGATATTTAATGTTCTTGTTTTATTTTATTTTAAAATTCTAAGGCATATAAAGAAACTATCTATGTGGTGTAAATATATTATAAGAGTCAAGTAATGTTAAAATTCTTTAATGCAACAAGATCTTAGGGCCACAGTGACCTTATGATCTGGGCAACCAATGTAGCCTCCAACAGCGACTGGCCTGGAAGGAAGCTCCCTATCCAAATTCATTTAGTGGAATATAACATGTTGTTGTTGCAAACGATTTTGTATTTCTATATCAAAACAAGAACAAAAATACAAAAACTATTAGTTCTGCAGTTTATTCAATGATTGGTTTTTGAAAGCACACACACACACACACATAATTTTGAACTTTCTACAATACAGGCTAACAATTATGATAAATCAAAGCAAGGACTTGCGCAAGTCAGCATCTGACATAAATGCTACAATAAGTGGAAAACCTCATTTCACTAAGAAAATGCAAGTAATTATATACCGGCCGCAATAGCTCAGGTGGTAGAGCGTCGGCTTGCGGATCGGGAGGTCGTGGGTTCGAACCCCGGCTGGGTCAAACCAAAGACTTTAAAGTAGGAAGTAGTGGCTTCCCTCCTAACGCTCGGAGCCTAGGGGACAGCATTACGCCTGACTCGTCGGTGTCAGTATAATGGACCGGGCGGGTTCAGTCCCTGGGCACCTCATAAGTGCCCCTGTGCTATAATGATAGAAATGTTGCGGCGCAGTATCGGCAAAAATGCCGGCTAATCCCAATCCCAATTAATTATAATATCAAGACGACTCGATATACTGCTAACATTTCCAGTTAATATAACATCACCAGCATGTCTAGTTATTATAACATCACCAGCATGTCTAGTTATTATAACATCACCAGCATGTCTAGTTATTATAACATCACCAGCATCTCAAGTTACTATAACATCACTAGCATTTCTAGTTACTATAATATCACCAGCATTTTTAGTTACTATAACATCACAAGCATCTCAAGTTACTATAACATCACCAGCATTTTTAGTTATTATAACGTCACCAGCATCTCAAGTTACTATAACATCACTAGCATTTCTAGTTACTATAACATCACTAGCATTTCTAGTTACTATAACATCACCAGCATCGCAAGTTACTAAAACATCACTAGCATTTCTAGTTACTATAACATCACAAGCACTTTTAGTTACTATAACATCACCAGCATCTCAAGTTACTATAACATCACCAGCATTTTTAGATACTATAACATCACTAGCACTTCTAGTTACTCAATAATGTAATATCATTCAGTGCCACAATGTGCTACATCATGTCTATTCATCCAAACAAAAGCTCCCTACCCCCTGTGCAGCTTAAAAGCTTAAAAAACACCTTTTCCAACAAGAAGATGAAGACACCATACTTGGGGGTTATCATTAGCGATAACTTAAAATGGTCTTTACTCATAGAAAAAATCACAAATAAAAGCTAACTTAAATTTAGGCTTCATCAGAAGAAACCTGAAAAAAAAATCTAACAAAAAACTAAAACAAACAGTATACATTGCACTAGAAAGATCTGTTATATTCGGCAGTTGTACGGGATCCTTATCTGCAAAAGGACATTGACCGACAAGATAGCATTCAACGTAAGGCAGCACGGTTCTAAAAAACAAGCAGTGTTACTGACATATGAACCAACTTGCCTGGCAACCACTAGCAGATAGGAGATGAGAACAACACCTGATCTCCTCTACAAGATCGTACACAACCTGATAGCTATCCCTGCCACAGATTGTATCACCTTCAATCAATGCATCCCCAAAAACATACAACAACAACAAATTAAGATGTATGCCACCAACAGTCATTTAAGTACCCATTCTTCCCTCTTACAGTTAAGAGACCTGAACACCCAACCAGAAAGTGTGGTGAACTCTAAAACAATTAATACTTTCAAAGATGCAACATCTATTAAATACTACTAAAGTAAAAGAGTGCATATCACTCTGGATAAATTTCACTCAGAGCTTGAGTTCATTTCCAGTTTTATTCAGATCACTATAACTGTAGAAACTAGACATATCACTAAAGGTGATTCATACTCCCACTACCGTACTGTTTGTATAAAAAATAAAAGCAAAAAAAAATCAAAACTTTGAAACTAATGCTATATGAGTAGCAAATTTCTCCCCAATAGATTTTATTTGCACAAGAATAATTAAAAATAGAAATACAAAGGGCAACAATAACTCAAGATTTATACACAGGGGAGGTACGGTTCTTATCAAGGATGTTTCTCCTAAATCTTAACGATCTTCTTATGAAGTATCATGATGATACTGCAAAATTTAAGTTAAAAAAATAACAATTTGCAATAACTCATGAAATATACAAAGAAGATTAATAGTTCTTATAAATGACACATCTCTGTACTAAGATCCATCTACTTATGAAGTCTCAAGATGACATTGCAAATAGTTTTTAAGTTAGGTAATGAAAAAAATAAGTTTGCAAAAATAAAGGGCAATGACTCATGAAATATGCAAAGGAGAGTTATAGTTGTTATCAAGGACACTTCTTCGCATTAAGATCTATCTACTTATCAAGTTTTATAACAATATCTCATATAGTTTTTGAATTATGCTCTGAACAATGTTTCAGCACAGACCGACTGACAGACAGACGGACAAAGTGACTCCTATATAGGCCCCCACTACCACACCCTATGGGTAGTGGGATTATAACTTCTACAGTATCTTGTATAACCTATTGTAATTTGCCATGTTTCCGTTTCTGTGATACTTTGACAGTTTTAATGTATGACTTTATCTTGACCCAAGGCCTTCTTAATAGAAGAGGTTCCTTCTTCTATTTCAAACTTTCCATGAAGTTTGTCTATGTAGAGGTATTTTTTCAACTGTCTTTCTACTCCAGCTTTTTCATTTTCAGACCATGATGTGCGATTAGCTTTCTGTTTAAGTGTTTGCTTCACTGAGAAAGATGATTTCGAAGGTTCAGCTGCTGGTATTCTATATGTAGTGCTTTGGTCTGAAGTACTTGGGATCTCATCAACATGGTCATTCTCCCCAATCTCGTCTTCCTCCATAGGTTCTTAAAAGGAAAAAAAAGCAAGATAAAAAACGTGAGGGTCACAGAAGTGAAATTGTAATCCCTCGCTATCAACTGCCTTCACTTGGATCAATAAATATAATAGTAATAATAATAATAATAAATAAGGCTTGACCTGATAACCTAGCCTGGAGTTTCTGACCCAATGTTAATTCAGACTATGCTATGTCAAGACAAAACTATGACCATGAGGTTAAATAAAGCAGGGCTCCTACAATAAAAGCATCATTTTAGCTCTCATGGTTAACATGCTAAGCAATTCTTATTAAGACTGAGTGAAAAATGTGGCCAATGAATTGTAATTATGTTTTGTTTAAGATTTAGTCTGGTGACATACTTTCGACCAGAAACTTGACAGGTATGTGAATTGAAGATTGGCAATATAGACTCAAACTCAGAAAAGAGAGAAAATATTAGCTATACATTCCTATTGATATTTTCAGAACTACCAACCAACGTTTATACCATTGCAAAACCAAATCTTTTTCTTTTTTGTTTTTCATTCTCTTATTTTGGTTAGACAGTATTTAGTATTTAGATACATCTGGGAATTGTGAACCTGTAACCTAACAGACTACCAGCTTAGGTAACTGAGGTCACTAAGGACTTAATGGTTATGGTGAAAGTAATGATGCTTGATGATTTAATAATTATTTTTTTTTAAAATGACAAAATAGTAAGAACTTATTATTGCTAAATTAAAGAAAAAAAAAACCATACAACTGTTATTTTAGACTTGTGTATCAAAACATAGCTGCAGCATACTCTAATATGGCAATAATCTAGCTCTCTTGATAATTCTCAGCCTATTTAGCAGTATTACCATGAATCATCAGCCAGATACTAGGAAATTTTGACTGACTTTTTGTGGTATCGCACTTTCCATATTGTACGCAACACTACAAGTTACAATTGAGTATTGTTTCTCGCCACCGCCTCACCCCAAAGTACTGTTTTGGGGTCAATGAACACAACATACATATAATTGCTTTTAGTGTAAAACAATGCAAAAAGAACTGAAACAGTTTTTTGTTTTTCTTACAGACAGGTCAATGTTCAACAGGGAATGACTGTCCAGCAACAGCTAAAAAGAGGAAATGGTTATGTTTATGGATACTTTTGACATAATTTTAGTACACATACATGTACACAAGAAACAACTAGAACAAAAAAAACTTACACTTAATCCGAATTTTTACCCTTCGCTAACAAAATGATGAATGTCTGTTTGTTTTTGTTTTTTTACATGCTCACTCGGTTGTGTGGGCCTCAATAGGGGTGTCATTAGGTAGCTCTCCAATCTATAGCCTGAATCACCAAGTAGGTACCCAATATGGTTCCGTTCGATATACACCTGTAAAAAATGATAAACATCTCAGGTAATAACAGACACTTAAAAAATCAAAATACAATGTTTTTAAACTAAAAAATCTCATGTATTATATATGCATGATTTGCAATTTAAAAGATTTGGTAATTGTACATGTGCATTACATTTGTGAATAAAAAACAATACCAATTATTCATAAATAACAATAGCTGTCTCAACTGATTTTTCCATGAAAATATATAAATTAACAGCATAGAATTTTTATAATTAAAACCGGATCAAATTTGTTACAACAGCCACTGAAAACATTGAAAGCAATTGTTTGTATTATAAATATGAATGCAATTTGTGAATACAATTTTATAGATGAGATAAAAATGGAATGGGTTAATAAAGAATTGACATATCATGTGATACATAATCTATTACAGGTTGTCTTAACAAACTATATGTGTTGAACTATTGTTGACTACAGTAATCCAATAAAGTAAATCAATAACCATGAAACAACAGATGTAAAACAGAATAAGATAGAAAAAGATAGAGGCATCATGCTTTGACCCTGGCAAGTTTGCAACAACATCTGTAAATCTACAATTTAAGTCGATACAACAATACATTAACAAATGAGGTAATAAAATTGTGAATAATATTAAATATAAAATCAGGACATTTGAATGTATGAACAAATGAGACTGAAATTGAAAATCAATCATATTTATACTATATTTGTTATTGTACATGCGTGTATCAAGTTTTCAAAATATTCCATAAGATATACCCAATAAATGGCTAGTTTCTATGTATTTCGGTATGCAAATTCTATAAATTTGCAACAATTAAAAAACAACAACATTATATATATATATATATATATATATATATATATATATATATATATATATATATATATATATATATATATATATATATATATATATATATGTATAGAAACATCTCTACTATATTACCTTCCTCTGTGATTAACAACCGCTTGAACATTGATGGCATGGTACCCCTTATTACTCACAAACACCTCAGGGTTGTTTGTTGGTGCCTGGATGGGTATAAGTATCCCATCAATGGCTCCTATAATATTTTGGTAATGCGCACTTTTCATAAAAACCCTGTTTTACTTCCATCAACTGTCTAGCATCTGGGAACCTATGCAGAGAAGATTTGAATGTGATAATCAACAAATTGCTAATATGCTTATTATTTTACAAGTTTTATGGAAATTAAAATTGTCTGTCTTTATTTAACATAATGCTTATGTTATCTTAACATTAAAATGCTGTATCAAATACATTTCAAAGATACAAATACTGTCAATAAAGAAAAGTGCAAATATGTTTTTTGTGATAAAGACACAATATACAAAGACCTTAATACATAATAATAAAACTTTAATCATGTATATATTTAATGTTTATATGTATATATATATATATATATATATATATATATATATATATATATATATATATATATATATATATATATATATATATATGTGTGTGTGTGTGTGTGTGTGTGTGTGTGTGTGTGTGTGTGTGTGTGTGTGTTTGTGTGTGTGTGTGTGTGTGTGTGTGTGTGTGTGTCAACCAAATTAATCTATAGACTGGTAGTTAAAACTTTGTAAGAGAAAGGAGGGTCCCTAAACCAAACATGCGATTTCATTGAGCAAGACTGTTTACTGATTAGAAAGGATCCAGGTAATCACCACCTGAGTAATGGGTTTTTCCAGGGAGTGGACAGGCACAAAGGCTATATAAGTTAAGATGACTAGTTTCTCAATTGCCTTTAAGTAAAAGGTAAAAAGTAAATATAATGATTTAAATGTGTTCAAGATTGTAAAACCTTACTTATAGGTCAGAGAACAACACACTAAATAAGTTTTAATAATATGCGGTCATCCTTGCAACTATGGAACAAGTCATAATAATCTTATATTATTACTATATATAATATATATTATTTTAGACAGAGTTTCCTTTGTGTTGTATAAAGACATTTATAACTATATGGATATTCATTTCTTACTAACCGACTGATTCCATGCAAGTCTGCCAAAGTATTCATGTATGTAAATATGATTTACTGGTGTAATGAGCGACATTTTAACATCACTGTACATTCATTGTTGATGATTGCACTCTTGATTTCTCTACATTATTACAATATTCTTTTTACTCTTTACTAAAGCATCATTTCAAATTACAGCTTGATCAATCGCTAAGTTCTTTTAATAAATCTTTTATAAAATAAGTAATAAAAGGGATGATATTCTTTTTCCACTCCTGTTAGAAAACGAATGTTACTGTGCACCGCAACGTTTATGCGTTCTTTTTTTACAAATCTTGGAAAAAAACTTGCAACCTGCACATTTTTAAATCATATTAACCAAAATAACAATAATACTAAGGGAGATTTTAAATAGTTTACGCGTATAATATTTTAAAAATTAAATGCTGCGGATCAAAAGTTTGGATAAAATGAACTTAGCGTTTGTTTGTTTTGATCATTTCCATATCGATTCTTAGTAGGAAGTCGCTTTTTGCAGGCACAGTATTCGTCGAAAAGAACCAACACAAGATAATATTTATATACATAATAGTGAAAACTATTTACTGTTAATAGATTTATTTAGATCAGAAAGTAAGCACACTATATTTTGTTAACATACAAGTTAGTTTCAGCGTATTTGTCAACGAGAAGAATTCTCAGTTGAAATGCTATCAAGTAGCCTATTATTATGGAACCTAATGCATTGACCAAAAAACAACAACATGATAACGGATGTTCATAACACTATTTAAGTCAAGTAGTAAGAGGTGTACACAATGTATTTAGTGACGTTATAAGCAGCACATCATTCAAGTAAGTTGGTTAATATGTGTACACAGGGTCCTGTATGACCATTATAAACCGCACACCATTTAAGTTTGGTGGATTAAAGGTGGATGCAGTCATGGTCGTTAAAAGCCGCACACCGTTTAAGTCAGGTGTGTTAGAGGTGTATATAGGGCACCTTATAACCGTTAAAAGCCACATTTATTCATGTCCTTTGAGGAAAAATCGTACAAAGGACACATTATGGCCGTTATAAGCAACACCCCATTCAGGTCAATGGAGAATAATGTGCTAAAAAGGCACCTATGGCCGTCATAAGCCTCACACCATATAAGTGAGACGGATATATATTTACACATGATCCCGTGTGACCATTATAAGCCGCACACTATTTAAGTCGGGTGGCAATATGTGTACACAGGGTCTCGTATGGCTATTATTAGCAGCCCAAGGTTTAAGTCGGGTGGATATGTGTGTACACAGGGTCCCGTATGGCCATTATAAGCCGCACACCATTTAAGTCGGGTGGATATATTTGTACACAGGGTCCCGTATGGCCATAATAAGCCGCACACCATTTAAGTCAGGTGGATATATTTGTACACAGGGTCCCGTATGGCCATTGTAAGCCGCACACCATTTAAGTCAGGTGGATATATACGTGTACACATGGTCCCGTATGACCATTATATGCTGCACACCATTTAAGTCAGTTGGTTGTAAGGGAACATAGGGTCCAGTATGGTAATTATAAGCCGCACACCATCTAAGTCAGGCGGATATAGGTGTACACAGTGTCCTGTATGGCCATTATAAGCCGCACACCATTCAAATTTGGTGGATATATGTGTACGCAGGGTCCCGCATAGCCATTATTAGCAGCACACCATTAAAGTCAGAGGGATAAAGGTGTACACAGGGTCCCGTATAGCCATTATAAGCTGCACACCATTTAAGTCAGGTAGCAATATGTGTACACAGGGTCCCGAAAAGCCATTATAAGCCGCATGGCATTCAGGTGCGTTGAGAGAACGTTCGCTTACATCCCTAATATATACCCATTAATAAGAAATCCAAGAAAATGCCCACAAAACAAAGCATAATAATACATAATATATATATATAGACATGTATATATATATATATACTTAAATGGTGTGCGGCTTTTAAAGTAATATGGGGCATTATGTACACCTTTTAGTCAACAGACTTAAATGGTGTGCGGCTTTTAAAGTAATATGGGGCACTATGTACACATTTCAGCCTACAGACTAAAATGGTGTTCGGCTTTTAAAGTAATATGGGCACTATGACACCTTTTAGCCAACAGATTAAAATGGTGTGCGGCTTTTAAAGTAATATGGAACACTATGTACACCTTTTAGCCAACAGACTTAAATGGTGTGCGGCTTTTTAAGTAATATGGGGCACTATGTACAATTTTTAGCCAATGGACTTAAATGGTGTGCGGCCTTTGAAGTAATATGGGGCACTATGCACACGTTTTACCCAACAGACTTAAATGGTGTGCGGCTTTTAAAGTAACATGGGTTATTATTAAATGGTGTGTTGCTTTAAAAGTACTATTTGGCACTATGCACACCTTTTACCCAATGGACTTAAGTGGTGTGCGGCTTTTAGAGTAATATGGGGCACTATGTACACCTTTTAACAAACAAACTTAAATGGTGTTCGGCTTTAAAAGTAATACGGGGCACTATGCACTACTTATACCCAACGGACCTAAATGATCTGCGGCATTTGTAGTCATGCAAGGACACCTTTTACTCAGCAGACTGAATTGATGTGCGGCTTTTGAATATAATATTGTTTACTATGTGCACCAGTGTGAAACCAAAAAATACCGTTGAATATTCTTACAAATATTCCACAAAATTTATTTATAAAGGTAGGTATTTAAAATATTGTGTGTGTTTTACCGGATTGATGTTATCATTAAATTACACAGGGCATATCCTAATCTGCACTTTTCGGTCCATATTGGTATTTGGATACACGTTTAACTCCGCCCACATACCACCATGACTCCGCCTTCACTACTAGACTTAAACGGTGTAAGGAGTTAAATGGTGTGGGTTTAGCGATTACCAAGTAGCACCCCTTGAATAGCAGGTACCGCTACCCGGTTTTGACCGCGATTATGCAACAACAATATGCTATGGAAACGGATAATCGCATTTTCATTATATATTGGTGGACAGATATCTACAAAAACGTATACTAGCACAAACACCAAAAATAAGCTTACCTGTGTGAGGGGCGATATAGACGCTGATCGGGCTGTGGGTCTCGCTAGCTTCGAATTCAAACGCGACAGAAGGTCCGTTATTGCGGCCCGAATCAACCTGTATCGTCGGACGATTTCTTCGTCCGACAAAATCTTCGAACTCTTTCATTTCCCTAAACTTTCTTTCTGAACGCCGCCTCACAATATTAATTCCACCAACAGCAGCTAATTTGTTTCCTACATACGTCTGCTACTGAGCTATCTTAAAGTTACGACCAAAACTGACGACTTTTTGGCTGCGACTTCTTTCTTAAAACGGTCGATCTTAACTTTGGTGGATATACGCTCGACTTAAGATAAGACCCTACTTAAGACCGTTAATAAAACGGGGGCATAATGTATATCAAGACGAAGAAAACATAAATACAATATGAAGGGTTATAAATAAATTAACAAGTTTACTACTTTTTTTGCTTGATCTATACACTTATATCCAAAGGCGACATGTTATAAAGCAAGGGCGAACTGTTACCGACCAAGGGCGAACTGTTACCAGTTAAGGGAGAGCGAAGTTTGAAAAGGGCGAAGTGTCAAAATACCCACTGCACCCATATTCTAAAAATAGATACGTAAATTTCCCTGAAGTTTAGAATTCACTTTCGTTGTGCGAAAAAATATCCACTACTGCACCGACGAAGAAGGGTAATGATTTTTTATCCTTAATTTAAACCCTTGTTCGTTCTTAGATCTATTCTTATAGAAAAAACAACACTTTTTAGCATTTATACAAGTTAACTAATTTATAACGTTTGTTTTAAAACTCTTTGGTTATAAAATATACAGTAGACGAGTAGTGATAATTTAGGTCTGTTAATAACTAATAAGCTATTGTGTAATTTGTGTGTATTTTTATTTTTCTGTTCTGTAGTTTATCGAATGTCTTGGTTCGTTATTAGTTTTTTAGTTTTAATTTATTCTGAAGATCAAATAAGGCCTTTACCAGTATATTGTTTTCATTCTTTTGTTTTGTGGTTGCGATAGGAACGGCAGGGGAGGTAACTCTTCCTGTAGCCCTTGTCAACGGCGCATTTTTTGGTTCCGAAATAGTGTGTTTGGATTACGCTGTTTTACGCTATGAAAATGGTCTGCTTTAGCAAAATAAATTTACTAAACCAGTTTAAGGAATGTTCCGTGGACATGACCAAAAAGTTTGAAGGAGAACGGATCATTGCCACTTAATTAAAACTAAAATAATTTTTTTCTTAAAATAAATAAAAACTGATTTAATGGCGTTTTTTTTTAAAATAAAAACGGCCATATTCCTCTGCTAAGTACCCTTTAAGACTATTATCAGCTGTATTTGCAACTTTTTTCGACACCGCCATTCCGTATGATAATTAATTTCAATCAATCAATACTTGGTTTTATTTACCCTCGCCCTAACTATTGTTATAGGGCGAGCATTAATATATAGAAGTTTAAAATAAAATATCACAGTAAGTTTTTTAATGGCGTGAGGGTTGCCTAATGTTAGGCAGGTTAAGAAGATTAATACTTAAACAAAATAAAGGTGATTATTGTTTGGTAATGACTTTGAAAAAAGGCTCTTATATAGAGTGTACGGATGTTTATATTGCCTATGAGGTATATGTATGTTTGTGATGTATGTGTAGTAAAAGTTAATTTGTAAAATTTTACAGTCTGCACTTCCTTTTCACTGTACAATTATTTTTTCAGTCCACCTAATTAACATAATATATAGCTTGTTCGCCTCATTGTAGCACAATACAATATAGTGCTATACAGTGCCTCTTTTGGGTCATATAATGGTAATAAATATATATAAAAATAATTATAATTAATTTCAACCACACTGTAGACAATATATTGTTTTCGTCCGCCGGTGTAGCCACAACTCTTTATTTGCAAAGATTTTAATTTTATGTGAGTATGTGCCTCACATTGCATATTTAAAAGGATTCCAAGTGGAAACAATGGTTGTGAGTGAATTCTTTACTGATTTATATAGCACAAAATATGAGTATTGAAGATACAAACAAATGATACTATGCAAAATTATATGATTATTTTACCGGTGTCTAGGTATCTTTTTTCCCGTGAAACTCATCCCGAAATAAACACACGAACTACTCTTGCTGATTATTAGTATATATTGTGTCAAACAATAAACTGTTACATGGAATATGTAAAATGTTGATTTGGGTAAATGTTTTCACAACAGCTCTTTGTCAATGACCTGTTTGATTAATTTGAAACTTACAAAGCCTCATCTCGACAATCCCCTCTCACCTATTCCCCTCGTTCCAGCTTATTTAGTTTTTTTTTTCAGATTTATGACAGTGAAAATGATGAAAATGTGTACCCATATAAACTTGTGGAAGAATATGTGAATGGAGATTTAGAAAAAATAGGTATTGCAGTATTTTATTTGGTATCAGGTTTTTAGTTAGTAAAATAATGCTTTTATTTGTTAATAAATACATTTAAATAATAAATGTTACATTTTAAATGGCTAAACTGCTTTTAACAAATTTCAGTGGATTGATGTCCACATGTATTTAAATGCCATTAGAAGGAAGAGGCAAGTCAGCAAAACAAATAAGACATTTCCTTACATGACAAGTTTGCAAACCAGTAAAAGACTGACTTGTCAGTGTAGAGGAAATTAACAAAAATGTACTTCTGAAATAGTTTGCATCTTTGACTTTAGTAAGAATTTAATCAGATTGGATCATTGGCTTATGTAAACCAATAAAACATGGCCTGTATTAAATACTTGCTGAAATAATGATAAGTATTAAGAAATTACTAATAACCAATGAACTTGTGCTGAGGACTGTTTGAGAATATTGACATGGTTTGTATTTTGACAATAGTAAAACAAACTCTTAAGTGGTTGGATCAATTGAGATCAGTTTGGATGGTGGACTAAAGTAAACCATTGAACATTGAAGAATATGTGTTGAATTAAGCTTTTCCTTGAAGCAGTTCACAACTATTGACAGTTTGCATCTTTGACATAACTAGTTAAAAGAAGAATTGTTAAACTGTTAGTGAAAATTATAAACTTGTATGTTTAAATCTTGATAGTTTGAATCTTCGGATTAAGTATACCTATAAACAGTGAACTTTGTGTTGAGTTTTGAAATCTTTGTTGAAAATATACTTTCCCCTTGTGTAGATTTAGATGAGTTAAGCAGTTTATATGTTTAACAAAACTTAAGTAGCAAATACTTTGCTGACTAGAGCCTTGTTTCATGCCATGATATATTATACATTATTATATATATTTAATATATTATATATGTAGGTGATAATATAACACAATAAAATTGGATTAATAGGAATAAAATGGTTCATATTTTGTGTTATCACAAACATGCTACAAAAAATAGCAAATAACATAATTTTTTGAGAAAGAATTGTTTCTGATTGTCTTGCTGGTCATATTTTTGTTTATTTTGTGAATGATAATGATATTTGTTCTACAAATTTTTCTTAAAATTTCATTTTGTTTTCACAAAAAAATGTTTTATTTCAACTGAAATTATGAATATGCAAAGCTTTCAACACAAAACAACCTTTCCTCATAAAACTGTATCAATTTAAATATTGGGAACCAAATTTTCTTACTTAGAAAAACGTTGACAATGGCTAGCTTATATGATGGTACAGAAGTGACCATAACTTGGAATTTGATGAAATTTTTATTGAGTTTCTTACATCCATAGCTACAAATAAATGCTATAAGATCGTTGAAATTATTTTATTTTCAAAAAGTCGTTCCTATACCTATCTGTGAACAAACTATAACAGTAAAGCAGACAAAATATGGCAGAAACACTTAACTACTTCACAACTAGTAGTTAAAATGCAAAAAAAGTGAAAAGGCATCAGCATATTTAAAACTCTCAACATACATAAACCAGTTTAAAATGCGCTAAAACGCACAAAAAAACAACAAATATGCAGAAACGACACACCGAGAAAAAGGCAGGCACAATTTACAAGCTATCCGGCAATAATTATACTGAACCCTAGTAAGTCAATGTATTTTTCTTTTATAAAATGTGATTATGTGTGTTTTAATAGCAATATTACACTTATTATATTGCAGTTTTTGTTATAGTTATTCAACAAAAGAGAGTATATATATTTTAATCAAAATGTTAATTGTATGCGGTTAATCTACCTTTGTCTGCTTTTTGTGAATTCCGGCAATTGTCTGCTATCTAGTGTTCACCTATAAATTAAGACTTGAAACTTTTCAGTTTGCAATGTTATAAAGAGTAGACGAATAACTCTACATGCAAACATAACATTCAACTTTAAACGCCGAGTAGGTGAACAAAGTTTGGTAAGGTGAAATAAAAGCTATATCAAACAATTTATTTTACATATTTTTCAAAAGAGGACTGACCAAATCCAGTTTGTAATCTATAATATACCCTCATAAGATTTAGAAGAGCTAAGATATCCAGCAACAAGGAACAAGCCAGTCGTATACGACTTGTATGTTCTTTAGTACATTCCAAATTCCAATGTCTGCATTCTCGCGTCAACGTAAATTTTCCGGAAGTTCTAAAATCCACTTTCTTTTTCGCAAATAAAGAGGGAGTGCTTAAATGGTAATGATTCTTTCCTTAATTTAATTTATACCCTTGTTCATTCTTAGATCAATTTTTAGAAAGCAAAAACAATTAAATTAACTTATAATTGTGACTTGACATGTCATACATCAATAAAATTAACTTACACTTGTTTGGGGTATTGCGGATCAGCCAAATCTGAGCTTGATATTTTTACTACTTTTGTTGATTAAACCAAATAAAAAGCATATCATTAAAAAAAGTGATGCCTAGTTAGGATTTCCACAGTAAAAGTTTCAGCCTAGCAGTTTTCGATAACCAAACATGATGGCGTAACCAAACCGAGGTCACCGAAAGATGACATTTCTACGGAGAAACACAAAAACGAAAGTGCAAATCAACAGCGAACTTTCCAGCAATATAGTGTAATTGATTAAACCAATGACATCAATTGATGGGGGTATATGTCCTTTATCATCACAGGAAATTGTTTGTTCTTTGGACGTGTGTTTATTGATGTGTGAGCTGAAAAGTGAACGCACATATTTTAGGGTATTACAGATCATTACATTTTGGGGGCCGTCTCGTTAGTGAACATGAATACGATCTGCCAAACATATCGCAAAGTTTCATCCCAACTTATAAACCCATTCTATGTTATTCTGTTAAGTTATTTCATTGATTGCTAGTCGGTGTGCACCTCTTCTTCCACTTTATCATCCTCATTATTACGTTCTCTGCAATTATGTTAGCTGTGTTCAACTCCTTCAGTATAAGCTGCTAATCATGATTATCATTCTAATCATATCACCATCATATCACCATTGTAACAAATTATATAAGCATCCAACAAACAATGTTTCAGTCATATCGAGACAGTATCAACTTGAAATATCTTTTAATATATATAATACCATATCCAGTCTCATTAGTAATATCATGCCATGGATATATGACATGATACTACAATCAGTCTCATTATCCTTACATTTGGTGTACCAGTCCTGGGATAACCTTTAAAATGCAGATGACATGATGTATCTATGTATGATAAAAATGGAATTGATGTGATGTAAATAACTGTTTCTGGTAATTTTATTGTTTTCACATGGGGGTAGGGGGGGGGGGGGGTCGGTGATATGTCTGTTTTGAGTTTGAACAATATACACTGGCATATCGATAGTGCTCCTCCTTCTCCTTTTCTTTTTTTAATATATCATCATCATCAACATCGTCACCTAGGAAGACAGTGCATGTCCGGAGAGCTATTTTGCTCATAGAAAAAGACAATGTATCTATTGGAAAATCTGCAGTTCTTGGCTGGTGAAGAGAAAAAATGGGCAACTCCATTTACAGATTATCTGCGAGAATAAGAATAACTGTTTAATAAATAATATTTTTGTTGGCTCATAGACAATCAGATTTGTGACTTAGTTCCTGTCATGTTTTATGCCAAAGAGATTCACTGCTTTATTTATCTTTACAATCCATTAAAATCATACACCCAATATGCTGTGATACATATTTATGATTTATGAAGTTAACTGTTTACAACTTACACTGCATACGGTATGCAACCTCTTTTAGGTATGAAAAATAGATCTCAAAAGTACTATAATGTTTAATGTATGTTGAAACTTGCTTAGTGTGCAATCCTTATAATTGTATCTTTATGCAATATTTACAAATGCTACGTAGTTAGATTGTGTTCACATATGATGTAGTCAGTAGCATTGTGTGTACATTTTATATCATTTCATAAGAGATTGTTGAGGAGAGGTTTTGGTTTCCTTTTAATGATTTGCCTTTGTCTTTTACATTTTTGGTAGACTTCATTCCATATTGATTTATGCTGCAATAATGTTTAAATCAGCCTGGACACAGATTTTCTATTTAGCATTTTTTCAACTTTTGCTCATTTACTAAACCTTTGATGAACCACATTCAATCTGTACTGAAATATCAGATTACTTAAAAAAATATTAATATACCTTTCATTAAAAGATCTTAATGCATCATCAAACTGCGCATGCGCATGCATCGTCGGTAAACAATAGTAATTGGCCCATGAGTTACGCACTATTTGAAATGAAAATGCAGTATCAATCACAACTCTTAACGTCTTGCACTGCCCCTAAAATTATTAAAATTACGGAAATATCCCAACTCATGTCTGGTGTATGGATGTAACTGGTATGTTTAAATGGACAAGGTTTCAAATTGATTTGTAAATGCTATCGATAATATATATGGCACTTAAATTAAGTTTATCACAGAATAACCCAGTTGTGTCTAGACCCCTTCAAGCATTTGTCCTTGTTTGTTATTAAAAATACTTGTCATCTTTCACATACATCTCGTATTATTAAACAAAAAAAGCAGCCACAGGTCAGAAAATTTCTTATTAAGATCTGTTGTATTTACTTGAAAGCACGCTTGTTTTGAATGTTTTACTGCTTGCACATCTCATTGTCTTACCCGCCTTTCAAATTCCATTAAATTCATGCTAATAAAATCCAGGATTGTTGTGAAAACTAATGATTGACCTGACAAAAAGTACAAAATGCATGTGATATAGTCATTGTAAGTTAAAACTTTTAATTCCAATCACTGATTTCAATTGAAGTTTACTCAATGTTATTTGATCTTGTATTTATATCCCATCCCAATTAACTTTGTGTGTGTGTGTTTGTGTGTGTGCGCGCGCGTGTGTGTTCTGTGCGTGCAGTAGTTGTTTTTTGTGGTGATACAGGTGTATTTTAAACTACCATACTTTGTGCAGATGTTGCACCGAAATAGTAAACGAGAGAGACGTAGACCAGACAGCTGCTGTAAACAGCGGACTTAAATTGAGGGAGCAGCCAGCTTGCATTTGAGAAACTCGTCAGGAAATGCGAGGTTAGAGCTCTGTAAAACCGGTTTAAGCACCCAAGTCGGCCCATATTGCCGACTGACCATTCCAAGGCGGTAACTGTCGGGTTTGCTCTTTTCCTTAAATGACTCATCACAAATTTGTTCTTACTTTTTGCTTGGATTGCATGTGAAATACCTTTGTTCTGTTCCTTTTCGGAGTTTGGTATATGTTGCAATACTCATAGGACTTTGTCATATATTCTTATTCATGATCACAACAATGTTACTTGTTCAGTGTGGCGGTCGTAAAAAATCTCTCCATGCATGTAATCTATGTTGGCATTTAATTCATCCTATAAGGATTGTTACGTGTATTTCCTTTTATGGACATTGAACTTTGGTTCTTCAATTCCATCTTCACATGAACAGGATGCTGCAACCATTTATTCGTCTCTGGTCACGTTTGTTCATGATTCAGAAAGTTAATTTTATTTGTGGTCAACCATTTTTGTGTTGTTTTTCAAATCGAAATAATACCATATTCATTTTCTGAACACTATGTGGACATTATTTTCGATGACGTCACTACTTTCGTCATAACTTATAGAAAATATCAGCGCATGGACATTTTGTTTTCAAATAGATCGTTTTTCTTTTCGAAACTCGTCAGGAAGTGCGAGGTTAGAGCTCTGTAAAACAGGTTTAAGCACCCAGTCGGTCCATATTGCCGACTGACCATTCCAAGGCGGTAACTGTTGGGTTTGCTCTTTTCCTTAAATGACTCATCACAAATTTGTTCTTACTTTTTGCTTGGCTTGCATGTGAAATACCTTTGTTCTGTGCCTTTTCGGAGTTTGGTATATGTTGCAATACTCATAGGACTTTGTCATATATTCTTATGAGTATGGTTCATTGAAACAATTTAATAGCATTATTCATGAGAGAAAAAAATCAAACATATCATTGACATAATTATTTGAGTTGCGCTCTTGTGACAAATAAGCCGTTTCTGATGCTTTGAGACGATCCATAGGTGACGTTTATCACGTGATCCGCAACACCCTAAAGTGATCCGCAACTACCTAAATTGATACATATAAAAACTGGAGCGTTTGCAAAGAAATATACGTCCGAGATTAAAATGGCTAGCATTTTTGGAAAGAGGACATTTTTTGCAATGTAAATGCATATTCTGTATTTTGAAAACGCTTGTTTCTAATGCGAATGCAGCGAAAATGTCGTTTGTGATCCGCTACACCCCAAACGATTGTATAATTGTGACTTTTGACATGTCATACATCAATAATATTAACTTATAATTGTGACTTTTTTCAGACCATCTGCACATCGGAAACACATGCCATTCAGATCGTAGTGACCTCTTCCACCGAAAAGAAAAACTGTAATATTTTAAGATAGTTATCTTTTAGAAGTATACCATTATAGTTTTACTCTCTTCAAACAAGACTCTGCATCATTGAAGTTTAAAACATTATTAGCTTGCAGTTTTTGGGTCGCCTGAAAAGGCGACATATAGGGATTACTTTGTCGGCGGCGGCGTCGGCGTCTGCGTCTGCGTCGGCGTCGGCGTCCGGATTTCCTTGTCCGGAGCCTAACTTTGTCACCGTAGGTCCAAATGACTCCAAAGTCGGTATGCATGTTTCTGGCAATGACTCAAAGTGCAGTGCACAAGAACCGTAACTCTACCTTGTTCCGTTTTTGAATCATTCCCCTTTGATAGATTTTTATAGAGCATTTCTTGTCCGGAGTGTTACTTTGTCATCGTAGGTCCAAATGACTCCAAACTTAGTATGCATGTTTCTGGCAATGACTCAAAGTTTAGTGCACAAGAACCGTAACTCTACCTTGTGCCGTTTTTGAATTATTCCCCTTTGATTGATTTTTATAGAGCATTTCTTGTCCGGAGTGTAACTTTGTCACCGTAGGTCCAATTGACTCCAAACTTGGTATGCATGTTTCTGGCAATAACTCAAAGTGCAGTGCACAAGAAAGGTAACTCTACCTTCTGTTTTTTAGTTATTCCCCTTTGATTGATTTTATAGAGCATTTCTTGTCCGGAGCCTAACTTTGTCACCGTAGGTCCAAATGATTCCAAACTTGGTATGCATGTTTCTGGCAATGACTCGAAGTGCAGCACACAAGAACTGTAACTCTACCTTGTTCCGTTTTTGAATTATTTCCCTTATTGATTTTTAAAGAGCATTTCTTGTCCGGAGTGTATTTTTGTCACTGTAGGTCCAAATGACTCCAAACTTGGTGTGCATGTTTCTGGCAATGACTCAAAGTGCAATGCACAAGAATGGTAACTCTACCTTCTTCTGTTTTTTAGTTATTCCCCTTTGATTGATTTTATAGAGCATTTCTTGTCCGGAGAGGAGCTTTGTCACCGTAGGTCCAAATGACTCCAAACTTGGTATGCATGTTTCTGGTAATGACTCGAAGTGCAGGGCACAATAATCGTAACTCTACCTTGTTCCGTTTTTGAATTATTCCCCTTTGATTGATTTCTTTAGAGTATTTCTTGTCCAGAGCCTAACTTTGTCACCGCAGGTCCAAATGACTCCAAACTTGGTATGCATGTTTCTGGAAATGACTCAAAGTACAGTGCACAGGAAGGGTAGCTCTACCTTTTTCCGTTTTTTAGTTATTCCCATTTGATTGATTTTTAGTGCATTTCTTGCAATGGTCATAACTTGTTGTGCATGTTTTTTTGCAATGAGACAATTAAAAGGTTATTTTATATGTGAATTTTATTAATATCTGTACAACAAAAAACTAATTAACATTTTTTATGTTGACTAACAAAATTTTCGTCAGGGGACACATCCGACTCGCGGAGTTCTAGTTTTAGTAGGCAGCATGCATGGTTCTAGTTCTATGTACATTGCATAACTAATAAAGATCAAGAGAGACCAACTTTCTACTAATGTCTGGACCAAGTATCCTTTATAAGCCTAGTTAATATGGTCACAGACAAAATCTACCTTTAACGACATTGGTCTAATTACAAAGGGTAATTAGAGCTTAGTTTTATGCTGAGTGTCAAGTTGCAGTATGAGACACTAACCAAGCAGGTTGTGATAGGTGAATGATTTAATATATATACCAATTGATAATCACTTAATAATTGTGTTCATTGGTAGAATGTGAGAAATGGGTGTGGCTTAACAGGGAAGGAAATTGTAAGATTTGGAGAGGAAGTTAAGAGAATGAAGAAAAAGAGAGGAGAGAACGGAGGGTTGAGACATGGAGGAAAATTTACCATTTAAGAAATGAATAAGTGATGGAGATAAAGAACGTGAAGATAAGAGTAGAGGGTGTAGAACTGTGAATGTTAGGCCAAGTGAGTTGCTGCCAAGCACAGAAAAGACAATTAAAACTGAAATGTTTGGACTGTTGTAATTACTACATCCCAGTATAAAGTCTTAACATCTTAACACCGCCCGATGGCAACAGCAAACTGACACTCATGCATACTTGCTTGTTTCCGTAAAAGGATAATGATTTATAAAATGGCAAAAGAACCTACTTAAGTCCATGATTACCATGTTTGTATATGTAAGACCATAATGTTTCCGAGGTCTGATGATTACATTGTTGAAAGGTAATGAGTGCCAAATCAGTGCTTTCATGCTATACCAATAAAATTATTTCAATACATACTATTTTTATAACTTTTCAAAAACTCGAGAAAAGGAGAATATTGCTCGTGCTAATTTATTATATTGCCCCATTTTACCTATTCAGATATATTACCTAACAAGTGAATGGCCATAATGAGACAATGTATTGCAGAGAAAAAATGGAAGATACAACTTTATGAAATACTATCTACTATCTATTATAGGTCTCCTTCATAAACATCTACTGCGGATCGTTATTAGTAATTTATTTTGGTCTTGTTTAATGTCTGTAAGATTAGCTGATTATTTCTATCGATGCTGTTATGTTAAAATCAGTCCATTTTCTATTGATAGGGTTACCACCTCTCAGTGTCTGTTTTGAGTGACCTAAACCATGGCAGGTAATGTATAATCATTGCACACATTTCTTTTATATTCTTATATGTATACCATAACAATGCAAAACAAAAATGCAGCAACATTGAAATTTAACCCAGTTGAATAAACAGAAAAGTCAGTAATTAACCATTGTGTAAAGGAGATGACTTAAAATGTAGTTGGTAGTTTGGAATGGAATGTCACTTAAATGACTTGAAAGCAGCCTGGACTCAGTTGGTCAAGTTTATATATTACCTTTTTACAGAAAAACAACAACAACAACATTACAGCTTGCAATAAATTGTATTGTTATTATAACCACGTTGTTTTAATGTAAATATTTTGTCAAATTATTTCATTTATTAAAATCTAATGCATTTTTTCACTTGGCAAATTACAGCCTTCATCACTGAAATATTTAGTATGTTACAGCAACCACAGAAAAGCTACGGTAACAACTAAAGACTGCCGATTTCTCTGATAGACTCTCAAGTAGATACCATGTAAAAATCAATCAATGTATTTCAGAACCCAGATACAAAAAAGCGCTAAAAATGTGTTGGACAACATTGGTAGAAGACTTGAATTCTCCTGACATTATTGATCAATTTAGAGGGACAGAATTATTTACAACAACAACAATACAAACATTCCAGGTAGGGTAGTGATTACCGTATCACCTCACTGCACTCAGAGCATCTTGATTTAACCTCACAATGTGAAACTGGTTTTAATTATTGCCTCTGCTTCTTTTTACTTTTCTTTTTTACTATTCCATTATATAGGCATCAATTTTACTAAATATTTGTTTAAACTTCTTCATTTCCAACTATTGCACAGCTCACTCTATTCAGAATCTGCATTGCTATCGTGCTCTAGTGTTGAAGACTGTGTTAGGGATGTAGTGTTTTTCACAGTGGTTACAGTGCAAGATTTTTACTTTCTTTGGCATGAATTTGATTCCCGCCGATGCTGAAATCTTTAACTGTGTTTGTAACAATGAATCATAAAATGGGAGTTTGTCTACTACAGATGTCCTATCATGGATTTAGATATGCCATAAAAGGCATTTCTGCATTGTTAATGATGATGTCCTGAAATGAGCCAAAAATTTCAGGTCTTCTTGCCCAGCAATTCACCATCATCGTCCAGAAATTAGATTACAGGACCTCTTGTCCGGTAAAAATATAAAGTTGAATACTTCGATTCTACAGAGTCATCACTTGCTCCTGAATAGGAATAGATGTAGCTCCGTGCCTGCAAACAATACAGGAAAAGGTCACTGAGGTCCTGAAATAAGTCCAAGATTTCAGGTCCCCTTGCCCAGCATTTCACCATCAAGTTCCAGAAATGAGTTGAACATTTTAATTTAGAACTGGTTGTATATTAGCTGACATAGGTAAGAACATAAAATGATTTGTGCAGAGGCTAAATAGTAAAATATTCCACATTTTGCAACATATTTTATTTGGATTGGATAGTTAACTCTTCTTCATAAATATGATATTTATTAAAATGATTCATTCTTATGAAACACCCACTTAGAGAGATATTCTATTTTTATTCTTTAAACAAACGGTTTCGTCCGCTTTGGATAATTTACAGGAGGGATTTTGTCCATCTTTGTTAAAATGAACAGACGAGATTTTGTACGGGACGGATAATGTGACTGGGTGTGGTCTAATAATTGTCCCAGTTTAGAACATTTTGCAAGGTATTTCTAAACAATACTAGATATTTACCCTAATTATTTGTTTCAGAGTATAGCTCCAGGACCTGAGAGAAATCGGAAGATTTTAGATACTGTCCTTGCGTCTGGATCTGAAAATTTTAAAAAGTTTAAAGAGTGTTTAAGAAATTCAAAACAAGAACATCTTGCAAATAATTTAGAAGAAGCAGGTATAATAAACTTTGATATAACTTTTAATTCATTATACAACACATTTTGGTACAGTTTTGATGGTTTGTTTTTAAAGAAAATATGACAATTATGTGGTGATGATGCAGTACGATGATGCTGCAATACGATGATGATTATGATGATGATGATAATGGTGATGATGATGATGCAATATGATGGTGTCGTGGTGGTGGTGGCACTGGATGTGATTTTGATTTGTTTTTACTTCACTTACTAATTGAATCTATCATACTGGTTTCAGAGAGAGCAGCTCAAGAAGAGGAAGGTAAGTTTTGTTTCGGTTTTATTTCACAAATAATTAAGAATATTCCCCTTTAAATCGACTCAGTCATGACTTCAATTAGAAACTATTAATGATATCTTTTTACCAACAATTATAGCATTGAACAACATTAACTTACCTATACATCCGATCATTAAACTTTGTGATAGTTCATTATTCATGACATACTGTAGTGATATCAAAATAGATGTTTTGTTGCAATTACAAATGGTCGATTTGACAAGTTAGATTATGATGATATTGGAAAAGAGGTTTTAAATTACCATAAAAAATGTCTTTATATTTAATTATTGAAGCTTGAGGGCCATACTGACCCTATACTTGTCACCTGTGTACGTTAAGTTAGAGTGAGCAAGGCATATCAGCAATGATAAACAGACCAGACTAATGGTAATGTGTGTACACAAGCAACATTTGAACAATCGGTTTCATTTTTTCTCTACATATGTGGAAAATGACAACGCTCCTGGCGGCCATGCCTTTTACATATCTTAATCCTTATTGATTAAACAATATTGATACAGCGCTACTCAAGGAACACGTATACTAAATATCGAGACAAAGATTTTTCTACATAGCCATATATGATAATGACCACACCACTAGCTACCATGTTTTTGACAGATCGAAATGTTTTGAACAATTTTAATTCAGTGCCACCCAATGAACGTATATCATACCAATTATTAGTATCAGGCTCTTGCAGTTATGGACATGAACATTTTTAATGTTCTCTATAGCTATATATGTAAAATGGCGATGCCTCTGACGGCCATGTTGTTGACAGATCAAAATTCTTGAAACAGGGACAGCTTTAGCTTTTAAAGTTTCTTACTAAAAGATTTTCAGTTGTCATAAATTATCATATATGGAAAACAGCCAAGACCCTGGCGACCATGATTTTTGACTTATCAAAATTATTTGAACAACTTATCGTATCCCTCACACCTCACACCTCTCCCCGATTGCTGTAAAAAACAACCAAAAATGAGAATATAAAACGGTTTAAATACTACACATATACTTTGCGTGACTGATTATCATTTTTGCAAATATTCAATCAATACCTATGTCAAAATTAAAATCATCTATTTCCTGTACACATCACCAAACATTCCAAAATATTTTACTTCAAACAGTTCATAATAGTCCAATGTTCAAGTTAAAAACACACATCTACTTACAATAATCATCGATGCTGTTTAGCTGAAGACCTAGACTAAAGTGAAGTTAAAGCATAAGTACTTTGAGAGAAGGAAAAGGATAAGTATTTTCATTTAAATCTATTACATTAGTTAAGCTACGAACCCTGTTCCAGACCAAATCACTCACGAATGACACACATGTACTAAGACTGGACAAAAGTGGCCGACCAATCATACTCATTTTTTTTCAGAAAGACACATGGATGATACTCCCTTGATAGACATCTGAGCATGAATGTGCCGGGTGGACATTATGAAGATTTTTAATTGGCTTTGAGACTTATTTTCCACACCTCGTACGTCGAGGATATTCTCTATACTACAAGTCACGCAGAATCTTTTCTCTACAACTTGTGCAACGGTCTTAAAGTGAACTGTTATGATAAAACCCTTCACACAAAATGGCGTATTATGACAGTTTCTTACTGGCTGATTGAGTAAACAACTGATTTTCACCAAAGTAGCATATAAAAATAAATATAAGCAACTCAGATCAGTTTAATGATTCTTAACCTAGATTTGTACACAGTTATTTTCAATTTGGTACTGTGTTTATTTCTTACGGATACGTTTTGCACGCCACAGGACTGACGTTTGCATCAACACAAATATTAGTTGTTGTGTTAGTTTTCGGAATTCAATATACACGTATGGACCGGAATGCTGTGTGAATTAATGAAAGACTAATTTCTTATGTTATTTACAAAAATTTATAACAATCTACATTGTTAATAAGATACATTGTCAAACTGTAGTAACTCTTTACAGAAATAAATTATAATCACCATATTAGACTAAATACTAAAAGAACTAACTTAAACTCTATACAGCTATAACCATCTTAGACTCTACAGAAATCCCCACCTATACTTCTATCGAAACAGTCACCACCTTAGACCGTAGAAAAAAATCTTCTTCGACTCGTCGGAAATCTTTATCTATACAGAAACCATGTCCTTAGGATGGTGATTTATCGATAGAGTCGAAGATGGTTATTTTAATAGAGTAAAAATGTGATTTGTGTAGAAATATAGATGGTGATTTCTAAATGAGTGTAAGAAGATTAAATTTCCTAAGTCAAATTACTTAATGTGGGAGGTCTACTAGCTGACCTTCTGGTGGTTCTACCCAAACATTTGTCTGGGGGTTTCCTTCACCAGAATAGCTGTTCGTCACTATAATGATCATAATTAGTCGCTGGGATGTATTTCATAAACATTATAAGATCACAATTTATCATACATATAGATATCAAAAGAAAATAGGTCGTAAAATAAAAAGTCACACTTTGTGAACATGTCCTTGCTGCACTGCCATTTTCTCTGTACCTCTGCAGCTTGACGCTATGTCCAGCCGGGTAGCCCCCACCCCGACCAAATTATGGCTTCATAAGAAAACATTTGAAAATATTCTTGTCTAAAAATACAAGATCTAGAGTCGTGATATTTGGTAAACGCGTCGTTTGAGTGGCCCTGTATCGACATTGTTCAAAGCATTTTGATCCGTCAAGAACAAGGCTGTCTGTTGAGTAGTTACTTTTCCCTGTATGCTTGAAAAGGATTTTTTTTATTTCTTCGGTAGTATAAAAATAACACCCGCGCAAATGCAAAGTGGGATTAGTGTGTACTATAATATTACCACGTGAACTTATAATAGATATATTATATACAAACTTGTTAACTGTAACTCCATTGTTAAGTAAAATGTAAATAGCCGTACAATTAACATTTCTTTACTTTGTGATGTTGATTGACAAAATAACAATATAGTTTATGTAAAAACCTGAAACCGTAAACTGCAGTAAAATGTGGACAGGTGCTTAAAATTAGATTTCGAGAGCATTCGTATAAAATCCGACCTATATGCTCACTGACGATGTACCTGAATTGACCATACATAAATAAGACAAGGTCATATGAGTGTTAACCGGGGGTTATAAAAATAACAGTTCCGGTGCAGGTTCAATAGTTTCTTTATTTCACATCAAGATTATTATTGTTATTAATTGAGGTTATATAAAACCAAAAACAAATTTACAATAAAACCTCACTAGAAATAAACACACTTAACCGGGCAGCAGTTATTAAAGTACCGGTATACTAGATTTAAAAAATTTAAATCTTTAGCAAAACATATGCTTACTGGTCGAAGACCTAGCCCAAAGTGAAGTTTAATTAAGATGTTAGTTCTGAGTCTGAAAAGAAGTATGCATGCTGATTGGTTAGTATTTTTAAATTGTTATGATCTGTTTAGAAAGATAAGTCACCAAACCAGTTCTACCACACTACTCACTCAAGACTGTACAGACAAGACACAGTGGGCAGAGAATGGACACACCAGACTGGACACACATTACTAGACAAAACATAACTGATCACTCACACTAAAGGGTTGCTAACTAGGACAAACAGATACATGATAAAAATAGTAATAATAATAATAATGATAATGAAGCCTGGGTAACATACTCCCTCCCAGGAGGTAAATGACCCCTGGCATTTCAACCTCAATTATCAGGATTCATTACTATTAGTATCAACATTCTTCATATATACTTGGCTTGATAACTGGAAAAACCACAAAAATGATTGGCCTGCTTTTAACAAACATAACAGTACTATAAAGTCAAAGCAATTTAATTCATATTTCTGCCAAAACCACAGAAATAAATAAATCCATAACTGCAAATAACCAAGCAGTATACTGTCACTGAAACAGTTGATACAAAATATATCTGGGCATAGTATAATAGTATAATAGAGTGAACAGCTTAGAAATAATATCCTTCCATATTATGACCCCTTCCATATTATGACCCAATCATAATACTGGTAATGGTAATAAAACTATACAAATGTGATCAACACTATCACTGAAAGTAATTTAGTAAATAAATTAAAAATCATAACTACATTTAAACAAAATATTCAGTTTCATCAACCGAATTAACTGGTTTTGGTTTAGTCACCAGCTGACAAACCCACTGACCAAACCGATCAGGTGGCTTACGTACTCTGGTTGAGCGACGCTCAACTGATTCTTCAGGTGAAGAAATTATTGGATTCAGAACTCTATGATTTATATCTGGAGTTTGTTCTGTTCTGGTGGGTGATGCATCATCTACCTGACCAGAGTGTTGGACTGCTTGATTGCTAAGGAGTTTAAGAGTTTGATCCTTGAGAGACAGTGAGGGTGAATGAGCGCGATCAGCAGCGAATTCAACCGAACCACGTGTAATATCACTACTGACATTGTCAGTAGACAGGGTAGGATTAGAGCAGCCCCTGTTGTGGTTATACACTCTACGTCTCTGAGGAATAACATAAACCCCTGAGCTTAAGCTAGAATCAGAATCAGACTCTGGTTTTAAGTGAGAACAACTCTCATGCTTTTTCTTTGGTCTAGTTTCTTTATGAAGTACAGGCGGGGCTGGATCAGGTGGCAGGGCATTGAACTGCAACAACATGTTGCGGTGCAAGGTTCGAATCTTGCCCTGTCCATCCTCCAGTTGCACATCATAAACCGGGATTTCTGGGTTGGGTATAACAACAATCACATAGGGTTGTTCTTCCCACCTATCTGCTAGCTTATGCTTTCCCTTGTGGCCAACAGAAAGAACTAACACTCGGTCACCAACCTCAAGCAAAGATGCCTTGGTCCGCCGATTGTAGTACAACTTTCCTTTAGCTCCTTGTTTTGTAGACTCATCAGCTGCCAACTTGTAAGCATATTGCAATCTGCTTTTTAGTTTTGAAGCATAAGTTTGTGAATCAGTGTGATTCATTTTAGAACCAGTGCCAAGATATGCATCAATAGCAAGCCTGGGATGCCAACCAAACATAAGGTAATAGGGAGAGAACCCAGTTGCATCACTTATAGTAGCATTGTATGCTTGAACAAGAGGACCAATGTAAGTTTTCCAATCAGCTTTTTGGTCAACTTCTAGAGTTCCGAGCATTTTCAAAAGTGTTTGATTGAAACGTTCAGATGGGTTAGACTGAGCATGGTACGGTGTAGTACGTGTTTTTGCAGTGCCAGCTAGCTTGCAAAGCTCACGAATAACCTTACTTTCGAAATTCCTGCCTTGGTCACTGTGCAATTTTTCAGGAAAGGAGTAATATCTGAAAAAGTGATGGCACAGTGCTTTAGCAGTGGTTTGCGCGGTTTGGTTTCTACAGGGCACTGCCTGAGCATACATGGTGAAGTGATCTGATATGACCAGTACATGTTCGAAACCACCCTTAGACATTTCTAATGATAGAAAGTCTGTGCAAACCAGCACCATTGGTCTAGAAGTTTTGATGTTGACCAATTCTGCTGTTTGAATAGGAGTTTTCCTCCGTATGCAACGTCCACATGTTTCATCCTTGGCACTGACATCTTTTTCAAGACCAGGCCAGTAGACACGTTGTCTAGCCAACCATAGTGTCTTTTATTTGCCAGGATGCCCTACATCCTCATGCACCTCTTTCAATGCAAGTTTGTGATAGGACACTGGCAAAACTAATTGTTTGCCTGGCTGACCATCTTGCGTAGTGGTCCTGTACAGCACTCCAGACTCAACAGTGAGGCGGTTCCATTCCCTAAGAAATCGCTGTACCTGCCAAGGCTCACGTCTGAACTCTCCCTCCCTGGGGCGATGACCACTACCAAGAAATTTTGAAATTAGCTATCACTTTGTCTTGTGCTTGCTCTACTTTCCAGTTGACCTTCTAAAAGCTATCATACTGATTCTCAACCTCCTCGGCCGAAGGAGGCAGACAACCAGCTGACACACACGTGACTAAGGGCACGTTAGCTGTAGCGGCTGTACAAATAGCCTTTATGGTCTCTGGAAATACCACGGGTATGCGTGACAGGCTGTCAGCATCCGCATTCAACTTTCCTGCCCTGTACTTACGGGTGAAATTGTAATTAGCTTATTATGCTACCCATCGATGACTAGTTGCATCTAGCTTAGCAGTGGTAAGCAAGTACGTGAGTGGGTTGTTGTCTGTAACTACCTCAAAAGAGTTACCCCAGAGATAGTCATTGAATTTCTCTGTGACAGCCCACTTCAACGCAAGAAATTCAAGCTTGTGAGCTGGGTAATTTTTTTTCACTGGGTCTCAAACTTCGACTGGCATACGCGATAACGCGTTCCGTGCCATCATCCTGCTTCTGATAGAGGACTGCTCCTAAACCAGTGCCAGAACTATCAGTGTGCAGAATAAATGGTTTTGTATAGTCGGCAAAGGCTAATACCGGTGCATTGGTCAACTTATCGACAAGAGTATCGAAAGCTGTTTGTTGGTCTGAATCCCAAATCCACTTTGTAGGACTTTTCCGACGTTTCTTTGATTTCTTATTGACCACTTTACCATTGAGACAATGACCTTCAAGCAATCTGTTCAAAGGCTTAACTATGATTGCATAGTTTTCCCCAAAGCGACGGTAGTACCAAGAAAAAACAAGGAACTTACGTAATTCCTTAATATTTTAGGCACTGGCCACTTCTTAATGGCTGATGTCTTCTCAGGATCTGTGTGGATACCAGCAGAAGATATGGTATGTCCCAGATATGATACTGATGACATGAAAAGTTCACACTTTGAGGGTTTTAACTTGAGACCATGTTCCGACAACTTGGAAAACACAGCTTCTAATCGCCTGACATGTTCATCATAGTTTCTTGAGAAAATGAGGATATCGTCTATGAACACAAGACATTCCCGCAGGTGTAGATCACCCATTGTACGTTCAGCCAAACGCTGAAATGTAGCACAAGCATTAGTAAGTCCAAAACCCATGCGAGTCCATTCATAGAAACCCAAGTTTCCGACTGAAAATGCTGTGTACGGGATGCTTTTTTCCTCCATTTTCACATTCCAGTAACCAGATCTTAGGTCGAGTTTTGAAAACATAGTACAGCCAACTAGAGAGTCAACGATATCATCGAACCTAGGAAGCATATAGGCATCCTTCCTGGTTCTTGAATTCAGCAGTCTCCAGTCAATGCAGAAGCGAAGGCTGCCGTCTCGCTTTCGCACTAAAACTACATTACTGGAATAGGGACTGTCTGACTCCGTAATCACTCCTGCATCAAGCATCTGTCTAATGTGTTGACGTACCTCCTCATACATGCTTGGGGGTATTTTCCTGTATGGTTGTTTGAAAAGCCTGTCATCCTCAAACACAATCTTGTGCTCGAGAAGTTGCCTAAAACCTGATGAACCCTATGGAGCTGCTCAGGTGTGAGGTTATCTATATTGATTTTCACACCCAAATCATTGCTTTGAGTTAGGCAACTCTGAGGCTAAACTGTCAATCACATCAACTTCTATGAGTTTGCAAACAGTAGTTTTTGGATGTATTGTCAATGGCTTTGCAGTCATATTGCAGACCTTGACAACAATTCTGGCAAAAGATCCAGATTGCTTCATTTAACAAGCCCTGGACAAACAATGTAACCTGGCATACCACTGTCTGGAATTCTCCGTCACAACATGGGATATACCATGAACAACATATCTGACAACACATGTCAGAGTTGTTGTCTGGTTTGGACCCAATTTGTAAGATTTGTTGCCATAAAGTGTAGCAGAAATGGACTGGCATGTCAAACTGTTGACACAGTTTTCCATTCTAATGGCAAATCTGATGGATCAAACTTATCTCTAAATTGTCTAATTACATTGGTTCCTATGATAACCGGACATGATTGTGAGAATCGGTTATCTGGAGTCACTAAAATTGGAACATTTACATTAAAATCAGAAAAAAGAACTGATAAATTGCACTCTATGTATCCAATATAGTCCAGTTTTGCTCCATCCGCCAATGAAATTTCTAAACCTAACATGTTCAGTGGTAGTACCTTTGGATGCTCTGTAAAAGCATGTAGAGAACTTTCGTTTATGACTGAAACCATGGAACCGGTATCAATCAAACAAACAAAATCTATGTTGTTAATTACTACCCTACTCTGGTTCGAATCTCCAACTAACCTTGAAATTAAGTCATTAGCCGGACCATCGGAGTCACCAACCTTAGTCTGGTCCACAACTGAGGTGGTTACTCTTTTGGCTGCCCTCTCTTTCCTGCAGAGTAACTGTTACGGTTATACCAACCTCGCCTACCTTTACCACTATTAAAGTGATTTTGGTTGGGTTGGTTCCTGGGCTGTGACGTTTGATATGTTGATGTCTGTTGCCCAGCAGTGTCTAACCGCTTCAAAATCTGATCTAACTTAGACTCGTACTTGGCTTCTAGTAGCTTTTCTACATCTCCTATCTCTTTCTTTAAAGCAATCTCAAGCTTAGTGAAGCGATCATCATTGCTGACACTTACCGGATTTAAGTGTATCTTCTTGCTCAAAGCAGTTTTCTCCAGCATTAACTCTTTCTCTACTATTCTAATCTCTCTAAGCAAAGAATTGAACTCTGAGATGGAGTCATACTTGTGTCTAGTCTGAGACTTCAACTTCTCATTTGACAATGAAGTCCAGAACTTATGACGCAGCATGTCATTCTTAGAACTTGCAACTATGTGATTGTTTTGTACTGCTGAATGCAATAAGGTCTCGAGCCTACAAACAAACGATGTCACTGACTCATCCGGCAACTGCTTCGCATTAAAAAAAATCCTACATAATCATGCCATGAGTAGAGACATCACCAAACATGGCATCCAGCTTGCCTACTATGTCGGTGACTGAAGCTGTCTCACCCAAAGGAATAATTAAGCGGCGAGCAGTACCCCTTACAGACCTCCTGATGGCTTGCAACAAACAACTCTCTGTAATGTCAGAGTCCCCCATACAACACCTAATCTCATATCTCCATTCAACGAAACTACACTCACCTCTTTGCAGCGGTTCATCTTCTGAAAATAAAGGAAGTTTCGGAACTATCGGTGCTATATGAAAAAGATGCGACTCCTCTTGTTCTGTTTTCATAAAATGTGTCATACCCCGACTTTAGGTGCTGGCTTATATGAAACATCTAAAACTTTCTTTAAAGGTGTAGATTCACCAACAGGTACAAAATCTTCCATATCTCCTTCTGCCATGATGATATAAACAAATTCCAAAGAAACTAAACACTAATCAATACCCACAAATTAAAAACAACTTATAACTGAAACACCACAAATAACAAAGTCAATTGAGACCATTCTTGAAAAAGAACAACTGAAATTTTGAAGAAGATTTATCAGGTCGAACATACACGAGCTGAAAATCTGAATGCCATCTCATTACCAGATCGAACCTAAAATACAAACTAACCCCATCTCCAGACTTACCAACATCCAATCCTGAATGGAGCGTTTACTCAATATTCAATACCTTGATATAATACTATTAACATTATATACCACAAACTAATGATATCTTAAACACAAATAATAAACACTGAAACATATAACATGTAAAAATAAAACATAGAAATTTACCTACACTGCAAAATATAAAACCTATATCACACACACATACACACAATTGTGTAACAAACGTTAGTAAGGGTTAAGGCTAATTAAATAAAGGATGAAAAGGGAAGGTTAAAATCCACTGAGCTGCAAAGAAAATTTTCTATCTCATAATTAAGCTGAAAAACAACGTTAAATCTAAAATCAAAATAAAGTCACTTATTTGCAAAAAAATCATTTCCTTGCAATTAACCACTGCCCCTATAACAAAATGAAATACCTAAATAAACAACAGCAAAATAAACAATCAAGAACATAAAAACACATTTAAGGCAAAATTATTCAAAATGTATCTCAATACTATATAAAAACAAATCATGTATGCATAAATTTAAGTCATAACGCATTGATACACAAAAATCAAATCTAAATATAATGACAAAAGGTAATTGACAGAGTGAAAAAATCACTTAGGAAAAATACAATAGTCAAGCAAGAGTTACTATGTTGCCCTTGAATAAATGAAAATAACAACCAAACAATTTTGAATAAATTGCTCAAATCTACTCTTGTCAATATTTCTTACTTAAAATAAAAGTTTAAATTATGTTTACAAAAAACCTTCTGTTTAAACAAAAATTAGTTTCAACAAAGTAGTTATTCAAAAAACTTTATAAGATTTAGCTAAATTGGTCACATGTTTACCGATCTAAAAATAGAAACAAGGAAAAACCCAACAAATATTGATCAGGATAGATGTGCTTGTAGCAAAATATTTTAAAAGGGATGCAAATTTACCATGAATGCCTAAATTTCACTAGGTAAACACCTCTTTACAGTTCTACTCTACATTATTTTTAGCAAAATTATAAAAATGTTGCTTTTACATTTTAAAATAGGTAAAAATTACAATAAAAAGTTAAATATAGCAAATGTATACAATGTTGAATATTACATTTTAAAATATGACAAAATTACAACAATAAAAAGGTCAACAATATAGCAAATTTATACAATGTTATGTAAAATTGGCTAGAAATGTTTGTACTTGTAGTACTAAGTAAGTACTTAAATTCTCATAACTTGTCACAAAAATGTCTCTCCAACGAAGAAATCCAACGTTGAATCTAGCGCTGACAGTTTATAGATAATAACGAAGAGGTTGCAACAAGGTCGACTCCTGAATGGTCAAACCGGTTATCAATAAAAAAAAACACTCCACTCGCGCACGCTCATGAGCACAAAAACACTGTGGCCAAACATACAAAAAAACCTCACTAGCACTGTAGCTTCTGGTTGTTGGAAGGTTACTTTCTCCAAGTCCAAGGTTCCACACGCTACCGTTGCTTTTTTATCACCTCACGCAGAAACTTCTCCCAGGAACTACTCAGCATCTCCTCTGGACTCGCTGTAAGGTGGTCCAAGTAAACTGTACACTTCTGCCCCGCCCGGTTTGAAAAGCCGGGATCGCCATTGTTAACCGGGGGTTATAAAAATAACAGTTCCGGTGCAGGTTCAATAGTTTCTTTATTTCACATCAAGATTATTATTCTTATTAATTGAGGTTATAATTAACCAACAACAAATTTACAATAAAACCTCACTAGAAATAAACACACCATACCGGGCAGCAGTTATTAAAGTACCGGTATACTAGATTTAAAAAATTTAAATCTTTAGCAAAACATACGCTTACTGGTCGAAGACCTAGCCCAAAGTGAAGTTTAATTAAGATGTTAGTTCTGAGACTGAAAAGAAGTATGCATGCTGATTGGTTAGTATTTTTAGATTGTTATGATCTGTTTAGAAAGATAAGTCACCAAACGAGTTCTACCACACTACTCACTCAAGACTGTACAAACAAGACACAGTGGTCAGAGACTGGACACACCAGACTGGACACACATTACTAGACAAAACATAACTGACCACATACACTAAAGGATTGCTAACTAGGAAAGACAGATACATGATAAAAATAGTAATAATAATAATAATGATAATGAAGCCTGGGTAACATGAGTATTGCAACAAATATTAAAACTTGAAAAGGCACAAGAGAAGATATTCACATGCCAGTCAAATGTAAAAGTAACACGACAACTGAGACGAGACATTACATGAAATAGAGCAAACCCAACAGTTTCCGTTTTGGAACATCAGTCAAAAATTAAAGTCATCACTTATAAATGCAGTTTTTGACAAAACTGTAATAAACAAACACACTTACTTTAACTTCCATTTTCATTGCTAGCCACATTCGAAGATGTTAGCAACTTTAACTTTAGCCAAAACAGAGACAGCTAGATCTAACGGTTTTGTCAGAGCGCGAGTTATGTGAGCTTTCTGCGTAAAATTTCCATTTTTGTGTTCGAAAATATTTCATTTCTGTAAGGAATAAAGGAGGTTGCCAACTGAGTCGAGGTATAATATTGTTACTCACTTTTTAACTATCTGATATTGAATTGTTATGAGTCTTAAGACAAGTCTTATGATAAGCTTGGTATGATCTGTTTTCTTCAAAGAAGTGATTTGGGACACTAAGATCGCCTTAATACATTAAGATCTGATAAAGATAGATTTTGTCAGCATTAAAGTGCTACATCACATTGGAGAAATAACAATAATGGTATATTCTTAGCTTACCAAGCACAACGTGCTCAAGGTGAGCTTTTCTTATACCCCGGCGTGTGGCATGCGGCGTCAAAAATTTGTTAACAACACGAGAGGCTACTCTTTTGATCATATCTTCACCAAAATTTGAACGAACGAATGGTTTTGTTTACCCTCGCCTTTCATCCTTAGGCATATGCGAGTACCCAATATCATGAAGATTACAAAGTGACTTTATATTTTAATGTTTTGATGTCTGCGGGTTTAAGGGCTTGGTCATGGCTATCCTTTAACTTCACTGCTACCTGACAGTGTTATTATTACCAGGGAGTTTACATATTGCTTGAGTTCATATTATAATTCTGGGAGATTAAAAATCGCTTTTAAATGTTCTCTCATGTTAAGCATATATTTAGAAACCTATATTGGTTAATCTCAAATATAGAGATATTGCAACTTATTAAAAACGAAAATTATTTTAATCAAACTTGGTCAGAATATTTGTCTGCAAGAAATCTTGGATGAGTTCGTAACTGGGTCTCTTGGGGTAAAATAAACTAAGTCACTAGGTTAAGTTTTAGAAAGAAATAAAAGAAATTAGAGGTCACATTTATGGCACATTATTAAAAAAACTTTGCCCGAATATTTGCCTGTATAAAATCTTGGATGAGTAAGTTACTGGGTCACGTGGAGTCAAATTGTAGGTCACTAGAATAAATCTTAGAAAAGATACTTGCGAAAACTAGAGGCAACATTTATGGTCCAATCTTCAACAAACTTAGCCAGAATGTCTGCCTTCATAGAATCTTAAATGTGCTCGTAACTGGGTCACGTTGTGTTACAAAGTAGGTCGCTTGGTCAAATCCTAGAAAAAGAACTTTTGAACATGCTAGAGAATATATGCCAAATATGAGCCTACTGAAAGGCTGAGTTCTCAGGTTAGCGATTAAGGGTCATTATGGCCTTCTTGTTATGTACACTGCTTAACTTTGAGAAAAACTTTGTATGTAGTTGGAGCGCTACACCAAGTAGGTTTATGCACCCAGTACTTACTTTTTTCGACTGACCGTTCCAAGACAGTAACTGATGGGTATTTGTGTAATGCCTCGTCTCATTGTTTTTGTCACCTTTTCATTTTTAAAACTTGCCAGTATATCTAGGTCTCGTCATTACACCGGCCACATCACATGTTGAGGCCGTAACATTATATCAACTATGCAACCAGGCTATGCAGTTGACATTTGTTGACACTGAAATATTGAGTTTGCTTTAAATTTTTCATGCAGATAAGTTGCAAACTTAGGAATGTCAAACAATCTACGAAAAGTGTTCTGTTATTATATATCATATTTGGAAATAGGTAAAAGCTTGGATCAAATAAACACATCCTACTTGATTGGTTTGTATCAAACTATTTTAAATATGTTGTCATTTGGTATCATACCCACCTACTTATAAGTTGAGTGGCTGAGCCAGAACTTTAACATTTCAAAAAGTGTATAGTATTTTAAATGATTTTGACAAGTACAAAAACAAAATCTTATGAGATGTATTTTACTTTTTACTTGGTATGCACCAGGTTAAGCATATCAACTTTAACGATGTTTTAAAGCTGTCAGCAATTTTAGCCTTTCTTGATGATATTTTAATTGGGGGTGCTGCATTACATTTGCTCTACCTTGAAACAAGTGTCAAGTAACTACTGGTTTGAAAAAATAAAAACACAATGACGGAAAGATGATGATGATAACGATGGTATTGATGGCGATAATGATGATGTATGACGATGATGGTGATGACGACGATGATGTTGTTGATAATGAACACGACGACGGCGATGATGATCGCGATAATGGTGGTGGTGATGATGATGATTATGATGATGATGATGATGATGATGATGATGATGATGATGATGATGATGATATAAATGATAAAATGTAGTGAATGAGGGTAGTATATTGTTTGTAAATTGCTTTTCTTTCACGTTAATAATTGAATGTTAATGTTTAAACTTCCAGAGACAGGAGCTCGAGATGAAGTCGATGCTAGTAGCGATGCAGAGAGGAGTAAGTTAGTTCTAATGTTGTTTAATATTTTGTTCTGATACTTTATAATTTGCCTGCCTACTAAAGTTGAGAGCTAAATGTGAAAATATCATGTCATGTATCAACAAAGTCCGTTTAAATTCTCAATGTTTTTAGTCGATTTTTTGATCAAAGTAGCAAGAATTAAGAACGTTTTAAGTAAAATATTGTTTTCTTACAGCAAAGCTTAATCCGATTTACACAATATCTATTATATATCATAGTAAACAGCGGTGCTGGGCTGAGCGCTGCCATTGGAACTTATCCTAAGTCGATCTTTTGATCAAAGTAGCAAGAATTAAGAACGTTTTAAGTAAAACATTGTTTTCTGATAGCAAAGCTTAATCCAATTTACACAATATCTTTTATATATCATAGTAAACAGCGGTGCTGGGCTGAGAGCTACCATTGGAACTTATCCTAAATAACGGCTAATGCCTAAGTCATCACAGCCACCTTTTTGCTTGCAGTCCAATTATCAGCGCTAATTCCAGCTCATTCGTAAATTGTAGTCTAAATAAAGAAGAATAATGGAAGATGAAAGATCTAAGGACAAAGTTTTCTCCACCGACCTATATGCTCACTGACTTTGTACCTGAATTGACCATACACAAATAAGACGAGATCCTATGAGTATTGCAACAAATATTAAACTTGAAAAGGCACAAGAGAAGATATTTACATGTCAGTCAAATGTAAAAAATACAAAACAACTGAGACCAGACATTACAAAACTTTGTATGTAGTTGGAGCGCTACACCAAGTAGGTTTATGCACCTAGTACCTACTTTTGTCGACTGACCATTCTAAGACAGCAACTGATGGGTATTTGTGTAATGCCTCGACTCATTGTTTTTGGCATTGTTTTCAGTTTTAAGACTTGCCAGTATATCTCGGTCTCCTCATTAAACCGGCCACATCAAATATTGGGGCCGTAACAATATAGCTTCTATACCACCAGCCGATGTATTTGACACTAAAATCTTTTTTATTTTTTCTTGCAGATAAATTGCAAACGTGGGAATGAATTTTTTTATGTTTTTCAAATAGTATTTTTTGTAAAATAATATCTTATAGTCTTTATGTTGTTTACAAATATATCATTATTAGGCGTAAGATATACTCATATCGTGCAAATATTTTTAAACAATTGTACTAAATTACTTTTATATACATAATTATAGTGTTTAAAATATTGCCATTCGTCTGTTAGTCTGCACCCGTCTTATGATGTTTGGATAATAATTCAAGTTAACAACAGCTTGCACGTGAACATTTCAGAATAAAGTTTATAATACTACCATGCAGTAGAACAGTGCTGACACAAACGTTGAACTCTTGATCTCGAGTTGTAAGAGTAAGTTATGCTTGACGTGAGTTTCTTGAACTTGATCCAGGCAGTACTAGTTGGCGCCGCTCTTGAGAGCGGAGTCTTTTATAGAAAGCATTTTTGTATGGAGACGATAACAGACCCCAAGCTGTTCTGAAGGATTCTTTTAGAGAAAATAACCAAGAAGTCCCTTTTTACAGTGTAGCTTGAAAAAATAAAGGTCTGCTTGCAATTATAAAATGGGTAGCAGGCATTAATAGGAATTCGCATCTGTTTGGCGAGGTCATCTTTCACAAAAGACAGCAAGTATGCCGAGATTTACAATTTAATTTACAATTAATTTATGCAGCTTTCAATTAAGATTACAAACAATGTAACCGACAACAAGGAGGAAAGCAAGACAGCAGAAAGCTTCTTTAGGCATTTATCGTAGTATGATGTTGCAGCAGAGACATTCTTTAGCAGTGGCAGTATTATGGTATAATCTAAAGTCGACGATTTGAGAAAATATGTATATCTCACAATGTTACAGAAAAAATATTTAAACATGTGAAGTATCATTTAGCTGAACTTTAAGCTAAACGGCCACTGATTAATACTACCTTTATACGTCACTTAAGACCGATGCAGAAATCATATTATTAATTCGATTTTGAAGAAAATTACTTTTTACAAATAATGTTGAAGGGAAAAATGAATCCCCAAAACACAAAATGAAGGTGGGCCTATTTTTACACTGGGGGTAGTCATGTTATTTTAAAAGTCCGTTCTCATCAAAGAAAACATCAGCGCTTAGACGTTTCTGTATTCAAATAGATCAGTTTTCTTTACATATGTTCTTACTTTTAAATTGGATTGCACGTGAGATACCCTTATCCTGTGCCTTTTCAGAGTTTGATATAGGTTGCAATGCTCATAGGACTTTGTTATCTATTCTTATCCCTGAATGATACAATTTGCAGAACTCTAGAAGCATGCGTTGTCTAAGCCATACTGACATACCATTAGAAATATTTTTTTTCACCAGTCAGGTTATAATATAGATTATATTCAAGATTCACATCATGGTGTTATAAACGGAGAAACAGACACGTGTGTTGGACTCATCTGGATACCAATTTTTGCTATTTACATCTCGAAGCGATATATAGCATCTCCATATTATATAAATTAAAATTTTAAAAGTAGCTCTTAACACAGATAAACTGTGTGGATGTAAATTATTTAATAATTTAGTGCTTTTCTTAGGAAATACGTCGAAAGATTGTATACACCGCTATCTCCAATATACATACCACGGGCCAGGCATATGTAGCCTCATGCTAACTCCAGCCAGGACCTGGCATATTATGTCATAAGCCACCGTGAAGTACCCAGCATAGTGTCATAAATCACCGAGAGGCAGAAGCCGGGGTAACATAAGCCACTGTTAGCCAGATATGTGTCATAACTTAATGTGAGACAGTTATCCGTATTCTGTTGTTGCCTATGCATTTGTAACTAAAACAATAATCATACACTTTCTTTCATGAGCATTATCATATATCTCAAGCGATAATATCTCACATTGAATTTCATTCGGATAAATAAAGATAATAAATTAAGTATTTGTAAAATAAACAGAATGTAACTATTTGTATCTTAATAAAAGTCCTGGCTCACCATAATCAGCCTAATTTTGCATTAAGCTAAGTTAATAAAAAGTCGGAAAATGATCGACCACAAGATCTTTATGTTTATTTATTTATTATTACACATCTTTTGTTTATTGGGTTTATTGTCCCACCAACATATTTACACAATGAAAGAAAACAAAACAATATTCTCGCAGATCAGAACACATTTTACGCACACTGAAAGAAAGAACATCATGTACTCACAGAAATGGAATTCAATAACATATACTTACGCTGAAAGAGAAAGCGAATAACATAATGTGTATATGTTAACTCTGAAAGAAGATATAAATATTTTGCCATTTATAAAGTAAAGATCATGACAAAGTCGCATTTACACGTACACAACATATAACAAAGTACATAAATGAAAGAAAAGAAATGAAAATACAAACGGTTATTAATGACAGGGTATTACTAGACAAGTACCAAAACACGTCAGGTAATTAATGATTGGAACGTGTTTTATTAAAATGATACAAAACTGACAACAATGTACTTAAGCTTTATTGAGAAAATTTTGTCTAATTTCAAAAGTATGCATTAACAATCTTAAAAACACAGATTAGTTTCCAAGGCTTGATAAAGGAATTTGTAATAAGAAGCATTGATTGACTGGTTGTATTGCATTGATTGGCTGGTTGTATTGCATTGTTGTCCGTTCATTAGTATTTAATTATTCAGTCCAAACACTATGTTAATTGATATTTAGTTTTTATTCTTTCGAGTTGCAAACCCGAATCTTCACACTTTACAAATGAAACAAATTATCACTGACCAAACTGGATTGTAGATATGAGCTAACATTTATTTTCGATTATAATCATACTGCGTAAAAACTTTAAATGATCTACCAAGTGTTTAATAATTTAAAGGACATTATGGGCACATTTTGCTGTAATATCGGATTACAGATTAAAAACCACATCCAAAAATGCCCTTGATTGGGGAACTTTACTTACAAATTCACCGAGAAAAAAACAACAACAAAAAAGCGTTATTAACATTGTTTTATGTATAATATGTACATGTTGTATCAATGTCACAGGTGCCAAAATGGCACGGAATCTCCTTGTAGTGACGTTGAGGTAATATTGCGTAATCTTGGGTTTGTTTATTTAGATGTCAGAAAGCATTGCTTCGCCATGAACCCTGTACAAATGCCAAACCAATTCAGGCAACGGGAAATCTGCATAGCATAGTCTTATATTTTTCTTTCTGTTTGCAATTTTTGAGTCTTAAATTGTATTCATATGAAGTCTGTTTCAATCGCATAAATCAGTATGTACTCGTATTACGACTTATTTGCTTCGAGACACTTTTAGCCGGACCCGAGACTTTTCAGTCGGAACCGAATCCCGAAAAAATCGTTTCAATACATTTGGACTGATTTATCTAATCACAAATAGTATTTTAATAATGACATCCATACAGTTCTTATATGCGTTACCTTCATTTTTTAAATAATTAATAAATTAATAATAATAGATATTTAACGATAAGACGCTACCATACGCTTCGAGACGCTTTTTAATCGGACCCGAATCTTGAAAAAACGTTACAAAAACATCATTTAGACTGATTTATCTTACAACAAATATCAAATTATTATATAATGACATCTATACAGTTCATCTGTGTGTTCCTTTCGACTTTTAAATCATTAATAAATTAATAATAAAAGATGTTTAACGATGAGACGCTTCGGGTTCGGGGACGCTTTAAGTCTTTAAGACCCGAATCCCGTAAAATCGTTACAAAAACATCACTTTGATTTACCTTATCACAAATATTAAAATATTTAATAATGACATCCATATATTTCATTCTTTTCGACTGTTAAAGACGCTTTTCAGTCGGACCCGAATCCAGAATAATCGTTACAAAAACATTGACTCATTTCTCAATACTAAATTATTACATTATTTACACCCACACAATTTCTCCTTGTGTGAAGTCTGACTACTAAGTCAGTTTTAATAGATCTCTAACATCGAGACGATTTTAGTCAGACCCTGACCCTTGTACAAACAAGTCTCGTAAGATCTCCAAATCCGTGTGCGATTGTAGTCTTGATTCATGCACTGATGAAAATGAAAATAAAAAAATCCCGTCAAAGTAAGACAACTAACAGTAAGCATCGCATCGGGATTTAAAACAGATAAAATTAATTAATATACAGACAAAATAACTAGTAATCAAATCAACATATGTACAGTAGATAAAAGCCTCGGCAGCCTAAAACTTGAAAAATCCAAATAAGAAAGGCGTCTGAAAGAAAACAGCCCAGCGATGGCGTATAATAAGAATAATTAATAAAGTGTCATGTTGTTATATGCCAAAAACTGTCAAAAGTGAAATGTAAAAAAAAAACATGAAAGAAATCATTGAATTTAAGGATACAACCCAAACCAACAAAACAAAAGTTAGTATTGTAATAAGTTTTAAAATAATATATCGTAAAAAGCCGAGGATTTGTCCGCAATTGGCATAGTTTATAATTGAGGTACAAAAATCCCGATGTTATACTTACTGTGCAATCTCACGTAAATGGTATGGAGACTGCTCAAGTTGTCTCACCTATATAGAGCACGACTGGAGATGAAGAGACAAGAGATCCATCCGTGACTGTCCAATTATGGCTTTAAGTCACTGTTTTCATATAGTTTCAAAGACCTGTCCGGTCATCGTGTAATGCAATGCAAAGCAAGTTCTTGACTCGTATAGGTAAATAATAAAAGGTCCTATCAAACTTAATTTCCACAGATATTTAAATTATATCTACCTGAAGACAAAGGCTAACAAGGTAAATGTACATGTGACAAAAACACAGGTTATATTGAAATTGTCAATGTTCTATTGATGACCCATCTGTAAGACAAGTTTTGAAAACTTATACATATTATGTTTCAATAGAAAGATATGACTTTACATCATTTATCCTTGCTAGGCATGTTGTCAGGAGTCATTTTCCTATATGTTTAGCTAGGCAATACACAAAGTACAGGGTTTGTTACTCAAGCAAGTTTGGCCCAGTTTGCCTTTTTAAAAATAGATAAAAAATAGTGATGAAGACTCTACTTTTTGCTGCAATTGTTTAAGCACCCCAGTCGGTCCTTTTACCGACTGACTGTTCCAATGCGGTAACTGATGGTTTTTCTTTTCGTGTGTTAAGTCTCCTCTCTTTTTTATGTCATATTTACATTTACCCTGTTTGGCGTTGTCTAGATGTAGATTAGTTTTAAATACCTTCGGAAATTTTGATAGGACCTTTTTAGCTCACCTGAGCACAACGTGCTCAAAGGGTGCTTTGTTGATACCGCTTCGTCTGTCGTTCGTCGTCCGTCGTCAACATTTTAGCTTGTGAACATACTACAGGCCACAGTTTTTATCAAATCTTCATAAATCTTGGTCAGAATGTTTGTCTGCATGAAATCCTGGAAGACGATATTATTGGGTCACGTGGGGTCAAAAATTAGGTCACTAGGTAAAATCTTAGCAAACCTTGTGAACACACTAGAGGCCCCATTTATGGCCCAATCTTCACCAGACTTGATCAGAATGTTTGCCTGCATGAAGTCTTGGATGAGTTCATAACTGGGTAATGTGGGGTCAATAAAGTGGTCAAAACTTAGAGAAAGCATGTGAACACACTAGAGACCACATTCATAGCCCAATCTTCACCTAACTTGATCAGATTGTTTGTCTGCATGAAATCTTGCACGACTATATTATTGGGTCACGTGAAGTTATAAAGTAGGTCATATTTTAGAAAACACTTAAAGGCCACATTGATGGCCCAAACTTTTACAAAACTTGGCCAGAATGTTTGCCAGTATGAAATTTTACATATGTTTTGAAGTGGGTCATGTGGATTCAGTAGGTTACCTGGTAAAATTCTGTAAAGTGTTATCAACCCAGTGGCCAAATAATGGTCCAATCTTCACCAAAGATTTCTAAAGCAAATAACTTTTAATTACCTGATGCTAGATTAGAGCCTACGAAAACACTTTGTTATCACGGCCCTCTTGTTTTATTTACCTATTTACAAACCAACAACAAAACCTAAAACAGTGCCACATTTAATTTAATTCAGTTAGACGTTTTACAAATATTTAAGAGAAAAAAGATAGCCCATTTAATGTTATTCCTACATACAATGGAAAAGAAGAATAAATTGAAGGTAGTTAAAAACACACTGTCAAACATTCAAATACTTATAACAATAATACATAGGAATACATAAGCTCACTCAGATATTTACTGTTGATATGTGTGATAGAGACAAAATGTTGTTGTTTTTGTTGTTGTTTTTGGATTGAAATGATGTAGACAATTTTAAAACATTGATTTCACTTTTGAACTTATTTGTTATTTGCTGGTTAATTTTAGTTAACTTTTATAATATACTTGTATCACTTAAAACCACTTTACAGTATGGCTTATTTGTTTGTATATTTTGAAACGGAGCCCTATAATTAAGAACTAACAATTAGTTTTAAAAAAAATGATACATTTGCATATGAATACTTCATGCATTCCTATTTATTCTACCTTACAGACGATGCAACAACGATAATAGGGAAAGTACTGAAAAAGTCAAGTACTTTAAATGAGTACGTCAACAAACAGGGGACAAAATACAATATTTCAACATCATTATTGGTGAAGGTTCTTCCTCAACTAATGTAAGATGCTACCAGAAACAGAAACTTGATTTTTTTAGAGAAGGACTCACTTACAAGTAAGTCTGTCTGCACATATATGAGTATATTTTAATGAGCTGCATGTCCTTTACTTTTTCGTGTAATATAATGAAACAATGTTCAAAAATCTAATTTTAAAAATACACATCAACTTCTAGTAAATATATTTTACAATACTTCTATTTTGATACTCTTTAACGTGTATAATTGTGATACTTGGTGAGAAATACGCGAAAAGGGAAAGACATTGAATTATAATATTTGCACAAAAAAGCAGTGCTGTTAAATTCAGTATAGTAAACACTGTAATCTTAAACAGTACAAGTAAAGGCAACTAATGTGTTTGTATGATTAGACGACGACACTTACAGTTTTTACCTGTATTAGATTTGAACTATTGTGACAGTTGAAACATATCAAGATAAAATAACTAATAATAGAGTGGGCAAAGAAGCTTGGTGTGGCTTTGATTTTGAAGAGAAAAAGGAGGCGGTCAATAATAAGACAGCTGCATACAAAGTGTCTATACCTATGCTATACGGTATCAACTTAATTTTCAAACACAATGAGAAAGAAATTACTGAAGCAAAGTTGAAAAAAATAAGTAACCGTAAACAATTTTTTAAAACTAATATTATAGTCAAAAACTTCATTTACCTACAAGGAAAATACATTATTTCCTTCTCCCTTGAAGAATATTATTCAACGAGTTAGTTGTCTTTGTGTGGACCTTTATACATATTCATTTATTTGTAAAATTGGCCTAAAAATTATACAGTAATTAGATTTATAGGTAGTGCTGATCTTTTTCTATACTTTATTTTTGTACACATTCTAAAATGGAAACAGATTTTTATAGGTAAAATATTTATTTGCGATGTCTGTTTCTATTAACATTCGCAGGTTTGGCAATGTTATCAAAAAGGGTGATGACTTCTTGGTGATTCATTCATCAAGTATAGGGATAGTACCACATGTACTGTGTTCCATCTCACCATCTAGCCAGGTGTTGCCAGAAGCTGAACCTGCCGCTGGCCAGAATAGAACAATAAAGGCAGCACTGGACAGTCATCACGCAAGCACAGTCTGTGCTAAGGTGGTGAAGGCAAGTACCTGTTATGTTTTGTTAAACTTTGAAAAGAAATGGCATATTTTTAACATTGATAGCCGTTTTTTAAACATGCTGATGTTTATTTACACCATAGCTGGAATCGGTAGAGGGATATTGTTTTGGCTTTGTCCGTCCGTTCATCCTTTCGATCGAACTTCGTTTCCGCATTGTTACACAGCAAGGACTTACTGAATTTCAACTTAACTTTATGGGAACTATCAATACTAAAAGAATATGTACATATCATTAGCCGGTTCCGGTCTGATAATTTAACATAGAGTTATAGTCCCGGAATATTTTGTTTCCCCGCTATTTCTTAGCAGCTGCTGATTGGATTTCAGTGAAACATTGTGGGAACTTTCAATACCAAGAGGAGATACGCATATCCTTTGCATATTCCGGATGGACGCTTCAACACAGACTTATGACCCTTGATTCATTATGCAGTATATATGCAGAATAGCATTCCTTTTCGCGCTTTTTCTCGGCAACGGCATACTGGATTTAAAAGAAACATTATGGATACCAAACAAGATGTGCATGCTCCAGTCTGACCATTTAACACAGAGTTATGGTCCTTTAATAGTAGTTCGCTTCTGCGCTATTTCTTGGCAACTACTAAAATATTCATACAGTTGAAATTGATACAACGTTGAAACGCAATAGCCTGCGATTTATTCCCTAAATAGTGCTGAATCGTATTGCTTCCCTGAACTGACCAACTCACTTGTACTACAGCACATAGCATCACTTTTTGCGATTGTACTTTTTTTTTCATTCATCCGGATGATAACCAAAGTTATTTATTGAAAAAATATAACTGATTTCTTTACCTTTTTATATGCAAATTAAGGCTTTGCCCAAGCTTTACTTCCAAAAAGCACGGTAGGGTGGGGGATATAATGTCTCTGTACATGTGTTACAACTAACCATAAGACCACCCACAAGTCTTTGTGTTAATTTTTTAGATGCTTGGTATGTTCTTTTGTGATTTTTTCTGCCCCTCAACCTATGAAACTTACTTATCCAAACAATAGCTTGGAAAGCAATGCATGGATTTACTCTAAACTTTATATATACAGTTCTGTCACATTTTGACACGCTTTTATAATAATCAATATTGTGCAAGCCACAAATCATAACTTATATGTGTTCATCTAAGACCCTAAACATGTGTACATGTGCTGTAAATAGATTTTTAATTGTTCTGTTGTGGTATCATTGCTAGAATACCTAATTTAGAAATTTGTTTAATGCAAAATAGATATATTTAAGTAAAAAAAAGAGATTTTAAAGAAAATTCTAATCTGCTTAGTGTTCAACTGTACTTCTGGCTTTACCTTATTTACTCAATTTCATCCAAGAACTGCATACTTTGGGTCAAAATGCTTGAGGTTTGACCCAATGATGACCAGCAGAAAAGATGATTGATAGTAGTTATTAATCAGATAAAGAGGTGACACACAGTTGTATCTGCGCAATTAATTGTAACATCGGAAAGATTGCGATTGTCATTTAATGATACTAAGTGGAATGATCTGATGCATCAAGGTCTAACAATCATAGTTTTTTTTTTCATTTTAGTATATATAGAAAGAATGATGACAATCGAATCTGGTTAGCGTATTCAAAATAGCCCATGATTTACAGGTAGAGTTTCTCTGTTACAGGCCTCACCAGTAGCAATGCAACGTGAAGGGGCACTTGCTGTTCGATGCTTAGCAATTAAAGACGAGACAGCTGTCACAAAAGTGGCTCTGTTTGAAGATCTTGCTAAACAGGAATATCCAGAAGAGTCTGTCATCAGGCTATCTGGCCTTTATAAGCGCAGATGGGACCAAAAGGACCATTTAATGGCATCAAAAATAACAAAACTTGAGGTATGTTTATTGTTGTTTTATTTCAAAGATATATCTGAAATATCAAACGTTTACTTTGACAGTTAATAAAATTGCCAAAAAACTACAGAAACACAATTGATTGATTTTATTTTAGTTTTGTTTCACAAACTTCAGTAGTCCATTTATTTACTATCATTGTTGTTTACTTAATGAAAACTAAAAAAATCTTCCATAAGGTAGTTCATTTTGACCATACTGCTTATTTGTATTTCACTTTTTATGGTTTATTACATTGTTAGACTAATAAAAGTGCTATGGATTGTACAATTATTGAATAAGAGTCATAGTCTGAGTGCACCTTGTCTCTGTGTTGTTCATGGCCGTGCAACATTTGCTGAGCGATTTGATCATAGTTTAGCATCTGACTTGACACATAAACATAGCCTGATTTCATATGTATTTAAATTAAGTCAATTCTATACCAATTTGTCAACAACTGAAAATTACATTAAACTTTTATTTCCAGATGCTTAGTTTATAGATATATATGCAGGAAAAGGTTTAAGGTGTTGTGGTGCTTTGTGTCGCCAATATACAAATAGCATTGTCTTGTCTTATAAAACAACATTCTTAAATATTATATAGAGACCAGGGGTACTATTTTAATCCATAATTACATTTGGTTTTTCCCCTTAAGAAAGATGTGGAAAAATCCTATTTTACTAACTGTACCTTTGTCAGCTCGATTATGTTTATATATTAACATCAAATTGTTTACTTTGTAAGCAAGTGTTTAACATTGATATTTTTAACATGCTGATGGCTGATTAAATATTAATATGTAAACTTTACCAGTATATTGCTTTACAACTTTTTATGTCTAAGAGTTGCTATGAAGTTTTGCCATAGACGTTACTGACTGAGGGTTACTCAAGCCCATTTTCATGGAAAGAATTGGACCCTGATAGGTGACTACTAGGCTGTAAAGTCAACTATCGTTGTAAGGTATTGGTTATACACAGAGAACAAGGGAGTCTATGCACATTTAAGGAGTTATATATATGGCAGATTTGTCAATAAAACAAGTCTACTCTCTTATGTTTTTGTATAAGTTAAATACAAACTGCATGTCTTCTTAGTTTGTAAGCAACAAGGAATTGAAGTCCTTACCAGTTACGGAGCAAGACCATGCATTTGTGGCCAGTGACACTGACTTCAAGAAAGACAAAGTCACCTTCGCTGCCATTACTAATGCTGACATCTATCAGGCTTGTAGTTTTGATGGTAAATATTCCTATTTAATACATGTATTTTACTTTAAATATAGAAACTTTATAAGTAAAAATGACCCCTTTTTTTCATTAATAATCTTCAATTATCGTATGTTCGGCTGGTCAAGATTATGTTATAAAATAATTTTGCTTAAGATGGTTATTATAACTTGACACAAATATATTCACATTTACATTAACATCTACATGTCACATGCAGGACTAAAAAGTACAATGGCGTTATCATTTATCTTGCAATGAACATATTTATTAATAAGAGAGACCACTCTCAACACCATCATTACAGATTAATCAAGCTTTATTAATTAAATATTGAAATATAAGAAATATTATTCACAATGACAAGTGAATTTATTTAGTTAAAAAACGTCATTTTTTTTAAAATCAATAGAATTCGTGACTGAGTATTAGATTTAAACTGCTTATTTACATTTATCGATTTATTTGCTCTTGTATCTTATACTTTTGAATCAAATAAATAGGGTTGACATCAAAATAAACTGTGTGATGAATCTGTTTGGGTTTGTTCATTGTTTGATGATGTAATTACAGGTATATAACAAAATGATGTCAGAGACATTCTTACTACTAGCAGCCATATCAAATCATAGCTTGAATATTACCCTTGACCGACAAAGAAACAAATCACTAACTACTTAACCAAAGACTCGAGTGCCTAATGCAGTTGTTAAGTATTTGTCATGTTCACAGAAACACGTCACACAAATCTGCAACACCTTTTTTTAAAGATGATAACATCTATTGTGATTTTATTAATATAAATTCCCACTTAAGCTTCCATCAGAAAACAGGTAGCACAAACAAAGTGCAACTTGGAAAATAATGTAGACATTTACAGGACTTTGGTATATGTTGCAATCCTCATAGGACTTTTCATATATTCTTATTGAGACTGACCAAATGACAATTCTAATCAATAATTACTGAGCTAGTGGGTGGACTTAAGTAGTCAGATGTTATGTATTGGTTATATCCACAGATGCACAGAATGCTATGCCAAGTTATGCCTGTTACATATGTAACCATGTTTACTAAACAAAAGATTCATAAACATGAATTGACGATGTTTATAGATACTATTATGCATGAAGAAACAGTTAAACAAAACGTATATATCATATGTCATCTGATAGGGATCTGCACTCCTTGTTGTAAAGTCTCCAGCAACACTGCTTATGACCCTGCCATATAGTTGTTTTCCAAATAACTAAGACTTTAGTATTGGTTGTTGCCAAACGTCAATTGCAAAGGGTTTTAGATTTTATAAATTTTTAAGTAACACATAAACGTGCAATCATTATAATCAGTTTTGTTTGTAGATTTATTTTCTTTTTTATTTGTAGGCTGCTTCAAGAAGAAACTCAAAAATGGCATGTGCCCCAACTGCGGCAAGTGGGATGGAGTGCGAACATACTGTGTAACGTTCGAAATACTAAAAGAAGACAAATCAACATTTGCGACGACACTTTTTCAAAGGGACATTGACATACTTTTTGGCAGTGGGAATTTTGATGACGAGTCAGACAAGTAGTTTTAATTGAAAGAATTGTGAAAATGCTACCGAAAACTGTGCTAGCAATTGTTAACAACAATACATTGATCAATATTGAGAAATAAGTTTTTGATAAATTCAAACTTCATGTGTTTTTGCCCCATTTAGTAAAGATTCTTTCAATTTGTTCTTAAATTTGTTGCTTTTCTAGATAATGGTTTCATTCAATTTCCCTAACCAGGAAATTGCTTATCACATAACCATTTCAGTAATATCTTCTGTTTTTAATCTTTAATATTTCCTTTACTTGTTCGATGGTGAAAAGTATTTTTGAAAACTGATTTAAAAATGTCTCATTTTAAGTCATTAACCTTAGTATGTTCATTTTAATTACACGTGTTCTTTTACATTTGAGAGACCATTTGTATTGTTTTAGCTCGTAAGTTTCAATATATTTATTTTCACACCCCTCACAAAACAGCGAATAAGTTAATGGCCTTAGTCTCGAAACACTTTCAAGGCATGTTTAGATCTCCTTAGTCCTCTAAAGATTTGTGTTTCATTTGGTCAAATGTTCACCTCAGTGCGACTATGGGATGAACCCATGTCCGAACCATGCCAGGTCAAGGTCACGATTGAAGATAAATAGTTTAAACCTTTTACTGTATACTCCTTTATTATATTCTGAACCCTTGTAAGGATTTTCATTTAACTTAAGTAAAATTTTCTTTCCACTCTCAACGCCATTCTGCAGTTGACATTTCTTTAGATGGCTTTGTTATTCGTTTCAATCCTCCTTTACAAATACTAACAATGGTATTTGTTTTTGTTGTTCTCCTATTTGCTTAATCGTTGAAATTATATGTTATTCTTATTTTGCTAATATTGTCTGTTTCCTTCAAACAATCAGTATTGTGACAGGCAAAACAGTGATTAACAGTAAAAGTTTGTGAAATATTTGATTTCGTTTATATTATTCATATTTGTGTTCGATTTTTATCAGGCTTACACTTTGCCATGGTCTGTCATAAATCTTTCTTGATAAGTTACAGCATACAATTATAAGTTTTGAGCAATATCTACATTTCCCCATGCAAAACATTCTATTATGTTATAAACATTACATTGTTATGTTTATTATGTTTCCATTTTTATATTATACGCATTGCTTTTTATGTTCATTATGCTTTTCTTTCTGTTCTTTAGTTAGTTGTACTTTTCGAGTAGCTACAGGTGCAGATTATATATACATGCAGGGATTTTTCCATCTTATGTCCAGTGCATAGAAAAAAATGGCATAGTACAGAATATGATATATGTAGTTTTCTTTTCTTAAATAAACATTTTGAATAGACCACTTCAAAAAATTGTGTCATGACTTCTTCCCCATATTCCCACAGGGAATAGCACTAACATTATTTTGTTCATAGATAAATAAGAAAAGGCCCTATCAAAATTTCCACAGATATTTAAGTTCAATCTACCTCTAGACAAAAGCAAACAGGGTAAATATAAATGTGACAAAAACACAGAGACGAGACATAACACACAAAAAGAAAAAAACATCAGTTACCGCCTCGGAACGGTCAGTTGGCAAAAGGACAGACTGGAGTGCTTAAACCTGGTTTGTGGAGCGCTCCAACCTTGCACTTCCTGAAGGTTTTTCTATCAAACAGTGTAAATAAAAAATATCCCGTCAAAGTGAAACAACTAACAGTAAGCACCTGCATCGGGAGTTAAAACAGATACAATGAACTTATATACATACATAATATCTAGTAATAAAATAAACTATCAACATATGTACAGTAGATTAAAACCTCTCATTCTCCAAATGAGAGAGAAGTTTAAAATAAAACAGCCGAAGCACTGATATATAATGAAAACATACAATGCCGTGACGTCATTTGACAAAAGTGTCAAAAGTGAAATGGAATAAATTTAAAAGAAATCATCGAATTTTAGAAAACAACCTAAACCAAGAAAATAAATTTATAGTATTGTTAAGAGTTAATAAGTTTTAAAATAACATATCGTAAAAAGCCGAGGATTTATCCGCAGTTGGCATATTCAATAATAAAGGTACAAAATCCCGATGTTATACCTACTGTGCAATCTCACGTAAAGGTCATGGAGACTGCTCAAGTTGTCTCACCTATATAGTGCACGACTGGAGAGATGAAGAGACAAGAAATCCAACAGTGACTTTCCAATTATGGCTTTAAGTCACTATTTTCATATAGTCTCAAAGACCTGTCCGGTTATCGTGTAATTTTAAAGCAATGCAAGTTCTTGACTGTAGAAGGGTAAATTGCAAGCCATGCAGTACAACGATGGATTTCCTGGTTGTAACCGTCAGATATAAATTTTCTGATAAGTTTTGTAAAGCGGTGAGAAAAGTTATTGAGACCCTTGATTTTCGTTAACTTATTTAAAACATATCTATAAAATGCAGGATGGCTTATGCCTTTCTGCATAAGTGTTTTCATGCTGCTCTTAAAGTAAGAAGCAATAAAATCATTGCGGTGAAAGAATTTTGAAAACGACTTTCTTAATTTTAAACGAAAGCCTTGCTGTAACAGTTTAGAAGAAATAAATCGGTTCCTAGAATTGAATTTTATTTACGACTATAAACTCGTGCAAATCTTTGTGATATGTAAATACCACAGTAGGAAGCACGAGGTGAATCACCATCACAATACTAAAGTTGAAATCATCTCTCTTATCATAGATTTTAGTAGAGACGTTGTCATTGGAAATAGCGATCTCAATGTCTAGAAATGCTTCATTAACATGCCAGTTATTTGTTCTTTTAAGGGTAAGTTCTGGAGGGTAAATCAGATGGATCATTTGAGAAAAGAAAGGTCTATCTAAAGTTAGCATATCGTCAAAATAGCGTGATGTTAAATTTAAAGCCTCTATAATGTGGCGTTGGTTAGAAGGGGATAAAGTTAACATGAAATCACTTATAAAGCAGTTTAAAAACAAATCTGCAATTAATGCTGCACAGTTGGTTCCCATAGGAATACCAATTACTTCTTTTAATAAAGTGTCACCGCATTTTATGTAAATATTGTTTAATAGGAAACACTGATCTTCACAAATATCCGTCCACATAGTAAACTTTTCTAAGAAAATCTGTGTAAAAAATGCATTACTTTCATGACATGCAATACACAGACGTTGCTCTCGAGCAAATGTTTTCTCAAAAAGAGCAATTAATTTGGTCTTAATTAAACCATTAGGTAAAGAAGAGTACAGCATAGAGAAATCGTAGGTTTTGACTGCAGAGCAATGGAAGTTTAAAGTACGAAACTTGTCTAAGACATCTGAAGAATCTTTTAATAGACTGTTAATGTTAATTTCTGAATTTCCATACACATTTTCAAAATATATAACAACGTGATTATGAACGGCTGTAAGGCAAGACGTAAGTAGTTTAGATATGTGAGTGGTGGTGCTAGAGCTGACATTAGCTATGAATCGTGACTTGTATGGTGTTTTGTGAAGCTTAGGAATCCAGTATATTGAAGGAAGTTTTTCTTGCTTTGATTCTATATTGAAATTATACAATATCTGTTTATGTTTGTCAATTACTGTCTGAAAGTCAAGGTTGGTGCAAGTGTAAGAGCTGGTGGTGGATAACTCAGCACTCAGTATATTTTTGTTATATAGTCGTTAGACAAAAATTATGTTGTTTGAAGCTTTATCTGCAGATTTAAGTACAAATTTATCGTGAATATTCTGAAAGGACTGATTAAGATGTTTTCAGTGATAAAACGGTTTCTAAGGTAAACTAGAAGGATGGAAGCGGTAGAATTTAACGCGATTTTTTATTATCTTAAAAATGGATTTGAAGTGAAATTGAACAGTTACAAGAATCTTGAGAAGGATCATTCAGGTTAAGGTCTGTTACAGTTCGGTTGTAATTAAAAATGAGACCTCCAATGTTTTTTTTTTTGTACTTCTAACGAATCATTACGTTTTCTTTGTTTTCGAAGTAACCGGGGATTTTATAGATAAAATTTTGGTCCCAGAATATACTAGGTAAGTCGATAAAATCAATTTCTTTATTAATGTATTTGATTTTCATGAAATGTTATTTTTGTAAGGACTGTTTATCAATAGGAGATCTTATAGCACCGGTAAGATACTTTTGAATGATGGAAGCCACCACATATAAAGGATAAGTACGTAAATATATTTTATCTGCCTCATTGCCCAAAATAAGTAGTGATTTCAAAGGTAGATATGTAACTGTACATAGTAAGGCATAATTACCAGATCGAATATAAAGTGTGTTCAGATCTTGAATAGAAACATTTTCCTAAATCTGCGTTTCAGATTATGATTTCTTTTCTTATTCCATGAGATCGGCGTTTGCGTAAAAATAGAATACTAAAAATGTAATGTACGGATTTTTAGAAATATTGCCTGCCTGATAAATATTGTCATTAAGACCGAGTGGAAATGTACTCTGAAGTTTTTTAATTGTTTATCTGGCATGTAATTTAAATTCTTTAGAAACATCGTCATCGAAAACAATTTTTTGCAAAGACTGTATGTTCACATATTTTAAAGAATGTCCAGTAGTTAGAAATTGATAATAAAGGTAGTTTCTTAAAACGACGAGCGTAACGCGTTTTAAATGAATGGTCTCGAAATCTAATTTTAAGCGCCCGTCCCGTTTGTCCAACGTACTGCAGTTTACAGTTAGGGTGGTTTCATGTCATTACATAAATTATGTTGTTACTTTTTTAATCAACATCACAAGGTAAGGAAATGTTAAATGTACGGCCATTTACACTAGACTTGACAGTGGAGTTACAGTTAAGGAATCTACATGTACTACATCTTTTATAATTACACTTGTAGATATTAAAGTACACATTATGTCCGCTCTGCATTTGTGCGGGGGAATTATTTTCATTATTACAAGAAACGTAAAATAAAGTACATGACTGGCGAGGAATTAAGTTACTCGTATTAGAAATATTAACCCCGTAAGACGGGTATTATTTTATTGGTGAAATATTGACAGTGACTCTTCTAGAAAATATTGTTTATGTACGCACGTTGAAAAAGTAATGTTGCATGTATCAATCTGAGATCAAAGACCTGTATACAGCTACACGTCAAGAAAAGCTCCGAGATAACAAATGCACTTTTGTTTTTCAATGTTGTCATTTGCAATGTTAGTAGAAGTAGTAACGCATATGTCAAGCTGTTGTCGACTACCGAACATAATGAATTCTGTTTTCGAAGCGTTCATTTTCAGTTTATTTTCAGTTTATTTTCATTCATCCAATCGTTTATAATCATAGCGCACTGTTCAAGTCGAAAAGGGTCCCAGCGTACGTCAGATACAACCACGGCCCTAGACAACTTCCTTGAGGCATAGAACATTGTAGCTAGCGAAGCGCTGACGTCAATGAGCCTACCTTGACATAGCAGCTGCGTGGACGTAAGTACGAGTCAAGCCAATCCATCGCCGTACCGCAGACGCCGTATTGCTTCTCAAGGACGTCAAGCAAGATACTGTGATCCCACGATTGCTCTCCTCAACCTGTATATTGAGTCTATATAGTGCGGCTTTCTCAATTAATTTATACAAGAAGGACAAATTGCTCACTGGTCTATAGTTTGAGAACTCGAGATAAAGGCCAATTTCTTGATTAAATGTCTGACAATCGTCTTTTTCCACTTAGACGGGAAACCGCCCTGTTTCAGCAAAATATTCACCAATTTAGTAATAATAGATAATAGTTCATTCCAATATAATTTCAAAATATGTGTAACACATCTAATTCGCATTATTTTGTCTGTAGCTGGGTTATTAGCTTTCTAATGTCTTCAGTAGTCAGCTCTTGAAATTTGTCAATAGGTGTGTCTTTATAACATGGCTTGTGATTGTCGAAATCTTTCAAAAAGTCAGGGATTTTCTGAATTTTATTCATAAAATGATTTGCAAATATTTCAGCAAATGTAGTCTCATCTTGTTCAATAGGCAGTGGATTTTCGGAATGCTTTCCAGTCAATTCTGATACAAACTTGTACATTTTTTAGGATCACTTTTAGAGTCAAGAACTTTCTGGCTTAAGGCCGCACACTTTTCTTTATTTATTTCATTTGTGTATTTATTACGAGCTTCTTTGAATTGTTCATGTAGATGCGGATGTTTATGCTTTTTCCAAAGGCTCTCTGATCTGCGAAGTTTCTGCTTTAGAAATAAAATGTTTTTGTCAACCAAGGTTTAGGAGCCTTGTACATTTGCTATATGCTTTTCTTTATGTTTAACATGCATGCAATTAATTGTACGTTATATGTGTATTTTTGTCGCCATATTTATGTATGGCCATAAACATATAAGTTTGTGCCAAATAAAATATTGATTGATTGACTGATTTCTCTTTTAATTGCAAGCGCTTATATACGCCTATGTCGGCAAACATCAGTTAAGATCACAATGACTAATTATCAATCAAGAGTAGTGCAAATGCTATCATCACAATGACTGAAGGCAAACATCAATTAACGATCACACACTGACTAATTTATTAATGTCAATTATTTATATACGTCTATGTCGGCAAACATTAATTAAGACCACACTGACTAATTATCTATCAAGATAAGTGCGACAATAATGACTGTAGGCAAACATCAATTAATGTTCACACTTTATATAACTGATGTGCAATTATAAGATAACTGCATACTCAAGTCGTCTTAAGTGTGACAACCCTGATTAAGTATTGGCAACAAAATATGTATGCAACTAAGTAACATTAAAATCCTTGCAACAGCGGAATTTTAATAAAATATAAAAATTACAAACTACGTACACAGTATTTTAGGACGTAGCACTGCATTTAAACCAAGGAACAGTGACAGTACGTTTATTGTACTGGGAGGCTAAAAAATTTCTTTAATTGAAACAATTTTTTCAAATATGAAAAATAAAAATATAATAATTTACGATGCTATAATAAAGACTAAGAAGACAAAGGAAGCATAAATTGAATGTGAATGGTGTCGAAATAATAAGAAATAAATTACCAAGTATACATTCTTTTTACTTAATTTCTTAAGATTTAAGGGCGAAAGGTGGCGTATACACTTATATCCGAAGGGCTCATAATGTATATCAAGACGAGAAAAACATAAATACAATGTGAATGGTTATAAATAAATTAACAAGTTTACTACATTTTTTGCTTGATCTATACACACATATCCGAAGGCGACATGTTATTAAGCAAGGGCGAACTGTTACCGATCAAGGGCGAACTGTTACCAGTTAAGGGAGGGCGAAGTGTTAAAATACCCACTGCACCCATATTCTAAAAATAGATACGGGAATTTCCCGGAAGTTTAAAATTTACTTTCGTTGTGCGAAAAATTATCCGACGAAGAAGGGTAATAATGTTTTATTCTTAATTTAAACCCTTGTTTGTTCTTAGAATTCTTATAGAAAAAAACATTTTTAGCATTTATACAAGTTAACTAATTTAGAACGTTTGTTTTAAAACTCTCAGGTTATAAAATATACAGTAGACGAGTAGTGATAATTTAGGTCTGTTAATAACTAATATGTTATTGTGTAATTTGTGTGTATTTTTATTTTTCTGTCCTGTAGTTTATCGAATGTCTTGGTTCGTTCTTAGTTTTTTAGTTTTAATTTATTCTGAAGATCAAATAAGGCCTTTACCAGTATATTGTTTTCATTCTTTTGCTTTGTGGTAGCGATAGCAACGGCAAGGGAGGTAACGCTATCTGTTGCCCTTGTCACAGCGCATTTTTGGTTCCGAAATAGTGTGTTTGTATTACGCTGTTTTACGCTATGAAAATGGTTTGATTAAGCAAAAAACTTACTAAACCAGTTTAAGGAATGTTCCGTGGACGTGACCAAAAACTTTGAGGGAAAATGGGTCATTTCCACTAAATTAAAACTATAAGTAATTTTTTCTTAAAATAAAAAAAAACGAATTTATTGGCGTTTTTCTAAAGAAAAACGGTCATATTCCTATTCTCAGTAACCTTTTAAATTATTATCAGTTGTATTTGCAACTAGTTTTTCAATCTACAACGCAGTGATCTCCCCCTTTCAGTAAGGAGAATCTCTGCTACCACACAGAAATCCTTCCAGATCTGGAAGGATTTGATTTTTTACTTTTAATTTTTGTTCAGTAAAATGACAATCGGAATGAATGTGTATGTTAAAAAAACGACTAATAATGGATAAAAAAAAAACAAATTCTAACGATAAGAAAAAATCAAAGAATGTATCACTACAATCGTAACAACTCGGCCATTTCCGTCCTTTCGCCGAGGGCGAAATTTCAGTGTTACACCGGTTCAATGTAAACAATCAATGGATACTGTTGAAGAAATTCACATAGTAATAACGGAGTTTGACTCCTCCATAAAAGCGAAACCCAAACACTGAAACAGATCGAGTGTCTGCAGTCTCTGTTGGCAGGCAAAGACGTCATAGCTAATCTGCCTGTTGGTTACTATCGTCACGTGATTTTGTATGATGGCAGTGGTTTTAAGCGAGCGTAGCGATGTCGTATACCCTGTGCGGAGTTTGCTAGTTTTTATACCGCCATTACGTATGCTAATTAATTTCAACCCCACTGTAGACTCTAATATTTGTTTTCGTCCGCCGGTGTAGCCATAACTTTTGACCCGGTAATTTTGCAAAGATTTTGATTATATGTGCATATGTGCCTCACATTGCATATTAAGAAGGATTTATAGTTTTAACAGTGAATGTGGGTGAATTATTTATTGATTTATACAGCACATATATGAGTATTTAAGATGCAAATAAATTATATTATGCAAAAACATGATTATTTTATCGGTGTCTAGGTATCTTTTTCCCGTGAAATAAATCCCAAATTAAAAACACGAACTACTCTTGCTGATTATTAATATTTGTGTCAATCAATAAACTGTTACATTGAATGTGTAAAATGTTGATTTTGGTAAATGTTTTTACAACAGCTCTTTGTTAATGACCAGTTTGTATAATTTCAAATTTACAAAGCATCATCTCGACACCCCCTCTCACCTATTGAGGCTATTCCCCTCCTTCTAGCTTATTTAGAGTTTTTTTTCATTCAGATTTATGACAGAAAAAATGATGAAAATGTGTACACAAACATTTTTTGGAAAATTAAGTGAATGGAGGTTTAGAAATAATTAGTATTGCAGTATTTAATTTGGTATCAGTTTTTATTTAGTAAAATAATGCTTTTATTTGTTAATAAATACATTTGAATAATTAATGTTGCATTTTAAATTGCTAAACTGCTATTACCAAATTTCAGTGGATTGATGTTCAGATGTAATATATTATATATATATATTGCAGATGATAATATAACAAATAAAATTGGATTAATAAGAATAAAATGGTACATATTTTGTGTTATCACAAACATGCTACAAAAAATAGCAAATGACATAAATTTTTGAGAAAGAAATGTTTCTGATTGTTTGGTTGTCATATTTTTGCTTATTTTGTGAATGATAGTGATATTTGTTTCACATATTTTTCTTAAAATTTCATATTGTTTTCACACAAAAATGTGTTATTTCAACTACAATTATGAATATGCAAAGCTTTCAACACAAGACAGCCTTTCCTCATAAAACTGTATCAATTTAAATGTTGGGAACTAAATTTTCTTATTTAAAAAACAACAACATTGACAATGGCTTGCTTATATGATGGTACAGAAGTGACCATAACTTTGCCATTTATTGATGGTATTTGATGATTTTTTATCGAGTTTCTTACATCCATAGCTACAAATAAATGTTATAAGATCGTTGAAATTATTTTATTTTCAAAAAGTTGTTCCTATACCTATTTGTGGTTTTAAAAAAAATCAGGCAATCTCAACACTGGAAGTCACGTGTCATTCATATAACAGTAACCTCTTCCTCCCAAAAGGAAGATTATCAATAGACCTTGTAATATTCTTCAATTCTGACACCATGTTTTATACTTCTACTACTATTAAGTTATGTATTTCTTACATTAACTTTATAATGGCACTATGTGGGCGTTTATCTTATATCCAAAGTCGTATTGTTTAAACTCTTTTATTGATGCTAGAGTATGTGTTAACTTTAAGGGTAACAGTAGGTAACTGAATGGATATAGACAGATAAGTAGAGAGATAGTTGGTGGAGCTTAGAGAGGCTGAATAATAGTTGCTGTAGACTAGCTACTTGTACAAGTATATGACCTTACGAGAAAATATTTTTTGTGATAGTTTATTTTTATAGTTTTACAAAATGCAAATTATTGAAGCTTGAAACACTATTAGGTTGCATTTCTCTAAAGTATTTATTATTTTGGTAATATTAAGCTGGCACTTATGCATACTCGCTTGATTCCGTAAATGGATAACTTTTTACAAGCTGACCAAGGAATCTATTTAAGCCCACGATTACCATGCATTTGCATATATGAGACCATAATGTTTCCGAAGTCTGACAGTTACATTGTCGAAAGTTAGTGAGTGCCAAATCAGTGCTGTCTTGCTAAACCACTTAATTAACTTCAGTACATAATATTTTTTAAAACTTCAGGAAAGGAGAATATTGCTCATGCTAATTTCTTCTATTGTCCCACTTTGCCTATAGATGTACATTTCCTTATAATTGAATAGCCATAATAAGACAATGTTCAGCTTAAAAAATGGACGATACAACATTATGAAATACTATCTACTTTCTATTATATTTTTCCTTCATAAACATCTACTGCTTATCTTTATAAAGAATTGATTTTGGTCATATTTTATTTCTCTTAGCTAAGCTGACTTTTTCTGTTGTTGCTATTATTTTAAAATCAGACCATTTTCTATTGTTAGGGTTAGCACCTCTCGGGATCTATTTTGAGTGGCCTAAACCATGGCAGGTAATGTAGAATCACTGCATATATTTCTTTTATATTTTTATTAGTATACCATAACAATCCAAACCTTGACATATATGAAGCACCATTGAAATTTAACCCAGGCAGATAAATAGAAAAGTCAGTACATTACCCTTTGTGTTAAGTAGTTGACTTCAATTGCAGTTGTCAGTTTGGGAGGGGGTTAAATTGTTTGGTTAAGCAACCTGAAATATGTTTGCTTTTATTTTCATTTATGATAATCGTTTTATCACTTAAATAGGTATAGAGTGTGTTACAGCAACCACAGAAAAGCTACGGTAACAACTGCTTACTGATACTTACTCTGCTAGACTTATAAATAGCTACCATGTAATAATCATTCAATGTATTTCAGAACAAATATACAAAAGAGTGCTTAGTAGGTGTAGGACATTCCTGGTAGATAACATGGCGTCTAGTGAACTTCTTGACCAGTTTATGGAGAAGGAATTGTTTACTACATCAACACTAGGAGATTTTGAGGTAATGTAGTGGTTATGTACTTAATGTATCACCTTACTGCACGTCAAAACATCTGTGTCACAGTTTAACAACACAATGTGATATTTGTTTTAATAATTGCATCAAAGTCATGGATACGATGGACTATTGATAACGGATGCACACATTTTTTGTATAACAATTACGTTTCTTTCTGCATGACATAAGTTTTTTAATTATGCTATGTTTTTTAAAGCTTAAATGACTACAAATAAAAAACAAACATTAAAAAAGCAACATCATTATGTTTTGGATTTTGCCAGACTTGAGCAATAAAGTAAAGTTTTTATATATCATCAAGTGATCAGATATAATGTTTTAACCTTAATTTATTTTTTTATTATGGAAAATTTTGCCAAAGTATTTATAAAGTGCAAATTTAAACAGCTGTGACTAAGTCACTTTCACTTTACACTTACCAGCCTGCATGTTTTATAACAAGTACAAAAGTCTTAGTTATCTGGCCACACCCTCCTGGTAAAGTTAACAGGATGTACTGATAAACATATGGAAGCAAATCTACAATATTTTCTTAAATCTGCAAATTATACTTACCATTGACTAAGATACAAACGTGTGCAAGCCATTATAAAAGTCTACGTTTTCAAATTTATTGGGTCTTAACATTCTTGAAAGTATAATAACCATACCTTAGAATAATACAGAATATAGAATAATAATATACATTTACAAGCTGTGCCTTAAGATCAAAAGACTTTGCCGTTTCCTTTCTAACTCTGCTTCATTTTTACTATTCCATTAATGGTAACAACAATAATAATTAGGCATTAATTAACCATAATCTGCATTGCTACCACGCTATTGTTTTATAAGGACTGTGTTAGAAATATAGTGTTTTGCATAGTGGTTACAGTACAAGCTTTTCAGTTTGTTGGCATGAGTTTGATTCTGGCTGATGCTAAAATCTTAAGATGGGTTTGTAACAATGAATCATAAATTGAGGGTTTGTCTACTACAGGTATCCTATACTGGATTTAGATATGTCATAAAAGGCTTATTGCATTGTTAATGATGATTTCTTAACAGAGCGATCACTTGCTCCTGAATAGAAATATATCTAGCTCCGTGTGTGCAAACAATACAGGAAAAAGTATTCTTGCCCATCATTTCATCAGGTTCCAGAACTGACCTATTATCTAGTAAAAATATCAAGTTGAATATTTTATTACAGATCTGGTTGTATATTAGCTGACGTAGGTGAGGACATAAAATAATATGTGCAAAGACTAAAAAGCAAAATATTCCGCATTTTGTTATATATTTTATTTGGATTGTAAAGTTAATTCTCTTTAATAAATATAATATTTATTAAAGAAAAACATAACATTTTTTCTTATGAAACTCCCACCTCGAGATATATTCTTTTTTTATTCTTTAACCAAAAGGTTTTTGTCCACTTTTGATAATTTACAGGAGGGATTTTGTTTACCTTTGTTAAATGAATGTTAAAATGATTTTGTCTAAGAGGAATTTAGTCTGAGGTTTTGTCCTTCACCTGCTTGGTCTTCCGAGTTTCAGGATAATGTGACTGAGTGTAGTATAATAATTATCCTAGTTTGGAGCATTTTGCAAGATATTTCCAAACAGTACTGGATATTCACCATAATTTCTTGTTTCAGGATATAACAAAAAGATCTGAAAAAAATCGGGAAATTTTAGACAGACTCATGAAGTCAGGACCAGAGAAATATGAAAAGTTTAAAGAGTGTTTAAGTAATACAAAACAAGAAAACCTTGTGAAAAGATTAGAAGAGAAAGGTATGATTAATTTCAATGTAACATCCCTTTTATTAATAGAACAAAACATATTTTGGTACAGTTTTGTTGTTGTTTTTTTTTAAATTGATGATGATGATATATATGATGATGATGATGATTATGACAATGATAATGATGATGAATGACAATGATGATGGATGACGTTGATATGGATAATGATGATGATGAAGATGATGATGATGATGATGATGATGATGATGCAACATGATGATGTCATGGTGGTGGTGGCAGTGGATGTGACTTTAATTTGTTTGTTTTTTTTACTTCACTTACTAATTGAATCTATCATACTGGTTTCAGAGAAAGAAGTTCAACGTGAAGAGGAAGGTAAGTTTTGTTCCGGTTTTATTTCACAAATAATAAAGAATATTCCCCTTTAAATCAACGCAGTTATGACCTCAATTAAAAAATCTTAATGACATATTTTTACCAGAATCGATAGCATTGAAGAACATTAACTTACCTATACATCTGATCATTAAACGCTGTGATAGTTCAGTGATATAATGGTGATTTTGGAGAAGAAGTTGTAAATGACCACAAAAATTGTCTTTGTGTTTAATTATTGCAACTAGAGGGCCATGCTGACTCTATACTTGTCACCAGTATACGTAAAGTTAGAATGAGCAAGGCGTATCAGCAATGATAAACAGACCGGAATAATGGTAATGTGTGTACACAAGCAAAATTTGAACTATCCGTTTCATTTTTTCCCTTTATAGCCATATGTGGGGAAATGACAACGCTCCTGACAGACATGCTTTTTACCCATCTTTATCCTTTGAACAATATTGAGACAGCTCCACTCAAGGATATCGTATACCAAATATCAAGGCTCTACGTTAATTTATGACAAAGAGATTTCCTACATAGTCATACATGATAAAGGTCATACCCCTAGCTGCCATGAATTTGACAAATCGAAATGTTTTGGAACAATTTGGATTCAGTGTCAACCAGTTAACATTATTATACCAATTATTGAGGATCTGGCTCTTGCAGTTATGAACAATTTTAACGTTCTCTCTACCTATTTATGTAAAGTGGCGATGCCTCTGGCGGCCAAGTTGTTGACAGATTAAAATTATTGAAACAGGGAGAGCTTTAGCTCATAAAGTTTCTTACAAAAAGATTTTCAGTTTTCATAAATTATCATAAATTGAAAATAGCCAAGACCCTGGCGGCAATGATTTTTGACTAATCAAAATTCTTGAGCAATTTATCGTCGCCCCAACACCCCTCCATCGATTGCTGCAAAAACAAAACCAAAAATGAGAATATAAAACCGTATAATAATACACATATACTTTTCGTGACTGATTATATTTTTCGTAAATATTCAATCAATACCCATGTCAAAATTTCAATAAAAGTAAAACTTATATCATCTATTACACTTCACTAAATATTACAAAATCATTCACTTCAAACAGTTCATAATAGTCCAATGTTTAAGTTAAAAACACAAATCTGCTTATAATTTACATTAATGCTGTTTAGCTGAAGACTTAGATTAAGGTGAAGTTAAAGCATAAGTACATTGAGAGAAGGAAAAGGGATTAGTATTTTATTTATAAACCATTACATTAGTTAAGCTACGAACCCTGTTCCAGACCAAATCACTCACGAACAGTTACTAAGACTGGACAAAAGTTACTGACCAGCCATACTCATTTTCTTTTCAGAAAGAAGCATGGAGGATGGAGATATTCGCTAAAACTTGCTTGTAATCTGAGCATGAATGTGCCGGATGGACATTATGAAGACTTTAACTGGGCTTTGAGACTTATTTCCCACGCCTCATACGTTGAGGATATTCTCTATACAACAAGTCAGCCAGACATCTATTCTATATACAGCAAGTCACCCAGACATCTATTCTCTATACAACAAGTCACCCAGACATCTATTCTCTACACAAAATGTCACAAGGACATATAATCTCTATACAACAAGTCATACAGACATCTATTCTTTATACAACGTAATACAGACATCTATTCTCTATAAAACAAGTCACCCAGACATATATTCCCTATACAACAAGTCACCCAGACATCTATTCTCTATACAACAAGTCACCCAGACATCTATTCTCTACACAACAAGTCACAAAGACATATAGTCTCTTTACAACAAGTCACAAAGACATATATTCTCTCTGCCACAAGTCACCAAGATATCTATTCTCTGTTCAACAAGTCATCCAGACATCCATTCTCTATACACAAGTCATACAGACATTTATTCTCCATACAACAAGTCACAAAGATATCTATTCTCTGTTCAACAAGTCACCCAGATATCTACCCTTCATACAAAAAGTCATCCTGACATCTATTTTCTATACAAAAAAAGTCACCCAGGCATATCCTCTATACAACAAGTCACCCACACATCTATTCTCTGTTCAACAAGTCACCCAGACATCTATTATCTATACAACAAGTCATACAGACATCTTTTCTCTATACAACAGTCACATAGACATATCTTCTCTTTATAATAAGTCAGCCAGACATCTATTCTCTGTTCAACAAGTGACTCAGACATCTGTTCTCTATACAACAAGTAATACAGACATCTATTCTCTATACAACAAGTCACCCAGACATCTATTCTCTATACAACAAGTTATACAGACATCCATCTTTTCTCTATACAACAAGTAACCTAGACATCTATTCTCTATACAACAAGTCACCCAGACGTCCATTCCCTATACAACAAGTCACCCAGACATCTATTCTCTATACCACAAGTCACCCAGACATCTATTCTCTATACCACACGTCACCCAGACATCTTTTCTCTATAACAAGTCACCTAGACATATTCTCTCTATACAACAGGTCACCCAGACATCTTTTCTCTATACAACAAGTCACCCAGATATCTTTTCTCTATACAACAAGTCATCCAGATACCTATTCTCTATACAACAAGTCACAAAGACATATATTCTCTATACAACAATCACCAAGATATCTTTTCTCTGTTCAACAAGTCACCTAGATATCTATCCTCTATACAAAAAGTCATTCTGACATCTATTCTCTATACAACAAGTTACCCAGACATATTCTCTATACAACAAGTCACGCAGACATCAATTCTATGTTCAACAAGTCACCCAGACATCTATTCTCTATACAACAAGTCATACAGACATCGTTTTTCTATACAACAAGTCTTAAAGACATCTTTTCTCTATACAACAAGTCACCCAGACATCTATTCTCTATACAACAAGTCACCCAGACATATTCTCTATACAACAAGTCACCCAGACATCTATTCTCCGTTAAACAAGTCACCCAGACATCTATTCTCTATACAACAAGTCACCCAGACATCTTTTCTCTATACAACAAGTCACCCAGACATATTCTCTACACAACAAGTCACCCAGACATCTATTCTCCGTTCAACAAGTCACCAAGACATCTATTCTCTATACAACAAGTCATACAGACATCTTTTTTCTATACAACAAGTCATACAGACATCTTTTCTCTATACAACAAGTCACCCAGACATCTATTCTCTATACAACAAGTCACCCAGACATTTTCTCTATACAACAAGTCACCCAGACATCTATTCTCCGTTCAACAAGTCACCAAGACATCTATTCTCTATACAACAAGTCACCCAGACATCTATTCTCTATACAACAAGTCACCCAGACATATTCTCTATACAACAAGTCACCCAGACATATTCTCTATACAACAAGTCACCCAGACATCTATTCTCCGTTCAAAAAGTCACCAAGACATCTATTCTCTATACAACAAGTCACACAGACATCTTTTCTCTATACAACAAGTCATACAGACATCTATACTCTATACAACAAGTCACCTAGACATCTATTCTCTATACAACAAGTCACCAAGACATCTATTCTCTACACAACAAGTCATACAGACACCTTTTTTCTATACAACAAGTCATACAGACATCTTTTCTCTATACAACAAGTCACCCAGACATATTCTCTATACAACAAATAACCCAGACATCTATTCTCCGTTCAACAAGTCACCAAGACATCTATTCTCTTTACAACAAGTCACACAGACATCTATTCTCTATACAACAAGTCATACAGACATCTATTCTCTATAAAACAAGTAACCTAGACATCTATTATCTATACAACAAGTAACCTAGACATCTATTATCTATACAACAAGTCACCCAGACATCTTTTGTCTATACAACAAGTCACCCAGACATCTTTTCTCTATGCAAAATGTCACCCAGACATCTATTACCCGTACAACAAGTCACCCAGACATATTTTCTCTATACAAAAAGTCACCCATACATCTTTTCTCTATATAGCAAGTCACCCAGACATTTATTATCCATACAACATGTCACCGAGACATCTATTCTCTATACAGCAAGTCACCGAGACATCTATTCTCTATACAGCAAGTCACCCAGGCATCTTCTCTCTATACAATAACTCACCTAGACATCTATTCCCTATACAACAAGTCACCTAGACATATTTTCCGTATACAACAAGTTACCCAGACAAATTGTACAACTGACGTAAAGTAAACCGCTGTGATAAAACCCTTCACACAAAAGGACGTATTTTGGCAGTCTCTATCTGGCTGATCAAGTAAACAACTGATTTTCACCAAAATAGCAAATAGAAAGGAATATAGGCAACTCAGATCAGTTTAACGTTAATTTAAACATAGATTTGTATTGTGTTTATTTCTTACGAAGGCTTTTTGCACACCACAGACATTTACATCAACACAAATATTAGTGGTTATGTTTGTTTTCGGAATTAACTAGACACGTATGAACGGAATGCTGTGCCGATTAAAGAAATACTACTTCATTATGTTATTTACAGAATTTCATTACAGTCTACATTGTTAATAAGATATATTGTCAAATTGACTCCTTACAGAAATAAATTGTAATCACCCCGTTTGACTTATTACAACTCATTACAATACTTAATAGCTTAGCCTCTATACAGCTATAATCATGTTAGACTAACCGTTCCAAGGCGGTTACTGCTGTTGTTGTTTTTCTTTTTGTGTTTTATGCCTCGTCTCAGTGTTTTTGTCACTTTTACATTTACAATTCATGCCTTTGTATAGGGGTAGTTTAGATCTGAAATCTGTAGATATTCTTACAGGACATTTTTTTATTTACCTGTTAATGTGGGAATGTCCTTCAGCTGACTTTTGATGGTTCTAGCTAACCATTCGTTTGGAGTCTTCCTCCACCAAAATAGCTGTACGTCGCTATACTCATAGTTATTCGCGGCAATGTGTTTAAAACATTGATATAGCACAGAATACACATGGACACTTAATTTTTTTATTATGCATATAGATATCATATGGGAAGAGGTTGTATAACAATTAGTGTACATGGGCTTACTGCACTGCCATTGGTCAGTAACACTAAACTCCTCATACCTTTTTCTGTACCTCTGCAGTTTGGCGCTATGTCTTGGTGGGTTAGCCCCATCACCACACACTATGACTACATAGAAAACTGTGAAAAAAATGTAGTCAGAAAATGCAAAATTTGGTAAACGCGTTCCTTAAATGGTCCTGTATCAACAGTGTTCAAAGCATTTTGATCCGTCAAAATTGATGTAAAGGAAATTTTTCCTATTCATTATCATACCAGTGTTGTCCTTGCAGTGTCGTAAATAATAACCCCGCGCATGTAATCTAGGTTGTCATCCACTTCATCCTATTAGGATTGTTACTTATATTTTCTTTTAGCACACTTTTGTCTTTTCTCCATGTTATATTTATTAAACCATCCATAAACAGGCTTCTGCAAGTAAACATAAATATTTTACCATTAAAATAACACAAAGTTTCAACTGTGCATGTGTCTTATGTCGCTGCGGATATATTTTGCCGAAGAGTGACTGTCAATATAAAATTATGCCAGTCCTCTGGGTGTTTTGCTTCTAATTCAAGTAAATTATTTCTTCGGCAGTCAAGCATTGTGCGTAACTTTTCTAACAGAAATGAAGCAATATCACCCGCTCAAATGCGGATATGTGGATATGGTGTGTACTTAAATACCTACAAGTGTAATTATAATAGACATTTAACATGATATTTTCTTAATTGTAACTCCATTGTCAAGTCAAATGTTAATTTTCGTACATTTAACATCTCCTTACTTTGTGGTGTTGATGGACAAAGTAACAACATAATTTATCTACAAACCTGGAATCATCATAACTCTAAACTGCACTACGTTGGACAAACTGAATATGTGCTTAAAATTAGATTTGGAGAGCATTAATCTTTTATGCTCGCCGTTTTAAGAACTGAGCATTCTTTAAAATATGCAACCTTTGCAAAGTATTATTTTCGAAGTTGATGCTTCTAAAGGATACAAACTGCAGGCCAGATACAGTGCCGAACTAAACTGGATTAAAAAAGCAAATAATCGTCAGGCAGGACATATTTATTCTATATTCGATCGGATATTCATGCCGTACTTAATGCAGTTACGAATCTACCTTTGAGATCACCAGCTATTTTTGACATTGAGGTCTAAAACTATTTACGTACTTATCCTTCATATCGTGCCTTCTATCATTCAAGAGTACACTACCAATGATTTAAAGGTGATATCCGACAGTTTGTCTATATCTAATATATGTACCAATATCTGACTTTTGTTTGGGGTATTTGTACATAATGATGAAGAAAAAATCATATTGTAGTCTAACCTTTGAGGGCAGTAAAACTCGTTAATCAACACTTAAAGTATTGATTATAATAATTCATTATTTTCAAATCTATAAATAGGAACTATTTTTTGCTGTTTCATGGAAATGTTTTTGGTTCAGACTGTCGGATGCCAACTTTAAGACTATGGTAGTAAAACGTTTCAACAGTAAGTAGTCCCAACACACACACGTCAATTTGATAAAAATTAAATACAATAATACATAGATTGACTTTATCAACTTACATGGAAATATGTTGTAATTTGGCATAATGCCCAATATAGTAATAAGTTTACATGCTGAGCGAGCCAGAACTTAAAAGTTTTCCAAAAGTGTATGTATAGTGTTTTAAATAATTACAAAAACAGTCGCACGTTTCTTGTATTTTAATTTGAATGGGTAAGTATTCATTATCAATTGAACAGTTTCGAAGTTGTCAGCACTTGTAGCCTTTCTTGATATTCTGTAATTAGACGTGCTGCATTACATTTGCTATACCGTGAAATAAATGTCAAGTAATAACACAAGTTTGAAAAAATAAAAACACAATGAAAACGAGATGTTGATGATGATGGCGATAATGGTGATGATAATGACGACGATCATAATGGCGATAATGCTGATGGTGATGATAAAAATGATAAAATGTAGTGAATTAATGAGGTTAGTATAGTGTTTGTAAATTGCTTTTTTTCACGTTACTAATTGAATGGGATTAAGTAAATTCTAATGTTGTTTAATATTTTGTGCTGATACTTTATAATGTGCCTACTAAAGTTGAGAGCTAAATATGAACATATGTCATAAATCAACAAATGGCCGACAGAAAATGCCGTTTAAATTCTCAGTTTTTTAGTCGATCTTTCGAATCAAAGTAGCAAGAATTAAGAACGTATATAACTTTATATGTCATAGTAAACAGCAGTGCTGGGCTTCGGTCCTATCCAAAAAAACGACTTCGGCCTAAAAGTCAGCACAGCCAACTTTTTGCCAGGAGGCCAATTATTCGCGCTGATTCCAGCTCCGCCGTAAATTGTAGTCTAAATAAAGAAGTATAATGAAAGATGCAAGGACAAAGTTTTCTCCACCGACCTATATGCTCACTGACGATGTACCTGAATTGACCATACACAAATAAGACAAGGTCATATGAGTATTGCAACAAATATTAAAACTTGAAAAGGCACAAGAGAAGGTATTCACATGCCAGTCAAATGTAAAAGTTACAAGACAACTGAGACGAGACATTACATGAAATAGAGCAAACCCAACAGTTTCCGTTTTGGAACATCAGTCAAAAATTAAAGTCATCACTTATAAATGCAGTTATTGACAAAATTTGAATAAACAAACACACCTACTTTAACTTCCATTTTTATTGCTAGCCACATTCGTAGATGTTAGCAGCTTTAACTCCAGCCAAAACAGAGTCAGCAAGATCTAACGGTTTGTTAAAAACGGGAGTTAAGCTAGTTTTCTACGTAAATTTCTATTTGTGGGTTCGAAAATATTTTTTTTTCTGTAAGAAATAAAGGAAGTTGCCAACTAAATCGAAGTATTATATTGATGCTCACTTTTTAACTACCTGATGTTGAATTGTTATGAGTCTTAAGACAAGTCTTATGATATGCTTGTTATGATATGTTTTCTTCAAACAAGTGATTTTGGGACATTAAGATCGCCTTAACATGTACGAACTATTTAGGACAGTGTCGGATTCTAAACTTGTTTGCTTCTTGATCGAGATTGGTATTCTTAATAAGTTATAATTTATTAAACTGTTTATTTACCAATCGTCATACTTTTTAAACCGTTTTATGTGTTGACCTGTTTTCAATTATTATTTATTTTTTTACCTAATAGTTTTTATATTTTTCTATATTTTACATGCGTAGTTTGGTTTTAACCTGATTACGCTTTATTCACATTTAAATTTGTATTCGGCGCCGTATGACCTATTAAGTGTCGGTGTGCCGTGAAACCCAAATAAATAAATAAATAAATAAATAAATAAATAAAACATCCAGATCTGATAAAAGAGAGATTTTATCAGCATTAAGGTGTTACATCACATTGGAGAAATAACAATGATGTTATATTATTAGCTTACCAAGGTGAGCTTTTCTGATACCCCGGCGTCAACAATTTGTTAACAACACGAGAGGCTACACTTTTGATCATATCTTTACCAAACATTGAACGAACGAATGGTTTTGTTTACCCTCGCCTTTCGCCCTTAGGCATATGCGAGTACCCTTTATCATGAAGATTACAAAGTGACCTTATATTTTAATGTTTTGATGTCTGCGGGTTTAAGGGGTTGGTCATGGCTATCTTTTAACTTCACTGCTACCTGACAGTGTTATTATTACAAGTGAGTTTACATATGGCTTGAGTTCATATTATAATTCTGGGAGATTAAAAATCGCTTTTAAATATTCTCTCATGTTAAGCATATATTTAGAAACCTATATTGGTTAATCACAAATATATAGATATTGCAACTTATTAAAAACGAAAATTATTTTAATCAAACTTGGTCAGAATTTTTGTCTGCAAGAAATCTTGGATGAGTTCGTAATTGGGTCACTAGGTTAAGTTTTAGAAAGAAAAAAAATAAATTAGAGATCACCTTTATGGCACATTACTCAACAAACTTTGCTCGAATATTTGCCTGTATAAAATCTTAGATGAGTACGTAACTGGGTTACGTGGAGTTAAATGGAAGGTCACTAGGATAAATCTTAGAAAAATACTTGTGAAAAAAAGAAACTTAGTCAGAATGTCTGCCTTCATAAAATCTTAAATGTGCTCGTAACTGGGTCACGTTGGGTTACAAAATAGGTCACTGGGTCAAATCCTAGAAAAAGAACTTTTGAAGATGCTAGAGGCTATATGCCAAATATGATTCTACTGAAAGGCTCAGTCCTGAAAGTCCTCAGGTGAGCAAGTAAGAGCCATTTTGGCCCTCTTGTTATGTACTCTGCTGGACTTTGAGAAAAACTTTGTACGAAGTGGTAGCGCTACACCAAGTAGGTTTATGCACCCAGTACGTACTTTTTTCGACTGACCGTTCCAAGACAGTAACTGATTGGTATTTGTGTAATGCTTCGTCTCATTGTTTATATCATCTTTTCATTTTAAGACTTGCCAGTATATTTCGGTCTCCTCATTAAACCGGCCTCATTACATATTGAGGCCGTAACATTATAGCTACTATACCACCAGGCTATGCAGTTGACATTTGTTGACACTGAAATATTGAGTTTGTTTTTAATTTTTTATGCAGATAAATTGCAAACTTAGGAATGTCAAACCATCTACGAAAAGTGTTCTGTTATTATATATCATATTTAGAAATAGGTAACAGCTTGAATCAAATAAAGACATGCTACTTGATTGGTTTGAATCAAACTATTTTAAATATGTTGTAATTTAGTATCATACCCACCTACTTTTAAGTTGAGTGGTTGAGCCAGAACATTAACATTTCAAAAAGTGTATATTTTTGTTAATGATTTTGACAAGTACAATACAAAAACTTACCACACGTATTTTATTTTTACTTGGTATGCACCAGGTTAAGCATTCATTATCAATTTTAATGATGTTTCAAAGCTGTCAGCAATTTTAGCCTTTCTTGATGATATTTTTAATTGGGCGTGCTGCATCACGTTTGCTCTACCTTGAAACAAGTATCAAGTAACTACAGGTTTGAAAAAGTAAAAACACAATGACGGAAGATGATGATGATAATGATGGTGGTGATGGCGATAATGATGATGATGATGATGATGATGATGATGATAAGGACGACGGTGGTGATGACGATGATGATGATGGCGATTATGAAGATGATGATGATATGAATGATAAAATGTAGTGAATGAGGTAAGTATATTGTTTGTTTGCTTTTCCTTTACGTTACTAATTGAATGTTCATGTTTAAAGTTCCAGAGGGAGGGGCTCGAGATGAAGTCGATGCTAGTAGCGGAGAAGAGAGACGTAAGTTAATTCTAAAGTTGTTTAATGTTTTGTGCTGATACTTTATAATGTGCTTACCTACTAAAGTTGAGAGCTAAATATGAAAATGAAAAATCATGTCATATATCAACAAATGCCGTCTAAATTCTCAATGTTTTTAGTCGATCTTTTGATCAAAGTAGCAAGAATTAAGAACGTTTTGAGTAAAATATTGTTTTCTGACAGCAAAGCTTAATTTCCAATTTACACAATATCTATTATATATCATAGTAAACAGCGGTGCTGGGCTGAGCGCTGCCATTGGATCTTATCCTAAATAACGGCTAATGCCTATAAGTCATCTCAGCCACCTTTTTGCCAGCAGTCCAATTATCAGCGGTAATTCCAGCTCCGCCGTAAATTGTAGTCTAATTAAAGAAGTATAATTGAAGATGAAAGATCTAAGGACAAAGTTTTCTCCACCGACCTATATGCTCACTGACGATGTACATGAATTGACCGTACATAAATAAGACAAGGTCATATGAGTATTGCAACAAATATTAAAACTTGAAAAGGCATAAGAAAAGAAATTCACATGTCATTCAAATGTAAAAAATACAAAACAAATGGGACTAGACATTACATGAAATAGAGCAAACCCAACAGTTTCCGTTTTGGAACATCAGTAAAAAATTAAAGTCATCACTTATAAATGCAGTTATGTACAAAACTGTAATAAACAAACACACCTACTTTAACTTTCATTTTCAATGCTAGCCACATTTGAAGGTGTTAGCAGCTTTAACTTTTGCCAAAACAGAGTCAGCAAGATCTAACGGTTTTGTCAGAACGGGAGTTATGTGAGTTTTCTGCGTAAAATTTCCTTTTTTGCGTTTGAAAATATTTCATTTCTGTAAGGAATAAAGGAAGTTGACAACTGAGTTGAGGTATAATATTGTTGTTCACTTTTTAACTACCTGATGTTGAATTGTTATGAGTCTTAAGACAAGTCTTTTGATATGCTTGTTATATGTTTTCTTCAAACTAGTGATTGGGGGAATTAAGATCGCCTTAAAACATTCAGATCTGATTAAAGATTTTATCAGCATTAAATTGTTACATACCATTGTAAATAACAATGATGGTATTTTTTTGCTTACACAACTAAAGGTGAGCTTTTCTGGTACCCCGGCGTGCGGCGTCAACAATTTGCTTGCTAACACGCGAGAGGCCACACTTTTGATCCAATTTGGTCATTGCTATCCTTTAACTTGACTGTATTTAGGTGACATTGTTAATATTACAAGGGAGTTTACATATTGCTTGAGTTCATATTATAATTCTGGGAGTTTGAAAATCACTTTTAAATATTGTCTCATGTAAAGCATATATTTAGAATATTGGTCTTAGAAAAGTTACAACTCTAGAGGCCACATTTATGGCACAATCTTCAACAAAACTAGCCAGAATGTTTCCATGCATGGAATCTTAAATGATCTCGTAACTGGGTCACGTTGGGTTACAAAGTAGGAAGCTTTGTCAAATCCTAGAAAAAGAACTGTCTGAACAGGCTAGAGGCTGTATGCCAAATATGAGCCTACAGAAAACCTGAGTTTGAGCGCTACACCAAGTAGGTTTATGCACCCAGTACCTACTTTTGTCGACTGACCATTCTAAGACAGTAACTGATGGGTATTTGTGTAATGCCTCGACTCATTGTTTTTGTCATTGTTTTCATTTTTAAGACTTGCCAGTATATCTCGGTCTCCTCATTAAACCGGCCACATCAAATATTGGGGCCGTAACAATATAGCTACTATACCACCAGCCGATGTATTTGACATTTGTTGACACTAAAATCTTCTTTTTTTTATTTTTTCTTGCAGATAAATTGCAAACTTGAGAATTTGTTTATGTTTTTCAAATAGTATATAGTTGATCAAAATGATGAATGGAAAAAAAGAGATAAAATACAAGTAGAAAAACATCAAAGTCATGTTGTCACTTGTAAACGTGTTTGAAGAACAAAATATATTTAGTACTCATTATGATATTCAACATAAAAGATCAGATGTGTACATACGTGCATACATACATATGTACAAGCATGCGTTCATACATACAAACCGTAAATGCATATGTGCAGGCATACATGCATACGTAGTTTTAATATTCCACTCCATTATTCAGTATGTTAACAGTTTTTGCCACAATTATAAAAAAATCCTTACTGTGACCAAGTCGACTTAAAACCGCTGTGTTATAGTATTTTAGGAAGTTGTAATTAATAAAGATTCCCATTCCAATTAAATGTCTTACCTTTTTCAGACTGTCCAGTTTGTCTTATTGAAAGGAACGATTATGCGTTAGTGGAATGCGGCCATATGATCTGCAGGAACTGCGCCAGCCGACTCGAGACCTGTCCAATCTGCAGAGAACCAATAACAAGGGGACTAAGACTTTTTCCGTGAACATTAGACGTTGCTTGATTGGGAATACTGTGGAACAAGTGCAGCTCTCTTACAAAACATAAGCTTTAAAACATTTCATTGACTTGTAACCGTGACCATCGTTATATGCAAACAGTAATGCTTCAGACCACTCTGCTAAGTTGGACGATCTGGTCAGATGCTACACTGCTAACTATACAATGTAACAATGTTTTTCATTCTTGTTTAAACTTGTTGGGACAGAGGTTCGCACTTAAAATTCTTATAACTTGTGCGTTAAAAGTAGTAAAATGTAGACCCCTGAAGAATATGTGAAATCATTCATAATGATGATATGAAATCACACGCGCACGCACACACACATACACACACACGCACCCCACCCCCAACCCCAACACACACACACACACACACACACACACACACACACACACACACACACACACACACACACACACACACACACACACACACACACACACACACACACACACACACACACACACACATATATATATATATATATATATATATATATATACCCAATTAACAGTACAACTCAAAGTAGTATTATGAAAGGAGTGTATGGTTTACTAGTTTTAAATTATATTCTTATTTCGGTATCATGAAAGAAGCCTGTAATCATTTAAATATATACTTAATCTGTATAAAGTGAGTTCTTATTTAATCTCTTGATTAAATAAAGTTGTGTTTTTTTTTTAAATAATATCTTATAGTCTTTATGTTGTTTACAAATATATCATTATTGTGCGTTAGATATACTCATATCGTGCAAATATTTTTAAACAATTGTACTAAATTACTTTTATATGCATAATTATAGTGTTTAAAATATTGCTATTCGTCTGTTAGTCTGCACCCGTCTTATGATGTTTGGATAATAATTCAAGTTAACAACAGCTTGTGAACATTTCAGAATAAAGTTTATAATACTACCATGCAGTAGAACAGTGATGACACAAACGCTGAACTCTTGATCTCGAGTCTTAAGAGTAAGTTAGGCTTGACGTGAGTTTCTTGAACTTGACCCAGGCAGTACTAGTTGGCGCCGCTCTTGAGAGCGGAGTCTTTTATAGAATGCAGTTTTGGTATGGGGACAATAACAGACCCCCAAGCTCTTCTGAAGGGTTTTTTAGAGAAAATAACCAAGAAGTCACGTTTAACAGTGTATCTTGCAACATTAAAGGGCTGCTTGCAATTATAAAATTGGTAGCAGGCATTAATAGGAATTCGCATCTGTTGGGCGAGGTCATCTATTACAAAAGATAGCAAGTATGCCGAGATTTACTATTTAATTTACAATTAATTTATGCAGCTTTCAATTAACATTACAAACAATGTAACCGACAACAAGGAGGAAAGCAAGACAGCAGAAAGCTTCTTTAGGCATTTATCGTAGTATGATGTTGCAGCAGAAACATTCTTTATCAGTGACAGTATTATGGTATAACCTAAAGTCGACGATTTGAGAAAATATGTATATCTCACAATGTTACAGAAAAAAATATATAAACATGTGAAGTATCATTTAGCTGAACTTTTAGCTAAACGGCCACTGATTAATACGACCTTTATACGTCACTTAAGACCGATGCAGAAATCATATTATTAATTCGATTTTAAAGAAAATAACTATTTACAAATAATGCCAAAGGGAAAAATGAATCCCCAAAACACAAAATGAAAGTGGGCCTACTTTTACACTGGGGGTAGTCATGTTATTTTAAAAGTCCGTTCTCATCAAAGAAAACATCAGCGCTTAGACATTTTTGTATTCAAATAGATCAGTTTTCTTTTCATATGTTATTACTTTTAAATTGGCTTGCACGTGAGATACCCTTGTCCTGTGCCTTTTCAGATTTTGATATAGGTTGCAATTCTCATAGGACTTTGTCATCTATTCTTATCCCTGAATGATACAATTTGTAGAACTCTAGAAGCATGCGTTGTCTAAGCCATACTGACATACCATTAGAAATATTTTTTCACCAGTCAGGTTATAATATAGATTATATTCAAGATTTACATCATGGTGTTATAAACGGAGAAACAGACACGTGTGTTGGACTCATCGGGATACCAATTTTTGCTATTTACATCTCGAAGCGTAATATAGCATCTCCATATTATATTAATTAAAAATTTTCAAAGATTTTAAAAGTAGCTCTTAACATTTAGATAAACTGTGTGGATGTGAATTATTTGATAATTTAGTGCTTTTCTTAGGAAATGAGTCGAAAGATTGTATACACCGCTATCTCCAATATACATACCACGGGCAAGGCATATGTAGCCTCATGCTAACTTCAGCCAGGACCTGAGGTAGCCGACACATTATGTCATAAGCCACCGTGAAGTACCCAGCATAGTGTCATAAATCACCGAGAGGCAGAAGCCGAGGTAACATAAGCCACTGTTAGCCAGATTTGTGTCATAACTTAATGTGAGACAGTTATCCGTATTCTGTTGTTGCCTGTGCATTTGTAATTTAAACAATAATCATACACTTTCTTTCATGAGCATTATCATATATCTCAAGCGATAATATCTTACATTGAGTTTCATTCGGATAAATAAAGATAATGAATGAAGTATTTGTAAAATAAACAGAATGTAGCTATTTGTATCTTAATAAAAGTCCTGGCTCACCATAATCAGCCTAATTTTGCATTAAGCTAAGTTAATAAAAAGTCGGAAAATGATCGACCTCTTTATGTTTATTTATTTATTATTACACAATTTTTGTTTATTGGGTTTATCGTGCCACCAACATATTTACACAATGAAAGAAAACAACAAATTATTCTCGCAGATAGGAACACATAATACGCACACTGAAAGAAAACACACCCTGTACTCACAGAAATGGAATACAATAACATATACTTACGCTGAAAGAGAAAGCGAATAACACAATGTGTATATGTTAACTCTGAAAGAAGATACATATTTACCGGTGTATACATCATGCTAAAACATTACTTAATTCATTGGCAAATAGACATATAAATCTTTTGCCATTTATAAAGTAAAGATCATGACAAAGTCGCATTTACAAGTACACAACATATACATGTAACAAAGAAGAGAAATGAAAGAAAAGAAATGAAAATACAAACGGTTATTAATGACAGGGTATTACTAGACAAGTACCAAAACACGTCAGGTAATTAATGATTGGAACGTGTTTTATTAAAATGATACAGAACTGACAACAATGTACTTAAGCTTTATTGAGAAAATTTTGTCTAATTTCAAAAGTATGCTTTAAGAATCTTAAAAGCAAGTTTAACAATTTGATTCTGAAAGTGGAGAATATTTAGCGTATATATAAGTGAGATATGTTTATCACAGATTAGTTTCCAAGGCTTGATAAAGGAATTTGTAATAAGAAGCATTGATTGACTGGTTGTATTGCATTGATTGGCTGGTTGTATTGCATTGTTGTCCGTACATTAGTGTTTAATTATTCAGTCCAAACACTATGTTAATTGATATTTAGTTTTTATCCTTTCGAGTTGCAAACCCGAATCTTCACACTTTACAAATGAAACCAATTATCACTGACCAAACTGGATTGTAGATATGAGCAAACATTTATTTTCGATTATAATCATACTGCGTAAAAACTTTAAATGATCTACTTAGTGTTTTATAATTTAAAGGACATTATGGGCACATTTTGCTGTAATATCGGATTACAGATTAAAAACCACGTCCAAAAATGCCCTTGTTTGGGGAACTTGACTTACAAATTCACCGAGAAAAAAAACAACAACAAAAAAGCGTTATTAAAATTGTTTTATGTCTAATATGTACATGTTGTATCAATGTCACAGGTGCCAATATGGCACGGAATCTCCTTGTAGTGACGTTGAGGTAATATTGCGTAATCTTGGGTTTGTTTATTTAGATGTCAGAAAGCATTGCTTCGCCATGAACCCTGTAAAATGACAAACCAATTCAGGCAACAGGAAATCTGCATAGCATCGTCTTATATTTTTCTTTCTGTTTGCAATTTTTAGTCTTAAATTGTATTCAAATGAAGTCTGCTTCAATCGCTTGAATCAGTATGTACTCGTATTACGACTTATTTGCTTCGAGACACTTTTAGCCGGACCCGAGACTTTTCAGTCGGAACCGAATCCCGCCAAATCGTTTCAATAAGTAGGCCACTATGTCAAATCTTTGAAAAAGCTTGTGCGCACACTAGAAGCCTAATTTATGGCCCAATCTTCACCAGACTTAATCGGAATGTTTGCCTGCATGAAATCTTTGATGAATTCATAACTGGGTCACGTGGGGTCAATAATTAGGTCACTAGGTCAAACCTAAGAAATAGCTTGTGAAGACACTAGAGGCCACATTTATTGCCCAAACTTCACCAGGCTTGGTCAGAATGTTTGTCTGCATGAAATCTTGGATGACGATATTATTGGGTCACGTGGGGTCAAAAAGGAGTTCACTAGGTAAAATCTTAGCAAACCATGTGAACACACTTTAGGTCCCATTTTGGCCCAATCTTCACCAGATTTGATCAGAATGTTTGCCTGCATAAAATCTTGGATGAGTTCATAACTGGGTCACATGGGATCAAAAAGTGGGTCACTAGATCAAATCTTAGAAAAAGTTTGTGAACACACTAGAATCCACATTTATTGGCCAATCTTCAACAAACTTAGGCAGAATGTTTGACTGCATGAAACCTTGGATGAGTTCGTTATTGATCACGTGGGGTCAAAAGGTAGGTCACTAGGTTAAATTTTAGGGAAAAATTGTGAACACACTAGAGGCCCCTTTTATGGCACAATCTTCACCAGACTTGATCAGAATGTTTGCCTGCATGAACTCTTGGATGAGTTCATAACTGGGTAATGTGGGGTCAATAAGTTGGTCAAAACTTAGAGAAAGCATGTGAACACACTAGAGACCACATTCATAGCCCAATCTTCACCTTACTTGATAAGATTGTTTGTCTGCATGAAATCTTGCACGACTATATTATTGGGTCACGTAGGGTTATAAAGTAGGTCACATTTTAGAAAAACTTGTGAAAACACTTAAAGGCCACATTGATGGCCCAATCTTTACCAAACTTGGCCAGAATGTTTGCCAGTATGAAATTTTACATACTTTTGAAGTGGGCCATGTGGATTCAGTAGGTTACCTGGTAAAATTATGTAAAGTGTTATCAACCCAGTGGCCACAATAATGGTCCAATCTTCACCAAAGATTTCTAAAGCAAATAACTTTTAATTACCTGATGGTAGATTAGAGCCTACGAAAATACTTTGTTATCACGGACCTCTTGTTTTATTTACCTATTTACAAACCAAAAACAAAACCTAAAACAGTACCACATTTTATTTAATTCAGTTAGATGTTTTACAAATATTTAAGAGAAAAAAGATAATACATTTAATGTTATTCCTACATACAATGGAAAAGAAGAATAAATTAAACGTAGTTAAAAACACACTGTCAAACATTCAAGTACTTATAACAATAATACATAAGAATACATACGCTCACTCAAATATTTACTGTTGATATGTGTGATAGAGACAAAATGCTGTTGTTTTTGTTGTTTTTGGATTGAAATGATGTAGACCATTTTAAAACATTGATTTCACTTTTGAACTTATTTGTTATTTGCTGGTTAAATTTAGTTAACTTTTATAATGTAATTGTATCTCTTAAAACCACTTTACAGTATGGCTTATTTGTGTGTATATTTTGAAACGGGGGTCTATAATTAAGAACTAACAATTAGTTTTAAAAAAATGATACATTTGCATATGCACACTTGATGCCTTCGTATTTATTCTACCTTACAGACGATGCAACAACAATAATAGGGAAAGTACTGAAAAAGTCAAGTATTTTAAATGAGTATGTCAACAAACAGGGGACGAAAATGCAATATTTCAACATCATTATTGGTGAAGTTTCTTCCTCAACTAATGTAAGATGCTACCAGAAACAGAAACTTGATTTTGTTAGAGAAGGCATAACTTACAAGTAAGTCTGTCTGCACATATATGAGTAAGTATGTCTGCACATATATGAGTAAGTCTGTCTGCACATATATGAGTAAGTCTGTCTGCACATATATGAGTAAGTCTGTCTGCACTTATATGAGTAAATCTGTCTGCACATATATGAGTAAGTCTGTCTGCACATATATGAGTAGGTCTGTCTGCACATATATGAGTAAGTCTGTCTGCACATATATGAGTATATTTTAATGAGCTGCATGTCCTTTACTTTTTCATGTTATATTATGAAACAATGTTCAAAAGTCTAATTTTAAAAATACACATCAACTTCTAGTAAATATAGTTTACGATACTTCTATTTTGATACTCTTTAACGTGTATAATTGTGATACTTGTTGGTGAGAAATACGCGAAAAGGGAAAGACATTGAATTATAATATTTGCACAAAAAAGCAGTGCTGTTAAATTCAGTATAGTAAACACTTTAATCTTAAACAGTACAAGTAAAGGCAACTAATGTGTTTGTATGATTAGACGACGAAACTTACAGTTTTTACCTGTATTAGATTTGAACTATTGTGACAGTTGAAACATATCAAGATAAAATAACTAATAATAGAGTGGGCAAAGAAGCTTGGTGTGGCTTTGATTTTGAAGAGAAAAAGGAGGCGGTCAATAATAAGACAGCTGCATACAAAGTGTCTATACCTATGCTATACGGTATCAACTTAATTTTCAAACACAATGAGAAAGAAATTACTGAAGCAAAGTTGAAAAAAATAAGTAACCGTAAACAATTTTTTAAAACTAATATTATAGTCAGAAACTTCATTTACCTACAAGGAAAATACATTATTTCCTTCTCCCTTGAAGAATATTAGTCAACGAGTGAGTTGTCTTTGTGTGGATCTTTATACATATTCATTTATTTGTAAAATTGGCCTTAAAATTATACAGTAATTAAATTTATAGGTAGTGCTGATCTTTTTCTATACTTTATTTTTTGTACACATTCTAAACTGGAAACAGCTTTTTAAAGTAAAATATTTATTTGCGATGTCTGTTTCTATTAACATTCGCAGGTTTGGCAATGTTATCAAAAAGGGTGATGACTTCTGGGTGATTCATTCATCAAGTATAGGGATAGTACCACATGTACTGTGTTCCATCTCACCATCTAGCCTGGTGTTGCCAGAAGGTGCTCCTGCCACTGGCCAGAATAGAACAATAAAGGCAGCACTGGACAGTCCTCACACAAGCACAGTCTGTGCTAAGGTAGTAAATGCAAGTACCTGTTAAGTTTTGTTAAAACTTTGAAAAGAAATGGCATATTTTCAACAATGAAAGCCGTCTTTAAAACATGCTGATGTTTATTTACACCCACCGCTGGAATTGGCAGAGGGATATTGTTTTGGCTTTGTCCGTCCGTTCATCCTTTCGATCGAACTTCTTTTCCGCATTATTTCACAGCAAGGACTTAGTGGATTTCAACTTAACTTAATGGGAACTATCAATACTAAAAGAATATGCACATATCATTGGCAGGTTCCGGTCTGATAATTTAACATAAAGTTATAGTCCCGGAATATTTTGTTTCCCCGCTATTTTTTAGCAGCTGCTGGTTGGATTTCAGTGAAACTTTGTGGGTTGTACCAAGAGGAGATACGCATATCCTTTGCATATTCCGGATGGACGCTTCAACACAGACTTATGACCCTTGATTCATTATGCACTATATATACAGAGTAACATTTCTTTTCGCGCTTTTGCTCGGCAACGGCATACTGGATTTAACCGAAACATTATGGATACCAAAGCAGATGTGCATGCTCCAGTCTGAGCATTTAACACAGAGTTATGGTCCTTTAATAGTAGTTCGCTTCTGCGCTATTTCTCGGCAACTACTATAATATTCATACAATTGTAATTGATACAACGTTGAACGCAATAGCCTGCGATTTATTCCATAAAGAGTGCTGAATCGTATTGCTTCCATGAACTGACCAACCCACATGTACTACAGCACATATCATCACTTTTTGCGATTGTACATTTTTTTTATTCATCCGGATGATAACCAAAGTAATTTATTTCTTCACCTTTTTATATGCAAATTAAGGCTTTACCCAAGCTTTACTTCCAAAAAGCACGGAAGGGTGGGACATATACAGTCTCTGTACATGTGTTACAACTAACCATAAGACCACAAATCTTTGTGTTAATTTCTTAGATGCTTGGTATGTTCTTTTGTGATTTTTTTCTGCCCCTCAACCTATGCAACTTACTAATCCAAACAATAGCTTGAATAGATTGCATGGATTTACTCTAAACTTTATATATACAGTTCTGCTAACATTTGGACACACTTTTATAATAATCAATATTGTGCAAGCCACAAATCATAACTTATATGTGTACATCTAAGACCCTATACATGTATACGTGTGCTGTAAAAAGATTTTTAATTGTTCTGTTGTGGTATCATTGCTAGAATACCTAATTTAGAAATGTGTTTAATGCAAAATAGATATATTTAAGTAAGAAACGAGATTTTAAAGGAAATTTTAATCTGCTGTTCAACTGTACTTCTGGCTTTACCTTATTTACTAAATTTAGAAACAATTTCATCCAAGAACTGCATGCTTTGGGTCAAAATGCTTTTGGTTTGACCCAATAATGACCAGCAGAAAAGATGATTGATAGTAGTTAGTAATCACTTAAAGAGGTGACATACAATTGTATCTGCGCAATTAATTGTAACATCGGAAGGATTGCAATTGTCATTTGATGATGCCATGTGGAATGATCTGTTGCATCAAGGTCTAACAATCATAGTATTTTTTCATTTTAGTATATATAGAAAGAATGATGACAATCGAATCTGGTTAGGGTGTTCAAAATAGCCCATGGTTTACAGCTAGAGTTTCTCTGTTACAGGCCTCACCAGTAGCAATGCAACGTGAAGGGGCACTTGCTGTTCGATGCTTAGCAATTAAAGACGAGACAGCTGTCACAAAAGTGGTTCTGTTTGAAAATCTTGCTGAACAGGAATACCCAGTTGAGTCGGTCATCAGGCTATCAGGCCTATATAAGCGCAGATGGAACCAAAAGGACCACTTAGTGGCATCAAAAATAACAAAACTTGAGGTATGTTTATTGTTGTCATTTTATTTCAGATATACATCTGAGACATCAAAAGTTTTCTTTGACAGTCAATAAAATTGCCAAAGCTACAGAAACACAATTGATTGTTTTTAGTTTAGTTTTGTTTCAACAACTTCAATATTCCATTTATTTACTAACATTGTTGTTTACATAATGAAAACTAAAAAGATCTCCCATGAGGTAGTTCATTTTTACCATACTGCTTATTTGTATTTCACTTTTAATGGTTTATTACATTGTTAGACTAATATAAGTGTTATGGATTGTATAATTAGTGAATAAGAGTCATAGTCTGAGTGCACCTTGTCTCTGTGTTGTTCATGGCCGTGCAACATTTGCTGAGCGATGTGATCATAGTTCAGCATCTGACTTGACACATAAACATAGCCTGATTTCATATGTATTTTAATTAAGTCAATTCTGTACCGATTTGTCAACAACTGAAATTCACATTAAACATTTATTTCCACATGCTACGTTTATATATATATATATATATATATATATATATATATATATATATATATATATATATATATGCAGGAAAAAGTTTAAGCTGTTGTGGTGCTTTGTTTCGCCAACATACGGATAGCATTGTCTTATAAAAACAACATTCTTAAATATTATATAGAGACCAGGGGTATTATTTTAATCCATTATTACATTAGGTTTTTCCCCTTAAGAACGATGCGAAGAACAAGGCAATGTTTACTAACTGTACCTTTGTCAGCTCGATTATGTTCATATATTAACACCAAATTGTTTAGTTTGTAAACAATTTAGTGTTAACATTGGCAGCTTTTTAAATATGCTGATTTGATTTGATTTAATTTAAATATGTAAACTTTATAGTATATAGCTTTACAACTTTTTATGTCTAAAAGTTGCTATGAAGTTTTGCCATTGAAGTTACTGACAGAGAGTTACTCAAACCCATTTTCATGGAAAGAACTGGACCCTGATGAGTGACTACTAAGCTGAAAAGTCAACTATTGTTGTAAGGTATTGGTTATACACAGAGAACAAGGGAGTCTATGCACATTTAGGGAGTTATATAAATAGCAAATTTGACAATAAAATAAGTCACCTCTCTTATTCATGTTTTGTATAAGTGATATACACAGTGTATTCATTTTAGTTTGTTAGCATCAAGAAATTGGAGTCTTTACCTGTTACGGGGGAAGACCATGCGTTTGTGGCCAGTGACACTGACTTCAAGAAAGACAAAGTCACCATCGCTGCCATTACTAATGCTGACATCTATCAGGCTTGCAGTTATGATGGTAAATATTCCTTTTTAATACATGTATTTTACTCTAATTATATAACCTTTATCAGTTAAAATGATTCATATTTTGTTCAAAAAACAAAGGCTCCAACAAATGCAAAAAATGTGATTATTAGAAACGAACTGGCCAAAAAACTGGACGCAATGTTTCATCAAAAATCTTCAATTATGGGATGTTCGGCTGGTCAAGATTATGTTATAAAACTAATTTTGCTTAAGATGGTTATGATAACATGACACATACATATTCACGTTTGCATTAACATTCACATGCCACATGCAGGACTAAAGAGTACAATGGCGTTATCGTTTATCTTGCAATGAACATATTTATTAATAAGAGAGACCACTCTCAACGTCATCATGATAGATTAATTAAGTTTTATGGGTTACATATTGAAATATATAGCATTAAGAAATATGATTCACAATGACAAGTGAATTTATTCAGTGAAAACGTCATTTTTTTTAAATCAATAGAATTCGTGACTGAGTATTAGATTTAAACTGCTTATTTACATTTTATCGATTTATTTGCTCTTGTGTCTCATACTTTTGAATCAAATTAATAGGGTTGACATCAAAATAAACTGTGTGATAAATCTTTTGGGGTTTGTTCATTGTTTGTTGATGTAATTACATGTATATAACAAAATGGTGTCATAGAAATTCTTACTACTAACAGCCATATCAAAGCTTAGCTTGAATAAAATTACCCTTGTCTGACAAAGAAACAAATAAATAACTACCGAACCAAAGACTCGAGTGCCTAATGCAGTTGTTTATTTATTTATTTATTTATTTGGTTTTTACGGCACACCGACACTTAACAGGTCATACGGCGCCGAACCTAATGCAGTTGTTAAGTATTGGTTATCTTCACAGAAACGCATAATGCCACATGTCATTCAAATCTGCAACACCTTTTTGAAGATGATAACATTTATAGTGATGTTATTTATATAAAATCCCACTTAAGCTTCTATCAGAAAACAGGTAGCAAAAACAAATGGCAACTTGGAAAATAATGTAGACATTTACAGGACTTTGGTATATGTTGCAATTCTCATAGGACTTTTCATATATTCTTAATGAGACTGACCAAGTGACAATTCAATTCAATAATTACTGAGCTAATGGGTGGACTTAAGTAGTCAGATGTTATGTATTGGTTATATCCACAGATGCACAGAATGCTATGCCAAGTTATGCCTGTTACATATGTAACCAAGTTTACTAAACAAAAGATTTATAAACATACATTGACAATGCTGATGGATACTACTATGCATGAAGAAACAGCTAAACAAACGTATATATCATATATCATCTGATAGGGATCTGCACTCTTTGCTGTAAAGTCTCCAGCAACACTGCTTATGACCCTGCCATATAGTTGTTTTCCAAATAACCAAGTTGGTTGTTGCAAAACGTCAATTGCAAAGGGTTTCAGATTTTATAAATTTTTAAGTAACACATAAACGTGCAATCATTATAATCAGTTTTGTTTGTAGATTTATTCCTTTTTTATTTGTAGGCTGTTTCAAGAAAAAACTTAAAATGGCATATGCCACAACTGCGGCAAGTTGGAAGGTGTGCGAACATATAGGTTAGCGTTCGAAGTAATAAAAGAAGACAACTCAACATTTGCGACGACACTTTTTCAAAAGGATATTGACAAAATTTTTGGCAGTGTGATTTTTGATGGCGAGTCAGACAAGTTTATTTTAATTGAAAGAATTGTGAAAATGCTTCCTAAAACTGTGGTAGCAAATGTTAAAAACAATACATTGTTCAATATTGAGAAATAATTTTTTTGATAAGTTCAAACTTTATGTGTTTTTGTCCGTTTTAGTAAAGCTTCTTTCATTTTGTTGTTATATTTGTTTTTCTAGATAATGGTTACATTCAATTTCTTTAACCAGGAAATTGCTTATCATATAATCATTTCAGTAATATCTTCTGTTTTTAATGTTTAATATTTTCTTCACTTGTCCGATGGTGAAAAATATTTTTGAAACTGATCTGAAATGTCTCATTTTTAGTTATTAACCTTAGTAGGTTCATTTAAATTTCATGTGTTCTTTTACATTTGAAAGACCATTTGTATTGTTTTAGCTTGTAAGTTTCAATATATTTATTTTTTACACCCATCACAAAACAGCGAATAGGTTAATGGCCTTTGTCTCGAAATACTTTCATGGCATGTTTAGATCTCCTTAGTCCTCTAAAGCTTTGTGTTTCATTTGGTCAAATGTTTACCTCAGTGCGACTATGGGATGAACCCATGTCCGAACCATGCCAGGTCAAGGTCACGATTGAAGATAAATAGTTTAAACCTTTGATTGTATACTTCTTTATTATATTCCTAACCCTTGTAAGGATTTTCATTTAACTTAAGTAAAATGTTCTTTCCACTCTGAACGTCATTCTGCAGTTGACATTTCTTTAGATGGCTTTGTTATTCGTTTCAATCCTCCTTTACAAATACTAACAATGGTATTTGTTTTTATTGTTCTCCTATTTGCTTAATCGTTGAAATTATATGTTATTCTTATTTTGCTAATATTGTCTATTTCCTTCAAACAATCAGTATTGAGACAAGCAAACAGGGATAAACAGTAAAAGTTTGTGAAATATTTGATTTTGTTTGTATTATTCATATTTGTGTTCGATTTTTATCAGGCTTACACTTTGCCATGGTCTGTCATAATTCTTTCCTGATAAGTTACAGCATACAATTATAAGTTTTAAGCAATATTTATATTTCCCCATGCAAAACATTCTATTATATTATAAACATTACATTGTTGTGTTTATTATGTTTTCATTTTTATATTAAACACATTGCATTTTTATGTTCATTATGCTTTTCTTTCTGTTCTTTACAGTTAGTTGTACTTTTCGAGTACCTACAGGTACAGATTATATATACATGCAGGGATTTTCCCATCTTATGTCCAGTGCATAGAAAAATTGGCACTGTAAAGGATATGATATATGTTGGTTTTTTTTTCTTTTCTAAAATAAACATTATTACGAATTTGAATAAACCTCTTCAGAAATTGTGTCATGACTTCTTCCCCATATCCCCCCAGGGAATAGCACTAACATAGTTTTGTTTGTAAGACTAATTTTGTTCATAGGTAAATTAGAAAAGGTCCTATCAAAATTTCCACAGATATTTAAATTTAATCTACCTCTAGACAAAAGCAAACTGGGTAAATATAAATGTGACAAAAACAAAGACGAGACATACACACAAAAAGAAAAACCATTGGTTACCGCCTTAAAACGGTCAGTTGGCGAAAAGGACCGACTGGGGTGCTTAAACCTGGTTTGTGGAGCGCTCCTACCTCGTACTTCCTGAAGGTTTTATTATCAAACAGTGTAAATAAAAAATCTCGTCAAAGTGAAACAACTAACAGTAAGCACCTGCATCGGGAGTTAAAACAGATAGAATGAACTTATATACACACATAATATCTAGTAATAAAATAAACTACCAACATATGTACAGTAGATAAAAGCCTTTCATTCTCTAAATGAGAGAATAGTTTGAAATAAAACACGGAAGCGCTGATACAATGCCATGACGTCATAATTATGCCGAAAGTGAAATGTAATAAATTTGATAAATCATCGAATTTTAGAAAACAACATAAACCAACAAAATAAATTGTATTGTTAAAAGTTAATAAGTTTTAAAATAACATATCATAAAAAGCCGAGGATTTATCCACTGTTGGCATATTCTATAATAAAGTTACAAAGAATTTCGATGTTATACCTACTGTGCAATTTCACGTAAAGGGCATGGAGACTGCTCAAGTTGTCTCACCTATGTTAGACTGGAGAGAGGAAGAGACAAGAAATCCAACAGTGACTGTCCAATTATGGCTTTATGTCACTATTCTCATATAGTCTCAAAGACCTGTTCGGTCATCGTGTAATTTAAAAGCAATGCAAGTTCTTGACTGTAGAAGGGTAAATTGCAAGCCATGCAGTACAACGAAGGATTTCCTGGTTGTAACCGTCAGATATAAATTTTCTGATAAGTTTTGTAAAGTGGTGAGAAAAGTTATTGAGACCCTTGATTTTCTTTAACTTGTTTAAAACATATCTATAAAATGCAGGATGGCTTATGCCTTTCTGCAAAAGTGTTTTCATGCTGCTCTTATAGTAAGATGCAATAAAATCATTTCGGTGAAAGAATTGAAAACGACTTTCTTTATTTGTGAAAACGAAAGCCTTGCTGTTCTTTAGAAGAAATAAAGCGGTTCATAGCATTGCAATTTTTTACGACTATAAACTCTTGCAAATCTTTGTGGTATATAAATACCATAGGAGGTAGCACGAGGTGAATCACCATCAAGGTAATTCACAATACTAAAGTTGAAATAATCTCTCTTATCATAGATTTTAGTAGAGACGTTGTCATTGGAAAAAGCGATCTCAATGTCTAGAAATGCTGCATTAACATATCAGTTATTTGTTTTATTAAAGTTAAGTTCTGAAGGGTAAATCAGATGGATCTTTTGAGAAAAGAAAGGTCCAACTAAAGTTAGCATATCGTCAAGATAGCGTGATGTTAAATTTAAAGCCTCTATGATGTGGCTTTGGTTAGAAGGGGAGATAGTTAACATATAATCACTTTTAAAGCAGTTTAAAAACAAATCTGCAAATAATGCTGCACAGTTGGTTCCCATAGGAATACCAATTACTTCTCTAAATAAAGTGTCACCGCATTTTATGTAAATATTGTTTAATAGGAAACACAGATCTTTACAAATATCCGTCTACATAGTAAACTTTTCTAAGAAAGTGTTTGTAAAAATGCATTACTTTCATGACATGCAGAACACAAATGTTGCCCTCGAGCAAATGTTTTCTCAATAGGAGCAATCAATTTGGTCTTAATTAAATCAAGAGGTAAAGAAGTGTACAGCGTAGAGAAATCGTAAGTATTGACTGCAGAGCAATGGAAGTTTAAAGTACGAAACTTGTGTAAGACTTCTGAAGAATTTTTAATAGACCAATCAATGTTAATTTTTGAATTTCCATACACCTTTTCAAAATATTTAACAACTTGATTATGAACGGCTGTAAGGCAAGACGTAAGTAGTTTAGATATGTGAGTGGTGGTGCTAGAGCTGGCTTTAGCTATGAATCGTGACTTGTATGGTGGTTTGTGAAGCTTAGGTACAGTGAAGGAAGTTTTTCTTGCTTTGATTCTATATTGAAATTATGCAATACTTGTTTATGTTTGTCAATGACTTTCTGAAAGTCAAGGTTGGTGCTAGTGTAAGAGCTGGTGGTGGATTACTCAGCACTCAGTACATTTTTGTTATATAGTCGTCAGACAAAAATTATGTTGTTTGAAACTTTGTCTGCAGATACAAGTACAAATTTATCGTGAATATTCTGAAAGGACTGTTTTAGGTGTTTTAAGTGATAAACTTAACTAGAAGGATGGGAGCGGTAGAATTTAACGCGGTTTTTATTATCTTAAAAATGGCTTTCTTCCAAGTATTGCGTGCTATTTCTTTGCAACAAAGGTCACAATCTATTTCATCTTTCAGGCAACATTTCGGACCCTTAAAGAGTAATTTATAGTCATCGATGATGCTTAAATTCCCAGTAGTTATATGGCCAGAAGGTAAATAAAAAAAAGTAAATCTTGAGAAGGATCATTCAGATTAAGGTCTGCTACAGTTTGGTTGTAATTAAAAATAAGACCTCCAATGTTTTTTTGTACTTATAATGAATCATTTGGGTTTTCTTTGTTTTCGAAGTAACCGGGGATTTGATAATATTTTGGTCCCAAAATTTACTAGGTAAGTCGATAAAATCGATCCCTTTATTAATGTATTTGATTTTCATGAAATGTCGTTTTTGTAAGGACTGTCTATCAATATGAGGTCTTATAGCATGGGTAGAATACTTTTGAATGATGGAAGCCACCACATATAAAGAAAGGATGAGTACGTAAATATATTTTATCTGCCTCATTGCCCAAAATAACTAGTGATTTCAAAGGTAGATTTGTAACTACACATAGTAAGGCGTGAATACCAGACCGAATATAAAGTGTGTTCAGACCTTGAATAGAAACATTTTCCTAAATCTGCGTTTCAGATTATGATTTCTTTTCTTATTCCATGAGATCGGCGTTTGCGTAAAAATAGAATACTAAAAATGTAATGTACGGATTTTTAGAAATATTGCCTGCCTGATAAATATTGTCATTAAGACCGAGTGGAAATGTAGTCTGAAGTTTTTTAATTGTGTATCTGACATGTAATTCAAATCCTTTAGAAACATCGTCGTCAAGAACATTTTTTTTTTGCAAAGACTGTATGTTCACATATTTTGAAGAATGTCCAGAAAATGATTATAAAGGTAGTTTCTTTAAACGACGAGCGTTACGGATTTTATATGAATGGTCTCGAAATCTAATTTTAAGCGCCCGTCCCTTTTGACCAACGTACTGCAGTTTACAGTTAGGGTAGTTTCATGTTATTACATAAATTATGTTGTTACTTTGTCAATCAAAATCACAAGGTAAGGAAATGTTAAATGTACGGCCATTTACACTAGACTTGAGTTACAGTTAAGGAATCTACAAGTAATACATCTTTTATAATTACACTTGTAGAAATTAAAGTACACATAATGTCCACTCTGCATTTGTGCTGGAGCTTTATTTTCATTATTACAAGAAACGTTACGTAAAATACATGCCTGCCGAGGAAATAAATAACTCGAATAAGAAATATAAACCCCGTAAATATAAAGTGTGGATTGTCAATAAGTTTGCTTTTGGTGTTGCTACATTTTTGTGCACCGAGAGCACTCAGAGTTTACACTAGCCCAGTCAGACACACAGTACTAGGGAAAGAGCACAAATTCTGAAAAAGGTCGCGTCGCCGAAGCTCAGAGACCATTAACTTTGTCTTCTTCATATTGACTCCTAGGCATTTGTCTTCCAAGAACGTCTCCGATGCCTTTAGCTTAGTGGTACATTCTTCAAGTGAGGCAGCTATGACCACCAGGTCTTCGACAAATATATTGTTCCTTCACAAGCCTGTGCGACAGTCGATCGACAGTACAAGGTAGAAAAGCTGGGGGCTAAGAATACCTACTCCTACAGTAACTTATAATGTTGGTATATATGTCCTAGATACACGCATTGCTCACTCACGGCTTCACATCGAGTTGTCTTAAGGCAAGTTGTCTTTTCCACAACCAATAGTTTGAATGGATATAATAAATAAAGGATATTAATATCTGAAGAACATCGTGCAACATTATTTTCGGCCATATAAACGGGATAATGACGGTCATTTACTGTTAGAAACGAATAAATGCAATGCCACCGTTAAACAATAACTTGATCGATCTTGTAATTTGATTAACGATTAACAAATGAAACTTTATTACATAACCATATCTCGATGTTCCATTAACGGGGCCATTTTAAAATGAGAACTAATGTCTATGCTATTGACGTTTCGGGTAATTTCAAGATATTTATTGGGGAAAATATTGATTGTAAAGCTATATGGGTTTTTGGTGTTGTTGTTTTTAAATACGTCGCAGCGAGCAACTATGATCAGTATAGCGACGTCCAGCTATTTTGGTGAAGGAAGAACCCAGACAAATGTCGGGGTAGCACCACCAGCGCACCGTAAGTCAGCTGGAAGACCTTCCCACATTAAGTCCTCCGCCCCGAACGGGACTCGAACCCACGCGGTGAAATGCTAAGCAGTCAGAGGAGTTACAAATCGGCAACTCTATCACTACGCCAAGTTTAACTGAAATATTACACCAGGTAAGGCACCAGGCTGAAAGACTAATCAATCAAGTGCTCTATATAAAATTATTCTAAACGAATGACGCAATTTTCGATATTTTACTTGTATGACAAGTTAAGATAACATTATAGGTTATATAACAACTTTTGTTGAAATTCCATATACATTCTTGGTACGTGCAAATAACAGCATCAGAATTATTCAACTAAGAGTATATGATCTTAAGATGCATTGCTAAGGCAGCAGTTGTGCGACAATGCGAATCCGTTCTTAACAATTATCTTCGCTTGTTACGCTTGAAACACACACGCGCGCGCGCATGCACACACACACACACTCATAAATATTTATATATGGATTTTTTTATCTTTTAAAGATGGTGTTCGACATGATGCATCTAAAAAACTGTTTTAAATGTTAACCGGTATTTGGACAGTTACGACCGCATGTTACACTGCACCCATATTCTTAAAATAGATACGTAAATTTCCCGGAAGTTAAAATTCCACTTTCGTTATCGCATATATTTGGAAGATAATTAGGTAAAAAAATTTTTATTCTTAATTTAATTTAAATCCTTGTTCTTTCTTAGATCTATTCTTATAGAAAAGAAAACAAACACATTTTAGCATGTATACAAGTTTACTTATTTTTTAACGTTTGTTTTAAAACTCTGTGGTATAAAATGTACAGTAGACGAGTAGTGATAATATAGGTCTGGTAATAACTAATTTATGCTGCTTTTTTATTGTGTAATTTGTGTGTATTTTTATTTTTCTGTTCTTTGGTTTATCGAATGTCTTGGTTCGATCTTAGTTTTTTAGTTTTACTTTATTCTGAAGATCAAATAATTAAGTTCTCTTACATTACTCAACTTTAATGCCCCAAGGCCTTTACCGGTATATTGCTTTCATTATTTGGCATTTTGGTTTTAAAAAGTTTTAACATTTTCAGGCAATCTCCACATTGAAAGTCACATGCCATTCATATCAGAGTAACCTCTTCCTCCCAAAAGGAATAGACCTTGTAATATTCTTCAATTCTGACACCATTTTATATACTTCTGATATCAAGCTATAGACATCTTACATTAACTTTATAATGGCACTATGTGGGCGTTTAATTAACTAATATCCAAAGCTGTATTGGTTTAACTCTTATATTGTTCGGAAAGATATGTAGAAAGATAGTGGATGGAGCTTGGAGAGGCTGAATAGTAGTTACTGTAGACTAGCTACCATACTATTACAAGAATATGACCTTACAAGACAATAATATTTTTGTGATAGTTATTTTTGTAGTTTTACAAACTGCAAATTGTTGAAGCTTAAAACATTATTAGGTTGCATTTCTCTTTAATACTTATTATTTGGTAATGTTAAGCTGGCACTCATGCATGCTCGCTTGTTTCTGTACATGGATAAAATTTTGTTTACAAGCTGACCACGATTATCATGCATTTACATATATGAGACCATAATGTTTCCAAGGCCTGACAGTTACATTTTCGAAAGTAAGCGAGTGCCAAATCAGTGCTGTCTTGCTAAACCACTTAATTAACTTCAGTACATAATATCTTTTAAAACTTTAGAAAAGGAGAATATTGCTTATGCAAATTTCTTCTATTGCCCCACTTTGCCTATAGATGTACATTTCCTTATTATTGAATAGCCATAATAAGACAATGTTCAGCTTAAAAAATTGAAGATACAACATCATGAAATACTATCTACTATCTATTATAATTTTCCTTCATAAACATCTAATTGCTAATGCTAATTTTTATTAAGAATTGATTTTGGTCTTATTTTATTTCTCTTAGATAATCTGACTTTTTCTGTTGTTGCTGTTATTTTAAAACCAGTCCATTTTCTATTGCTAGTGTTAGCACATCTCGGGGTCTGTTTTGAGTGGCCTAAACCATGGCAGGAAATTTAGAATCACTGAATATATTTCTTTTATATTCTTATTAGTATACCATAAGAAACTAAAACTTGACAAATATGAAGCACCATTAAAATTTAACCTAGGCAGATAAATCGAAAAGTCGGTAGATTAACTAGTATGTTAAGACGTTGACTTTAATTGCAGTTGTCAGTTTGGAAGGGCGCTTAAATGGTTTCATTAAGCAACCTGGACTCATTTGGTCTAGCTTGTGCATTACTATTTTACATAAAAAAAATCATAGCCTGCAATGAATGTTATCGTTTATTATCACGACTGATAACTTGTTTTGATGTACATATGTTTTCTTTTATTTTCATTTATGATAATCTAATACAATATTTCAGTTGGCAAATCATATTTTTTTTATCATTGAAATAGCTATATAGTATATTACAGCAAACACAGAAAAGCTACTGTAACAATTACATACTGCCAATTTTTCTGCAAGACTTATAATAGCTACCATGTAATAATCGTTCAATGTATTTCAGAACCCACATAAAAAGCGCTAAGAAAGTCTTGGGCAACCATGGTAGAAGACCTGGAGTCTGATGAACTTCTTGACCAATTTATGGAGTCAGAATTCCTTACTACAACAACAATAAAAGATCTCAGGGTATTCTAGTGGTTATGTACTTAATGTATGACCTCACTGCACGTCAAAACATCTCTGTCACAGTTTGACCACACAATGTGATATTTGTTCTAATTATTGTATCAAAGTCATAGATAAGATGGACTATTGACAACGGATGTTCACATTTTTTTTTTGTATAACAATTACGTTTCTTTCTGCATAACATCATAAAGTTTTTAGTTATGCTAAAAAACATCAATATGTTTTGGATTCTGCCAGGCTTGAGCAATAAAATGTTGTGTGTTTATATATCATCAAATTTTCAGATATACTGATAAACGTATGGAAGCAAATCTACAATATTTTCTTAAGCCTGATCTGCAATTTATACTTACCATTGAATTACAAACTAAGATACAAACATGTGCAAGCCGTTATCAAAGTCTAAGCTTTCACATTTATTGGGTCTTAACATTCTTGAAAGTATATGACCATACTTTAGAATAATATAGAATATAGAATAATACATTGCCTCCTTTTAATTGGTTGATATCTGACACAAAGTTTGATACATCCCAGTTGTACACGCTTTCTTCTCACTTAACTACATTTACAATCTGTGCCTTAAAATCAAAAGACTTTGCAGTTTTCTTTTCTAACTCTGCTTCATTTTTGCTATTCCACTAATGGTAACAACATTTATAATTAGGTATCAATTAACCATAATATGCATTGCTACCATACTATTGTTTTATAAAAACTATGTTAGGAATGTAGTGTTTTGCATAGTGGTTACAGTACAAGCTTTTCAGTTTGTTGGCATGAGTTAGATTCCCGTATTCGTAGCTTAATGTAATGGTTTATAAATAAATTACTAATCCTTTTTTTCTCTCATAGTACTTATGCTTTAACTTCACCTTAGTCTAGGTCTTCAGCTAAACAGCATCAATGTAAATTGTAAGCAGATGTGTTTTTGTTAACTTAAACATTTGACTATTATAAACTGTTTGAAGTCACTGATTTTGGAATTAGTGATGTGTTATAGATGATTTTAGTTTTACTTTAATTGAAATCTTGACATTTGTATTTGATTGAATATTTACAAAAATAATAATCAGTCACGAAAAGTATATGTGTATTATTATACCGTTTTATAGTCTAATTTTTGGTTTTGCTTTTACAGCAATCGGGGGAGTGATGTTGGGGCGACGATAAGTTGTTCAAAGAATTTTGATTAGTCAAAAATCATGATCGCCAGGGTCTTGGCTATTTTCCAAATATGATAATTTATGAAAACTGAAAATCTTTTTGTAAGAAACTATAAGAGCTAAAGCTGGCTCTGTTTCAAGAATATTGATCTTAGAACAACATGGCCGCCAGAGGAATCGCCATTTTACATATATAGCTATAGAGAACGTTAAAAGTGTTCATAACTGTAAGAGCCAGATCCTTAATAATTGGTATGATATGTGTTCATTGGATGGCATTGAATCAAAATTGTTCAAAACATTTCGATCTGTCAAAATCATTTTAGCTAGTGGTGTGGTCAATATTATATATGGCCATGTAGGAAATCTTTCTGACATAAATTAACGGAGCTAGAGCCTTGATATTTTGTATACGTGTTCCTTGAGTGGCGCTGTATCAGTATTGTTCAAAGGAATAAGATAGGTTAAAAGCATGGCTGCCAGAAGCATTGTCATTTTCCACATATGGCTATGTAAGGAAAAAATAAAACCGATCGTTCAAATGTTGCTTGTGTACACACATTACTATTATTCTGGTCTGTTTATCATTGCCGATATGCCTTGCTCATTCTAACTTAACGTACACAGGTGACCAGCATAGGGTCAGCATGGCCCTCTAGTTGCAATAATTAAATACCAAGACATTTTTTGTGATAATTTACAACTTCTTGTCCAATATCACCATAATCTATAATTGCAACAAAACATCTATTTTGATATCACTACAGTATGTAATGCCATAATGAACTTTCACAAAGTTTAATGATAAGATGTATAGATAAGATAATGTTGTTCAATGCTGTCGATTTTGGTAAAAATATGTCATTAAGATTTTTTAATTGAAGTCATGACTGCGTCGATTTAAGGTAAGAGGGGCCTAAAAGAAGCTATTAAGAATCCTAAACTAAGCATGTCCATAGTGATAAATATCATATACCAGATATAAAAATGAAATATGAAAGAATTTCACCGTCATGTTTTGGAAAAAATCACATTTGAATAGGGTGAACCCCTCGCCTTGTCCCAGGACCATTTTTACAATTGGTATTGCTAAAAAGTCTAATTTGGGGGTTCAAAACTATAATATATTTTAGCATCAGTGGTGTAACTTTATAAGCATAACCCTAAACATTAAAAAGAACTCATTTATATTGTTCAAGTACAAACATTTGATGATTTTACACTGAAAAAGGCATCTATACCCCCTCGGAAAATTTCCTTGACACAGAAACATACACAAACTTTCAGAGTTTCTAAATATTTTAATTATACCAGTATACTTATAAAATGCATATCAAAATTTGCTATATACATATACCAATCACATAACAAAAAATTACAGACTTTCACCGATTAGTTTTTGAAATATTAGCTTTAAAATTGTCATATTCCATGTTTTTCTTAACAAAACAACAACAACAACAAACCTGTAAAAAAAAGATTTTCTGTCACAAAGTTGCACAATACCTTTATGTTTCACAAAGATCTCTTACAGATCTGATTAAAACTGACTTCTGAATGTGTATCTGTTTACAATAGAACTTAAATTGTTGATTTTAATGTTTTCCGTTTCAAATATCGACCTCTTCTGTCACTCGGAACTCCTCGGGTAATTCCGTCCTCTACATAATCCGATTATATCCGGAGCTTGCCGGAGATCGCCGAGCAGGTACGAGTGCTCTGCTGTCTCTGTCCGCCATTTTGATATTTTCCGAAAATAAAACGTCACGCTTTGGGATCCCAATTTTTTGGTAAATGTTTTTTTGTTTAAAGAAATATAAGATATTTTTTGTTGAAATTATTACTTGTTTGAAAAAAAATATGACCAATATTTGCAAGATACATAAAAAATAATGATTAAAAATGTTTGCTACGATCAAATCCGATTAGTTCCGGAGAACGTGTCGGATACTGCCGAGGGCATTTACGAACTCGATGTCGCCAAACATCGCCGTTTCAGACAGCATTGGCTAATTAGGCCCCTCTTAACTTAAAGAGAAATATTCTTAATTATTTGTAAAAAAACGGAACAAAACTTACCTTCCGCTTCACGATGACCTTCTCTCTCTGAAACCAGTATGATAGATTCAATTAGTAAGTGAAATAAAAACAAATCAAAATCACATCCACTGCCACTACCACCATGACATCATCATGTTTCATCATCTTCATCATCATCGTCATCATCATCCATCAGCATCATCCATCAGCATCATCATCGTCATCATCACTATCACTATCATCCATCATCATCATCATCAATCATCATCATCATCATCATCATCATCATCATCATCATCATCATCATCATCATCATCATCATCATCATCATCCATCATCATCATCATCATCATCCATCATCATCAACATCCATCGTCATCATCACTATCACTATCATCCATCATCATCATCATCATCATCATCATCATCATCATCCATCATCATCATCCATCGTCATCATCATCCATCAACGTCAAGATCATCATTATCCATCATCATCATCGTCGTCATCATCATCATCCATCATCACCATCATCCATCATAACCATTGTCATCATCATCCATAACCATCATCATCATCATTTATAAAAAAAAAAAAAAAAAAAAAAAAAAATGTACCAAAATATGTTTTGATTGATGAATAAAAAGTATGTTACATTAAAGTTAATCATACCTTTGTCTTCTAAACGTTCCACAAGTTTTTCTTGTTTTGTGTTTCCTAAACACTTTTTAAACTGTTCATACGTCTCTGGTCCTGACATCATGAGTTTGTTTAAAATATCCCGATTTCCTTTAGATCTCATCGTTATATCCTGAAACAAACAATTATGGTAAATATCCAGTACTTTTTTGTTTGGAAATATCTTGCAAAATGCTAGGAAAACTAGGATAATTATTATTCCTCACCCAGTCACATTATCCTGAAACGCAGAAGACCAGGAAGGTGTAGGACAAAATCTTAGATAAAATTCCTTTTAGACAAAATCCCCTCAGTTCATTTTAACAAAGGTGGGTAAAATTCCTCTTGTAAATTATCGAAAGTGGACAAAAACCATTTGGTTAAAGAATAAAAATAGAGTATCATAAGAAAAATATTGTTTTTTTATAAATATTATATTTATGAAAGAGAGTTAAGTATACAATCCAAATAAAGTATGTTGCAAAATGTGAAATATTTTGCTATTTAGTCTTTGCACATATCATTTTATGTTCTCACCTATGTCAACTAACATACGACCAGATCTGAATTAAAATATTCAACTTGATATTTTTGCCAAATAAGAGGTCATTTCTGGAACCTGGTGGTGAAATGATGGGCAAAAAGCCCTGACATCTTGGGCCTATTTCAGGACCTCAGTAACTTTTTCCTGTATTGTTTGTAGGCACTGAGCTACATGTATTCCTATTCGGGAACAGATGATGGCTCTGTTAAGAAATCATCATTAACAATGCAGTAAAGCCTTTTCTGGCAAATCTAAATCCATTCTAGGACACCTGTAGTAGACAAACCCCCATTTTATAATTCATTGTCACAAACACATCTAAAAATTTTAGCATCAGCGGGAATCTAACTCATGCCAACAAACTGAAAAGCTTGTACTGTAAACACTATGCAAAACACTATATTTCTAACACAATCTTTAAAACAATAGCATGGTAGCAATGCATAATATGGTTAATTAATGCCTAATTATAAATGTTGTTACAATTAATGGAATAGTAAAAATGAAGCAGAGTTAGAAAAGAAAACTACAAAGTATGATTTTAAGGCACAGATTGTAAATGTAGTTAAGTAAGAAGAAAGCGTGTATAACTGGGATGTATCAAACTTTGGGATGTATCAAACTTTGTAGCAGATATCAACCAATTTAAAGGAGGCAACTTTTTATTATATATTCTATATTATTCTAAGGTATGGTTATTATACTTTCAAGAATGTTAAGACCCAATAAATGTGAAAGCTTAGACTTTGATAACGGCTTGCACATGTTTGTATCTTAGTTTGTAATTCAATGGTAAGTATAAATTGCAGATCAGGCTTAAGCAAGTGTTGCAGAATTGCATCCATATGTTTATCAGTACATCCTTTTAACTTTACCCGGAGGATATGACCAGATGACTAAGAATTGTTAACTTGCTTAAAACATGAAGGATGGTAAGTGTAAAGTTAAGCGACATAGTCACAGCTGTTCAAATTTGTACTTCCTTACAAATACTTTGACAAAATTTACCATAATAAATAAATAAATAACAAATTAAGGTTGAAACATTATATCTGATCACTTGATGATATATAAACACACACCATTATATTGCTTAAGGCTGGCGGAATCCAAAACATAATGATGTTGTTGTTGTTGTTGTTTTCACTTATTTTTAGTCATTTAACCTTTAAAACCAAGCAAAACTAAACAATTCATCTCATGTAGAAAGAAACGTAATTGTTATTCAAAAAGTGTACATCCGTTATCAATAGTCCATCGTATCCATGACTTTGATGCAATAATTAAAACAAATATCACATTGTGTGGTAAAACTGTGACACAGATGTATTGACATGCAGTGAGGTCATACATTAAATACATAACCACTACATTACCTTGAGATCATTTATTGTTGTTCTACTAAGGAATTCTGACTCAATAAATTGATCAAGAAGTTCAACAGACTCCAGGTCTTCTACCAATGTTGTCAAAGATTTACTTAGCACTATTTTGTATGTGGGTTCTGAAACACATTGAATGATTCTTACTACTTATAAGTCTAGCAGAGTAAGTGTCAGTAAGCATTTGTTACTGTAGCTTTTATGTGGTTGCTCTAACACACTATATAGCTGTTTAAGTGATAAAAACTATGATTTGCCAAGTGAAATATTGTATTAGATTATCATAAATGAAAATAAAAGAAAACATATTTACTTAAAAACAAGTTATCAGTGGTGATAATAAACAATAACATTTATTGCAGGCTATAAATTTCTTTTTATGTAAAAAGGTTATACACAAGCTTGACCAAATGAGTCCAGGTTGCTTAACAAAACCATTTAAGCGCCCTTCGAAAACGGACAACTGCAATTGAAGTCAACTCCATAACAAACTGGTTAATGTACTGACTTTTATGTTTATCTGCCTTTATCTATTAAATTTATTATTTATTATTTATTTATCTGGTTAAATTTCAATGGTTCTTCATATTTATCAAGTTTTGGTTTGTTATGGTTTACATATTAGAATATAAAAGAAATGTGTGCAGTGATTCTACATTACCTGCCATGGTTCAAGTCACTTAAAAAAGACCCCGAGAGGTCTAACACAGGCAATAGGAAATGGGCTGGTTTTAAACTAAAAGCAACAACAGAAAAATCAGCTAATCTAAACAAAATAAGACCAAAATAAATTCCTTTTAAAGATGCAGTAGATGTTTACGAAGGAAAAATATAATAGATAGTAGATAGTATTTCATGAAGATGTATCTTCCATTTTTATATGCTGAACATTATTTCATTTTGGCAATATTCTCCTTTTCTTAAGTTTTGAAAAGTTTCAAAAAATATTATGTACTGAAGTTTATTAAGTGGTTTAGCAAGACAGCACTGATTTGGCACTCACTTACTTTCGACAATGTAACTGTCAGACTTCCGAAACATTATGGTCTCACATATGCAAATGCATGGTAATCGTTGGCTTAAATAGGTTCCTTGGTCAGCTTGTAAACAGTTATCCATTTATGGAAACAAGAGAGTACGCATGAGTGCCAGCTTAGTATTACCAAATAATAAGTACTATAGAGAAATGCAACCTAATAGTGTTTGAAGCTTCAATAATTTGCATTTTGTAAACTATCACAAAAAATATTATTATCTCGTAAGGTCATATACTTGTACTAGAAGCTAGTTTACAGTAACTACTATTCAGCCTCTCTAAGCTCCACCCACCATCGCTCTACTTATCTGTCTATATCCATTCAGTTCCCTACTGTTACCCTTATAGCTTACACATACTCTAGCATCAATGAAAGAGTTTAAACAATACGACTTTGGATATAAGATAAACGCCCTCACAGTGCCATTATAAAGTTAATGTAAGAAAAACATAACTTGATATCAGAAGTATAAAAGATGGTGTCAGAATTGAAGAATATTAAAAGGTCTATTGATATTCTTCCTTTTGGGAGGAAGAGGTTACTGATATATTAATGACACGTGACTTCCAGTGTTAAGATTGCCTGAAAAATTATTCTTTTTAAAACCACAAATAGGTATAGGAAGACGTTTTGAAAATAAAATAATTTCAACGATCTTATAGCATTTATTTGTAGCTATTGATGATTGAAACTCAATTAAAAAAATCATCAAATTCCAGCAATAAATTATGGTCACTTCTGTACTATCATATAAGCAAGCCATTGTCAACGTTTTTTTTAAAGTAAGACAATTTGGTTCCCAACATTTAAATTGATACAGTTTTATTAGGAGAGACTGTTTTGCATATTCATAATTTCAGTTGAAATAACACATTTTTTGTGAAAACAATATGAAATTTTAAGAAAAATATGTGAAACAAATACCACTATCATTTACAAAATAAGCAAAAATATGACCACCAAGACAATCAGAAACATTTCTTTCTAAAAAAATATGTTATTTGCTATTTTTTGTAGCATGTTTGTGATAACACAAAATATGTACCATTTTATTCCTATTAATCCAATTCTATTAGTAATATTATCACCTACAATATATATATATATATATATATATATATATATATATATATATATATATATATATATATATATATATATATATATATATATATATATATATATATATATATATATATATATATATATATATATAATGTAAAATATATCACGACATGAAACAAGGCTCTGGTCAGCAAAGTATTTATTTCTTAAGTGAAGTTTTGTTAAACATATAAACTGCTTAACTCTTGTAAATCTACACAAGGGGAAAGTATATTTTCAACAATTATTTCAAAACTCAACATAGAGTTCACTGTTTACAGGTAAACTTAAACCGAAGTTTTAAACTATCAAGATTCAATTACACAAGTTTATTACTCTCACTAACAGTTTAACTCTTCTTCTTTTAACTAGTTATGTCAAATATGCAAACTAACAATAGTTGTTATCTGCTTCAAGGAAAAGCTTAATTCAATACATATTCTTCAATGTTCAATGGTTTACTTAAGTCAACCTTCCGAACTGATCTGAATTGATCCATCCACTTAACACTTAAGAGTTTGTTTTACTTTAGTCAAAATACAAACCATGTCAATATTCTCAAACACTCCTCAGCACAAGTTTATTGGTTATTAGTAATTTCTTGATACTAATCATTATTTCAACAAGTTTTTTAATACAGGTCATGTTTGATTGGTTTAAACAAGCCAATGATCCAATCTGATTCAATTATTATTAAAGTCAAAGATGCAAACTATTTCAGAAGTACATTTGTATTAATTTCCTCTACACTGACAAGTCAACCTTTTACTGATTTGCAAACTTGTGGTGTAAGGAAATGTCTTATTTGTCTTGCTGACTTGCCTCTTCCTTCTAATGGCCTTTAAGGTTCTGGACCTGTAATTAACTTCGGTAAACATCGGCACTCGGTATGATCCAGTTTTATTTGAATAGCATTCGTCGTAAAGTTTCGTATTTGCTATTTTTAGTAGGTTTTCACCACGTGATATGGATTTTCTATGACGTCATTGGGTTACCCATTTTTCAAAAATGAGGGAACCGGGAGCTTGACAGCGTGATCGTCGAGAGCGATATTGTAAAAATAGTGTTTTACCGACAACAAAGTCATGTAAAGTTGAAGTGGATCATAACTATTGTGTTGGTTTCCTGTGTACAGGTGAAAAATGCACTGTTTCATCTTTTGTTTGCGATTTAAATTGGCCTTTGCATGCTAACCGCGAGAGTTAGCGACATGGTTTGACGCTCGCTCACCTTCGTCTGATATTTTCTCGGGATGGCCAGGATAGACTTTTAAATGTGTTCAGGGGTTAAAATTGTGAGGGACAACCAACTGTCACTAATACCAAAAGAGTGCTTGACTCAGTTATTCCTAAACTGTCGGATTTTTTTACGAAAAACGTGTAAAGTGGTTAATTTCCCCCAAGCCAGCCAAAATCAGTAAAGAGAATGTTTTCATGTAATAATGCAGAGTTTTACATACATATTTCCATCTTTTATACCAACTGTAGGTGATTTTTTTATAAAGGAGTATAATCTGTAATTGACCATTTTGACGTTATTTTTCGCTATAAATTCTCTTGCAGTTTCATTATAGTAACCTTTACAAATTCTTATAAATTTTATTAGGACGGTAAAATGCCTTTAAAATCTCATATTATGGGCAGTTCATATTGCAGAAAATTTTAAAACTAGTTGTATGTGTCTAATTAGCTTCAAACTTGAGATATTTGCTTTAATTGATAGAGTACATTTTTTAAACACAACCAAAAAACTCTGATTTTTGATCGGGGGTACATGTATGCAAAGTTCTGTATTTTTATAAGTATTTGTCCAAAGTGTGATCTTATTGTTCTGATTTATCATGACATGATTGTGTAACAGGAAAATTGGTTAAAATTTGGATAATAGAACAGTAGAATTTGAAAAAATGGTACTTTTTCATTTTTGTTCCAGCACAATTTACGGTGTTTTTGAAAGTCAAGGGTCACTTTATAAAAATGTACATAACTTGAGTTACAAACGGTAAACTTCCTTAAAAATTCACCGAACGATGTGTTTTATAGTACAGATTCAAGAAACAGTATCATTATAAGGATTGTGGAAGGTCACCATTACAGGTCCGGAACCTTAAATACATCTGTAAATCAATCCACTGAAATTTGTTAAAAGCAGTTTAGCAATTTAAAATGTAACATTAATTATTCAAAAGCATTATTTTACTAACTAAAAACCTGGTACCAAATTAAATACTGCAATACCTATTATTTCTAAATCTTCATTCACATATTCTTCCAAAAGTTTGTATGTGTACACATTTTCATCATTTTCACTGTCATAAATCTGAATAAAAAAACAACAACAACTAAATAAGATGGAACGAGGGGAATAGGCGAGAGGGTTTTTTCGAGATGATGCTTTGTAAGTTTAAAATTAATCAAACAGGTCATTGACAAAGAGCTGTTGTGAAAACATTTACCAAAATCAACATTTTACATATTCTATGTAACAGTTTATTGATTGACACAATAGATATTAATTATCAGCAAGAGTAGTTCGTGTGTTTATTTCGGGATAAATTTCACGGGAAAAAAGATACCTAGACACCGGTAAAATAATCATTTGTTTTTGCATAATATCATTTGTTTGTATCTTCAATACCAATATATGTGCTATATAAATCAGTAAAGAATTCACGCACAACCATTGTTTCCACTAGGAATCCTTTTAAATATGCAATGTGATGCACATACGAACATAAAATTAAAATCTTTGCAAAAGTTATGGCTACAGCGGCGGACGAAAACAAATATAAGAGTCTACAGTGTGGTTGAAATTAATTAGCATACGGAATGGCGGTATCGAAAATAGTTGCAAATACAACTGATAATAGTTTAAAAGGGAACTGAGCATAGAAATATGACCGTTTTTTAGAAAAACGCCATTAAAATCAGTTTTTATTTATTTTAAGAAAAATTACTTATAGTTTTAATTAAGTGGCAATGATTCGTTGGAACGGAACATTCCTGAAACTGGTTTAGTAAGCTTTTTGCTAAAGCAGACCATTTTCATAGCGTAAAACAGCGTAATCCAAACACACTATTTCGGAACCAAAAAATTCGCCGTGACAAGGGCAACAGGAAGAGTTACCTCCCCTGCCGTTCCTATCGCTACCACAAAGCAAAAGAATGAAAACAATATACTGGTAAAGGGCTTATTTGATCTTCAGAATAAATTAAAACTAAAAAAACTAAGAACGAACCAAGACATTCGATAAACCACAGAACAGAAAAAATACACACATATTACACAATAAAATATTAGTTATTACCAGACATAAATTATCACTACTTGTCCAATGTATATTTTATTATTTAAAAAAATAGCATTTTAATAAGAAAAATACGGTTTATTCAAAAACGATTCCAGCTTTTCGGGTTAAATTTTATTTGGCTCATGGCGCTAAGTTGTAATAAAAAAATATTTGGGCCGCCCAATGGGTCAAAAGACCTTCAAAATATGGCCAAAAATGGATTTTTCATTATAAAAAATCCCATTTTCGTTTTTTGGACTAACGATCTAAAATCATGGCAGATTTTCTCAAGAATACCTGCATCTACACCCATGAATCAAAATCTCTCAAAAAATGTATGGATTTCTATGGGAATTCCTAGGAAAAAAACCCTTTTTAGGAATGGTAGATAATTGCCAGGTAATGGTCATCAGACCACTGTGGATCAGGATTTGACCCATGTAGGCTCATATGAGTAAGTACTGGCCAACAGACCATTGTGGATCAGGATTTGACACATGTAGTCTCATATAAGAAGGTCATGGCCATCAGACCACTGCGGATCAGGATTTGACACGTGTAGTCTCATAAGAGAAGGTAATGTCCATCAGACCACTGTTGATAAGGAATTGACACAAGCAGCCTCAAATGACTAGATAATTGCCATCAGACCACTGTCGATCGGGATTTGACACATGCAGGCTCATATAACTAGATTATGGCCATAAAGCACAGGATTTGACACATGTAGGCTCATATGACCGGGTAATGGCCATCAGATCACTGTGGATCAGGATTTGATACATGTAGGCTCATATGAGTAGGTAATGGTCATCAGACCACTGTGGATCAGGATTTGACACATGTAGGCTCATATGAGAAGGTAATGGCCATCAAACCACTATGGATAAGGACTTGACACATGTAGCCTCATATGAGAAGGTCATGGCCATCAGACCACTGCGGATCAGGATTTGACACGTGTAGTCTCATATGAGAAGGTAATGGCCATCAGAACACTGTTGATCAGGAATTGACACAGGCAGCCTCAAATGACTAGATAATGGCCATCAGACCACTGTCGATCGGGATTTGACACAGGTAGGCTCATATGACTAGATAATGGCCATCAGACCACTGTGGATCAGGATTTGACACATGTAGGCTCATATGACTAGGTAATGGCCATCAGACCAGTGTGGATCAGGATTTGACACATGTAGGCTCATATGACTAGATAATGACCATCAGATCACTGTGGATCAGGATTTGACAAGTGTAGGCTCGTATGAGTAGGTCATGGCCATCAGGCCACTGTGGATCAGGATTTGACACATGTAGGCTCATTTAATAAGGTTATGGCCATCAAACTACTGTGGATCAGGAACTGACACAGGCATGGTCATATGACTAGATGATGGCCATAAAACCACTGTGGATCAGGATTTTACACAGGCAAGCTCATATGACTAAATAATGGCCATCAGACCACTGTGGATCAGGATTTGACACATGTAGGCTCATATGACTAGGTAATGGCCATCAGACCAGTGTGGATCAGGATTTGACTCATGTAGGCTAATATGAGTAGGAAATGGCCATCAGGCCACTGTGGATCAAGATTTGACACTGGCATGCTCATATGACTAGATAATAGCCTTCAGGTCACTGTGGATCAGGATTTGACACATGTAGGCTCATATGAATAGGTAATGGCCATCAGACCACTGTGGATCAGAATTTGACACATGTAGGCTCATATGATTAGGTAATGGCCATCAGACCACTGTGAATCAGGATTTGACACATGTAGGCTCATACGAGTAGGTAATGGTCTTCAGACCAGTGTGGATCAGGATTTGACACTTGTAGGCTCATATGAAATGGTAATGGCCATCAAACCTCTGTGGATCAGTATTTAACACATGCAAGCTCATATGAGTATGTAATGGCCATCAGACCATTGAGGATCAGTATTGGTCATCAGACCAGCGTCGATCGGAATTTGACACAATTGCTCTTATATGACCAGGTATTGACCATCAGATCAGTGTTGATCGGAATTTGACACAGGTGGGCTAATATGACCACTTAAGAGTTTGTTTTACTTTAGTCAAAATACAAACCATGTCAATATTTTCAAACACTCCTCAGCACAAGTTTATTGGTTATTAGTAATTTCTTGATACTAATCATTATTTCAACAAGTTTTTTAATACAGGTCATGTTTGATTGGTTTAAACAAGCCAATGATCCAATCTTATTCAATTATTATTAAAGTCAAAGATGCAAACTATTTCAGAAGTGCATTTGTATTAATTTCCTCTACACTGACAAGTCAACCTTTTACTGATTTGCAAACTTGTGGTGTAAGGAAATGTCTTATTTGTCTTGCTGACTTGCCTCTTCCTTCTAATGGCCTTTAAGGTTCTGGACCTGTAATTAACTTCGGTAAACATCGGCACTCGGTATGATCCAGTTTTATTTGAATAGCATTCGTCGTAAAGTTTCGTATTTTCTATTTTTAGTAGGTTTTCACCACGTGATATGGATTTTCTATGACGTCATTGGGTTACCCATTTTTCAAAAATGAGGGAACCGGGAGCTTGACAGCGTGATCGTCGAGAGCGATATTGTAAAAATAGTGTTTTACCGACAACAAAGTCATGTAAAGTTGAAGTGGATCATAACTATTGTGTTGGTTTCCTGTGTACAGGTGAAAAATGCACTGTTTCATCTTTTGTTTGCGATTTAAATTGGCCTTTGCATGCTAACCGCGAGAGTTAGCGACATGGTTTGACGCTCGCTCACCTTCGTCTGATATTTTCTCGGGATGGCCAGGATAGACTTTTAAATGTGTTCAGGGGTTAAAATTGTGAGGGACAACCAACTGTCACTAATACCAAAAGAGTGCTTGACTCAGTTATTCCTAAACTGTCGGATTTGTTTACGAAAAACGTGTAAAGTGGTTAATTTCCCCCAAGCCAGCCAAAATCAGTAAAGAGAATGTTTTCATGTAATAATGCAGAGTTTTACATACATATTTCCATCTTTTATACCAACTGTAGGTGATTTTTTTATAAAGGAGTATAATCTGTAATTGACCATTTTGACGTTATTTTTCGCTATAAATTCTCTTGCAGTTTCATTATAGTAACCTTTACAAATTCTTATAAATTTTATTAGGACGGTAAAATGCCTTTAAAATCTCATATTATGGGCAGTTCATATTGCAGAAAATTTTAAAACTAGTTGTATGTGTCTAATTAGCTTCAAACTTGAGATATTTGCTTTAATTGATAGAGTAAATTTTTTAAACACACCCAAAAAACTCTGATTTTTGATCGGGGGTACATGTATGCAAAGTTCTGTATTTTTATAAGTATTTGTCCAAAGTGTGATCTTAATGTTCTGATTTATCATGACATGATTGTGTAACAGGAAAATTGGTTAAAATTTGGATAATAGAACAGTAGAATTTGAAAAAATGGTACTTTTTCATTTTTGTTCCAGCACAATTTACGGTGTTTTTGAAAGTCAAGGGTCACTTTATAAAAATGTACATAACTTGAGTTACAAACGGTAAACTTCCTTAAAAATTCACCGAACGATGTGTTTTATAGTACAGATTCAAGAAACAGTATCATTATAAGGATTGTGGAAGGTCACCATTACAGGTCCAGAACCTTAAATACATCTGTAAATCAATCCACTGAAATTTGTTAAAAGCAGTTTAGCAATTTAAAATGTAACATTAATTATTCAAAAGCATTATTTTACTAACTAAAAACCTGGTACCAAATTAAATACTGCAATACCTATTATTTCTAAATCTTCATTCACATATTCTTCCAAAAGTTTGTATGTGTACACATTTTCATCATTTTCACTGTCATAAATCTGAATAAAAAAACAACAACAACTAAATAAGATGGAACGAGGGGAATAGGCGAGAGGGTTTTTTCGAGATGATGCTTTGTAAGTTTAAAATTAATCAAACAGGTCATTGACAAAGAGCTGTTGTGAAAACATTTACCAAAATCAACATTTTACATATTCTATGTAACAGTTTATTGATTGACACAATAGATATTAATTATCAGCAAGAGTAGTTCGTGTGTTTATTTCGGGATAAATTTCACGGGAAAAAAGATACCTAGACACCGGTAAAATAATCATTTGTTTTTGCATAATATCATTTGTTTGTATCTTCAATACCAATATATGTGCTATATAAATCAGTAAAGAATTCACTCACAACCATTGTTTCCACTAGGAATCCTTTTAAATATGCAATGTGATGCACATACGAACATAAAATTAAATTTTTTGCAAAAGTTATGGCTACAGCGGCGGACGAAAACAAATATAAGAGTCTACAGTGTGGTTGAAATTAATTAGCATACGGAATGGCGGTATCGAAAATAGTTGCAAATACAACTGATAATAGTTTAAAAGGGAACTGAGCATAGAAATATGACCGTTTTTTAGAAAAACGCCATTAAAATCAGTTTTTATTTATTTTAAGAAAAATTACTTATAGTTTTAATTAAGTGGCAATGATTCGTTGGAACGGAACATTCCTGAAACTGGTTTAGTAAGCTTTTTGCTAAAGCAGACCATTTTCATAGCGTAAAACAGCGTAATCCAAACACACTATTTCGGAACCAAAAAATTCGCCGTGACAAGGGCAACAGGAAGAGTTACCTCCCCTGCCGTTCCTATCGCTACCACAAAGCAAAAGAATGAAAACAATATACTGGTAAAGGGCTTATTTGATCTTCAGAATAAATTAAAACTAAAAAAACTAAGAACGAACCAAGACATTCGATAAACCACAGAACAGAAAAAATACACACAAATTACACAATAAAATATTAGTTATTACCAGACATAAATTATCACTACTTGTCCAATGTATATTTTATTATTTAAAAAAATAGCATTTTAATAAGAAAAATACGGTTTATTCAAAAACGATTCCAGCTTTTCGGGTTAAATTTTATTTGGCTCATGGCGATAAGTTGTAATAAAAAAATATTTGGGCCGCCCAATGGGTCAAAAGACCTTCAAAATATGGCCAAAAATGGATTTTTCATTATAAAAAATCCCATTTTTGTTTTTTGGACTAACGATCTAAAATCATGGCAGATTTTCTCAAGAATACCTGCATCTACACCCATGAATCAAGATCTTTCAAAAAATGTATGGATTTCTATGGGAATTCCTAGGAAAAAACCCTTTTTAGGAATGGTAGATAATTGCCAGGTAATGGTCATCAGACCACTGTGGATCAGGATTTGACCCATGCAGGCTCATATGACTAGATAATGGCCATCAGACCACTGTGGATCAGGATTTGACACATGTAGGCTCATATGAGTAAGTACTGGCCAACAGACCATTGTGGATCAGGATTTGACACATGTAGTCTCATATAAGAAGGTCATGTCCATCAGACCACTGCGGATCAGGATTTGACACGTGTAGTCTCATAAGAGAAGGTAATGTCCATCAGACCACTGTTGATAAGGAATTGACACAAGCAGCCTCAAATGACTAGATAATTGCCATCAGACCACTGTCGATCGGGATTTGACACATGCAGGCTCATATAACTAGATTATGGCCATAAAGCACAGGATTTGACACATGTAGGCTCATATGACTAGGTAATGGCCATCAGATCACTGTGGATCAGGATTTGATACATGTAGGCTCATATGAGTAGGTAATGGTCATCAGACCACTGTGGATCAGGATTTGACACATGTAGGCTCATATGAGAAGGTAATGGCCATCAAACCACTATGGATAAGGATTTGACACATGTAGCCTCATATGAGAAGGTCATGGCCATCAGACCACTGCGGATCAGGATTTGACACGTGTAGTCTCATATGAGAAGGTAATGGCCATCAGAACACTGTTGATCAGGAATTGACACAGGCAGCCTCAAATGACTAGATAATGGCCATCAGACCACTGTCGATCGGGATTTGACACAGGTAGGCTCATATGACTAGATAATGGCCATCAACCACTGTGGATCAGGATTTGACACATGTAGGCTCATATGACTAGGTAATGGCCATCAGACCACTGTGGATTAGGATTTGACACATGTAGGCTTATATGAATAGGTAATGGTCGTCAGACCAGTGTGGATCAGGATTTGACACATGTAGGCTCAAATGACTAGATAATGGCCATCAGATCACTGTGGATCAGGATTTGACAAATGAAGGCTCGTATGAGTAGGTCATGGCCATCAGGCCACTGTGGATCAGGATTTGACACATGTAGGCTCATATAATAAGGTTATGGCCATCAAACTACTGTGGATCAGGAACTGACACAGGCATGGTCATATGACTAGATGATGGCCATAAAACCACTGTGGATCAGGATTTTACACAGGCAAGCTCATATGACTAGATAATGGCCATCAGACCACTGTGGATCAGGATTTGACACATGTAGGCTCATATGACTAGGTAATGGCCATCAGACCAGTGTGGATCAGGATTTGACACATGTAGGCTAATATGAGTAGGAAATGGCCATCAGGCCACTGTGGATCAGGATTTGACACTGGCATGCTCATATGACTAGATAATGGCCATAAAACCACTGTGGATCAGGATTTGACACTGGCATGCTCATATGACTAGGTAATGGCCTTCAGGTCACTGTGGATCAGGATTTGACACATGTAGGCTCATATGAATAGGTAATGGCCATCAGACCACTGTGAATCAGGATTTGACACATGTAGGCTCATATGATTAGGTAATGGCCATCAGACCACTGTGAATCAGGATTTGACACATGTAGGCTCATACGAGTAGGTAATGGTCTTCAGACCAGTGTGGATCAGGATTTGACACTTGTAGGCTCATATGACTAGATAATAGCCTTCAGGTCACTGTGGATCAGGATTTGACACATGTAGGCTCATATGACTAGATAATAGCCTTCAGGTCACTGTGGATCAGGATTTGACACATGTAGGCTCATATGAATAGGTAATGGCCATCAGACCACTGTGGATCAGAATTTGACACATGTAGGCTCATATGATTAGGTAATGGCCATCAGACCACTGTGAATCAGGATTTGACACATGTAGGCTCATACGAGTAGGTAATGGTCTTCAGACCAGTGTGGATCAGGATTTGACACTTGTAGGCTCATATGAAATGGTAATGGCCATCAAACCACTGTGGATCAGTATTTAACACATGCAAGCTCATATGAGTAGGTAATGGCCATCAGACCATTGAGGATCAGTATTGGTCATCAGACCAGCGTCGATCGGAATTTGACACAATTGCTCTTATATGACCAGGTATTGACCATCAGATCAGTGTTGATCGGAATTTGACACAGGTGGGCTAATATGACCACTTTATCGACAGCAGACCAGTGTGGATCGGAATTCAAACACAGGTGGGCTAATATGATCACTTTACCGACAAAAGACCAGTGTGGATAGGAATTCGACACAGCTGTTCTAATATAATCAGGTAATGGTGTCAGACCGGTGTGGATCGGAATTTGACACAGGTGGACTAATATGACCAGGTTATAGTCATCATTCCACTGTGGATCATGATTTGACACAGGTAGGTTTTATTGCCAGTTAATGTTCATTAGACTTTTGTGGATCGTGATTTTATAAACAAGGGTTTATTACCAGATAACGATAAAAATATTGCTAATGTATGACTACAAAACACATTTTTCATTATAATTTATAATCATATAGTTATAATTTAGTGTCGTAAACATTGTCGTAAAAGTGCAAAATCTGCACTTCGTCGTTTTGCGGTGTCAAATAAAAATCCACGGAAATCGTTAGATCCACACCGTTGAAGTCTACACACCGTTTAAGTTAGGTGTCACTCACGGTTAGCCACGCCTTCTCTGTGCAGGCACTGCATTCGTCGAAAAGAACTAACACTAGCCGTCGGTTGCCAAGATAATGTTTATATAAATATTAGTGAAAACTATTTACTAATAATAGATTAATTTAGTTCAGAAGTAAGCACACTGTATTTTCGACGGATTTTTCGCACGGTAAACAGTAATATAACGGTAAAATACAAGTTAGTTACAGCGTATTTGTCAACGATAACAATTCACAATTTATATGGAACTGAATGCATTGACAAAAAGACAACATGATAACGGATGTTCATAACACTAATTAAGTCAAGTAGTTAGAGGTGTACATAATGTATTTAGTGACGTTGTATGTTGTATGTATGTATGTTATATGTGTACCCAGGGTCCTGTATGACTATTATAAGCCGCACACCATTTAAGTCTGGTGGATTAAAGGTAGACGCAGTCATGTGGGTTGCAAGCCGCACACCGTTTAAGTCAGGTGGGTTAGTGATGTACACAGGGCCGCTTATGACCGTTAAAAGCCACACATTATTCAGTTCCTTTGAGAAAAAAATCGTACAAAGGTACACATTATGGCCGTTATAAGGAACACCCCTTTCAGGTCCATGGAAAATAATGTGTACAAAAGGCACCTATGGCCGTCATAAGCCGCACACCGTTTAAGTGAGACGGATATATATTTACACATGATCCCGTGTGACCATTATAAGCCGCTTTTATTGTTTAATGACTCATAACAGATTTGTTCTCACTTTTACATTTGGCGTGCATGTATATACCTTAATCCTGTGTCGTTTCAATTTTTGTACATGATGCAATGCTCATAGGACTTTGTCTTATATATTCTTATTGATAAAATACATTTTTATCAATATAAATAAAATGCATATGAATGTGATTATGTCCTGTTGTTTATTAGTTTTGCTTTCTCCTCATCATAGTTAAAAGATTTTTATTCATGAGGATTTTAAATGAGAAATAAACACTTACATGTCAATAGGTATAACAAGGTGTAAGTTAACGTATGTTTTAATTCTCCATACAGAAGAAGTATATACTCAGTATTTTGTTTACACCTCTTACCCAAACGAACTTAATGGTGAGCTGCTTATAACGACGACAAATGACCATATGCTACATTTAATGGTCATAGCACACAATGTGCACCGTTTATCCATTTGACTTAAATGGTGTGCGGCATTTAAAGTAATATGGGGCACTATGTACACCTTTTACCAAACAGACTTAAATGGTGTGCGGCTTTTAAAGTAATATGGGGCACTATGTACACCTTTTACCCAACAGACTTAAATGGTGTGCGGCTTTTAAAGTAATATGGGGCACTATGTACACCTTTTACCAAACAGACTTAAATGGTGCGTGGCTTTTAAAGTAATATGGGGCACTATGTACACCCTTTACCAAACTGACTTAAATGATGTTCGGCTTTAAAAGTAATATGGGGCACTATGTACACCTTTTACCCAACAGTCTGAAATGGTGTGCGGCTTTAAAGTAATATGGGGCACTATGTACATTTTTACCCAATGGACTTAAATGGTGTTTGGCTTTAAAATAATACGGGGCACTATGCACACCTTATACCCAACGGACCTAAATGACACCTTTTACTCAGCAGACCGAATTGATGTGCGGCTTTTGAATGTAATATTGTTTACTATGTGCATCAGTGTGAAACCACAAAATACCGTTGAATAGTCTTACAAATATTCAAAAAAATTTTTTTATATAGGTAGCTATTTAAAATATTGTGTGTGTTTTACCGGATTGATGTTATCATAAAATAACACGAGGCATGTGTCCTAATCTGCACTTTTCGGTCCATGTTGGTATTTGGATACACGTTTAACTCCGCCCACATACCTCCATGACTCCGCCTTCACTACTAGACTTAAACGGTGTGCGGAGTTAAATGGTGTGGGTTTAGCGATAACCAAAAATCCACTACTAAATATAGAGGAAGTGCCAGAAGGGTAATGATTCTTTCCTTATTAATTTAAACCCTTGTTCATTCTTAGATCACATGTCATACATCAATTAAATTAACTTATAATTATGACTTATAACATGTCATTCACCAATTTAATTAACTTATAATTGTGACTTTTGACATGTCATACATTTTCACTTTCGTTTTAAAACTTCCTGTTTATAAAATGTATTGATAATTTCTGTTTAATTTATGCTGCTTTATTTTGTATTTTGTGTGTAATTTTATTTTTATATTCTATGGTTTATTGAATGTCTTGGTTTGTTTTAGTATAAATTTATTTTTATTTTATTTATTTATCATTTTATTTTATTTTATTTATTTATATTTTAGTTTGCTTTCCTTTATTTTATATTTAACGTTATATTTATTTATTTTTATATTTATTTGTCTATCAGTCTGTCAGTTTGCTTTATTTTAATTTATATTTAACTTTATATTTAAAGTCTGTCTGTCTGTCTGTGTGTCTGTCTGTGTGTCTGTCTGTCTGTCTGTGTGTCTGTCTGTGTGTCTGTCTGTGTGTCTGTGTGTCTGTGTGTCTGTGTGTGTGTGTGTGTCTGTGTGTCTGTGTGTGTGTGTGTGTCTGTCGGTCTGTCTGTCGGTCTGTCTGTCTGTCTGTCTGTCTGTCTGTCTGTCTGTCTGTCTGTCGGTCGGTCGGTCGGTCGGTCGGTCGGTCGGTCGGTCGGTCGGTCGGTCGGTCGGTCGGTCGGTCGGTCGGTCGGTCGGTCGGTCGGTCGGTCGGTCGGTCGGTCGGTCGGTCGGTCGGTCGGTCGGTCGGTCGGTCGGTCGGTCGGTCGGTCGGTCGGTCGGTCGGTCGGTCGGTCGGTCGGTCGGTCGGTCGGTCGGTCGGTCGGTCGGTCGGTCGGTCGGTCGGTCGGTCGGTCGGTCGGTCGGTCGGTCGGTCGGTCGGTCGGTCGGTCGGTCGGTCGGTCGGTCGGTCGGTCGGTCGGTCGGTCGGTCGGTCGGTCGGTCGGTCGGTCGGTCGGTCGGTCGGTCGGTCGGTCGAAAACCCACTCTAACAAACCACCCACCCACCATCCATCCATCCTTCCATCCATCCATATCTAATCTAATCTAATCTAATCTAATACTACTTTATTTAATACTATCTACTATCTATTATAGGTCTCCTTCGTGAACTTCTGCTAATCATTATTAATTATTTATTTTAGTCTTGTTTAATTTCTGATAGATTAGCTGATTATTTCTAAAAATCGGTCCATTTTCTATTGTTAGGGTGAGCACCACTCAGGGTCTGTTTTGAATGACCTAAACCATGGCAGGTAATGTATAATCACTGCACATATTTCTTTTACATTCTTATATGTATACCATACCAATGCAAAACTTGAAAAATGCAGCAATATTGAAATTTAACCCAGGCAGATAAACAGAAAAGTCAGTCCATTAAACATTGTGTTAAGGAGATGACTTCAAATGTAGTTGGCAATTTGGAAGGTCGCTTAAATGATTGGAACGTAACCTGGACTCAGTTGGTCAAGTTTATATATAACCCTTTTACAGAATCAACAACAACAATATTACAGCCTGCAATAAAATGTATTGTTCATAATAACCACACAGACAAATGCATTATAATAACCACATAGTCTAATGCATTATTTCACTTGGCAAATTACAGCCTTTATCACTAAAATAGCTATTTGGTATGTTACAGCAACCACAGAAAAGCTATGGTTACAACTATGAACTGACTTTTTTTTTCTGATAGACTTATAAGTAGATACCTTGTAAAGATGATGATGATAATGATGATGATGATGATGATGATGATGATGATGCAACATGATGATGTGGTGGTGGCAGTGGATGTGATTTTGATTTGTTTTTACTTTACTTACTAATTGAATCTATCATACTGGTTTCAGAGAGAGAAGCTCAACGTGAAGAGGAAGGTAAGTTTTGTTCCGGTTTTATTTCACAAATAATAAAGAATATTTCTGTTTAAATTGACGCTGTCATGACTTCAATTAAAAAATCTTAATGGCATATTTTTTCCCCAAAATCGACAGCATTGAACAACATTATCTTACCTATACATCTGACCAATAAACTTTGTGAAAGTTCTTTATTCATGACATACTGTAGTGATATCAAAATAGATGTTTTGTTGCAAATACAAATGGCCGATTTGACAAGTTCGATGATGGTGATATTGGAAAAGATGTTGTAAATTACCACCATAATTGAGTGAACAAGGCATATCAGCAATGATAAACAGACCAGAATAATGATACTGTGTGTACACAATACAAGTTCAAATATTTTGTCTATTATTTTCATGTATGATAATCTAATGCATTATTTCACTTGGCAAATTACAGCCTTAATCACTTAAATAGCTATTTAGTATGATACAGCATTCACAGAAAAGCTATGGTAAAAACTATGTACTGTCATTTTCTCTGATAGACTTATAAGTAGATACCATGTAAAGATCATTCAGTGTATTTCAGAACTCCGCTACAAAACAGCGATAGATAAGTGTTGGATAACACTCGTACAAGATCTGAATTCTGACGAAATTATCGATCAACTTAGGAGCACAGGATTGTTTACAACGACAACAATACTAGACTTTCAGGTAGGCTAGTGATTATGTACTTAATGTATCACCTCACTGCAGTAAGAGCATCTGGGTTTAACCTCACAATGTGAAATGGGTTTTAATTATTGGATACGATGGACTGTTGATTATGGATGTACACTTTTTGTATAAAAGTTACATTTCTGTCTGGTTGACATGAAGTTTTGAGTTATGCTGGGTTTTTAAAGCTCAAATGACTAAAAAAGACTGAAGAAAACATGCTTTGGATTCTGTCAGCCTTGAACTGTCCTTGTTGTGCGTTTATATGGAATCAAGTGATCAGATGTAATGTTTGAACTTTTATTTATTTAATTATGGTAAAATTGGCCAAAGTGTTTGTAAGAAGTACAAACTTGAACAGTTGTGACTAAGTCACTGTAAATTTACACTTACCATCCTTCATGTTTTTAGCAAGTAAACAATTCTTAGTTATCTGGTCACACCCTTCTGGTAAAGTTAACAGGATGAACTGATAAACATATGAAAGCAAATCTACAATACTTGCTTAAGCCTGATCTGCAATTTATACTTACCATTGAATGACAAACTAAGATACAAACATGTGCCATCAGTTATCTAAGTCTAAGCTTTCACATTTATTGGGTTTTAACATTCTTGAAAGTATAATAACCATAACTTAGAAGCATAATTAGTTGCCTCCTTTTAATTGGTTGATATCTGCTGCATGGTTTGATACATTCCCTTTCTACTTTTATAGCTACAATAACAATCTTTGCCTTAAAATAAAAAATATATATATATATACTTAAACTCATATAGATAGTGGGTCTGTGTTTTATTACCCATTTATCGGGTCCTCCATTAAATCGTTTAGATATTCTAACTTCTTCTTATTCATCACATAAAGTGTACATTCAAGAACCGAAATGTATCAATATATACTTTAAATAAAAATGCTTAGTAGTAGTAAAATACGGTTTCCTAATACCATGTTTGTGGGTCTACACAAAATGGACCCAATACAAATATTGGGTATGGTCAGTGAAGACCCAATTGAATATATATATCATTGACCCAATGTTGTGGTTAGTGAACATGTTCTTTATATAACATGTTTTTTTCCGGTAATAATCAGAAGTTAATGATAACAGGTTTCAGAATCATTATCAAGATTTTAAGAATTTACTGTAATTTTGTTTTCATAATTAATTCCCTGTAATTATAATACTTTTCAAAATTACAAACTTGCTTTATAATCCATAGAGATGTCTAAAACAATGTATATCGAGAAAGCAAATCTGGAATAAAAATTTACAGTAAACGGAGACTGTTTATAGTAACACCCTGTGTCTAGTGACCTTTTTCGTTGTCTCCCCGCAAAGGTCAGTGTAGACAGTCTATACTGCATCGGGTGATGCACGCACAGTGGCTGGACCTGATGGTTGTGCATAACACAGCGTTCCAAGTTTGTGAAGGTGGTATGATGATGGTTAGAAATGACTGGTGCATAGTATTGAATATTCCCTCAGACTCAAAGCTTCATTGATCCAGCAAGAAGTGTTAAGAAAAATAGCGCATTCACTCTATATGAATAGTTCATAACTGAAGAGGGGCAATAACTGTGATAAATGATCTTTGAAACGCAAATCATTTGCCATCTTTTACCATACAACATTTCTTAGCAGTGATATCTACAAGTTAAGTGGACCAAAATGTATAAAAATATATATTAATACATGTATATTTATAAATAAAAAAATATTCCAACAGTTTTTATAAGTCTGGGAATCTTGCATATTGTTTTTTTGTAATTTGAACAAAATCAAAATATTCCTTATAATAACAGAGATATTAAAGTTGAAAGTTTGAAATTTGTGAAATGCCAACACTTGAAATCATGGCAAGTCTAAAGGGGTATGGGTATTGCTTAATGCCACATTTTGTAATTCCACATATGTGTCTGAAACTTCACATGTGTGCTTTAAATCTGTAGTTGAACAAGTATGCTAAATTTCATGTGGATTGGATGAAAAATGAGGACTAAATATGCCCAATATCCCAGTTACCTCCCGTGTTTTTACCAGGTTACGGAAGTAGAATTGTCAGAAACAGTGGCTATGTTTAATGTGTGATTTGGGGAGAAAAATATGATTTCAGGTATAAAGTAAGGGTATTTTTTGAAAGATAATAGATTGTATTTAATGACAAAGGTGCATTATTTGTGAAAACTTCTTTACAATTTCTTTATTAACCCCATAACTAAGGCAGATGAACACTGTTTATATAAGTGAATACCAGTGTTAAATGAGTATTGGCAGGGGCGGTCACTCTCAGAGCATTTTATCAGAAAAACGAGCCGGTCAACCTCCATTTTAATTTTCACAGATCATTTTCACTTGGATTGCTCTAGCAGGGACAGTTTAGTTTTTTTTTCAAATCGGAGCGTTAATAAGTAAGTTATGCTCTCTTGGGCTCATATAGAACAAAAACATTTGGGTATTGCGTCCATCTGTTGTATTTAAAGATTACCACAAGGTTTTGTTGAAATCCATCCAGTAGTTTCAGATCTTGCTCGAAAACTTGGATGGAAAAATGTTTCTCTATTAGCACAGTGCATAACTAATCAAGAGCCATAACTCTGATAAATGGTCGGGTTGGATCATGCCGGCAACATTGGTATTAAATGGAATCCCACTAACTTTACTTGAAATCCAGACAGTAGTTTCAAAAAATAAATTTGAAACGTTGGCTGCGCTTTCTGGCAAAAATAAAGTGAGGATCCTGGCAGTCCATTATTTTGTTGACATATTTGTGCACTGTGCCTTTTAGAATGGTTGTCAAAGCGGATTTCTTGTGCAAATTAACAAAACTATTGAACTGATGATCTAGTACTAGTCTTGTTTCAAGGTGTGCAAAAATTGGAGACAAGAAAACAGTCTCATGTTTCTACACATCTGGCTACTTCCTATAAAGGTCCTTGGATTCATATAGTGGACATACAAGTCTGACTATGTTCTCTCGCTCTACATGTAACTGGAAACTTGCTGGTCATAGTCATGCAGGGCCTGCTATCCTGTGCTCATGAGTTTGATTTTCTGCTGCACCACCAACACAAATAGCCTCGGATGGGTCTACAGACAATAATACAAACCTATTGAATGCAATATATTTATGTATATATAGGTGCAAGTGTTGGGTCAAACAGGCCCACCAGTTTCCAGAACACCCACCCAATTAACCGAATGTATTATACAAATAAAAAGCAATTACTGGGTCATACTTAGGACACAAAGATAAATAACAACAGCAACACCACAAAAATTAATAATCTTTAATGTCACAGACGTAAGTTTTGTGTTTAAAACTATATATATATATTGATAGATATATCAAAAGAATGTAGAGAAGGCCAGTTCCCCCAGTGTTGGTACATAGAGAGTAAACATAGTAACATGTTTCCTTTATTGAGTTTTTCGCCCATTTACAATAACAATTATTATGGAGATGTAGACTTGTGGCAAAAGCTAAAACACAAATGGCCAGATTTAAACCGTATCTTCTCACAAAAAGCACTAAAATTAAGCTAAAAACTAAACTGTTTCCTTATGACAAGGATGTACCCATCCGCTGTGTCACCATTTTTCCTAAATTTGTTTCGCCACGGAACACAACTCCTAAAGTTCATTTATTTGAGTTTTTGCAAGTTTTTAACAATTGTTCAGTTTTATCAGGCGGGCAGTAACCTAACCTTACCATTGTTATTGGGAAGAATACAGAGCGGCTTCTTTCTTGGCATTTCAAATCATATATCAAAACATATAACAAACTTTCTGACACTTTAATGAAGAAATATAAAAAATCAAATGTTGTACACCAAATATCAAGGCTCATGTAGATTTTTACAAGAAGATTTTAAGATTTCCCTATTATCTCTATATAAATCAGGTATGCCCCCCCCCCCCCCATTTTATACTAGGGGCATAATTTGAACATTCTTTCTAGCAGCCAATCAGAATCATTTCAACAATTTTAGTAGGGGACCAGGGATCATTCCTGTTGAGTTTGGTCAAATTTCCAGAAGTGGTTCAAGAGAGGAAGTAGTTTGAGAAAGTAGTTTTCCTTATATAATTCAATGTAAAATTGTGACACCTGGGGAGGGGTCAAATATGACCCCAGGGGCATAACTTGAGCAACTTTGGTAGAGGACCTCTATATGGTGTTATATGTCAAATATGAAATCTCTGGGCCATGTAGTTTTAGACAAGATTTTTGAAAATTGCATTTTGACCACCCAGGGACCATTCCTGTCCAGTTTGGTCAAATTCCCATTAGCGGTTCAAGAAGTTTGAAGTTTTCCTTATATGATTCAATGTAAAATTGTGACCCCCGGGGCGGGATCAATTCTGACCACATGGGCACAATTTGATCAACTTTGGTAGAGGACCTCTAGATGATGCTATATATCAAATATGAAAGCTCTGGGCCTTGTAGTTTCAGACAAGAAGATTTTTGAAAAATTGCATTTTGAAAACCTATTTTTTGACCCTGTGACCTACTTATGCAACCAATCAGAACCATTTGAACAATTTGGTAGGGGACCACCCAGGGACCCTTCCTGTTGATTTTGGTCAAATTCCTATTAGCCGTTCAATACAAGAAGTTGTTTGAACTTTTCCTTATATAATTCAATGTAAAATTGTGACCCCCGGGGCGGGGTCAATTTTGACCCCAGGGGCATAATTTGAACATATTTGGTAGAGGACCTCTAGACGATGCTATATAACAAATATGAAAGCTCTGGGCCTTGTAGTTTCAGACAAGAAGATTTTTGAAAATTGTATTTTGAAAACCTTTTTTTTGACCCCGTGACCTACTTATGCAATCAATCAGAACCATTTGAATAATTTTGATAGGGGACCACCCAGGGACCTATCTGTTGAGTTTGGTTAAATTCCTATAAGCGGTTCAAGAGAAGAAGTCGTTTGAAGTTTTCCTTATATAATTCAATGTAAAATTGTGACCCCCGGGGCCTGGTCAATTTTGACCCCAGGGGCATATTTTGAACAACTTTGGAACGGTTTGAACAACTTTGGTAAGGGACAAACCAGGGATCATTCCTGTGAAGTTTGGTCAAAATCCAATGAGTGGTTTCAGAGAAGTCATTTGAATGAAAAAGTTAATGCACTGACGGACAAAGGACTGTCACAAAAGCTCACTCTGAGCACTTTGTGCTCAGGTGAGCTAAAAAGCATGATTAGAAAAATATGTCATCATCAAATGACAAATATGATATATACACACAAACAGGTTAAGACTAACTATATTTACTGCTTCCTTAAACTAACTTTTAATCTTTCAAACAACACTCAATCATCTTTTGATTCCTTCTGCAATGGTTACACCTTTTTTAAGAAACCAAAACTATATTTTTAATCACATACTTAATACAGCAGTTATTTGTACAACTGAGTTTCTGTAGTTTGCTAGAAATCTGTCCATAGGAATCTGATGCCCCTTCTACACAAGCATAAACACAGAAATGTGTGAAAGAAATAATGTTTATGATAAACTATCAGCTGTCAGTACTATCAGTGCTCAAATATTCTCAGTTGCTTGATAGTAAAACAATGACATGATTATATGTAGACTATGCTTTATAACAGAGTTACTGAGATTTCTCCAGTTTCATATTGTTTAATTTTGCTCTTATCTGTGGAAGACTTCTTGTGTTTAATTCTGCACAGATTTTCTGTGCATTTTTCATGTCAGAATTATGGACACTACCATCTTTGCCAGTCAGATAAGGTTTGAATTTTTTCCTCAGAAATTCTGATGCAGCCCTGCTCCATGGCCTATTCTTTGACTTTCCTGTAAAAAACAACAACAACAACATCAGTTTAATTTAATAGAGTTTTTTTAGTTGCCAGCTATAAAGTAGTGTTGACATATAGGGATCACTTCTGTTGTCGGTCTATCAACTGCAGCATAACACAAAAAGTATCAAAGATAATTTGTTCAAATTTTGAGGAGTGCTGTGCACAAGAACCGTAATTTTACCTTGCCCTGTTTCTGAATTATCTCTCTTAATTCATTTTTTATGTCTGGAATATACCTTCAACTGCTGTGAAGGGAAGTTGTTCAAACTTTACACAGTGATAGAGGACACTGATGGGATGTGCAGTGACAAGGAATCATAACTCTACCTTGCCTTGTTTTTGAATTACCTCCTTTATTTTCTTTGTCCAGCATATAACTCATTTATCAATGGAATTTGTCCAAACTGTACAAAGTTGCAAAGAACATTAAGGCTGTGTGCAGTCAACAGGAATAATAATTTTTGGTGGTTACAATGAGGACTAAATAGGCCCAATATCCCAGTTACCTCCCGTGTTTTTACCAGGTTACGGAAGTAGAATTGTCAGAAACAGTGGCTATGTTTAATGTGTGATTTGGGGAGGAAAATATGATTTCAGGTATAAAGTAAGGGTATTTTTTGAAAGATAATAGATTGTATTTAATGACAAAGGTGCATTATTTGTGAAAATTTCTTTACAATTTCTTTATTAACCCCATAACTAAGGCAGATGAGCACTGTTTATATAAGTGAAAACCAGTGTTAAATGAGTATTGGCAGGGGCGGTCACTCTCAGAGCATTTTATCAGAAAAACGAGCCGGTCAACCTCCATTTTAATTTTCACAGATCATTTTCACTTGGATTGCTCTAGCAGGGACAGTTTAGTTTTTTTTTTCAAATCGGAGCGTTAATAAGTAAGTTATGCTCTCTTGGGCTCATATAGAACAAAAACATTTGGGTATTGCGTCCATCTGTTGTATTTAAAGATTACCACAAGGTTTTGTTGAAATCCATCCAGTAGTTTCAGATCTTGCTCGAAAACTTGGATGGAAAAATGTTTCTCTATTAGCACAGTGCATAACTAATCAAGAGCCATAACTCTGATAAATGGTCGGGTTGGATCATGCCGGCAACATTGGTATTAAATGGAATCCCACTAACTTTACTTGAAATCCAGACAGTAGTTTCAAAAAATAAATTTGAAACGTTGGCTGCGCTTTCTGGCAAAAATAAAGTGAGGATCCTGGCAGTCCATTATTTTGTTGACATATTTGTGCACTGTGCCTTTTAGAATGGTTGTCAAAGCGGATTTCTTGTGCAAATTAACAAAACTATTGAACTGATGATCTAGTACTAGTCTTGTTTCAAGGTGTGCAAAAATTGGAGACAAGAAAACAGTCTCATGTTTCTACACATCTGGCTACTTCCTATAAAGGTCCTTGGATTCATATAGTGGACATACAAGTCTGACTATGTTCTCTCGCTCTACATGTAACTGGAAACTTGCTGGTCATAGTCATGCAGGGCCTGCTATCCTGTGCTCATGAGTTTGATTTTCTGCTGCACCACCAACACAAATAGCCTCGGATGGGTCTACAGACAATAATACAAACCTATTGAATGCAATATATTTATGTATATATAGGTGCAAGTGTTGGGTCAAACAGGCCCACCAGTTTCCAGAACACCCACCCAATTAACCGAATGTATTATACAAATAAAAAGCAATTACTGGGTCATACTTAGGACACAAAGATGAATAACAACAGCAACACCACAAAAATTAATAATCTTTAATGTCACAGACGTAAGTTTTGTGTTTAAAACTATATATATATATTGATAGATATATCAAAAGAATGTAGAGAAGGCCAGTTCCCCTAGTGTTGGTACATAGAGAGTAAACATAGTAACATGTTTCCTTTATTGAGTTTTTCGCCCATTTACAATAACAATTATTATGGAGATGTAGACTTGTGGCAAAAGCTAAAACACAAATGGCCAGATTTAAACCGTATCTTCTCACAAAAAGCACTAAAATTAAGCTAAAAACTAAACTGTTTCCTTATGACAAGGATGTACCCATCCGCTGTGTCACCATTTTTCCTAAATTTGTTTCGCCACGGAACACAACTCCTAAAGTTCATTTATTTGAGTTTTTGCAAGTTTTTAACAATTGTTCAGTTTTATCAGGCGGGCAGTAACCTAACCTTACCATTGTTATTGGGAAGAATACAGAGCGGCTTCTTTCTTGGCATTTCAAATCATATATCAAAACATATAACAAACTTTCTGACACTTTAATGAAGAAATATAAAAAATCAAATGTTGTACACCAAATATCAAGGCTCATGTAGATTTTTACAAGAAGATTTTAAGATTTCCCTATTATCTCTATATAAATCAGGTATGCCCCCCCCCCATTTTATACTAGGGGCATAATTTGAACATTCTTTCTAGCAGCCAATCAGAATCATTTCAACAATTTTAGTAGGGGACCAGGGATCATTCCTGTTGAGTTTGGTCAAATTTCCAGAAGTGGTTCAAGAGAGGAAGTAGTTTGAGAAAGTAGTTTTCCTTATATAATTCAATGTAAAATTGTGACACCTGGGGAGGGGTCAAATATGACCCCAGGGGCATAACTTGAGCAACTTTGGTAGAGGACCTCTATATGGTGTTATATGTCAAATATGAAATCTCTGGGCCATGTAGTTTTAGACAAGATTTTTGAAAATTGCATTTTGACCACCCAGGGACCATTCCTGTCCAGTTTGGTCAAATTCCCATTAGCGGTTCAAGAAGTTTGAAGTTTTCCTTATATGATTCAATGTAAAATTGTGACCCCCGGGGCGGGATCAATTTTGACCACATGGGCACAATTTGATCAACTTTGGTAGAGGACCTCTAGATGATGCTATATATCAAATATGAAAGCTCTGGGCCTTGTAGTTTCAGACAAGAAGATTTTTGAAAAATTGCATTTTGAAAACCTATTTTTTTGACCCTGTGACCTACTTATGCAACCAATCAGAACCATTTGAACAATTTGGTAGGGGACCACCCAGGGACCCTTCCTGTTGATTTTGGTCAAATTCCTATTAGCCGTTCAATACAAGAAGTTGTTTGAACTTTTCCTTATATAATTCAATGTAAAATATGACCCCCGGGGCGGGGTCAATTTTGACCCCAGGGGCATAATTTGAACAACTTTGGTAGAGGACCTCTAGACGATGCTATATAACAAATATGAAAGCTCTGGGCCTTGTAGTTTCAGACAAGAAGATTTTTGAAAATTGTATTTTGAAAACCTTTTTTTTTGACCCCGTGACCTACTTATGCAATCAATCAGAACCATTTGAATAATTTTGATAGGGGACCACCCAGGGACCTATCTGTTGAGTTTGGTTAAATTCCTATAAGCGGTTCAAGAGAAGAAGTCGTTTGAAGTTTTCCTTATATAATTCAATGTAAAATTGTGACCCCCGGGGCCTGGTCAATTTTGACCCCAGGGGCATATTTTGAACAACTTTGGAACGGTTTGAACAACTTTGGTAAGGGACAAACCAGGGATCATTCCTGTGAAGTTTGGTCAAAATCCAATGAGTGGTTTCAGAGAAGTCATTTGAATGAAAAAGTTAATGCACTGACGGACAAAGGACTGTCACAAAAGCTCACTCTGAGCACTTTGTGCTCAGGTGAGCTAAAAAGCATGATTAGAAAAATATGTCATCATCAAATGACAAATATGATATATACACACAAACAGGTTAAGACTAATTATATTTACTGCTTCCTTAAACTAACTTTTAATCTTTCAAACAACACTCAATCATCTTTTGATTCCTTCTGCAATGGTTACACCTTTTTTAAGAAACCAAAACTATATTTTTAATCACATACTTAATACAGCAGTTATTTGTACAACTGAGTTTCTGTAGTTTGCTAGAAATCTGTCCATAGGAATCTGGTGCCCCTTCTACACAAGCATAAACACAGAAATGTGTGAAAGAAATAATGTTTATGATAAACTATCAGCTGTCAGTACTATCAGTGCTCAAATATTCTCAGTTGCTTGATAGTAAAACAATGACATGATTATATGTAGACTATGCTTTATAACAGAGTTACTGAGATTTCTCCAGTTTCATATTGTTTAATTTTGCTCTTATCTGTGGAAGACTTCTTGTGTTTAATTCTGCACAGATTTTCTGTGCATTTTTCATGTCAGAATTATGGACACTACCATCTTTGCCAGTCAGATAAGGTTTGAATTTTTTCCTCAGAAATTCTGATGCAGCCCTGCTCCATGGCCTATTCTTTGACTTTCCTGTAAAAAACAACAACAACAACATCAGTTTAATTTAATAGAGTTTTTTTAGTTGCCAGCTATAAAGTAGTGTTGACATATAGGGATCACTTCTGTTGTCGGTCTATCAACTGCAGCATAACACAAAAAGTATCAAAGATAATTTGTTCAAATTTTGAGGAGTGCTGTGCACAAGAACCGTAATTTTACCTTGCCCTGTTTCTGAATTATCTCTCTTAATTCATTTTTTATGTCTGGAATATACCTTCAACTGCTGTGAAGGGAAGTTGTTCAAACTTTACACAGTGATAGAGGACACTGATGGGATGTGCAGTGACAAGGAATCATAACTCTACCTTGCCTTGTTTTTGAATTACCTCCTTTATTTTCTTTGTCCAGCATATAACTCATTTATCAATGGAATTTGTCCAAACTGTACAAAGTTGCAAAGTACATTAAGGCTGTGTGCAGTCAACAGGAATAATAATTTTTGGTGGTTACATTGTTTTTAGCCCACCTGAGCACAATGTGCTTTAGGGGAGCTTTTGTGATACCGCTTCGTCCGGCGTCCGGCGTCCGTCGTTCGTCGTCAACATTTACCTTGTGAACACACTAGAGGCCACAATTTTTATCCAATCTTCATCAAACTTGGTCAGAATGTTTGTCTGCATGAAATCTTGGATGAGTTCATTATTGGGTCACCTGGGGTCAAAAAGTATGTCACGAGGTCAAATTTTAGGGAAAACTTGTGAACACACTAGAGACCACATTTATAGCCCAATCTTCACCAAACTTGGTCAGAATATTTGTCTACATGAAATCTTGGAGTTCGTAACTCCGTCACGTGGGGTCAAAAAGTAGGTCACTAGGTCAAATCTTAGAAAAAGCTTGTGAACACACTAGAGGCCACATTTATAGCCCAATCTTCACCAAACTTGGTCAGAATGTTTGTCTACATAAAAATCTTGGATGAGTTCGTAACTGGGTCACGTGGGGTCAAAAAGTAGGTCACTAGGTCAAATCTTAGAAAAAGCTTGTGAACACACTAGAGGCCACATTTATAGCCCAATCTTCACCAAACTTGGTCAGAATGTTTGTCTACATAAAAATCTTGGATGAGTTCGTAACTAGGTCACGTGGGGTCAAAAAGTAGGTCACTAGGTTAAATCTTAGACAAAGCTTGTGAACACACTAGAGACCACAATTATAGCCCAATTTTCACCAAACTTGGTCAGGATGTTTGTCTGCATGACATCTTGTATGAGTTCGTAACTGGGTCACGTGGGGTCAAAAAGTAGGTCACTAGGTCAAATCTTAGACAAAGCTTGTGAACACACTAGAGGCCACATTTATAGCCCAATCTTCACCAAACTTGGTAACACCGTTCAGCGTTTCACCACATTCCGATGCTAAAGGGCAGAACAACAAGAGGTTCAAATTTTCTGCCAACACTACGCCGCACGCCGCCTTATCCAATATTAGCTTCGCAACTGCCTCAAACTGTTACCATATCCATTTCCGTCGGCCATCTTTTGTTTATTTACAATTGACAAAGCTAAGTACCCCTCCCCATTTTGGCTTTATCTTTAGGTTGTGGTTGCTTGGTCTAAATTCTAATTTGTCCTCAGTTAAATATAATATAATAAAATACAAGCAACTACATTTTTACCTATTAAAAAAATACTTGGTCTTGTTTACAGCGTGAGGGTTTTATTTATCTTTTCAACATTTACCCCTTGTCTCATAGTCCATTAGCGGAGGAATAATATTGTTCACTATAACCTCCCCATACACACACAAATACATACACTTAGAGAAGATAATATTATATATAAACACCTGTGATATTTTAACTTTTATTTGATAATATACTGTGATATCTAGTTTAAACTAGAGCTGTGATAAGCATTTGCATCTTCTCATTTTATTTGTTTGATATAGCATATTTTAATTTATGCTACTGAGTGGTCATCCCACCTATAGCCTTAAAATCAGTAAGTACACCAGCACAAAGCTACACACTGTGCTACCATTGTTTTCACTCTGTGAATATAAGAAAGAATGTTTCAGTCCACCACTAGAGCGCAGGGGGGAGGGGACAGGCAAAATCTCTCTCCTTTGCTAGGGAGACCCAGAACTCCCAATCAGACACACCTTATAAATAAAAGCACCTGGCCTCACAAATTGATTATTCGGGCGGAGGGGGGGACAAAACTCTGGGCAATTTATCCTTATTTACGATGGCCAGGGCCATCAATACAGAATTTGGCAATGGTGTCAAAAGGGTGGTGCCCCTTGCGTCTGGGGCCTACCTTTTAGAGATGGCGTCTGCCGAGGCTCTGGTAGGCGTCCTGAAAAAAAAGCCTTTATCTTTGGCGGGGGTGGGAATAACCGCTGCTGAGCTCACTGCCGGAACACACTGCGAGGGGGTGATCCACAATATCCCCCTCAACACAGACATAAACACAGTTCCAGAACACTTCACATCTACATCTGCAAATCAAATTATAACATCAGCATACCGCCTAAAAAACAAGTTCGGCAGGGAATCAACAGCGGTATTACTAAAATTTACAGGGAGGGAGCTGCCAACAAATGTCAAAATACGGGGAACTGATATACTGTTCCCCGTCCAAGAGTATGCAACCCCTCCACTAAAATGTTTCAGATGCCAGGGCTTCGGCCACAAATCGCAGAGATGCCGGGGCCAACTGAAATGTGCAAAGTGCGGGGGGGGAGCACGGCATAAAACAGTGCACTGCGAATTATAATAAGTGCACAAATTGCCATGGTGCCCACACAACGAGCTATAGGGGCTGCCCCTCTTATATAAGGGCAGCCAAAGTGACTTGGCTTATGAGGAGAGAAGGGGTGGGGTGGCAGAAAGCCAACGCACAAGTGCCGCCCACCTCTTCCCACCTATATAATAGTGCACGCACTCCGTCTCCAGGTCAGGCCCCCGTGGGAAACCCAAGCCCCCCCAGTCCCAGGGGAGGGTGGAGGGCCCCGGAAGGCCAATAAACCGCCTGGTGAGGGACGCTGAGGGTAAACTCTGGCGGCACGTAGGAGACGGAAGGCATGGAAGTTTCCAGATTCTGTGCTCCGTGCCCCAGGGGGGACCTCAGCGGCCCTCGGGGTTAGGGAGGTGTGACCGGGGGGAGAAACCACCCGGCTACCAAACTAAAAAAAACGACGGTTCCGTGCACACCAACCCCATAACAATTGAGGAGTGCGAAATAGAAACTAAAATGGTGGTAGAGGACGACGTAGTCCTGCTGTCGGACGGGGATGAGTCTATTTCAATATCATCCCTGTCGGATAGCAGCAGCGACTCCGAATCTGAGACAGATCCCGACGAAGTCGAAGACTGTCTAGATGGTGAGTCCCTGCCTACCAACAAGGTTGTCCCGGTTGCCACAGGGGAAGTGGACTTATCGCCTCAGCCAATGAAAAGCGGTGAGGTGACACCCACAACCCCCCCCCCCCCCCAGTGACAACAGAGACAGCCCTACCCTCTAGAGGAGTGGATAGAGCAACCCAGTCCTCCCCCATTAATATTAAAGTTCTGCAAGAAGAAAAGGGGACTGGGTACAATATTGACATTGACCACAAAGAAATAAAATTAACTATCTCTATTTATGATCTGTTAAGTATCATCAAGGACATTAGAACTAAAACCACCATCAGAACAGGTGTCAACCTTGACAAATTTCTAAAACAACAGATCATAAAAAAGCTCCCAATCCACGACTCACTGCACTCCTCAAAACCTAACCGTGCTCCTGGGACCCCCTGTCAAATACCCACCGAGTTCGCGACCGGGCTATTCTAATTGAGAACACCCTTGAAGAGGCCCGCAACCCCCAGAAAGGTTAAAAACCAAATTCCTAGTAAAGGAAGACTGACATCCAACCGCAGATAAATTCAATCGAAACTTTAACATAATATCCTTTAATGCTGGGGGGTTAACTGCACATAAACAGGCAAATATTTTGGAATATTTAGACAAACATGATATCCATGTCATATGCATCCAGGAATCAAAATTACCAAAAAACGCAATTAAAAAAATACCTGGATATAAGGGGATTTACAAATATCATCTAAATACAAACAATCAAGTATGTGGGGGGCTGATAGTGTATGTTAAAGATTCTATCAATCATGCAGAGGTCACTGTGGAAAACATCAGGGATCAAAACGGGGAAACAAAGGTCGAATTGCAAATAATCAACCTTTATTTAGAACAATTCCCTCTAACTCTGGTCAATCTTTACTCCAGGGGCTGGAACCCTGAAGTAATTAACAAATTAAACTCACTTTTGGCAGGTGACCACAAGGACAGCATCATAACTGGTGACTTCAATGTCCACCATGTAGCTTGGGGTTCAACCAGTACTGACCGTCATGGGGAGGTTGTTTGGAACTGGGTAACGGACACAGGTAAAGTCCTACTTAATGACGGCAGTCCAACCAGAGTAGGCCAAGCATTGACTTGTTTAGATCTAACGATAGCTAGTCCAAGACTTTCGGTAATTTCTTACTGGGGAGTAATGGAAGATACTTGGGGTTCAGATCATTTCCCAATCATCACCTCAATTCAAAAACATGGTATGCCAGAGCCAAAAAATAATTCTGACACTAAATTTAATTATAAAAAAGCAGATTGGGAAAAATTCAAAGAAATGTGCGAGGAAATTAACCCTGATGGAATACACTCGACAAATGTAGACATGCACTGTCAGCTCTTAACAGAAAAGTTTCTATTTATTGCGGGGGAGTGCATCCCGGTCAGTCGGACAAAGAAACATAGGAGAAGCCTTGTCCCGTGGTGGAACAAAACTTGTAATGATGCAGTCAAGGGGCGAAAAAAATCACTAAATAAACTAAAGAGAAATCCATGTCCAGAAAACTATAATGGGTACATGGAGGCTCAGAGAAGCGCAACAAAGGTTATACTAGATGCCAAGAGGCAAGACTGGGAGGAATTCTGCAATTCGTGCAATCACAACACGAATTCGATTGATTTTTGGAAAAAAATCCGCAGAATTCGAGGAAATTCATATAGCCCCATACCACTATTAAAAGATAATAAGACATCCGCAGTCACCCCCATAGAGAAAGCTAACATACTTGTCTCTCATTATAAGGATGTCTCCAGCGACTCAAATATCTCTACAGAAATATTAGAAATCCAGGCAAAATTTGAGTCAGAAAACAAAGAAAAAATAGAACTCCCAGGAGAGAATAACATACCTCTCAATAACAGCTTCTCAATTTCGGAACTTGAAGACGTAATCAGAACTAGGAGTAGCTCAGCCACGGGCAAGGATAGGATCTCTTACATGTTGTTTAAAAATATGCCCAAAAAAGCCCTAGAACTTTGGCTTAAATTATTTAACATGGTGTGGACGACAGGGATATACCCCGAAACCTGGAAAGAAGCCATAGTTATACCTTTACTAAAACTAAATAAACCTGAAAACGAACCAAAATCATATAGACCCATAAGCCTGACATCCCATGCGGGGAAATTGCTCGAGGGGATGGTTAAGGCTCGTTTAGAACATCTATTAGAATCAAAAAACATTATAAATCCCTTTCAATCCGGATTTAGAAAAGGAAGGAGCACATTAGATCAGCTCGCTAGACTGCAACATGACATAATCTATGCTAGGAATAGAAGGAGGTATGTTGCAGCCATCTTTCTCGACCTACAGGCCGCTTTTGATCTGACATGGCATGCAGGAGTTCTTACTAAACTTAAAGACAATGGTATAACAGGCAACTGCTACAGGTACCTGAGAGCGTTCCTAAATGACAGGAATATCCAAGTTAAAGTGGGGGACACACTATCAAATCATGAGACCCTAAAGAGGGGTACCCCACAGGGCTCGATCCTCTCCCCACTACTGTTCTCGCTCCTTATAAATGACCTTCCTAGCAGTGTCGAAGGGACGGGACTAGTAGTGAGCCAATTCGCAGATGATTCGAGCGCATGGCTAACTGGCTCCTCGTTAAAACCGCTCAGGAAAAAAGCCCAGAGCGGATTGGACGCCATTTGGGAGTGGTAAAAAAAATGGGGATTCAAAATTTCACAAAGTAAAACTGTAGGCATTCTTTTCGGACTTAAACAAGAGATGGATTTGGACGTATATTTAGGGGGAGAAAAAGTAAATTTTAAAGATAAGGTAAAATTTCTGGGAATGACTCTTGATAGGAGGTTATCATTCAAGAGCCATATACAAGACATCATTGAAAGATGCCAGAGAGACTTGAACTTAATGAGGATGTTAAAAGGGACTGACTTCGGTTCAGATAAACACAGTCTCCTGTTACTCTACAAGTCTCTCATACGTCCAAAAATTGATTATGGCTGTCAAATTTACTCCATCGCAGCCAAAACAAATCTTAAAAAGCTTGATAGCCTACAAAATCAAGCTCTCAGGATAGCACTAGGGGCCCTAAAATCCACACCTATAAGCATATTGGAACAAGAGGCTGGGGTGCCTCCCCTATGTCTGCGGAGGGATGATCAGTCAATTAGATATTGGGCCAGGGCCCGTACCAAACCGGACAACCCTGTGAATCAAATCTTCGGCACTGGCTACTTCTACAAAACACCAAGGAGGGGATCTGAAAAGACACCCCCACTCCCTTTTGGAGCTTATACCCAAAACCTGGTGGAAGCCTGCGGTGTCGAAGAGAGCAACGTGGCGACGCTCGGCCCGGCCGAGGTGGAACCGTGGACCCTGAAAAAACCCGAGATCGACCTAAGTCTTACAAAACTGTTCACTAAAAATGACTGCCCTAATAAAATCAAGGCGCTAACACTGGAGCATTTGGACAGTAAATACAAAAACTGGGTTAAAATATATACAGATGGAAGTAAAGACCCCCAAAAAGGTAGGGTGGCTTCCGCTTTTGTCATTCCTTCTATTGATCTAACATTTTCGGAAAGAATATCAGACAAAACTTCCATCTATACAGCGGAAATGAATGCCATCCTACAGGCCTTGAGCTGGATAAACAAACAAGAAAAAACAAGATCTGTTATTTTTTCGGACTCTTTAGGATCACTTATTTCCATAGAAAATAATAAAAGCAGATCCAGGCCTGACCTCCTCAATCAAATCAAAATTGTAGCAAACCAGTGCATGGAGAAAGGCCACATTGTCACTCTAACATGGTGTCCAGCACATGTAGGGATCTCGGGAAATGAAAGGGCTGACGGGGCTGCCAAAGCCGGACTGAGCGCTTTGCAGGTGGGACATCACACGGGCCTCGCACCAACTGAAATCTATTCAACATCAAGGAAAAATTTATTAAATAAATGGGAACAACACTGTAAAATCATTAATGACAAAATCAATGATGGACGGTCAAAAATACCATCACTAAAACGCCCAACAATTTACTCAAATAACTTTCGAATTGAACGTAGTATAACAAGATTAAGACTGGGCACAACTCTTTTACCTGGCAGTACCAGCCAATATATCCTAAACTTAAATCCAGATTGTTCCACGTGCGGGGTCCGGTTTGATGACAAACACCTGTTGTTACAATGCGAAGACCACAGGGGGGAGAGGATAAAATTTTACTTTCGGAAAATTTGGTATTTAATAAGACAAATATCCTCTACCCACCCAAACTACTAGAAACAACAATATTTAAGGCACTGGGAGAATTTATTCACAACACCCAGATGTCAACAAAAATCTAAAAACAAAGTAAATGATATGAAAAAAATTAAAAAAGTCCGACCACCCCGACCTCATGCCTTCTCAAAATATATCAGCCTTAAAACACAATGATTCACCTGATTGGTACAAACTATACGACTTACTATAAAACACATTATTAAAACATTATAATGAACTTAATGAAATAAACATAATAGAAGATTATCTTTTTAATATTGTTATTTAGTCTCAAATAAAATATATTAATTCTATTCTGGGATAAACAGATAAAACACCAGCCCTTCCCAGAATCGAACTGGGGAGCCATCCCTTTTTCTAAATAGTATAAATATAAGGGTGGCTCATCCAACAAGGGCTATTTTGGTTAAACCCATCTATACCAAAACACAGAAAATTAAGAGCGCCTCTGTGGGATGTACACCATGATGATGCATCAGTGTCACACAGCAACCCAGCTTGCCCGGACCGACCCCCGACCCTGGGATGATAAAGGTCCATAGATGGGGCCGGGGATGGTTGGTAGGGTCTGATGGGCGTGTGACACGGTGTATAGTCTGGACCCAAATAATACATAAAGGACATATAGTAACCCGGCCTGCCCGGACCAACCCCCAACCCTGGGATGATAGAGGTCCTTAGATGGGGACGGGGATGGTTGGTAGGGCCTGACAGACATATGTTACCATGTATTTTCAGACCAATTTAAGGCTCGGCTTGCCCGGATCGGCCACTAGCCCCGCACCCACAAGTAGATGGAGGCGGGGCTGGTGGAAGTTGGTAGGGCCAGACCGGCAGAAGGTGAACAAACTTCAACAAAAAATAAATAAAATTTTACGGGGCATCCCGCAGGGGCGTACTGAGAAGGCATGACGGGGAGAGGGTGATAGGGGCCCTGGATAAGAACACCTCTTCGGGGAACCCAAAGCGAACTCGGTTCACTGTCCGATGAAAACCGGGTGCCTTACATCTTCAAAAATACAGCATCGTGTGGGAGCTCGTGGCCAAAAATGAAACACACTAGAATGTTTTATATACTACCGACTAATGGTAACAACTTCCCAGGGCCGAAGACTACCAACGCTTTATGCAATTGTCAAAATTTGGTATAAGTCTCGGCCCTGTACTGTCTCTTCTATCGTGTTATCCTATATAAAAATAAACCTCTCTACTCTACTCTAAGGTGTACATGGATAAAAAGAAAGAACTGAGAAAATAAAAGAATAATATCCATGTATTAACCTGTCTATACTATCCAAAAAAAAAAATATTTAAATTTTTTTTTTTTTGACAGTGGTTCTACCCAGGAAATGGATGGAAACCAAAATACTTAATATATATTCTTTAACATTTTTAAAAAAAACAAAACAACAACCTCTTATACAGTTTCTTCTTTACCTATTAAGGCCATGGGCTCTCCGGGATGTGGATAAATAATAAGAAAAAGCCATCATAATATAAATAAATAAACATCAACAGTAATGCATAATTCCTGTAAGAACAAGGATTGAATTATAATCTCTTATACTATTTATATATTGAATATTGACTATATATTAAGACATGTATTACGAGCATTATACCATTATTTATAATAATGACCTACGATCTATTTTACATAATATATAGGCAAGAAAAGAAGAAATGTAATATAAATAGAATAATTTAACAAACTTGCCTGTTTTTCCTGAACACCATGGGAAAACAAGTATATAGAAGGTGAAGGTCGCAACATACTAAGTAGAAAAGCACCTTTACCGTTTCGAACAATTGTTTTCTCAAAAAGGCACCCGGGTATACCAGTGAAAACATGGTTAATCCGTGCGAAACCCCCCTCACTGACACAATTAAAACAGTAACAATTAATACACAGTAGATTTTTATACATCTCGTCAACACATGGTGCCAAAAAAATGGCGAATCAAGGTTAACAGGAAGAGACTTACTCTCCATGCATTAGCACAAATACATTTTTATACTTATAATGAACAATAACACTATAAATGCAACATATAATTTTTAATAAAAAAGCATAGTAGATATCTAATAAAGATCTGTGTAAACAAGTTTTCTTTCTTAAATAATAATACCTATGAAATATTACAACGTTATTCATAGTGTAGAGGCTATTACATCGAGCAAATATGTTGCAGACTCTTGATAACTTCCAAATCCTCTCCAACTTATAAATAACTTCCAAATCCTCTCCTTCTCTTCTGATAAAATAAACATTTAAAAAATAATCTTACTCTATAGGGAACGGGAGATATCCTTTGTAATTGTCAAACACGGGTACATATATCTCCCTTCCCTTCTTTTACTAATCTTTCGAGTTGTGTTATTTCTTATATTTCTGCTTCTATGGTGCATGTGGATGAATAAAAAGAATATATGACTGCCAGCGGGACCTCAGAATTAAAAAATAGGTCCCATCATCCACATGTCAACCAGTCTTTTCTATTTATAATACTAGCTGAATTACAGATATTACAGGGGACAGGCCTGAAAACATGTATATTGTAATCTGTAAATATAAATATAATTATTATTCTTGATTTTTTAAATAAACATACTCTTAAACGGTCCTAGAAAGGTGCCTATAGCATCGGATAAAAAATACAACTATATGTTTTATCTTTTATTTTACCTGGATACTTTTTTTGGTTTTTAAATTATTGTACTTTTTTATCAATATTATAAGTCCCAAATGAGGCACTGCATAACAGGCGAAATAATCTAGATTCAATGTTAATAGTGGACTGGAAACCAAATGTAATAAATGAAATAAGAAGTGTACACTGATATTTTAGACAAAACAAATTTTACCACACATTCACCACAGCACATACATACAACAAAGATATTAAAACCACCCATACATTATACAAGCCTTCTGTCATAATCACCCTTATGTTATTAAATTTTTAATCTTTTTAACCTACCAGACACTAGGCAACCCTCACGCCATTAATATAACATTGTGATATTTCATTTTAAACTCCCATACTTTAATGCTCGCCCTATAACAATAGTTAGGGCGAGGGTAAACAAGACCAAATATTGATTGATTGAAACTTGGTAAGAATGTTTGTTTGCATGAAATCTCGGAGTAGTTTGTAACTGGGTCACGTGGGGTCAAAAAGTAGGTCACAAGATCAAATCTTAGAAAAAGCTTGTAAACACACTAGAGGCCCTATTTATAGGCCAATCTTCATCAAACTTGGTCAGAATGTTTGCCAGTATGAACTCTTACATATGTTTTGAAGTGAGTCATGTGGATTCAGTAGGTTACTTGGTAAAATTCTAGAAAATGTTATCAACCCAGTGGCCACACTAATGGTCCAATCCTCACCAAAGATTTCTAAAGTAAATAACTCTAAATTACTTAATGCCAGATTTGAGCCTACGTAAAGCCTGTGTCATCAGGTGAGCGATAAAGGGCCATCATGGCCCTCTTGTTTACTCTCTTTATAGAAATTGACTCCTAGCAAGTGACACATGATCACAGATCACCCTTGAATAAGGAAAAAACAATGAATGTTTCATTTGGTATGAAATAATGGAACACTAGAAAAATATGTTGTTTTTTTTTGTAAAAAAAACAACACACCATTGTATCACTGAAACAGAAGCACAGACCTCAAAAATAAAAGAAGACACTTTGATGGGTGAGAAAAATCTGTTATCACATTCAATCACTGTGATCTTGATCTTTGATCATATAACCAGAACTAGAACTCCGCCAGATGGATGTGTCACCTGAGTAAAATATGGCAACAGGTAACAAAGTTACACTCTGGACAAGAAATGCATTACAAAATCAACTGGATCAGATGGAGCTATGTTATTGTTCACTGCATGCTAACTCATCCTAAGGAATATTTAAACCAAGTTTCAAGGCATAAAAAGGAATATTCAAATCAAGGTTCAAGGCACTACATCATAATCAAATTCAAATCATAACAAAAGTTATACTCTGGACAACGGATGGGACGGTACAGACAGGAAAAAGTGTATGTGGTGGGGATATAATAACAATTGGAACATGGACTTTTTTATGTTATTACTGAATTTCACACTTGAGGTAGCAAAACTTTTTTAAATATTTATACACTTGTTTAATGAAATAAAAATTTTCAGGTTGTAGGTTTAAGAACTCTTGAATGAACTATTGCATGTATAGCACTCTGAAGACACATGCCACTTAATTTTTCACCAGTAGCAGCAAGAGCCGGAGAAAGCCTCACATCTTCATCCTCAGTCTGGTTCATATCTTTAAACAAGAAAAGTTTAATCATAGTAAAAATTAGGCAATGTACCAAAATGTTCATACCTGACAAAAGATTGCAAAAGGAATGCAATACTTGAATTAACAGTAGTACTGTCTTCTTTGAACAATGCAACTCAAAATTTCATTTATTGTCAATGAAATTAGCACATATTGTATCTAAAATGCAGGAGCATTTCTTGTTTTCCTCTTGTTCTTATATTTTTTCTGGTAGTCTAAATTAGATTCTGTGACTATTTTAATTAAAACATGAAGCTAGATGTTCTTGTAGAAAAGCACATGTACACCCCTCCCTCACCCCTATACTGAACAAAGCAGTCCGAAGGACAGCTATATCCCCCACTGCGAGTCCTCACTGATTGTTGAAGATTAGTTTGTAGCAGGAACGTTGGCAGCAATCAATCAAAGTTTAATCAATGGATGAATAAAGGTTTAAAATGAATAGAACTATCTGTATGTGAAATATGTTGTATATCTTTTATGTAAGCAAAATAGATATGAAAACAATTTTTTTATTAAATAATTTCATAGTATTTTAAAAGTGAAAACGTTATGGCAAAAATGTGAAAGGTGTGTAGAATTGTTGTTTTTTTATGTGTATTCTATTGCTTGAAAACAGCAAACAATCATGAGTGAATGTTCAATTTAATATGCACTGCACATTTTCATATTCACTATTTTGAGTGGAATTATAGGTCAAAATTGTATATAGTAATTATATAATACACACTGATTTTGTGTTGTTAATTGGTGAATTAACAACAATTTGAGTTTTTAATGCATAGTAATTTGGACAGACAGGCGCTAGCCTAAAAGGTAATCATGACATGCATCTAAACGATGATCGTTGTTAACTTATCAACTTACAATGCAATGTAGTTGTTTATTTTAATTCTAACAAAATAACAATTTTGTGCATTTAGATAAAAAAAAAATTGTTTGCATTTATGATGTTATTTTTAAAATAGCGTAAAACATTGTTAATTGGCAGTATTATATATACTTATAAAATATCAAATGTGCATGTGTGACCTTGACCTTAATTTGATTTGACAGGCAGCTGTTGCAACACATGGATGCCTTCTTCATATTGTCTTCAGTAACTTTACTTTTGAGGTCACGTTTCAAGAAAATATATCAAACAGTATAGATGATATACAGCGGACATTTAATGTTTGACCTTTACACGTGACCTTGACCTTGAGCAAGCATGGTTGATTAATGTTTCTACACATCTTCTTAATATCCATAACATTTTAGGTATGAATGACATGGAGGAGACAAAAAATCCAAACATTCAATATAATGTATGTGTGACCTTGACCTTAAGCCAACATGACTGATAAATGCCTTCTGCACATTATTTCATTGTGCTTCACATTTAGACCAATTTTCATGAAAATCCATCAATAGCTATTGGAGATATAAAGCGAACATGAAAATGTCATGAAATAAAGACTGAAATATCTGACCTTCATGCGTGAACTTGACCTTGATCTAGCAAAACCGGTTTATGTCTTCTGCATATTGTCTCAATAACCTCAACAAATGAGCCAAGTTTCATAAAAATAAGTTCAAAGGTAGAGAAAATATATAGAGCGGACACAAAATCCAAAAGAATAAGTATTTGACCTTTATGTGTGATCTTGACCTTGAAGTAAAATGACTGGTTTATATCTTCTGCACATCTTCTAAATGTGCTTAACATTTGAGCAATGTTTCATGAAGATATGACAAACAGAATTCAAGATATAGAGCGGACACAAATTTATAAGTATTTTTCGCCGGGCGATGTTTCGATGAAGTGTTTTGCATGGGGGGATGTAGTAGTGATAACAGAATCCAAACTTTGCACTTTCAATTATCTTTTATTTGTTCAGCAACTCGCTTGGCTTAATGATCTCATTTCTACACAGTTCTGCACTCTCTCTCTACTAATCTTCACTTTCTTTCCTTCCATCATTGATTCATTTCTTAAGTTATAACTTTTCCTCCTTGTCTTGTCTCATCCCTCCTCTCTGTCCTCTCTGCATCTCTCTCCTCTTCTGCCCCTGATCACCCTCCCTGTGCCTAAATCTTACATTTTCATTCTCTATTCAGCCACACCCACTTCTCCCATTCTACCAGTTAACACAATTATTAATTAATCTCTCTCATCCATTGGTTCCTACATTCAGTCATTCTCCAATCACACCCTGCTTCATAAATCTCTCATACTCCAGCTTGTAACTCAGCATGGCACTAAGCTCAAATTACCCTTGCCTTGTAGGGATTAACTCTGGCTTTGTTACATCAATGCCATTAAAGGTAGATTTTAGCTGTGACCATATTTACTTGGTCCAGACGTTAGAAGGAAGTTGGTATCCTTTGATCTGGATTAGTTATATAATCTACAAAGAACAAGAGCCAAGCATCCTGCCAGGTGATGCATTCTTACCCCCCCCCCCCCTCTAAGTTTGCTCCGCAAACTTGCACACTTCATACAGTACAATAATCTTCGGTCATTCCATCTTTCTTTCAAGCTATACCACTTACTTCATTCATACCTTAAATCAATACACTATTTATATACAAAGCAAATAAATATATTCATTATTACATCAAAAGGTGTGCCATTTCTTCAAATTCATCAAAACTATAAATGCAGTTTCCCGAACAAAATATTGCAATATAGCATAAGCATATTATTACAAAAATCATTCCATCTGTATGTCTGCTTATCATTTAGTCAGAATATTATATATTAGTTTTCAATGACTCAACATAAACTGAAAGATTTATTTGTCATCTTGAACATATATGTCCAACATATGTTACCTTATATAAAACAAATATTTAACTAAATAAATAAATGCATTTCCTCAAATATCTATGCATATCTTATAAACAAATTATTGCTTCAGTTATCTGTTTATCCCAAGAAGAATTATAAACAGCCTTTTATGAATACAGCCTCATAAAAATACACTTCAATTTAAAAACAACATAAAATAATATACAAATAATTGAAAAGAAATTAAAAACAAATTCATATTTACACAATCAGGTAATGTCACATCACTATTCAATCCACCCTGATGTTCAATAGAATAATAATCTTATTCATGGATCACTTTAAATACCATATAAAACATAAAATGTATGTTGTCATATTGTATTGACACCACAACTTATACATCATTTATCAATCATTTATCATCACAGTCACATTGTTCATCACCTAGAACATATTTCACAACATTGCACAGTTCATGATAATCCATGCTTATATCATTGCTAAGGTCTAAATCATTATTAAACAAAAGCATGGTTTACATGTAACTTAGTAAGTACAATCATATCTCCTCAGTTTGCTTCTACAAAAATGCCATATGTCCTAATGCTTAATATGTCTAATAACTATGCTCATAATATGGTCTAAAATGTTACTTATATAAACAACCAAACAAAAGATTAATGACTTTCAAATAGTTTTAATATCAAATTAAAGAAGTTGTTTAATTTATATATTGTCTTTTAAAGTATTTCTCATCTACCTCCAAAACTCACCCATATCACCTCATAACAATGTCCCCTTATTAACCTCAAGGATAACTCTATACATGTAGCTTTGGGAATAAAGCATACCACTTAACGATATGCAGGTCACCTCATTGTGACAATATATCCTTTCCCTTAAAGGATTAAATTTATTATCATTCATCATATCAGCAACTTCACATGTTGCAATCCCATTAATTGCTCATAAAATCACTTGGGCCTCTGTGACATTATGCAAGTATAATGATACTAAAGTTGAAAAAACATTTAATCTGATGCAGTAAAGAACAGACAGTATGGACCCCCACACCCTAAACATATTATCGAAAGATTGGTAATTACCATATAATTTAGAATTTCTCCACTCATACAGCTGTCTTTAGTAAAAACAAACTAAACCATTTAACACTATAGTTCAATATATTGCTTTGATTAGGACTCTCACTTTATCATTTCATGGACATTATAGGCTTCCTTATCTTAATGTTAATTTTACTTTCTGGCACATACTTTAAATAATGCATGATTCAGAGACTCTGCTAGCAACCATAGCTGCAGTTGAGTTGTTGTTGTTTTTTAAATCTGACATCATTTTCCCTCAATTTGGAACCTTTGCCAATTTTTGGTCTTTCAGATTGTATATTGTCCCACCCATCCACAGATTTTTAAGTGACACACCAAAATTGCTATTTATTGCTCTTGAAAAACATTTTAGCAATATGCCCCCTTTGTTTGCATTTATGGCATATGGCAGTCTTGTGTCTACAATCAGACAAAAAATGATAGTACTCACCACACTGTGTACAAGGTGTCTTCTGGGCAAGGTGTCTCCGAGATGGTCTAGGTCTCCAGTCTGGTGGTTGGCTTTTAAGGTTGTTTTTTCTCGGACACAATGGCCTCTCCCATTTTTTTTTTTTTTTTTGTGATGTTGAAAACTCTAACCTCGTAATCTTCTGTCTGGACTACGTGGCCATTGTTGCAAACCGCTTCACCCTTCCATGGTTTGTGGTTGTTACATTCTTACAGGCCTCTGGATACTCTTGTGTTCTCATTGAGGCCCCAGATTGCCTGGACAACAATGTCCTACTCATTCTATTCGAGACCTCTGCTTTGCAGTGACATACTCTAGGAAATCTGCAACTTTTAAGATTCCTTGCCTTGTTTCACACAGTCTGTTGTAGAGAACAATGTCATCTTCCTCTTTTACATATTGTCACTGGAAAGCCTTTTTTAAGTCTCCTTTTTTAAATTTTATAACCAGTTATGATTCTTTTTAAAACACTATATCAAACTTTCTGAAGCTATTTTTAAATTGCTTATCCAGAGAAAGGTCCTTTGTCGATACCTGGCATTCTTCCACCATTTGTCACCCGGCGGTGTTACGATGATGTGTTTTGCATGGGGGGGGGGGGGATGTAGAAGGGATAACAGAATCCAAACTTGGCACTTTCAATTATCTTTTATTTGTTCAGCAACTCGCTTGGCTTAATGATCTCATTTCTACACAGTTCTGCACTCTCTCTTCTAATCTTCACTTTCTTTCCTTCCATCATTGATTCATTTCTTAAGTTATAACTTTTTCTCCTTGTCTTGTCTCATCCCTCCTCTCTGTCCTCTCTGCATCTCTCTCCTCTTCTGCCCCTGATCACTCTCCCTGTGCCTAAATCTTACATTTTCATTCTCTATTCAGCCACACCCACTTCTCCCATTCTACCAATTAACACAATTATTAATTAATCTCTCTCATCCATTGGTTCCTACATTCAGTCATTCTCCAATCACACCCTGCTTCATAAATCTCTCATACTCCAGCTTGACACTCAGCATGGCACTAAGCTCTAATTACCCTTGCCTTGTGGGGATTAACTCTGGCTTTGTTACATCAATGCCATTAAAGGTAGAATTTAGCTGTGACCATATTTACTTGGTCCAGACATTAGAAGAAAGTTGGTATCCTTTGATCTGGATTAGTTATGTAATCTACATAGAACAAGGGCCATGCATCCTGCCAGGTGATAGTATGAATATTTGACCTTGACATGTGACTGGTTTATATCTTCTGCACATCGTCCCAATATGCTTAACATTTGAGCAAAGTTTCATGAAGATACGTCAAACGGTATACAAGATATAACCTTCCACTTCCTAGTTTTAGAATTACTGCCCTTTGTAATTTTTATACTTAAAATTTGTGTGGGCCATATCTCAACAACTTCAACAGATATCAACAAGAAACTTCATGGGTGGATGAAACTATACAGCTACCCAGACACACATTATATTCAAGATCAAAGTCTAAAATCAGATCAGATATAAAAAAATATCTTTTTCTGTCACAACCAACATGAAGGCATGCTTTGAATTCGTAAGGCCATCCCAGTGTTAAAGCCCTTTTCGGGGGCATGAGCCACGTTTCATTGACCTTGAACTTTGACCTAGTGATCTGCGGACAATTTATGTTTGTTGATATTAATTTTTTTTTTAAAAATCATATTCGATTCTTTCAATTATTTTGCTATTGTTGTAAAAAACTGTGTCACAATTAAAATTCATACCATTATGCTACCACTTTCAGTACTTGAAGAACTGTTGTTACTTCTTTGTTCAAGGATATTAAATCAACACCAAAAATACTGCTCAAATGAATTTATATTTTTATATTTATAAAAGGGACTGGGTAGGGGGAATTGGAATTACATACTTCAATTTAAAAAAATGCAGGGTGGGAGGGGGTAGTGGTGGAAGTGTGTGTGTGTGGGGGGGGGGGGGGTAAAAGGTAAAGAGGAAGGGGTCTGGTGAAATTTGTCCAGAAAGGCAAACTTTTTAAGCTGTCTGTCCAGTTGACAGGCTCTCGAGTTTTTCCAATAAACCTGTGTAAAACTTGTGACCCATAGGCCAGGGCCATTTTTGACTCCAGGGGCATAATTTGAATAAACTTAGAAGAGGATCATGAGATGAAAGTACATACTAAATATGAAAGCGTAGGTCTTACGGTTTTAGAGAAGATTTCCTTTTAGTTGCCGTGGTAACCAGAGTTTTTCATGGAATTAAATTCTTTGAACAGCTTTGATAGAGCTTTCGTCAAAGAATATCCCTGCCAAATTTGATTAAATTTGGCCAAGCGGTTAATGAGGGGAAGTTGTTTGAAGTGTTCACGACAGAGGACGGACAACAGATAGCGGACCAACCCAAGTTCTCAAATGATTTTAAAATGATCTAATGACACGTTTATGGTTTCTATAATTCTACCAAAAAGCTATTTGAATAACTGTCTGACAGTCCTTTTTCTTTGTCAAAGGGTCGAAGCAAGTCAAAAGACCTGACAGTTAAGTACAATATGTACTGGCAGCAAATAAATTTTAGTGCAAATGGCCTAGACCGCCAATAGCATTAAAATAAATCTACTGCCAAAGAGTCAGTATATAACATTTCAAGTGAGCAACACTGAAATTTAAAGGTGCATACACAGACTTTGGCATGAAAATTAAATTCTGCCATATAATTCCCATCTTAAAGAGTTTCCCAAATAGCACTCTCACAGTGTTCACCTAACCACACAGATAAAATGTGGAATTGATACTTTGTTCCTAAATGAATATAACTGAATTGAATTTAACATCTCCCCTCTCAACCGTTAACAGCAGCTGAGCAACCTAAATGAACAAGACGGCCCTGTGTCACTATGTATAAAGGCTCTACATGACAAAGATAAATAATATTATTACAAAGAAACAAGCAGATATTAGGTCAAATATAGGTCAACTGATAAAGTAGTTCCTTTCTGTAGATAAGTTCTGAAGTTGTTGTTGTTGTTGGAACTAGTTTAATAAGGGTCTACTCGCCCTGTTGAGGGCTTTTTCATGACCCCGCCATGTTGCCCATGCATGGCTTAAATGTGTATATTCCGAAAAATATCGCCTAAAGTGGGCCCTAATTAGGTACCTAGTTTATGTACCCATTTACTGAAAAGATGGTATAATTTTGGTATTTTTTTTTTATCTAAAAGGGGATTAGAGCATGTTTTGAGTGAATTCCACTCCCTAATTCCTGGCTCTTTTCCCTGACACTAGGTTGTAATTGGTATTTGTTTATTTGTTTTTTCACCATAAGAAGGTTCCCTGTTTTCGGCTTACCTCTTCCCCTAACGAAATTGTGAAGTAATGGGGAAGGGGTGCGCCTTTTTAGGGTCCTGTGTAGCTAATAAGCTGGGTATTTAATAGGTAGTTAAGGTAGATCGTTAAGACCCTAGTGTTAGTTATGCTTTGATGTCTGCACGCCCGGGGCCCGACCGCCCACTAAACCATCTTTCTTGTCTTACATATGTAATGTATATGCCAAGAAAGAAGTCCCCAGCTGGTGGTATAAGATAATGCTCGCCTTTGTTTACTACTTACTTCTATTACTATTTATACAGGTATAAAGTATATTCAGCGGCCATTATCTTATGGTTTTCCCTATTCTACCACACACTCGATTCAGGCTCTCAGGGTCTCATACATCCAAGCATTCTTCTAACTACTTAGTCTACTTAATCTATACTACGCATTTCTCTACTATATACAGTAGTGGAAGGTTGTTGTTTTTTTAGCCCGGATTGCCGTTGTTTTTACGGGGCCCTTAGGGGGCACCCGTTTATTTGGCAATCCAGTATACTTTATTATTGGATTGATGTTGAAGGGTGTTATTGTGGGTTTTTCTAGGTGACTTTTATAGACGGGGGTGTTCAGGTGCCTTTGATTTTACGGGGTCTTTAAGAGTCCACCGTTTATTCAGCGACCTGCCATCTATATATAGATGTGTGCTGTCTTAATTATATATTGTCCTTTTTGTGTATTGTTTTGGCCATACTGGACATGCGAGCGGATTGACCTACTTTATGTTCGTTTATTTCGCTTGATTCTGATTGGCTGGTTTGTACGCACCACATCGAACGCATGTTTTTACATGTTGTTAGTGTAGTTGATTTTTTCTAAATATTCGAATAGCGCCGCTTTAATTGGTTCTGCTTTGTCGGCGGGCGGAAACAGTAGGACTTTTCTATTTATGATGGTTAAACCTAATTTAATACTTAGCTGGTACTCTAGTTCGGTTCGCTCAGTTGCGTGCTGCCCACACTGGAATATTACGTGTTCGAGGGTTTCTGTATCTGCGCAGTGAGGGCAGTTTCTAGGTCGAGCTTTATTTTCCGCACCTAAGTAGCTTGAGCCGATCCTAAGTCTTGTGTATATTTTATCGTACTTGGTATATGGGTGATGTAATTTGGTCCTAGTATTTCGTTCACCGTATTCATAATTATGTGTTAACTTATATTCAGTAAATCTCGCTTCCGCTTTCTGTTTGTAGTGGTTGGTGATGTAACTATACGCCTCTGTTTTGCTTAGTTTTATAGATAGTAGATTTCCACTAAGAGCACCTTTTTTGGCCGAAGAGTCTGCTAATTCATTTCCTGTGATTCCTATATGGCTTGGTATCCAGACAAGATTTATCGTAGTACTAAGGTTGGTTTTAATGTCAGTGTTGAGCCTATACATGTGATTAATTATTTCTTGTCTGTTTGTTCCTTTTATTTGTTGTAGAGCTTGTAACGCGCTGAGTGAATCGGTGTACATATCTATGGTACTATTGGTTATTTTATTTTTGTGTATCCAAGTAGTGGCTTTCTTGATGGCTATTAATTCGCAGGAGAATATTGAAACTCTATGATCTAATTTAATTTTTGCCTTTGCTTTGATTGTTTCTCCTTCGTATATAGCTATGCCTGCCCCTGCTATCTTTTTAAGCGGATCTTTGCTACCGTCTGTATAAATCTAGAAATTAGCTACGGAACTATTTAAGTAATTATCTGCGGCTTTCTTTATTGAGAGCGGGTTGTCTGTTTTGCGTATTATTTTGCTTAGGCCTACATCTATGGACATAGGTTCGATTCCTATGAAGTTTAGATATGAAGGGGGTTTTAAATGGCCTGTTTCGAGTTTAGTTTCATCTAATAGATTTATAATGCGTTGCGTGTATGGTTTTTTCGGGACTTTGGGCCATTTTCCTACGCACTTAAATATCTCCTTATTGGTGCTTAATGTGGAGCCTTATGTGGTGGAGCGGACCCAATACTTCAAACTGAGGATATTGATTTGTTCGGTGATCGGTAGTTCCCCTACTTCGGCGTGGATTGCTTCGGTTCTCGAGTAGCTAGGGACTCCTATTATCGTTTTTATCGCTCTATTTTGTAATTTTTGGAGTTTATCTAGTATAGACTTGTTTGCCGATCCGTACGCTACCATTCCATATTGGATTTTTGATTTGATTAAGGCCTGGTATATTGTATGAAGGCATTTTTTACTCGATCCCCACTCTTTCCCTCTTATTGATCTAATTAAATTTATATCTTTTCCGCACCTACCTATTACAGTTCTTATGTGTTCCTCCCATGTAAGGCATTTATCGAATGTGAGTCCTAGGAATTTTATACTGTCTTTGTAGTCAATGTTTTTACCGCATAATGTCAATTTACTTAGTGATGCGTCATCAATAGGTGTCTTTTTGTTATGAAAAACTATTGTTTGCGTTTTATCGGGGTTGATGACGAACCCGTAAATAGACGCCCACTTTTCTACATATAGTAGCATTTTCTGGATTTTACCGATTCCGTCTTTTGGAGTTGTACTAAATACCTATATGGCGCTATCATCTACGAATTGCGATACTTTAATTTGATTACTGGTGGCAGTGTATTTTTTGGGGGCGTTGTGTTTTTGTACCGCATCATTGAATGTGTTCATGAAAATTGAAAATAGTATTGGTGATAGAACGCTACCTTGCGGACAGCCATTTATCGTGGTTCTTGACGTTGAGGTATTGTTTTGATACTTTACTTTAATAATCCTTTTTGATAAGAAAGTGGAAAGCCATTTAATCATCCTACCCCGGATGCCATATTTTAGTAGTATAGAAATAGCCCCTTCTGACCACATTTTATCAAAGGCAGCGGATAGGTCCAAAAATGCTGCTGTTATAAAAAAAATTCTAACTTGAGCTACTCTTATGTCTAATTCTAGTCTTACTAAGTTGTCGTCACATGAGTGATTGGCTCGGCACCCTGATTGGTTTTCAGAATATAAATTATTTGTTTCTAAAAGCGAGCATAATCTTGTTTTGATCATTTTTTGCATTATCTAAGTGAAGCAAGATGTTAGAGATATGGGTCGATAGGACGCTGGTCCGTTCGAGGGTTTATTTGGTTTAAGTATCGGTATGATGGTTGATTCGTGCCATGAGTCAGGGATTAAACCTTGGTCCCAGGAGTTGCTGAACATGTTCAAGAGGGCCAATTTTGAGTCATGGGGGAGTTGCTTTATAATTTCATAATTGATACCATCTTCTCCTGGGGCCCCTGTCCCACATGTAGTTAAGGCTATATTGAGTTCTGTTAATGTGAAGGGCTGATTATATTTTAGATTTGTGTGAGGCTGTTCGTTAGCAATGATATTATTGATTGTAAGTGCAAAGTCATGTTTTTTGGTTATGAACTGTTGTGTATATCCCTCGTTGCTACTGATTTTGGCGTAGTTGTCTACTAGAATTTCTGCTTTGTCTAAAGGGTCAATAATAGGATGTCCATTTACAATGAAGGGACAGGTATGAGTAGGCGTGTGTCCTTTAATTCTTTGGATAAAGTTCCATAGATCTTTACTAGTCGTTTAATAGTAATTTTACTACAGAATGATTCCCAGCTGTCCTTACGGGCCTTTTTGAATATTTTTTTTGCATCTCTTCTAGCGTCATGCCATAATTTTAGTTTGATGGTTGATTTCTTATCTTTTTTATAATTTTTCCTACAGTTTTCCCTTTTTTTCGCAGCGGCCGTGCATTCCTCTGTCCACCATGGTACTGTTTTTGTATTTCTTTTGTTAGTGTGGGAGTATTTAGGCATTGTTTTGTTTAGTATTGGTGTTAGTTGTGTGTAGATTTCGTTGAAATTTTTGTTGACATCTGTTTCTGTGATATTAATTAGGCTGTTTGAGCATTCGTGTTTAAATGCTGTCCAGTTTTCATTAGATGCTCTGCTCACATTCCATTTCTTATTGTTTTTGGGAGGGTTTCTATTAATGCTAAATTTGGTGTTGGTTAGAATGGGAAAGTGGTCACTTCCGCATGTGTTATCTATGACATTAAATTCACAGGAATCGAACATGTTGGCAGAGGCCATAATAAGGTCAATTGCACTGTCTGCTTTGTTTATTTCGTTTGAGATCCTGGTTATTTGACCATCGTTTAATATGCAAAGATTTTCGTCATTAAGGAATGTGAGCAGATCATCGGCCTCGCCGTGGTACCTAATGTCGTTCTCTGGGTTCTAACATTGGTGTTTAATATTGAAGTCTCCTACTTTTAGGGTAGAGTTATCGCTGTTCTTAAAAACTTGTCTATAATTGTGTAGTGTATTGTCTGTTTTCTGCGCTTAGGTATTGTATATAGTTAACCTTTCCTTATCGCTATAAACTGTAACTGAGGTTATATCCATGGGGGTGGTGTTGTTGATGTTGTTTGTTATGACTTGTAGACCTATTCTTCCATATATGCAGGTGCCACCCCCTCTGTCATTATTTTTGCTTTTGTTGGAGATAGGGTTTTGAAATCCTCTAATTTTGGGAAGTTTTGATTTTTCTGATTCCCAAGTTTCCTGGATGCAAAGTATATCTACTTCATTTTTGATTTGGGCCAAAAATGACATTAGTTCACCTACTTTTGTGGAGTCTTTCCCTACTATGCTTCTTGCATTCCAGCTGATGATGGCGAGGCCATTTTTACTTGTGTTGGTGTTTGAGTTTTAATTGGCAGTCATCGTGTTGAATATGATAATTAGCTAATTATCTTTGGCTGTAAGCCGTGCGTTAATTGGTTTGCTAATTGTTTAAATTTAGTACAGGAAATAGCCCGTATGGGGGCCATACCATTCGCCTAGGGGCCCCCAGTGACTATGTGCGACCCATTGATTGGGTCCGTACCATTGTCCCTGATGGTCCCTCGGGAAGTATTGTGGCTGGGGGTGATAATTTGTTTGTATTTGTGGGTGATTGTTGTTTTGTCTGTTTTGTGTGTTGTAGCGGTGTCGTTTGTTGGGTTGTTGCCTATTGTTGTGATTGTTAGGCCTGTTGTTGTTGTTGTTGTTGTTGTAATTGCGTTTTCTTTGCTGGTGTTGCTGTGTATGGTTTGGAGGGGTGTTTTCTTTTGTTTTGTTTGTTTTGGTGTTTGGTGTTGGGTGCTGGTGTGTTTGTTTGTCGTGTTTGCTGTGTAACTGTTGTTTTTGGTCGTATGTTTAGATCGTCAGCTAATATTTGTTAGATTTCAGATTGGTTTTTTCCTACCAATCTGGTGGCTAGTTCACTAACCTCTTTTGGAGATAACTTGTTTGCTGGTTTAATAGAAACTGAGGGTGGTTTGATTCCCTTGTCCAAGCATTTTGTGTTAAATTCCTTCTGTTTGATTGAGTTTGCAATTTTTAATTTTTCCGAATACCTTAAGTATGCTGGACATCCCTTGTAAGCTGCTGAATGAGCGTTGCTGCAGTTTGCACATCGTTTGTCGTTTTTGTTTTTACAATCTTTGGACGTGTGGTTACCCGCACAGTGAGGGCTAGCTGTATTGTTTGTACACTGTGTGGAGAAGTGTCCGTATCCCTGGCAGTTATGGCACCTTGACTCCTTGCCTAGGGCTGGGGTTACAACGTTACCCATAACTGTCAGGGGGAGGGATGGCTGGTTGAATTTGATGGCTAGTGCATTTTTGTTTTTGGTCAAAAGTTCTGAAGTAGGCGACACAACTTTTAAAGTAGCTGGGTCTAAGGAGGTTCTCTTCGCATGAAGGGGAAAAGTATTGCTCTGGTAAAAAGAGCCAGGTGTGGATGCCCAAGTTACCTGGTGATTTTACCACCTCCCTTATCTACAGCCCTGTAAATGTGTTAATACCCAATAGGTCATGTATGTGAAAATTTACATTTTCTGACAAGTGACAGTCTTTAGTCTTGAACCTGGTTGCAATATTATCACTATTTGTTATTCTGAGGTAATGAATCAGTCTTAATTGTTTTAAAAAGTGTCTGCATTCTTTGCGATGTGTTCTTAAATACTTTAGAAAATACTGGAATATACCAGTATATAGGTATATCATTGCACCACTATTTACATGTTTATTTTTTCAGGAAAAGTAATGACATTTTAATGAAAACTGTCAGGTAATTCACTACCTTTATCACCTGTTTTGTTACAGAAAAGCAGTGCCATTACCAAGAGTAATATATTAATTTCTGCCATTTTGGGAAATATTTGACAAAAATGCTTACTGCAGTCAATTCCCGAGTGGAACGTCCCATGTGGTAATTTTCCTTATGCGTCCTGACATCATACCCAAGATGTGTAGCCAACATTTCTACCTCTTTTTCATTCATGTCAAGTATCTGAAAGTGTAATTAATAATTGTTGATCATTAAAATTTTCAAAACAGACAAGACAACTACAGTGTAATCGCAAAAATTCGAAACACGAAAATTCGAGAAGCGTGTACATAGATGCGGGATTTTCACACCTCTAGTAACGAGAAATAAACGTCCGCACGGCGTGGTTTTTGTTAGCGCCTATATGTGTCAATCAATTTTCTTACAATTATAATTGCCTATTGTGTAACAACTGTCAAATATTACTCAAATTCTGTAGGTAATGATAAACATTTTAAAACTACCTTTAATTATCGAGATTGAATGTTTCATGTCACTGTCTACTACCGTCATTTAGTTTGTAACCTATTGCGAATTTCACAAATAGAAGATATTACGCCGTACCAGAAGATATTACGGTCTGGCATTTTGCGATTATTAAAAGTCGAATGATTGCGATTCCACTGTATTTTAAAGTCTGATCTAAACTGTAATAGAAATAATCCTTTTCAACTTCGGCAGCAGAGAATGTGTACAGGAGGGACAAGATGGCTTTCTTTTGCACACCATAGCAAAAATAGCATCTTGATGCACTTATGCACTAGTTTAAAAAATGGTTTGTGTTCACAAGGTTTTTCTTTGATCTGACAATGTGGCATAGATTTTGAACCCAAATAACCACTGACAGCTGCCTACAGAATCTTCCGAGAGAAAATGTGGCTTCTTGACTGTTTACAAGTTTTTCTGTAATTTCACCTATGAGACGTTTTGACTTCACAGGACGAGTGCATTTTTTACTTAAAATGTAGCAAGTGGAAAATAGTTAAATGACGCGGAAAATAGGGTAAAATTTAGAAGCAGAGAAAACAGTACACTAAAATTAATGTTAAAATGTGTTTCAAGTGTTTTTAAATTCTATATGGTGACTCAATAATTTCAACATACCTGAGACACTGTTGCAATATACTTCCTCAATGCATTTGAGCAGATGCGTTCTGGATGTTCTAGACCAGGGCAGGAATCTGCAGCATTACGCAACTCTTGGTTTCCACTTAATGGAGTATCAGCAGTCATCCTTGCAAAGATGTAAGGGTTTGTTTGTGAAACCCCAACCTGGCCTCTATATTTAATCAGTATCTTTACAGCCAGTTTGGCATCAGGTGGCAGTAACACATAAGCATCTACATTTTTTCTCGATTTGGCTGCTGCTATCAACATGTCCATTCTGTAATCATAGAAAATCTAAGGACTTGAACTATCAGTTGGCAACCAAGCAATAAAGAACACCTGCTGGAATGAGCCAAATACATATAATATTATCCAAATTATCTTTACAAACATTACGACTGCACTAGTTCTAAGTTCAAAGAAGGGGAGTTAATTCAAGAAATATAGTTGCCAGAGTTTTTATTACCTCTTGGCACATAGTCTATCGGTAGTTGACAGTGCCATCTCAAACTCTACAGCTTGGTCCAGGGCCCAGTTAGGTCTGTCAACAAAATCTGACACCATCAGATCTTTCACCTCAGCTTGTCTCCTCATATTAAACATAATTAATCTGCTCAATGTATACTTGGCCAGCGATGTCCAGTATTCTGGCTTTGGATTTTCCTTCAAAGAATTGATGTTTTCCCCAATTTCGGTTGTAATGTGTTCACGTAGGGTTTTGAGATCTTCTGTCAAAGATATAGATTTCACTTTTTTTCTCTTAATCTTATTACGTCTTTTGGTGCAAGAACTGTTAACTCGGAAATTCCATTCACTAACAAACAATTTCTCAAAGGCTTCAGCTTCAGTTTGTTTAGCTTTGTCATTTCTTCTTAAGGCAAGTCCTATTTTCATGGCTATGACGTGTGACAGAGCATGCCCAATCCTGTGTCCACGTGAAGTTACCTAATTGTCCTTCCTCAAAGCAATTGTAAGGGCAGTTTTTACTACCATGTCAAAGTTTTCTGGCTTGATCAGGCTATTCATGTTGATAAGCTGCTGTTCAGCTAGTTTCTTAGCCTCTATAACAAGACGAGCTAATGTCCTTGTTCCTTGACTCACCCTGTGAACATCATTGATTTTTTGGTCTTCATTTTCACCCAAAGATTCCATTCGCAAAGTTGCATAGCGTCGTATTAATGGATCAGACATTGCAACTTCTGTTACCTCATCATGTAGCATTCTCTCAATGAGTTTAACAAGCTTCATCCGATGTAAATAAGGCACTGCTCAACATGGACTTACCCTGACGTACGAGATTCCTCATCAAGTTGTCTTTTCCATCTGACTGGCTAGATGGAGCAGCGACGCATGAGATTTTGTTTGCCCAAAGTGAAATCTTCAACAGTAGATGCAGGGAGTGTACTCAGTATACATGTGCTCATTTTGGTCCCTTCGTGCCACAACGAAATATCATTCACCTGATTTTAGGACTTCCACATTATGCTTAAAATTCCCTTCATTCACAAGAAGTTCCAAGCTTTAATGCGCTCTTTTGACCTCTTAGGCGTTAACTCAATGTCATTCATAATTGCCTCAACTTTATGTTGTGTCGTGTCATTTTACTACTTATTGCTTTCTTGCAAAAAGTGCAGTAGTTTATTTTATCATATATCTGTTTACATCCATGTTTTATATGACCTTTTCTTTTGACTTTGATTCCATGCTGAACATTTCCACTGCTCTCTTTTGCAGGAATTTTTGCTTTTGTCATTCCCATGATCTTCCACGGCAGAAATATTAACTCGGACATTCCCAATGTCTTCTATGACATCATCCTCTTCACTAGTTGATGTATCACTATCATCTTCCTCTGGATCTATATAATCTGGATCAGCAACAGAATCATCATCACATTCCGACAAGTTGTTTTCGCTATCCATGACATCTTCCTCTGGATCTATATAATCTGGATCAGCAACAGAATCATCATCACATTCCGACAAGTTATTTTCGCTATCCATGACAATTTCTGAAAATAAAATATACCTTTCACACAAGGGAGATAAATTAGGTTTTTTTTGTCAAGTGGATAATGTAGAATGCTAAATTTATAAATTTATAAAGCAATATTTATTGTGAAAGGAAAAATGACAGATTTATGAAGATCCGTTGATAAATGTAAACATTCTAGATAGTACTCTAAGATTTCTCACTGTAAGCTATTGACCTAGTTCATACATATACATGTAATCAATGATAACTAGATTTGAACTGATTTGAACTTGAGCTTGACTTTTGGAGATAAATATGACCAAGTTTTATCAAAAACTAGTAATATCTGTGACTGCAAGAAAAAAACTAATCAATTTATTTCCACTCCTAGTAAGCAGGTCAAGGGGATTTGGATAATCAATGCCAGATTTGATGATCATGCCAGTTTGGACTTTGGCATAAGTCTATAAAAGTATTTCATAATCTTTTCGGATTTCCTTCATAAACAAAGGTTTTACATCAGTTTTGACATGAATTTTGAAAACACATGAATTACCAATTATACAAGAGCTATGTAATGACAGCACACTTGACTATTCTCAATGTTTTGATGGTAAAATCTAAGCATAACTTCATGTTGTTGTTTTTTTGTTTGAATGGGGTTTAACGCAGATTTTAACATCTTTTTTGGTCGTATCTCGGTGGTCAGTCCACCTAACCAGCTTTCCTGGATATCTAACCAGTAACTGCCAGTTTCTATGCAAGTGCAGTAACTGCCAATTTCTATGCAAGTGACTGACTACTTTTTCCACATGATCTATTCTAGAATAGAGGTGAAAGACGAATGGCCATTAGACACAATGTCAGAGATCAATCGTCACGGATTTTTTTTTGCCCAGCCCAATTTTTGGATTACTAATCCAGCGCTCTACCTATTGAGCTAACCGGGCAGCATAATTCAAAAGAACACAAATATCTGTAGTTATTTCTTCAATAAGAAATTCTTTGTTTAAGATGGGCACGATTTTTTAATGCATTTAGTAGTACAAGATTAATGCCCCTACTCACACAGCAGGGTCTAAGCTATACACACAACTATAATAAATTTCATTTAAATCCTTTAGATAATTTTTTACCATATTACCTACTTTGCAACCAGCTGGAAAAATTTGAAAAAACTTTTGTCGGGGACTTCCTTAGGATCATTCCTGGGAAGTTTGGTCAAATTCCAGTATGCAGATGTTGTATTGATAAAAATGTTGACACAAAAAGCATTTAGATGCACGGCAACAAACAAAGACCAGTCACAACAGATCACTTTGAGCACTTTGTTCACAGGCGAGCTTAAAGCAGTCAGGATGTGAGTGAACCACCACTGATGAATGTATAGCGTGCAAACTTAAATTGCCGTAAATAAATACTTAACACCGATGCAAAAAGGACACTCATCCTGGGTAAACACAAGCCAGGCAACGTTCATGTCTGCAGGAGTCCCTTTTCTTGTGCTTCTTTTTGCTGTCATATTTCAAATGACATATTGGACACAGTTCTGATTCTAGATTTGTCTCATTTTCTAAATCATTTGCTAGTTTATAAGCCAAAAAAGTGGTTCTATGTTTGTTGTGATCGAACTGTTTGCTGTGATATCACTAGCACGCTGAGAGAAGCCTGACCTTGTTTCCAGATCTGCATCATCTTGTGACCTTGCTCTATCACCGTTCTGTTCCACGGTCAGCATTATAGAGTCATTACCAGTATACTAAATGGACTCAGGAACTACTGTGTCACTCTGATTAAGCAGGAAATCACACATATGGTAGGAGGAATTGGAACATAGCTCTTTGTTTCCAGATTCCACTTGTGTATCAGCAACTCCAGTCACATCTTTAAGCTGAGAGGAATCAGTCTTTTCTGTGTTTGCTGTATTGTCTTTTGTTGTATTACAATTTTCGCCATTAAATACTGTGACGTCACCTGTTTTATCAGGAGAATAGGACCTTGATTGAAATTCTGCTTCATCCTCCTGGTTTACTGCAGCGAGAGCTTTGTGAGCTGAATCAGACCATGGTTCTGGGTAAGTCATGATTGAAATGTCACTTGAATCAGAATATAATGTGGCATAGCTCTTATGCTGTGATGAAACAGACGTTTCTTCTATGTTTGCTGTGGTATCACTAGTACGCTGAGAGAAAAGCCTGACCTTGTTTCCAAATCATGATTGAAATGGAACATAGCTCTTTGTTTCCAGATTCCACGTGTGTATCAGCAACTTCAATCACATCTTTCAGCTGAGAGGAATCCAACTTTTCAGGCTTTTCGAGGTTTGATGTATCTCCTAGAAAAAGAAATGAAATATGTTACAAAGGTCATTCTTTAATCAAGAAGTCCATTATTTGTGAACAGCCTCCTCTTTAAGTAAAAGGAAGTTCTGCAGAGACTGATCTTGAGTTAACATCTACCCATAAACTTTAAGTGTCCACTGAAACCTTGACCTTTGCGCATAACTAAGTTATGAGCCGGACAAAAAATTTGACACAGACGTGTTGTGCCACTAATATGGACTAAGGAGCCATTTCTCGTTTTTTTGTTGTAAAGAGGGTCGTGGCCCCCTATACTATTGTTACAGAATGAAGTCTATTATTTTCTTTTGATCTGTTTACCGTAAGATAGCCCCTTACTCCGTTTAAGTTTCTGGGACAGATGCCTGACAGATGGACAAACATACAGACAGGGTAAACACTATATGCCTTCCTGCCATTTTATGGCGAGGGCATAAAAAGTTTACACACATAAAAAGTACTTGAAGTTTTTCGGTTCTGGGGTATTGAGCAGAGTTTCTTTCATAACTGCTGAGGAAGGAACAGACTTAATGGAATCAAGTCTGCAGTTTTCAATGATCCACTTGCTTTAGTGGTCCAGAAAGATTAATTTCTTCAACATTTGTAAGGTTTTCTATATTTTTGTGCTTAAAAATGCATCCAGCATTAATCATAATAGATAAACATACCACATAACACTCTATAGATAGATACACATTGTGAAGTACATGAACCAAACCACACACTGCCAAACACATTCCGAGGTATTTTCAGTTTTTTTGTTTCTGGAAATATTGGTATTTTGAAAAATTTCCTTAATTTATCGACTGAAAATCGTTACTGTAATCTAAAATTATATTGTGGCTTATTATCAGCACAGTTGATATCAGAATACAGGTTATACTGCATATCACTACTACATAGAACTAACTTCAAGTCCATTTATTTATACTTTTAATATTCCCAAATAAAAAGATCAAAAACCCAAAATCGTAACATTCTGTAAACTTGTGACAAATTACAGAGGTTGTGAAACACATAAATGTATTTTTAACCTTTAAGTTATGTGTTCATTAAAGCAAACATCATAACATCATTGTACATTGGTAAAAAGGACCAACTTGCCTCAAAATAAATTTATTGGTCATACTTTTTTGTTTGTTTCAAAGGTCATGTTGTCCTAATGATGATTTTAATTAAATTTTCAATATTCGGTAACCAGACAAGTCAAAAAGGAACAGATAATGATGCGAAATTTTATTAATGAATGTGCTCTCTGTGTGTTTTAAAAGATAAAAAAGTGCAGCAGCAGAATTGAGATGTGTTTGTTACTTTTCCTAACAACATCACACTTTTAATATGCCTTTTACAAATACACACAGTCAGGCTCCCTTTTAAACATAGGTTCTGAACTTCATGATGGCCATAAACATCACTGTACAGATTTTACAATACAGTCATGTACACAGCTTTAAATACATGTTGACTTTCCCAACCTCTGTGAAAAAACAACAACAACAACAAAAACATACGAACACTATCCAAAACTTTGACAAAATAAATGAAATTAAAACTCAGAATCTGAAAACTACCTGTGCACTCAAAAACCACTGGCTTTACATCATGACTCTGAAAAACACAATGCTACCATTTTTGCTTAATGGAGCTTCTAACTCTTTAACATTCTGTTTATGACCAGTCTGACATGTGTGACTGAAGAGTCTAATATATTCCAAATAAATAATTTAACCTAGTGAACTTAAAATATCTTGTAAGTGCAAAGCGCTTTTCAAGTTGTGCTCCAGACAAAAATGTTGGATGGACAGACGGACGAATGGAATAACAACGACAATAATATATCCCCCGCCGCCTTTTTGCAGGGGATAAAAATAAAATAAAATTTCTGACCTATTAACCGTTCAGGGTTGCCACAAGCCAGGGAACACAAAATTCCCTGACATTTCCCTGACATTCCCATACAAAATCTTAAATTTCCTTGACATATTTTATCGCCCTAAATTATCTTTCAATCATTATTCATGCAACATTTTTAAAACATACAATTAACATATATCACCAAAACTCTTCTTCAGTATAAAATAATAACGTTTTTACATAATTCTATACACAAATAGGAAAACAAGTACTGGTAACAGATGTTACAGTTTATTGGTTACTAACGTTAAAATCATTTGACTCATTTTATTCCTTTTCTTTTGTCAGTTAATTCCTCAATTTTCAAAAATCCTTGACAGTTCCCTGACATTTGAAGCATTTATAAACTTCCCTGACAATACCCTGATCTTGAAAAAAAATATAATTTCCCTGACGTGTGGCAAGTCTGCCCTTTTATTATTTTACGTACCTTTGTTTTCCGCCAATAAGCATCTGGAACCCCATAGTCATACCGTAGTTCGCTACCTTCATGTATATCTTTAAGTGCAAAGATGCATAAATGTGGTTTACCATCTACAACAATTTTTCGAATTTTGCAGTTTGCTCTCACATAGCAGTCAATATCATTCACCATATGTCCCAAGCAAGGAGTGTTTGAAGCATCAATGCTGAAAAGATCATGAAATATTTAAATACATCAAGGCCCTAAGAAAATCACTTTTACTGAACAAATGGTAATAAAGAAGAATATACAATTAGAATATGCATAATTTGGAATTATGATTTTATGATTTAGTTTTTACCCCTGGACCCATTGTTTTGGAAGGCGTCAGTCCCTTGGGACTCATTATTCTGATTTCAAAAATTATAACTTATTACTTTACATGTAATTATGACCTTCTTCTTTAATTCCGTTTGAGATAGTCTTCATGATAACAAGAGTACAGGTTTTAGTGAACATCCATACCAAATAAAAGTGTTTAATAAACACAAGTGAGTGCTAATCAGTGCCTTTTTATAACACTGCCATGTAGTTGAAAACTGAAATAGTTTAAGATAAATGTTATGGATCATTTATATAATGTCTTCACTGTTTCTATTGGTCATGAGCAACCTCCACACTAAATATGAGGACAGTATCACAAAGCTAGTGATAGATCGACAAGCTTTTTGTGGTCAAGGACTCTGTGACCTTGACCTTTGACCTACTGACCCAAAAATCAATAGGGGTCTTCTACTGGTCAAGAGCAACCTCCACATTAAATATGAGGACATTATCACAAGCATTGTCTAGTTATTGATCGGACAAGATTTGGTCTACGGACCGACCTACCGACTGACATGGGCAAAACAATATACCCCTGCTTCTTCGAAGGGGGGCATAATTATAAATGAGGTCTTCTAACAATAGCATTTATAGTTCTCAGTTGCTGAGATGAGTTAAGAATGGGTATACTGTTTGCATGTAATGATAATCTACTGGTCTATACTAACCTACACAGCTTGTTATTGTGTAAAAGAAGAAATTAAATCCTGTATCATCATCTGTTTCTGTATAGGAGATTACTCCCCTGTATTCCAGGATTAGCTGTCCCATTGGAATATTTCTTTTCGCAAAAACTCCATGACCTGAAAATGAGTTCAACAGACAGTTTATATTCTTAAAGCAAGAAAACATTTTTATTACTCGTGTGACTATTCTCAGTGCTTTGAATAATTATATAATTATTCAACAGATAAATCAGGAAACTTTACTGGTTGAAAAATGTTTAACGCCTAGCGTTGGTATACGCCGAGAACTGGTCCGACCACTCTACTTCTGAAGTTATTGAAATCTTAGGTTTTGTCTATTTTACTAAAAGTCACCTGACCTTTGACCTCTGGTGAAAACTACAGATCAAGCATAATTTCAAGTTTTCAACATTGCCATATATATATACATATATATACAACTTGATTCAAAGATTACAAGTAATTTTTTAGTTATCGCAGGATCCATTTTTTATGGAAGGACAAACATACTGATGGACAGACAATAAACCTTAAATCCCCTCATGGACTCCAGAAGGGGACTAAACCCCACCAGTGTATTTGTAGAGCATGGGTTCAGAATACTTTAACTGCAATTTTGCAAAGTAAGAATAACAGTTGATGCCTAAAACAAATTACAACAATCAGAACTTTAGTGACAGCACGCCTTGAATATGTTAATAGATCAACTCACCAATATATGAATCTACGAAGGTCTGGTAACATAGTCTCTGTTCTTGATCTTCAGGATGTTTTTTACAGTTTCTTCTTCTGACAACTTTCGTCTTTTTATACGATCCATGATGGCTGCTGAAAAAAATTGTGAACAAAAAAATGTCACAGTAGCAAATTACACTGGATGTTACAGGTTTCAAGTCCCAAAAAGTGGTTCCTACAGTTTGTTTACATTTTGCTACCACCTTAAACAAAAATATTTTGAAACATGAAATCTGAGAAATGCTTCTTTTACTAGCTAGACAAATTTCATGGCTATATCATAATAATAATGCTACGATGCAGAAAAGCAATGAATTAATTTCTAAGTGCTCAAGGGGCCATAATTAACACAGATTCATTAACAGAGTTATCTCCTCTTGTAAACAGACCAAACTATGATGCTGAACAACTGTGTGAGCTAGATTTTTCAGATAACTATGCCACACAGTTATCTGATAACAATTACAAATTAATGTCTTTTTTACTTGTGCGCAACAGTAACATGACACTAGTTGTAAACATACATGTATATGCAAAAGAAGAACAAGAGGGCCCAAAGGGCCCTGGGTCGCTCACCTGAGGAAAAGGTCAAAGGTCACAGTGGAGCCATTTACAGAGGACCACTAATGTTGTACACCAAAATATCAAGGCTCTAGTAGATTTTGACAAGAAAATTTATAATTCAATGTAAATTTGTGATCCCCGGGGCGGGTTCAATTTTGACCCCAGTGGCATAATTTGAACAAATTTGGTAGAGGACCTCTAGATGATGCTTTATACTTAATATGAAAGCTCTCGGCCTTGTAGTTTCAGACAAGGAGATTTTTGAAAATTGTATTTTGAAAACCTATTTTTGACCCCGAGACCTACTTATGCAACCAATCAGAGCCATTTGAACAATTTTGATAGGGGACCACCCAGGGACCTATCCTGTTGAGTTTGGTTAAATTCCCATTAGCGGTTCAAGAAAAGAAGTCCTTTGAATTTTTCCTTATATATTTCTATGTAAAATTGTGACCCCGGGGCGGGGTCAATTTTGACCCCAGGGGAATAATTTAAACAATTTTGGTAGAGGACCTCAAGATGATGCTATATACCAAATATGAAAGCTCTGGGCCTTGTAGTTTCAGACAAGAAGATTTTTGAAAATTGCATTTTGAGAACCTATTTGTTGACCCTGTGACCTACTTATGCAACCAATCAGAGCCATTTGAACAATTTCGGTAGGGGACCACTCAGGGACTATTCCTGTTGGGTTTGGTCAAATTATCATTCATAAGCAGTTCAAGAGAAGAAGTCGTTTAAACTTTTCCTTATATAATTCAATGTAAAATTGTGATCCCCAGGGCAGGGTCAATTTTGACCCCAGGGGCATAATTTGAAAATGTTTGGTAAAGGACCTGTTGATAATGCTATATACCAAATATGAAAGCTCTAAACCTTGTAGTTTCAGACAAGAAGATTTTTGAAAATTGCATTTTGAAAACCTATTTTTTGACCCCGTGACCTACTTATGCAACCAATCGTTCTCATTTGAACAATTTCGGTAAGGGACCACTCAGGGACCATTCCTGTTGTGTTTGGTCAAATTCCCATAAGCGGTTCAAGAGAAGAAGTCGTTTGAACATTTCCTTATATAACTTAATGTAAAATTGTGACCCCCAGGGCGGGGTCAATTTTGACCCCAGGGGCATAATTTGAACAATTTTGGTAGAGGACCTCTAGATAATGCTATATACCAAATATGAAAGCTCTGAACCTTGTAGTTTCAGACAAGAAGATTTTTGAAAATTGCATTTTGAAAACCTATTTTTTGACCCCGTGACCTACTTATGCAACCAACTGGAACGGTTTAAACAATTTCGGTAGAGGACCACCTAGGGATCATTCCTGTGAAGTTTGGTCAAAATCCAATAAGTGGTTTCAGAGGAGACGTTGTTAAAAGAAATTGTTGAGGCATGGACGACGGACAATGGGCCATCACAAAAGCTCGCATTGAGCACTTTGTGCTCAGGTGAGCTAAAAACATGGAGTTGAAAAGAGCTCGTACAGCATTCAAAGAAGCATGAAATTACGGTAACAAGTGTTGTCAGTTAAAAAAATCAAGGTGGCCCAATTAAAGGTAGAGGAGTTTGCTCTTCAAAAGTCTGCAAATAAGCAATAGTTTGATACCACATGTCTTGTAAAATGCTGGTCAAGCTTGCATAACTTTTCAGATTACACGCTCTACTATTCGAAGACTCTCAAGTGGTTTCTGACCAAAAGAAAAAGACAAGTCCACATACTAAGTTCTATAACTTAGAATCTTATTTTGACTACATTATCTCCCTTCCATATTTTGGTATTTATGTTAAGGCCTAACAATATTATACTTTAATTATTCTGCAGTTATCTTAGAATGAAGTCCCAATAATTGGAATAGATTTATTTATACAAGACCCAATAATAAACAGTTAACTGTTATTATGATATATTAGGGCTGCAACAATTCAGGTACCCAACGGTTTGGTTCGGTTTCGGATATAACCCTTTCATTTATCAAATATTCAGTTCGGGTATTTATTTTGACCGACTACATGATAAATAAGATTTACTTACTTGACTATTGTCAAGCCAAAATAATTCATGCAAGTCATTTTTTTTATAAAACATTTGTATGATTTAGTGAGATTTTGTTTTAAACAACTGTCACTGAACTAGGCTCTCAAAACAGTTTTTTAAACCTTCTAATCTCCACAAAGATCTGTGCAAATTCTATTTTAGACTCAAAAAATGATGCAAGTCTCTTTATTCTGTTAGGATTTTCAGTTATATTCAGTTTGTTTTTTTTAAATTTCGATAATTCCTCTTGTGTCTAATGTTTGTTACTTCCACCGAAATGTTGTATTTATATATAAGTTTATGATTTCTGAGGTCAAGATCATTCAAGGGCAAGGTCACATAATTATGGTCTTGTCTAAGAATGAAGTAATTTAGAAATAAGGAAGTCATCGACGTTAAAAGTTGGACATTTACACATCAACACAAAATACAGTTCAATCGGAACTCATGAAATGATTTATATATGTGCAATGTAAAAATGCATCGACTTTAAATTGACTCCACCCTCGCTGTAGGTACATTGCAAGATGCAGTTTTATGGACAGGTGTACCTGGTAAATTTGGCTGACTGCCACTGAATGATGAGAAAAGTGACAGTCGTAACATCACTTTCTACCGCATGTCGAAAACATGAAACTCTAATCAGTCTTGCAAACAGTAGTATATATTTCACATCTGCAGTATTTTCAGATTGAAGCCCCAAGAATTGTGTATATAAGGCCCAAAAATTTACATTAATAAATAATATAATTAATATATATAAATCTGCAGTTATCCCAGAATAAAGCCCCAATATTAGAATTGATTTATGTATACAAGACCCAGTAATAAACAGTTAAGGCCACAATTTTTATATTTTAGTCTATCAAGAATTTTCTTGAAACAAGAGGGCCCAAAGGGCCCTGGGTCGCTCACCTGAGGAAAAGGTCAAAGGTCACAGTGGAGCCATTTACAGAGGACCACTAATGTTGTCCACCAAACTTTGGTGGAGGGCCTCTAGTTGATGTTATACATCAAATATGAAAGCTCTGGGCCTTGTATTTTCAGACAATTTTTTTTTTTGAAAATTGCATTTAGAAAACCTATTTTTTGACCCCGTGACCTACTTATGCAACCAATCAGAACCATTTGAACAATTTTAGTAGGGGACCACCCAGGGATCATTCCTGTGAAGTTTGGTCAAAATACAGTGAGTGGTTTCAGAGAAGACGTCGTATAAAAGAAAAAGTTAACGCACTGACGGACGACGGACAAAGGACTGTCACTAAAGCTCACTCTGATAAAGATGTCATTTACAATCAACTTTCAAACCTGTTTTGTACAAGTTTGCTTTTATTTAGATTACCTCTTACTACTGACAAAACAATATATTACGGGATAAAAATGATTAAATAGGTTTATTTTAACATTTTTATGCTGCCATTGTGTGGTTGAGGCTTCTGTTCATGTATACAACCACCACAAGTAATCTTCAAGGCTTGTCTCATCTGTCACAGCTTATACATATAAAGACTTTACTATGTTTTTGTCGGAGATGTAACGACTTAACGCTGCGCCAATTGTTTCATCGTTCCTAGCGTTTAAGAACACCTATTTGGCCCCGAAATCGAGCCTAAGAAGTCGCTTCAAAGAACGTGTACTTCGCCATGGGGGCGGCCATGATAAAAGTGAACGGTTTACGTTAATTGTATAAAAAATCGATTTTGAATTGTGAAAAGAAACCTGTCAGGACTAGTCGGAAAGCTTTCGATTTTATCGTTTGATTCGTACTCATTTACTTTCGCTTTTTTTTTTTAATTTTCGTACCAAATGGGTGTGGGCAGCATAAACAAGAGCTTCGTCACAGAACGTGACCAATGCCCCCGAAGGCGCTTTGGCAACGAACTTGAAGAATGTCGAAGTTACAGTCCAAAACAAATTACATTATTGTAGAAAATTCTCCGATCAAAATTCCAGTATGGAAATCAACAAAGAGCAATAACTCCAAAAGTATGATGCCTAGAGTTATGGTTCTTGTGCACTGCACTTTTCCTGAATGAGATCTATCTGCCTATGAAATTTCAAGTCAGTAGCTTGAATACTTTGAGAGTTCTGCTCCGGAAAAATTCAAGAATGAAAATGAACAAAGGGCAAATACTCCAAAAGTATAAAGCTTTTAGTTATGGTTCTTGTGCACTGCACTTCTCCTCAATGAGATCTATCTACCTATGAAGTTTCATGTTAATGCCTTGCATAGTTTTGAAGTTATGCGCCGGACAAAATTCAAGAATGAAAATGAACAAAGATCAATTACTCCAAAAGTATGATGCCTAGAGTTATGGTTCTTGTGCACAGCACTTTTCCTGAATGAGATCTATCTGCGTATGAAACTTCAAGTCAGAAGCTTGAATACTCATTGAGTTGTGCTCCGGACAAAATTCGAGAATGAAAATGAACAAATGGCAATCACTCCAAAAGTATGATGCCTAGAGTTATGGTTCTTGTGCACTGCACTTCTCCTCAATGAGATCTACCTGCCTTTGAAGTTTCATGTTGATGCCTTGCATAGTTTTATAGTTATGCTCCGGACTAAAAAGGGACGGACGGACGAGTCGATTACTATATGCCATCCTTCGGGGGCATAAAAAAATCGGAAATTGAGATATTTTTTATCAATTTTAGAAAAAATACGGTTGAGATTTTTTTGTAAGACGAAAAATATAAAAGGTCTGGCCTAACTGTTATTATGATATATACATCTGCTGTTTGCAGAATGAAGCCCCAATGGAATGGTTTTAAAAAGGAGGCCTAATAATATACATTAGTAATCTGCAGTTATTCCAGAATAAAGCCCAAATAATTAGAATAGACATATGTAAACAAGACCCAATAATAAACAGTGAACTGTTATTATGATATATACGAAACATAAGCAGAGTTTCCATCTAATGAAGCCCAATGATTGGAATAATCTTATGTATATGAGACCCAATAATATAAATTAATAATTATACCCCCACCAAATTATGTCCGGGTGAGTTATGTAGGAATCGCAAAAACACATGAATCTGAAGAAACAACTCATTCGCAGATCGAGTTTCAATCTCGATCTGGCGTTACAAAAGCCAACTAAAGTGAAAAATCATGTCTTCTTTCTGGTAGCACTATCCATGGAACATATGGTGGTATGTGTAATATAGCTTTACCAATTCCCAACAGAATCCAAGCATCGAACTAGGCCTATGCATTTCCCCAAACACTCTCTGCTAATATACGCCAGAAAGGACCTCATTAATATTCAGGCCTATTCCTTGTCTGAATTTCAAAATGTTAAGAAACGGTAACAAATTAGGTACCAATTTACTTAGTTAATTTTCATGAATTTTGAGCACCCACACCGAATATCTTATATCTTGCACAATTGTATACCTTGCCTTAAAGGTAAAAAATTCCAACTCATAAAATGCAGGTATCCATGGGGATATGCTAATCGGATTCTCTCGTTTTTGTACATAGGTTCAATGGTATTGTCCAGTCATAACAATGAAGTGACATTGAATAATTTCAGCAGTATTTCCAGATTGAATCCCAAATAATTGGAATAAACTTGCGTATACAAGGCCCAATAATTTACATTAATAACTAATACGTATATAAATCTGCAGTTATCCCAGAATGAAGCCCCAATAATTGAAACAGGCTTATGTACGAGACCCAATAATAGACAGTTAACTCCTTGTCTATTCTAGGACATGGGATTGCAGGATTCGAGCTATTTTTTTAAAAGATTGCGCACATTATTTTTTTTAAACATGTGCACGAAAAGCGTGCATCCAAATCTGTAAACTTACACAAAAATTCCCAGTCTGGGATTAGCTTACATGAAGCTAAATGATTTTCGTTTAAAAGTTTAAAGGGGGACGACACTTAAATATTTAAGCACTTTTCAACTTTTAAGACAATAACCAGATTCAAGGAGGGTTTATTTTTCATTTTTAAGCACTTTTTAAGAGAGGGGCTCAAATTTAAGCACCTTTTAAGACTGTACAAACCCTGTATAGAGGGGAAAGATAGATAGATAGAATTTATTACAGACAGACTGTTGGACATACATAAGGCCATTCCTATAATCCCATCTGCAGCAGGGGATTAACAAAGGTTAATATTGTTTATCATAAACTAGAAATGTGTCCATAGGACACGAATGCCCCTGTATAAACGAAATTTCATAGTAAAAGGCCAATAACTCCATCAGAAATAAGTTGATTGTAACCTGAATCAACTTGACCTGTGTTCCAATACCATATATATGCATTCCAAAAATGAATTGAATGGATGATGTGTTTCAGAAGTTATTGAGCGGAAACCGTATTGGAAGCGCAGTTTTGATGTAAAAGGGCCGTAACTCCATCAGAAATAAATTTATTGTAACCTTAATTGACCTTGACCTGTGTTTCAACTGTCAATGAGCGGAAACCATTTTTGTGACAAATCACAGACAAATGGACATACAGGGGTAACACTTATTGCCCTTCCACCATTCTCCGAATGGCAGAGGCTGGCATAAAAAATTGACTGAAGACAACACAGTTCAATCAAGCAGTATGTTACATACTATTAAATGTTTTTCTGCACAGACAACCTCAGAACCAGACAGAACGCACTATCTACCTCCTCCAGAGATTTACTAAGATTTTAAAAGTATTGGGCCCAGGCCCATGGCATCTGAAAAAATTGGGCCATTCCAAAACTTTTAGGGCCATAGTAAATTTACTTGTTTTTTATGTTAGAGTTCGCATTATCATCAATATATTGACAATTGTGTTAGAAAAATTACGGCACATTTATAAACATGTTGGTGATATTTTCTAAATACAATTTTAAGACTATATCATAAAAAGCTTCAGAGTGTGTGAAATCAGTCGTTTGGAATATAGTGTAGTACGGTGAGCCATGCAGTAGCGTAAGTTGTTGTGGATAGCGATTTATTATAAAACGTCACTTTATTGATAATTTTCATGAATACGATACATTATTTGATTTATGCTATTCTTTGAAATTGAATTTATTTATCACTTTACATGCGTTAAACACTTCACTTAAGTTTTGACAGAAAACTGTCAGATTTAGGGTATGCCTCTTGAATATATCATCTTATTAGGTACACAGTCACATACTTTTATACATCAGATTACATCACTAGGTTATCGAATTAAAAGCAAAATTTGTGCATACATGCCTCAACATTTTAAACAGGTTTCTTCAGTGATTAATCTAGATGTGCGTCCCGCATCCTGGACGCATAATTTTTTGAAAGGACGCATAGTTTTAAACATTGTGCGTTCCGTGGGACTCATTTAAATTTGTGGTCTGTTGTCATTATAGATCTATTACTTGTAGCGGAAAACGGAACCGTTTCCAACCCAAAAAAGACATCAGTTTTCTCAACATCCAAAAGTAAACTTACAAAAAGGATGTATTCACGCTTATTTTATGAGTAATAATGTTTGGCTTTTTTGTGGACGAAAATGAAAGTAGAAATGTTCGACAATTTTTAACCCTTCGGAAAAGATCAACTCTGATGCTTTATGCACAATCTTTTGGTGTTAAAAGATTGCTTTTGAAGAATTTTAACCCATTTTGATAAGTTAAAACCAGGGTTAGTGAGTTCATACACAAGATATGCATCAATTCAACCTTTTCGGGAAATAATAATTGAAGAACGCGAACGAAAAGTGTAGTAGTAATTCGGATACTTTTTTCGGATACGATGTAATTTGTGTAGCGTTTGACAAAATGATTATATTTCAATTTTTCTTAATCATTAATTGAAAGTTTAAAAAAAAAAAACTAAAATTTGGGAATAATATAGTCTTTATATTTTAAAGATATTTAAAATATAAATAATCACTGACAAGTACAAAATAACAACAATACAGTATGCCAAGACAGCCAAAAAGCCAATAAAAGATTCTTTGTAAACATATGAAAAATAACTGTCTTAAACTGTATCATTCTTTAAAATGAAATACCCTTTGCATTAGAAAACTTCCACATTTTGTACATTTCTCAAACATTTTACCCAATCTGACTGATACTATCACCCTTCCTAGGGGGGAAAAAGCTGCCAAAATTAGGAGATTAAGTTCTATATTTGATTTAATATATTGTTCCTGTTACTGTATTTTATTGTTGGGACTGATTGTTTGGACTCTGGGACTCATTCATTTTGGTCCGGGACCCATTGTTTTAAAACATGCGAGTCCTGGGACCCATCGTCGGTAATTTCTAGATTAATCACTGTTTCTTTTTTGTCAATTCTAAGTTATTTGATAGAAAAAAATTGTTTGGACATTTTCTCACCTATTATGCCTGAAAGAAGACATTTATCGGTTGGCGACAGAGAGCAAATGGTAGGTATGATACAAATCGCCACGTTGCATGCCACTTTAACATCAGCCATGAAGAATGTCCGAGTGTTCTTAATAAATAAATTTCCACATACCAAACTTGTTTATTTAAATTTTGTCTTTAGCAGTCAAGCATCTTGGTATCGATGAGCCCGTAGTAACGAATAACTAGCATAGGTGTCAAAAGTTTACTGCTGGTTGAAGTGAGCCAGTTGTCCGTGGAAGTGGTGTCGTGGGGAGGGGGAGGGGTAATCTCCGAACGTTTCATGAGTTGTCAAACAATTAACCGGATAATGATCTTACAAATAAAACAACAACAAAAAAATAAGTAAAAATTATTGTTTATTTTGAAGTAAAAACTATCTGAACAAGATTAGATAGTTTGAATGAAACTGCTAAAACAATTATGTTGACACCATAGGGGTCCGGACTGTTTGTATAGCCTGTTTTACACATGTATACATATATACAAGGGTTACAACTCGTCACCTGATACATTGATACCACACCTGCCAAATTCAATGTAATTTATTCATTTTACGGGGTTTTTCATAATTCTTTTGGAATATGAAAGTTGAAATATTTATTTATCAAATTCACAGCAGTTTCATACCCAATCTGGCATTATTATTAGATTTCTAGGGCTTGTTTCAATAATTTTATCACCATTTACACGACCGTGGCCACCCTGGTGTCACCCGGTAGCTACCCTTTAAAGCTGGATTTGAGACTCTGCATTGAGTGAATCTGGAAATATCCATCAAATTACACCTCTAAACCATGAATTAGGGCCCTGCATTGCTTAATTCGCTGTTTAAACGAGTTGAATTTATTTGTGTATTTCTATTTTTAGAAACAAAAGCGAAGGTAGGTCAGAAAACAATATCGCTCGCTTCTAGCTATATTGAATACAACTCCGATTTTTAGTTTAGTAATGTATTTTTATAAGCTTTACCTAATAAAAGGAATGTTAACTTTCAACTCTCAAGTTTCAATGTAGCTACCTGGTGATATTTAGTGGCCACGGTCGTGTAAATGGAGCCAAAAGTAATGTTTTTTACGAGAAACAAAACCTTTAATCCAATTTATCTTAATTGGTTGTGCTAAAAGTTGGATTTGTCGCGCAAAATTATGTCCAAGCTTGCTTAAATTGAAAGAATTTTTAAAAAAGTTGGTAAAATGCATAAGTTACAACATTTTGTGACAGAGGTATCGGGAAAATAAGCCGAGAAGTTATAACCCTTGTTATTATATATATACGTAATCAATAGCGGAAACGCTTCAGACCCCTATGGTTAACACTTAACTTCATATAATATATATGCCCCATTTTATTAAAAACATTGAAGTAATCTTATTTCATTACACATTTAGATGACAAAAAGGTTCTGATCTGTTGCAGTGTTATTACCGAGTTTTGAAAATGTGGTTCATGCAGTTGCGAGTGCTCTTTTTTGTTCAGGTTCTCTTTGAGAATTGATGACAGAGATCCATTTGTGCTGTATGCTGCTACTAGACGGACTTTTTTTCCATTACGCTTAACGTAAGGGGAGAAATAGAATCTAAACAATGGTAATGCGTTTACTTCAAAAAAAATAAGCAAATGAAAATCGGTGTTCGGTACATGTTACAAAACTCTGCGCTTGATTTTTTGCCAGATAGTCAATTAAACAACGCTAAAGCTCATTAAACCGGTGCACAATACGTTTGGAAAAAAACATAGATGTAGTTCGCGTGAGATTTTAATTTAAAAGCGTGAGATCATGATTTGGGGTTCAAAAGCGTGACTCTCACTTGACAAGTATGAACTAGCAGCCGGATATCTTTGCTCTCTTTTTCAATTTTAAACATAGAATGACACTATTGATTTATATCAGGTGGAGTTTGAACACTATGGGCAGTGCTTTAATTGATTTTTGACAGGTGTACCGATGAGTCTCTTTCTTTACGTCACACTGTAAACTCTAATAAATTTTGCAAGCAGTAGTATTTTGATATTTGTATACATCTACAGAGTTTGCAGAATGAAGCCCCATTATTTGGAATAGATTCATTTATTATCATAAAATAAATATATATCAATTATTATATAAAAGGCCCAACAATATACTTTAATCATATATCTGCAGTTACAAAGGCAGCCCCAGTAATTGCAATAGCCTTTCGTATACGAGACCCAATAATAAACAGTCAACTGTTATTATGAAATATATAAATAGTGTGTTCTAATATTTCTGCATTACCTACATTTTTTAGAAAGCCTGTGTAAACATTCAAGTGTTTGCTGCCATGTTGCTTACATGTTCTCTGAATCAATGTAAAATTATTAAGGTTTTAGCTGTATCATTAAATCATCAATTTTCGGGTAATACCGTAATGCATACAAACACTTCCAAATGACCATTCGTGAAACCTTGAACCAAAACGTGAAATCAAGTATTTGTCAAAAAACTTTATTTAGTAACAATATTTGTAATAGACCATGTGTAGTTGTTGGTGTATTTTTAGTTGTTTATATATCTTTATTAGTTTAATTTAAGGTGTATGTGTCGTTTTGTTGCATTTGTTGTCTGTACTTATCCAAGGAAACAACAATATGCCATTTAATATGTACATCTTTATTCATGCTAAACTCATCTTTAGTATAATCTAATTCTGTTGATTTATAGCCAGTTAGTTGCTTTGCCATTCCAATATTCATTCCCCTTTTACATGTTTTTACATATCTATAAACTGACTTCACTACAACATCAAATTTACATTTTTACTCGCGAAAAAATCGGTACTTCACATGTCCGTGTCAGCATCGAAAGGCCTTTCGTTAAACAAAGGCTGTGATTGTCATACATCACCAATTATTTTGCTTATCATTGCCGACAGTTGCAACATTAACTTTTAATTGCACCACACATCCTAATCAAACCTAGTTGTCGCCTTAATTATTTTCACAGTTTTGGGAATCTCCAACAGATCAAAACAGTCAGTCTAAATCGCTGTCAAATTTACTCGGACGCACCGCTTTTCACCTTTTTCAGTAATCACACATTTAGGTGGCCCAACCAATTAATTATACAATGCCTACATTCGTCCTTAATTGCTTCCGATGCATCGGGATGCTACAGACATGTTTTACAAGTAAACAGACGCCGGTCAATTAAGATTTATTACTTTTCTACACCTTTGTCAAAACGCCATATTGAAATTAGCCGCGCACACTAGCAAACGTGTCGATTGGCAGAATTCGAGCACCTGTTGCTAATTAATTATGCAGGCTCCGCCTACTGTATTGTTTTTCTCCTCGCAGAAGGTAATGGATGCGTGCGTGGGGAGAATCTGTTATCATTAATATGCAGACTCCGCCCATTGTCGTCTTTTCTCGCTTCTTATGAAGCTGTAGGCGATTTTGACCGACGCACGGGTAGAAATTGTCACGGGTCAAAATGACCCCCCGCCGCTTTATTGATGTGCGTCAATAGACCATTTCAAACCAAGCGTCTGGCCAATCCTATTCCGCTGATCAAGTAGACGCTTTGTTAGAAAATCTCGCGAGACTCGACGTGTTTTGCAAAACTGGGGTCTCTTCACTTTCGGATTTTGTATTAGCTAATTGAACGTAATACAGTACTGAAAATCATGAAATTGACAAAAGTTCAACGTCTGAATAACCATAAGTTGCCAAATAGTGCGCGTATACAATCATCAATTGACAGATAAATAAAACAACCGTAATAAAAACGAACTTATAGCACGTGCATTGACATGTTAAATATTAAAGAAATTATAATTATTACCGCCATTAAATTTACCTTGCCACACATGACATCATCATGATCCCATATTTCTTTGACTTTACTTGATTTGCAACCATTTGAATGAGGGTCTACACGGCTGGCTACGGCTTATTTTCCCATTCATGGCTTGAATGTTCTATGGCAAAATGTGGTCTAAAGTGGGCCCTACCGGGTACTTAATTTTTGTACCCGTTTTGTAAATTCATATTATGTTTCTCTATGCGCGTGGGTCCCTTTCATACCATCATAAAGTTCTACTCTAATTGAATCCCTAATTTTAAGACATGAGCGGACACCCCAACTAATTAAGCTAATTGGCAGTTTTATGACACCTTCTTTGTCTAGTGGACAGGAAGTGTGACCGTGTTTTGGCGTCTTTTCCCCTTCGCAAGAACACATACATCCGCTATGCAGCTGTGTTTGAAACTGTCACCATATGGCAGTCGTGTGGTTTATGACCTTCACCATTTAAAGAGCAATATGCATTGACTTACGCGAGGACAACAAAAAGGAGAAAACACTAAGGTCTACAATATCTTTTTTGGCTCATAAAAGGACCTAACGCTATATTTAGCAGTACCAACAATGGTGCACCCTTTCCCAACCCCACTATTTCTTTCGAAAGAAAGAGGAAACGTGGATGTGGGGATTTCAAGGAACACAATCTAATGTATATTTTCATCTCGTGTTTATTGCAAATGTATTATTTCAATAGCTCGCCTATTCTTTTGTAGTTAATCCGTTTATGATCATTCAATGCACTGAAGAAGTTTGTAAGGATATTTATATAAGTAAAACATGCGCAGTCTGAAATATTACTACATAGTACAGTTTCCCCCCTCCACTCTCACTCCTTTAGAACTTATACTTTGACGCGAAGGTAAATCGTCAATAACGTTGCATATTTTTTTCATAGCACACGCCGTTCACGTGTACTTTTTTTTTTATCTCCCAACAGTACACAACGTTCACACCCTCTCTATCTTCTAAATGGCACCTTGCAGACAATTAACGATCTATTGTTTACCAGAATTTTCTTTGATGTTGCAGTGTTAGCCAGAGAGCCCAGAGAAAGAAATAACACCGCATTTATTTTTTACAACCTTGAAGAAATTAAAATCACAGTGATGTAATTAGCGACTCCATGTTATAAGTGCGTGAACAATGTACACGTTACTGTCAGACAAGAATACCTCTTTGAAAATGTTCAGGTACAGTTAAAATTGATGTGTATATAGCTGACTAGTTAACAGAACAGTAGTGTGTGTTTCTTGTATCTTTATTTGGTTAGATAATATGTGAGGTCAAAACTTCATTGAAATTAAAAACTGACCTTTTTAGAAGGTTGATTTTTTTATTTTCTGGTCCATCAGAACAATTATGTTATACATCTACATGATAAACCTATATATTTTTTTAATTGGCATGAGTAGCACTTTCAGAAAATGTATAGTCTTGATCATATTTTGTCATTTATACAAATTATAGAAATGGGTGGTTGTTGCTATCATCAATGTCAAACGAACAGCGTTGTTTACTATCACCTTTTATGGTTAAAGTACATCCGCCAGTTTCTGTAACAAACTGTTCGATTGGTTTACGTCGTATGACGTCAAAAAAAACATGCTAGCGTCTTATCAACAAAACGACCTACTAAATCACAATAAACTTTTTTTTGTATGGACACAAATGATTAAATCCTTTGCGCAAGAGCCCCCAGTTTTGAAACTCACGAGAAAACATGCCAAGTCTCGTAGCGCGAGATATAAATTGGCGCATGCGCACTAGACGTTTGAAATAGTCTGTTGGGGGTATTTCCGAATTTTCGTGCGCCGAAACCCGGGAGCTCGGGTCAACCGAACACCCTGTGTACAATCAAGATTGAAGGCGATTTAGATTTCGCTTTCATGTATGAAATAGGCGAAGTGAGCGACTGCAGGGCGACGATTTCGCCCGAATCGCTCGGTAGGATGATCTCTTAATAGTTAAACTTTTTAAATGAGCCATTAGCGAAAATATTATAAATATGGGATTGATATTTGATTGATATAAAATGGAAAATATCCATTGAAAAAATAGAGATTATATGTTCCGTCATTTCACGAATGGTCATTCGGGAGTGTTTGTTAAATTACGGAAACATCGACATTACCCGATTTAATAATACAACTTAAAGTAAAACCTTTAATATAATTAATGTAAGTATGAAAGCAGTCTAATTATTACCAATAAATATCTCCACACACTGAGACCATAAAAACGACTGTCGAAATTTGCTTAAAAATGCATTTTAGCTCAACTTTTTGAGGCATTTGCGTCTGTGTCGCTTAGGTTTTTTGGTTAAGGATTTTGTGAAGTTGAATAACTTTAATACTATCAAAGGTATTCACTTGAAACTTTGTACACTTCTTCACTATGACCCCCTCTACCATCCTAGCAAGGGCACACAACCCCAGGACTTGGGTAACAGACAGACAGACGGATGACATAACATAATAACCATAATAGCCATAACATAAAATGACCGAAGTAGCTTTCGGGCATATATAAATGTTAAAATTTTTACGATGTTAAATAAGTTTAACACTGTTACAGGTATTCACTTTAAACTTCGTACACTTGTTCACTGTGATCCCTTTATCATCCTGTCAAGGGTACACAACCCTGGGTGGCCATTATATCGATAATGTTGTAAAGCGTGTCAATCAGTTTAAAAACTGCTGATAAGAACAATAGACCATGTCAAACATCCATTGCGCATGCGCCGATTTATATCTCCCGCTACGAGACTTGACCCGTTTTCTCAAGATTTTCAAAACTGGGGGCTTATGCGCAAAGGATTTCATCATTTGTGTCCGTACATTCTTAGAAAACACGTGGTTTTTTTTTCGGTTTGCACATATTAGCGCCAATTAACGGCTGTTAACAACATTGTTCACGCACTTATAACATGGAGTCGCTAATTACACCCCTGTGATTTTAATTTCTTCAAGGTTGTAAAAAAAAATGCGGTGTTATTTCTTTCTGGCGCGAAGGGCTCTCTGGCTAACACTGCAACATCAAAGAAAATTCTGGGAAACAATCGACGGTCACTATCATTTGAAGTCACCGAAAAGAAATATTTTTGTTTCAAATTGACCGACCCATTATTTCTCTAATACTGTATAACATGATATCGATCGTTAATTGTCTTCAAGCTGTCATTTAGAAGATAGAGAGGGTGTGAACGTTGTGTACTGTTGAGAGATTAAAAATGATAAGTACACGTGAACGGCGTGTGTTATGAAAAAATATGCAACGTTATTGACGATTTACCTTCGCGGCATAAATATAAGTTCTAAAGGAGTGAGAGTGGAGGGGGAAAACTGTACTATGTAGTAATATTTCAGACTGCGCATGTTTTTACTTATATAAATATCCTTACTAGCTATTGAAATAATACATTTGCAATAAACATGAGATTAAAATATACATTAGATTGTGTTCCTTGAAATCCACACATCCACGTTTCCTCTTCCTTAACAAAAAATAATGGGGTTGGGAAAGGGTGCACCATTGTTGGTACTGCTAAATATAGCGTTAGGTCCTTTTATGAGCCAAAAGAGATATTGTACACCTTAGTGTTTTGTCCTTTTTGTTGTCCTCGCGTAAGTCAATGCATATTGCTCTTTAAATGGTGAAGGTCATAGACCACACGACTGCCATATGGTGACAGTTTCAAACACAGCTGCAAAGCGGATGCACGTGTTCTTGCGAAGGGGAAAAGACGCCAAAATACGGTCACACTTCCTGTCCACTAGACAAACAAGGTGTCCTAAAACTGCCAATTAGCTTAATTAGTTGGGGTGTCCGCTCATGTCTTAAAATTAGGGATTTAATTATTAGAGTAGAACTTTATGATGGTATGAAATGGACCCACGCGCATAGAGAAACATAATATGATTTTACAAAACGATATTTTAAATTAATACATTTCTATCTTTAAATGGGTACAAAAATTAAGTACCCGGTAGGGCCCACTTTAGACCACATTTTGGCATAGAACATTCAAGCCATGAATGGGAAAATAAGCCGTAGCCAGGCGTGTAGACCCTCATTCAAATAGTTGCAAATCAAGTAAAGTCAAAAGTTGTATGCAGATTTTTAATCGCGGTCCACGAATTCCTATCATGTTTACGTAATAGCGCATTATGGGACCGATGCATTAAGAAATCGGAATTTTGACACTATTGTCTAAATTTACAACATTGTTCATTATAAGATATATAAAACAATTAAGATTAGAAGCATAAGAAAATTTGCTTGACAAAGATCCATACCCCTGTAACTAAAGTAATGATGATGCAAATGACGGTGCTGCTGCTGCTGTTTCTGCTGCTTCTGCTGATAATGATGACGGTGATACCGATGCTGTTTATGATTATTATGTAAATGGTAAAAACGGTTAGGGTGATGCCCATGACGATTATGATGTAGATCGTGATGGCGGTGATGCTGCTGCTGCTGCTGATGATGATGATAAAAGGTGATTATACAGGTAATATGGGATCATGATGATGATCATGTGTGGCCAGGTAAATTTAATGGCGGTAATGATTATAATTTCTTTAATATTAAATATGTAAATGGACGTGATATAAGTTCGTTTTTATTACTGTTGTTTTATTTAACTGTCAATTTATGACTGTATACGTGCACTATTTGGCAACTTATGGTTATTCAGACGTTGAACTTTTGTCAATTTCATGATTTTCAATACTGTATTACGTTCAATTAGATAATACAAAATCCGGAAGTGAAGAGCCCCCAGTTTTGCAAAATACGTCGAGTCTAGCAAGATTTTCTCACAAAGCATCTACTTGATCAGCGGAATAGGATTGGCCAGACGCTTGGTTTGAAATGGTCTATTGCGTGGATGGATTTTTTTCAGAAAGATCTCATCCATTGCAGTAGTTTCTGTACAGATAAGTTGAATTGCCATATCATTATTGCTGATTTAGCTAAAAATGATGCCAAACAGATTTTGTTTGCCATTACATATGCAAAGAAAAAAAAAATTTCCACCACAGTTTTGGTCTTATTTATTTTGTACTAGGAAGGCTGATACTGACCCATCGCAAAATAGCACAATATTCACCTATTTGAGTACAATTATTTGGACTACCACTAGGTCGTTGTGGCAGTTAATTAAGTAAGTTACTAATGTACTTACCTTAATTAAAAATTTCAATACTCAACTTTCAGTATAGACAAAAACAGCTTTTAGCTGGAACCTGTTTATATATGAACACAAAATATTTGTTTCTGCCATTGAAAACAAGAAAACTCTGTGCCAATAAGTCAATTTTAAGCATCCATTCGTGTAATATTCCTCACATTCTGATTCACACGTATAATCTAAATTGTATTCACAAGAAACACTTGTTATTCTGTCCAACACTTCACAATATTTAGTCAGAAAAAATCCGCACTTCTTTTTGTCAGCCATAATAGCAGATGGCAAGCCTTAGCTATTGCCCGCCAATACTATTGGGTCTCTCTTTATATACATATATATATATTATGTCAAACAAATTTGGTCTTTATTCGAATAATTTGAAAATATATAAATTAATATACAATAAATAATATCAAATATCTGTTTTCTAACACCAGTTTACAGTGTAAAATAGTTTAAAAAAACGCAGTAAATTTACTAACCTGCGCGGGGAAACTCCCGTAGAAAATGGGCCGAACTAATCCCTGTACCACTCCGTACCACACCGTAAACAGCAATCTCCAAGCAGAGTTGTCATTCGTTACTCTCACCATACAAAATGTAACGCTGACGTTGCGTAGGAGAGTGCGTAAACAGATCGTCGTGTATGTAGTATCCATGTTTATTCACCGTAATATAATGGCATACTTTTCGCCACTTTCACCTTTTCAATGTCACCCTGGCTGTGCCTTTGTTCATCTTTTTTACTATTTAGAGAGCGACCAAAGTCACAGAAACCACATATTAACGTTTTAAATGATGTACACTTGCTATTCTCAAAGCTGTTCGCACTTAAGCTGTAGAATATACTTCGGTAGTAATTTGTCTCTGATGTATTTTAAGTCATTGGTGCTTTGGCCATTCTTTTGGTCGAAAAGGTTGTGTGTGTTTTTTTTCAAATTTCTGTGCGTGTTCTGACATTCAGTTATTTCCGTCGGATTTGAGTATATTACTTCATTTCATGTCGCATGTTAATTGAATACTGTTATTTGTCAGGAGAACAAGGGGAAAAGCGCATACGAATTTTTTTAAGCGTATATGAAAAATAAACGCGCATTCTCTTACCATCCAATGGTATTCCAGAAATAGTTGTATATTAATGTCTTACGGTGAAAATGTTTCAAAAGTAAGCTCATGATTTGCTGGGTCTAACAATGTAGCAACTACCAAATTACTGTCAACTACTGTTACCATCATAAAGGAAAACCATAGAAAACATTTGACTAAATTCAGATTAAGTTCTCATTGTCTATAAATAGAAGTTGGCAGATTTAATAATGTACCACGAGTCGAACAAAGATGTAAAAAGGTGCAACCAAATTGTTTGTGAAACAGAATACAATTTTCTACTATGTTCTTCAATATAATAATGGATTGCACCAGAAATATCATATACGTTCAACATGGCCTAGCTTATATAAAAGATGTGTAAAAGCATATCGGGAGCAGCAACAGTGAAGAAACACAGCCTTCCCACGCAGCCAAAAAACAGAGAGAGATAATTTTCAAAATTTTAAATATTTTTTAAAAAAAAGGACACCACAAACAAATAACGAAAACAAGTACATGGGTTTTAAAGGGATTTCTGCATTGGAATGGACAGTGGTAAACAATTGCAACTGGGGGCTTAAACCAGATTCTAAGGTCACCAACCTCACCATTGCCTCAACAGGTAAGAATAAACAATAAGAAATTGTCTCGGTGAAAAAAATACAACCCACCTTTCAACTTGACACTGCTGAATGCAAAAGCACACAAACATATAAAACAAAAAGAAACGACAATTATTGTCAAAGTAAAGGGCAAGTGCTCAGTGACCTTACAGAGACCAGTACCCCTGAAGTTAAATCAGCAAGAACATGATGACAGGAGTGACAGAAACTGATCGATCTTTTACGTTCTTTACAAGAAATGGTTTACTTGAAAATCTTCATAAATTCTTCATAAATTCTCAAATCTCTGCCATCACCGTGCAACCAAAGTGATAAACAAAGTGATTAGCTGTAGCAGGGTCATTCGTCCTCCACCGCTGTTTCAAAATGATCCATGTAGAGAAGTAGGCGATTACTTGCGGAAAAACAGGGTCAGTACTGATTCAGAATCCAGAAACACTCGTTAAGTAACTGCCCGCCGATTAAATAATGTTAAACACAGGCTCTAAACCCGAAATAAACATTCTTTTCTGGGGATGTGGATAGTATGTTCTATGTCTGTCATTTGCATGGGCGGCTAGGCGCTGCTGTCGTATCTGCATGGCTTTGAATTGTCTCATTTTATATCATTACAAATGTTGTTTTTTTACAAATAACATAAAGAATTTAATATTGAATTTTATTTTCTTTTATTTATAAATGAAATCTCTATAAAACACTTGTTGAGAAATACCTTGTTGCAGAGGTAATTTAAATTGCAGTTTAAGTTTGTTTCAGTATTATCTAGCAAACTGTAAAATACAAGAACCTTAAAAATATGACAAATCTTTTGTATCATGGTTTTAATTTAAGAAAAGAAGTTTAATACAGCTGCTTCCGAAGCGGATTTTGTATGACGTAATATTTTTGAAAAAATAAATATCAAATTCAAACAAAAAAGAACACCATATTTCTCTGTCACAATTATCATTTACAAAATTACTTCGAGCCATTAAATCAATGTATAATGTTGTAAATTCTTGGTTAAAACCTTTTTTAAGTTTTAGCAAAGTATTCGGGAAAATTAAATGCTGGGTCAAAGTTAACCGGCTGCATCTCTGCAGCCGCTGGAGCAATTCGAATGAACGAGAAAGTACAGGCAAGCCAAAACGCGTCCGCCGATGTCTCATTTGATCGCCTTTGCGGCTAGCTGTAGATTATCACTGTCGAGATTGTCGGTTCTGACAGCCAGGTCCTAAGTTCGAGCCAAGGACCGTGGTGTTAGTTCAATCCCCGCATTTTCCAACAATACCTAGATCGCATAATACCGTCCAGGAACTGCAGAAAACTGAGCGGTCAAAGTTCTTCCACAAAATAATTGGGTTTCGGAGACCCATCTGATGATAAAAATGCTGACCCAATATCTTTGTACGATTCATATGTAATAAATTGATAAACTATTGGGTCAAAATTGACCGTCATTGGAGAGGTCATCAGATTTCTTCACAGTGATTGGATAAACCGTGAAATTGACTGATCAGCTATGTCGGAGCATAGATTATGCAAAATTTCTACAAACCAGTCTAACAACAGCTAATTGCACCTGGGCAAAAATGGAAAAGTCAAATGGTAAAATTCGTCAATACGAAAAAATTGTTTTATCTAAAATAAATAGTTTTAATAGACTGCATGGATGTAATTGTGTTTAGAAATATTTTAAATGAAGCAGAAAATTACAAAGTTAAACATTTTATTTTTTATTTTATTTTCATACACTATATCCAATAAAACTTATATCGGCGGAAAATCATTTCGTTAAAGGCCCATTAACTCTCAGAAAAGATTAACAATTTCATCTAAAAAAAAAGCTTACAGTGCATTTCACAATGTTTAAATAATGGCTGCTTATCGCTAGAATGAAGTGGCCTTCAATGTGATGTATTTTAACATGAAATAACCAAAACGTAAATAAAGTAGTAATTTGTCATCCACCTAAAATATCGAAATCATTATATTTAACTAATGACCAAAAAGAAAACAGAGATGAGATACTTCCAGCCATGGAATATCTTTAAGATTGTTCTATCAGCAAAAATTAAAGCTTTTTGAAAATAAACGTAAATCAAAATATCGCCACGACTGGCGGGAATAATTGCCTCTTCGATTTGTACTTTGGCAGACTTTCTATTTTTGGAAGTGCGCCTGTTTTGCATTCGATTTATCACACTTCCGTTTTCGACAGGTCTGCATAGTTTTCTCTTCTTTTTATTGACTTTATCAATTTAAACTTTATATGCAGTAAAGCAAAGTTGATAGCAAATGTTTACGCGCCAAATGTAGGCTGCATTGTTTTGAGCTCTCAAGAAAATTGACTTTTTTGTGATAAATCGGATATGTACAAATCTGTAAATTACCAGGAATATGTGTAAAAGTGTACTGAACGGATATATGTGGTTTCTATGTGGAATTTCACTATGGTTTACTGGAAACATTGATTTTGAAGCATACATTTGTGATTCTATTGGATTTTTACCTCAGTATAATTTGCCTAAAGTTACAATGTGTGAACACTTATCAAGGATTAAGCAATATGACCGGAGTTAATCTTAACAACATCATAACTCTCCATCAGGCAATTGAAATCGTACCCATAGATCTGAAAAGGGGTAACCTTAAGGTGTATAATCCCAAAACCAACATTAACGTGTCAGATTCAAACATCAACCTTAAGGTGTAAAATCCAAGAAACAGACATTTGAGTACGATAAACTATGAAGCACCTGAACTCACTAAAGCACAAAAATGTTTGTATGTAGTATTAACCTTAGATACGGATATTATGTTCTGTTTCTGTCTTCTGCATGGCTGCTAGGCGCTGCCGCCGTATATTTGTATGACTTCGGATTCACCTCAATATTCCATCAGTTGAACATTTTATCATGTTGTCAGAGTCACGTGATTTCTGGCTTTCATTGCACATATCAGGTAATGTAGATTAAATGTGGAGAAAGAGTGTAAATAAAATATTAAATTGTTTACAAATTGCGACTATTGGGTATGTTATAAATACTTCCGTATCGATTATTGGGCCTTCATTCGGAGGACTTCTGCAAATATCCTTCCAGTATTTTGATTGGATATACATATATACTTACGGTTAATGGACGGGAGACAACTCAATGTAACAAATTTTCGTGGACCCAATACGTCGTTAAAATGATTAAAGCAAAAATAGGTTCCCTTGGTGCAAGGAATCTTAATAAAAAAGTGCGTCTTCAAAATAATAATTGGGTCAAGACCAAGTATCTGGTTTAGGACCCAATATCTAGTTTAAGACCCAATATATCGAGTAAAATAATCGACAAAGAACCACTAGCTATATGATTATATATATAGGCATCAGTTTTACTAAATATATGTCCTTTAAAACTTCTCCATTTGCAACTGTTGCATAGCTCACACTACTCAGAATCTGCATTGCTATCAAGCTCTATTGTTGAAAACTGTGTCATGGATTTAGAAATTTGCATAGTGATTACAGCACAAGATTTTCAGTTTGTTGGCATGAATTTGATTCCCGCCGATACTGAAATATCTGTTTGTAACAATTAATCATAAAATGGAAGTTTGTCTACTACAGATGTCCTTTCATGGATTTAGATATGCCATAAAAGGCATTACTGCATTGTTAATGATGATTTCTACAGGGCCATCACTCGTTCCTGGATATGCATACATGTAGCTCAGTGTATGAAAACAATGCAGGAAAAAGTCTGGTCCTGAAATGAGCCCAAAATTTCACGTATTTAACATAGGTAAGAACATATATTGATCTGTGCAGAGGCTGAATAGCTAAATATTCCACATTATGCAACTTATTTTATTTGGATTGGACAGGTAATTCTTTTCATAAATATGATATTAATGAAAAGGATTTTTTCCCTATGAAACTCCCAATTCGACAGATATTTATTTTTTATTCTTTGAACAAGCCGTTTTGTCCGCTTTGGGTAATTTACAGGAGGGATTTTGTTCAACTTTGTTAAAATGAACAGAGGGATTTTGTATAGGGCGGATAATGTGACTGGGTGTGGTCTAATAACTGCCCCCCTTTGGAGCTCTTTGCAAGGTATTTCTGAACAATACTTGATATTTACCCTGATTGTTTGTTTCAGAGTGAGGCTGAAGGACCTAAAAGAAATCGGACAATTTTAACAGCTGTCAGGGCGTCAGGACCGCAGAACTATCAAAGGTTCAAAGAGTGTTTGAGAAACTCAAAACAAACACATCTTGCAGAAATTTTAGAACGAAAAGGTATAATAAACTTTAATATAACTTTTTATTCATTAAACAACACATTTTGGTACAGTTTTTGTTGGTTTGTTTGTAAAAAAATGATCATAATTTTGGCAATGATGTGTTGATTGTGCAATAGGATGATGATAATGATTATGATGATGATGGTGATGATGATGCAGCATGATGATGTGGTGGTGGCAGTGGATGTGATTTTGATTTGTTTTTACTTCACTTACTAATTGAATCTATCATACTGGTTTCAGAGAGAGAAGATCAAAGTGAAGCGGAAGGTAAGTTTTGTTCGGGTTTTATTTTACAAATAATTAAGAATATTTCTCTTCAAATCGACACTGTCATGACTTCAATTAAAAAATCTTAATTACCAAAATCGATAGCATTGAACAACATTATCTTACCTATACATCTGATCATAAAACTTTGTGATAGTTCATTATTTTATGACATACTGTAGTGATACCAAAATAGATGTTTTGTTGCAATTACAAATGCTGGTCACCTGTGTACGTTAAGTTAGAATGAGCAAGGCATATCGGCAATGATAAACAGACCAGAATAATAGTAATGTGTGTACACAAGCAACATTTGAACGATCGGTTTTATTTTTTCCCTACATAGCCATATGTGGAAAATGACAACGCAGCCATGCTTTTTACCTATCTTATTCCTTTGAACAATACTGATACAGCGCCACTCAAGGAACACGTATACCAAATATCAAGGCTTTAGCTCCGTTAATTTCTGTCAGAAAGATTTCCTACATAGCCATATATAATAATGACCACACCACTAGCTACCATGATTTTGACAGATCGAAATGTTTTGAACAATTTTGATTCAATGCCATCCAATGAAAACATATCATACCAATTATTAAGGATCTGGCTCTTGCAGTTATGAACACTTTTAACGTTCTTTATAGCTATACAGTCGGCACTCGTTGTCTCGACTTTGTTCGGACCTGAAGAAAATTATCGAGACAAAAGTAGTTCGACAGATAAATGCTTACTTATTGACTGTCCGCCATCTTGTGTTGGTGTGAGAACAACACTCGCATAAATTTTGAATTGTATTTCATACAGAGTAAATTAAATAAGAGATACATGTACTTCTTTCTTGTCATATTTATATATGCAATATTCGATTATGAAATACTTTGATAATTGATTACATAATATACAACATGAGAAATATATGTTCAATATTTACAACATCAACAACAATATGCGGTGATTAGCTTCTGTTCGGTCATTTATCTTTTTTCCGCCGATACATAGAAATCCGGGTTGGGTCCCTGGACCTTCTCCAGATTTATCGAGCGCTGCAAATTCACGTGTCGTACTTCAACAGTCGGAAGCCATGTTGAAAGTAATGCAACAGTCAGATGTATCGGGCATTAAATACGTGTAGCAACAGTCGCGTGGCATAATTCACTCACAATTAAGGTAGGTTTGAGTGAATGCAATCACGCAAATCAATTTTGTACGAGTACTTGATGGAGCGTCCGTAAGCAGCCTGATTGAACACATGTTAGTGATCCAATTAAGTTGTTCACACCTCGGCAAACCGTGAAGCAACTTCGAGTAAGAAGAGGCAAACAAAAGGTGTTGAATAGCTACAGGGGATTCGGAAATAGGTAGATATACCGAATAATTCGACACTTAAAATATCGACAAATAAATGCTAAATGTATATAGATAAAGAAGCAAAAAAAGTTGGGACTTTGTCAAAGGATCGACACATCGAGAATATCGACTCTACCGAAGTCGTAACAACGAGTGCCGACTGTATATGTAAAATGGCGATTCCTCTGGCGGCATGTTGTTGACAGATCAAAATTCTTGAAACAGAACCAGCTTTAGCTTTTGAAGTTTCATACTAAAAACAATTTTCAGTTTTCATAAATTAACATATATAGAAAATAGCCAAGACCATGGCGACCATGATTTTTGATGAATCAAAATTCTTTGAACAACTTATCGTCGCCCCTACACCATTTCCCCGATTGCTGTAGAAACAAAACCAAAAATGGGAGTGTAAAACGGTATAATAATACACATATATATTCGTGACTGATTATCATTTTTGTAAATATTCAGTCAATAACTATGTAAAAATTTCAATAAAAGTAAAACTAAAATCATCTATAACACATCACTAATTCCAAAATCATTGACTTCAAACAGTTCATAAAAGTCCAATGTTTAAGTTAAAAAAACAACATTTGCTTACATTTTACATTGATGCTGTTTAGCTGAAGACCTAGACTAAGGTGAAATTAAAGCATAAGTACTATGAGAGAAAGAAAAGGATTAGTTTTCTATTTATAAACCATGACATTAAGCTACGAACCCTACCATACTCTTTTTCTTTTCAGAAAAAAAAATTGAAGCTGGGAATATTCGCTAAAACTTGGTTGTAATGTGAGAATGAATGTACCGGACGGACATTGTGAAGACTTTCTCTTGGCTTTAAGACTCCTTTCCTACACTCCAATCGTCGTTGATATTCTCTATGCAAAGTCATACAGACGTCTTTTCTCCATACAGCAAGTCATACAGACATCTATTGTCAATACAACAAGTCACCCAGACATCTATTTTCTATACAACATGTCACCTAGACATCTATTTTCTATACCACAAGTCACCCAGACATCTATTCCCTATACAAGTCACCCAGAAATCTATGCCATATACAGCAAGTCACAGACATCTATTCTCTATACAACAAGTCACCCAGATATCTATTATCTGTACAACAAGTCGCCAAGACATCTATTCTCTATACAACAAGTCACCCAGAAATCTATTCATATACAGCAAGTCACACAGACATCTATTCTCTATACAACAAGTCACCCAGACATTTATTCTCTATACAACAAGTCACCAAGACATCTATTCCCTATACAACAACTCATCCAGACATCTGTTCTCTATACAAAATGCCACCCACACATCAATTCCCTATACAAGTCACCCAGACATATTTTCTCTATACGACAAGTCACCAAGGCATCTATTCCCTATACAACAATACACACAGACATCTATTCTGTATACAACAAGTCACCCAGACATCTATTCTCCATACAACAAGTCACCCAGACATCTATTCTCCGTACAACAAGTCACCCAGACATCTATTATCCATACAACAAGTCACCAAGACATCTATTCTGTATACAACAAGTCACCCAGACATCTAATCTGTATACAACAAGACACACAGACATCTATTCTGTATACAACAAGTCACCCAGACATCTATTCTGTATACAACAAGTCACCCAGACATCTATTCTCCATACAACAAGTCATCCAGACATCTATTCTCCATGCAACAAGTCACCAAGACATCTATATCTACACAACAAGTCACCCAGACATCTATTCTCTATACAAGTCAGCCAGACATCTATTCTATTAACAAGTCAGCCAGATATCTATTCTCTACAAAACATGTCAGCCAGACATCTATTCTCTATACAACAAGTTAGCCAGAAATCTATTCTCTATACAACAAGTCACCCAGACATCTATTCTCTGTACAACAAGACAGCCAGACATCTATTCTCTATACAACAAGTCACCCACACATCTATTCTCTATACAACAAGTCACACAGACATCAGTTCTCTTTACAACAAGTCACCCAGACATCTCATACCCTTTTAGCTTACCTAAGAAATATATTTATCACTTCAAACACCTAAGACTATCCACGATACATTTGTACGTCTACCTGCAGATTAAAGCCTCTAGCATCATAAATTTTTCTTTCAACTATTCTACCAGAATTAACTGAGTGCTGAGTTGTCCACCACAAGCAAATTTCATTATTATGTTTAAACGTTCAATATTTTATTTGGTTGGATGTTAACTTTGATTAAATAAATAATAAATGCCCTTTCCGTCGTTTTGTGTTATTTCTTATTCAATACGTAACTATTACGCTCAGTTATTAGTTTATTACTTTGGTCAATTCATAAATTTGGTATTCCTATGGGAACAGACTGTGAACAGAAATAATTACACAAGTTTGAAAAAAATAAAAACACAATGAAAACGAGATGTTGATGATGAGGGCGATAATGGTGATGGTGATGATAAAAAATGATAAAATGTTGTGAATGAATGAGGTTAGTATAGTGTTTGTAAATTGCTTTTTTTCACGTTACTAATTGAATGTTCATGTTTAAAGTTCCAAAGAGAGGGGCTCGGGATGTTAGTAAGGGAGCAGATGGGATTAAGTTAATTCTAATGTTGTTTAATATTTGTGCTGATACTTTATAATGTGCCTACTAAAGTTGGGGTGGGACGATAAACCCAATAAACAAACAAACTAAAGTTGAGAGCTAAATATGAACATATCATGTTACAAATCAACAAATGGCCGACAGAAAATGCCGTTTTAATTCTCAGTTTTTTTAGTCAATCTTTCGAATCAAAGTGGCAAGAATTATATAACGTTATATGTCATAGTAAACTGCGGTGCTGGGCTGAGCGCTGCCATTCGGTCCTATCCAAAAAACGAGCCAGCAGGCCAATTATCCGCGCTGATTCCAGCTCCGCCGTAAATTGTAGTCTAAATAAAGAAGTATAATGAAAGATGCAAGGACAAATTTTTCTCCACCGACCTATATGCTCACTGACGATGTACCTGAATTGACCATACACAAATCAGACGAGATCCTATGAGTATTGCAACAAATATTATAACTTGAAAAGGCACAAGAGAAGATATTCAGATGTCAGTCAAATGTAAAAATTACAAAACAACTGAGACTAGACATTACATGAAATAGAGCAAACCCAACAGTTTCCCTTTTGGAACATCAGTCAAAACTAAAGTCAAACAATAAATGCAGTTATTGACACAATTTAAATAAACAAACACACCTACTCTAACTTCCATTTTTATTGCTAGCCACATTCGTAGATGTTAGCAGCTTTAACTCTAGCCAAAACAGAGTCAGCAAGATCTAACGGTTTGTCAAAACGGGAGTTAAGCTAGTTTTCTAAAAAATTCTTTTTTTTGGGGGTTCGAAAATATTTCATTTCTGTAAGAAAATAAAGGAAGTTGCCAACTAAATCGAGGTATAATATTGATGCTCACTTTTTAACTACCTGATGTTGAATTGTTATGAGTCTTAAGACAAGTCTTATGATATGCTTGTTATATGTTTTCTTCAAACAAGTGATTTTGGGACATTAAGATCGTCTTAATACATTCAGATCTGATAAAAGATAGATTTTATCAGCATTAAAGTGTTACATCACATTGGAGAAATAACAATGATGATATATTATTAGCTTACGAAGGTGAGTTTTCTGATACCCCAGCGTGTGGCATGCGGCGTCAACAATTTGTTAACAACACGAGAAGCTACTCTTTTGATCCTATCTTTACCAAACTTTGAACGAACGAATGGTTTTGTTTACCCTCGCCTTTCATCCTTAGACATATGCGAGTACCCTTTATCATGAAGATTACAAAGTGACTTTATATTTTCATGTTTTGATGTCTGCGGGTTTAAGGGTTTGGTCATGGCTATCCTTTAACTTCACTGTTACCCGACAGTGTTATTATTACAAGGGAGTTTACATATTGCTTGAGTTCACATTATAATTCTGGGAGATTTAAAATCGCTTTTAAATATTCTCTCATGTTTAACATATATTTATAAACCTATATTGGTTAATCACAAATATATAGATATTGCAACTTATTAAAAACGAAGATTATTTTAATCAAACTTGGTCAGAATATTTGTCTGCAATAAATCTTGGATGAGTTCGTTACTGGGTCACTTGTGGTAAAATAAACTAATTCACTAGGTTAAGTTTTAGAAATAAATACAATAAATTAAAGGTCAAATTTATGGCACATTATTAAAAAAACTTTGCTCGAATATTTGCCTGTATAAAATCTTGGATGAGTAAGTTACTGTGTCACGTGGAGTCAAATAGTAGGTCACTAGGATAAATAAAATAAAGAAAAGGTACTTCCAAAAACTAGAGGAAACATTTTTGGTCCAATCTTCAACAAACTTAGCCAGAATGTCTGCCTTCATAGAATCTTAAATGTGCTCGTTACTGGGTCACGTTGGGTTACAAAGTAGGTCGCTTGGTCAAATCCTAGAAAAAGAACTTTTGAACATGCTAGAGGATAAATGCCAAATATGAGCCTATTGAAAGGCTGAGTTCTCAGGTGAGCGATTAAGGGTCATTATGGCCCTCTTGTTATGTACACTACTAGACTTTGAGAAAAACTTTGTATGTAGTTGGAGCGCTACACCAAGTAGGTTTATGCACCCAGTACTTACTTTTTTCGACTGACAGTTAAGACAGTAACTGATGGGTATTTGTGTAATGCCTCGTCTCATTGTTTTTGTCACCTTTTCATTTTTAAGACTTGCCAGTATATCTAGGTCTCGTCATTACACTGGGAACATCATATATTGAGGTCGTTACATTATAGCACCTATGCAACCAGGCTATGCAGTTGACATTTTTTGTCACTGAAATATTGATTTTGCTTTAATTTTTTCATGCAGATAAATTGCAAACTTAGGAATGTCAAACCATCTACGAAAAGTGTTCTGTTATTATATATCATATTTGGAAATAGGTAAAAGCTTGGATCAAATAAACACATCCTACTTGATAGGTTTGTATCAGACTATTTTAAATGTGTTGTCATTTGGTATCATACCCACCTACTTATAAGTTGAGTGGCTGAGCCAGAACATTAACATATCAAAAAGTACATAGTATTTTAAATGATTTTGACAAGTACTAAAACAAAATCTTACGAGATATATTTTACTTTTTACTTGGTATGCACCAGACTAAGCATATCATTTTTAACGATGTTTTAAAGCTGTCAGCAATTTTAGCCTTTCTTGATGATATTTTTATTGGGGTGCTGCATTACATTTGCTCTACCTTGAAACAAGTGTAAAGTAACTACAGGTTTGAAAAAGTAAAAACACAATGACGGAAAGATAATGATGATGATAACGATGGTATTGATGGCGATATTGATTATGATAATGACGACGATGGTGACGATGACGATGATGTTGTTGATAATGAACACGACGACGGCGATGATGATCGCGATAATGGTGGTGGTGATGATGATGATGATGATATAAATGATAAAATGTAGTGAATGAGGGTAGCATATTGTTTGTAAATTGCTTTTCTTTCACGTTAATAATTGAATTTTCATGTTTAAACTTCCAGAGACAGGGGATCGAGATGAAGTCGGTGCTAGTAGCGGTGCAGAGGGGAGTAAGTTAGTTCTAATGTTGTTTAATATTTTGTGCTGATACTTTATAATGTGCTTACCTACTAAAGTTGAGAGCTAAATATGAAAATATCATGTCATGTATCAACAAATGCCGTCTAAATTCTCAAAGTTTTTTAGTCGATCTTTTGATCAAAGTAGCAAGAATTAAGAACGTTTTAAGTAAAATATTGTTTTCTGACAGCAAAGCTTAATTTCCAATTTACACAATATCTACTATATATCATAGTAAACAGCGGTGCTGTGCTGAGCGCTGCCATTGGATCTTATCCTAAATAACGGCTAATGCCTAAGTCATCACAGCCACCTTTTTGCCAGCAGTCCAATTATCAGCGCTAAATCCAGCTCCGCCGTACATTATAGCCTAAATAAGGAAGTATAATGGAAAAGGATAGATGTAAGGACAAAGTTTTCTCCACCGACCTATATGCTCACTGACGATGTACCTGAATTGACCATACAAAATTAAGACGAGATCCTATGAGTATTGCAACAAATATTAACATTTGAAAAGGGACAAGAGAAAATATTCACATGCCAGTCAAATGTAAAAGTTACAAGACAACTGAGACGAGACATTAAATAAACTAGAGCAAACCCAACAGTTTCCGTTTTGGAACATCAGTCAAAAATTAAAGTCATCACTTATAAATGCAGTTATGTACAAAATTTAAATAAACAAACACACCTACTTTAACTTTCATTTTCAATGCTAGCCACATTTGAAGATGTTAGCAGCTTTAACTTTTGCCAAAACAGAGTCAGCTAGATCTAACGGTTTTGTCAGAACGGGAGTTATGTGAGTTTTCTGCTTTAAATTTCTTTTTTTGCGTTCGAAAATATTTCATATTTGTAAGGAATAAAGGAAGTTGCCAACTGAGTCGAGGTATAATATTGTTGTTCACTACTTTTTAACTACCTGATGTTGAATTGTTATGAGTCTTAAGACAAGTCTTATGATATGCTTGTTATGATATGTTTTCTTCAAACTAGTGATTTGGGGAATTAAGATCGCCTTAATACATTCAGATCTGATTAAAGATAGATTTTATCAGATTTAAATTGTTACATACCATTGTAAATAGCAATTGGTATTTTTAGCTTACCTAAGCACAACTAAAGGTGAGCTTTTCTGGTACCCGGCGTGCGGCGTCAACAAATTGCTTGCTAACACGCGAGAGGCCACAATTTTGATCCATTCCTCACCAAAGATGAAATTAACGCCTACTGAAAGGCTGAGTTCTCAGGTGAGCGATTAAGGGTCATTATGGCCCTCTTGTTATGTACACTGCTGGACTTTGAGAAAAACTTTGTATGTAGTTGGAGCGCTACACCAAGTAGGTGTATGCACCCATTACTTACTTTTTTCGACTGACCGTTCCAAGACAGTAACTGATTGGTATTTATGTAATGCCTCGTCTCATTGTTTTTGTCACCTTTTCATTTTTAAGACTTGCCAGTATATCTAGGTCTCCTCATTAAACCAGCCACATCAAATATTGGGACCGTAACAATATAGCTACTATACCACCAGCCTATGTATTTGACATTTGTTGACACTAAAATCTTTTTTTTTTCTTGCAGATAAATTGCAAACTTGGGAATTTGTTTATGTTTTCAAATAGTTTATAGTTGATCAAAATGATGAATGGAAAAGAAGAGATAAAATACAAGTAGAAAAAAAAAATCAAAGTCATGTTGTCACTTGTAAACGTGTTTGAAGAAAAAAATGTATTTAGTACTCATTATGATATTCAACATAAAATATCAGATGTGTACATACGTGCATACATACATATGTACAAGCATGCGTTCATACATACAAACTGTAAATGCTATGTGCAGGCATACATGCATACGTAGTTTTAATATTCCACTCCATTATTCAGTATGTTAACAGTTTTGCCACAATTATAAAAAATCCTTACTGTGACCAAGTCGACTTAAAACCGCTGTGTTAGCATGGTATTTTAGGAAGTTGTAATTAATTAAGATTCCCATTCCAATCAAATGTCTTACCTTTTTCAGACTGTCCAGTTTGTCGTACTGAAAGGAACAATTATGCGTTAGTGGAATGCGGCCATATGACCTGCATGAACTGCGCCAGCCGACTCGAGACCTGTCCAATCTGCAGAGAACCAATAACAAGGGGACTAAGAGTTTATCCGTGAACATTAGACGTTGCTTGATTGGAAATACTGTGGAACAAGTGCAGCTCTCTTACAAAACATGAGCTTTAAAACATTTCATTGACTTGTAACCGTGACCATCGTTATATGTAAACAGTAATGCTTCAGACCACTCTGCTAAGTTGGACGATCTGGTCAGATGCTACACTGCTAACTATACAATGTTACAATGTTTTTCATTCTTGTTTAACCTTGTTGAGACAGAGGTTCGCGCTTAAAATACTTATAACTAGTGCGTTAAAAGTAGTAAAATGTAGACCCCTGAAGACTATGTGAAATCATTCATAATGATGATGTGAAATCACACGCACACACACATACACACACGCACCCCCCCCCCCACCCTCAACACACACACACACACACACAGATATATATATATATATATATATATATATATATATATATATATATATATATATATATATATATATATATATATATATATATATATATATATATATATATATACCCAATTAACAATACAAGTCAAAGTAGTATTATGAAAGGAGTGTATGGTTTACTAGACTAGTTTTAAATTATATTCTTATTTCGGTATCATGAAAGAAGCATGTAATCATTTAAATTTATTCTTAATCTGTATAAAGTGAGTTCTTATTTAATCTCTTGATTAAATAAAGTTGTTGTTTTTTTAATAATATCTTATAGTCTTTATGTTGTTTACAAATATATCATTATTGGGCGTTAGATATACTCATATCGTGCAAATATTTTTAAACAATTGTACTAAATTACTTTTATATACATAATTGTAGTGTTTAAAATATTGCCATTCGTCTGTTAGTCTGCACCCGTCTTATGATGTTTGGATAATAATTCAAGTTAACAACAGCTTGTGAACATTTCAGAATAAAGTTTATAATACTACCATGCAGTAGAACAGTGCTGACACAAACTTGAACTCTTGGTCTCGAGTCGTAAGAGTAAGTTTTGCTTGACGTGAGTTTCTTGAACTTGATCCAAGCAGTACTAGTTGGCGCCGCTCTTGAGAGCGGAGTCTTTATAGAATGCATTTTTTATGGGGACGATAACAGACCCCAAGCTGTTCTGAAGGGTTTTTAGAGAAAATAACCAAGAAGTCCCGTTTAACAGTGTAGCTTGCAACAATAAAGGGCTGCTTGCAATTATAAAATGGGTAGCATACATTTATAGGAATTCGCATCTGTTTGGCGAGGTTATCTTTCACAAAAGACAGCAAATATGCCGAGATTTAAAATGTAATTTACAGTTAATTTAGGCAGCTTTCAATTAACATTACAAACAATGTAACCGACAGCAAGGAGGAAAGCATGATAGCAGATAGATTCTTTAGGCATTTATCTTAAAATGATGTTGCCGCAGAGACATTCTTTAGCAGTGACAGTGTTATGGTATTACCTAACCTCGATGATTTGAGAAAATATTACTAGCGCTCTCACAATGTTACAGAAAAACATTTAAGCACATGAAGTATCATTTCGTTGAAATTGTAGCTAAACTTCCTCTGGTTAATACGACCTCTATGCTTCATTTAAGACCGATGCAGAAATCATATTATTAATTCGATTTTGAAGAAAATTACAAATAATGCCGAAGGGAAAAATAAATTTCCAAAACTTGCCAGTTACAAAATGAAAGTGGGCCGAATTTTACAATGGGGGTTGTCATGCTGTTTAAAATCCGTACTGATCATAATGTGAAATTCCGTGAATCGGGTGCTCTGTTTGCACATTTTTAGTCTTAAATTGTATTCATATGAAGTCTGTTTCAATCGCATAAATCAGTATGTACTCGTATTACGACTTATTTGCTTCGAGACACTTTTAGTCGGACCCTATACTTTTTAGCCGGACCCGAGAAACTTTTAGTCGGACCCGAGACACTTTTAGTCGGACTCGAGACTTTTTAGTCAGACCCGAGACCCTTTTAGTCGGACTCGAGACGTTTTAGTCAGACACGAGACACTTTAGTCGGACTCGAGTCTTTTTAGCCGGACCCGAGACACTTTTAGTCGGACCCGTAACACTTTTAGTCAGACCCAAGACACTTTTAGTCGGACTCGAGACTTTTTAGTCAGACCCGAGACACTTTTAGTCAGACCCGAGACACTTTTAGTCAGACCCGAGACACTTTGAGACACTTTTAGTCAGACCCGAGACACTTTTAGTCGGACTCGAGAATTTTTTGCCGGACCCGAGACATTTTTAGCCGGACTCGGTGTGACAAAATGGCCAAGAGGTGACTCACCAGGGTAGAATATAAAACTCAAAAGACAATTTAAAATCAAATTATACTTTATATACAAAACAATATACATACAAGATAAAAGAAAATGATTTTAATACAATAGAAAAACAAAACCCCGCCGGCTTATATTAAGTCTGATAACTGTCCGCTGGTCTTAACTGTGCACTGTATCTAGACTTCCTACACAACAAACAACACTTCTCTGATACACAATCCTTAGTATATGTGCTACGACATAACTGTCCGATATGGTATCTGCTCGTGCAGCTCACTACTGCGACGACACTGTCCAATTATGTATCTGCTCGTGCAGCTCACTCCTGCGACGAAACTGTCCAATAATGTATCTCCCTTTGCCGTTCCCCACACAGAGTCTACCCCGTCGTACATGTAACGAATGTGTGGTACAAGTCGACCTTGTATCGCTGTCCACCTATAGGCCTCTGCTTGTCTACGTGTAAATACGGCTCTTTACTGGCCTACATACGGCTCTTCACTAGCCTAAATACGGCTCTTCCCTGGCCTAAATACGGCTACAAATGACAAATGACGTCAATTTACTTCTCAAAATCAAATATTTAGTGTGTTTCTACATAACATACAACACCTTTACCATATAACACGTGTTCCTACACAACCATTATAAATATCCCATGTGTTTCTTCATATCACTTAGACCATATCGATCATTTTGCATCATATTAGTGCATCTATGACATAGTAATGGTATATAAACCAATGGTATAATACCATCGTACTTGAACCATATGTCTGCTCTATGGTTTTACATAAGTGCCTTTAAACAGTACATTTAAACAGTGCATAAGTCTCCCTCAACTATAAAACCAGACCTACTGTCAAACCTTCAACTTTACATTTACCATTCTAGTGAAGTATCGAAATATTTATCCCATTTAGATTTAACCGAAAATAAATATGGCTTTCAAATCTTAATACATACATAGTCCTAACATTATCATATAAACTTAGACTTAGAACCCTCGGCCTATAAAACATTAAAATGCTTTCAAAAATTGCCGATATGTCTAATGATCGTACACTTGTTTCCTTCAAAAAAACAATTTAACGATCTACTAAATAGAATTACGCTGGCGACAATTAGATGTAAAAGTTGCCTATATTAAATGACTGTACACTTGTTTTCTTCAAGAAAACAATACAACAATCTTACTAAATAATTAATTTAACAACAATTAATTCTGTAAAACGAAAAACTGCTTAAAACAAAAATGCGAAAAATAAAAAGTACTTACACATATTCCGTAGTGTTATGGTACAGCATCATCAACGTCCCCTATCAACGCATCCCGATAACTGACACCAACACTTGGAGCGTACAGATATTTATACAAATAGACAGCCCCGTAGCCTGACTTAATTCAAGAACCCCGAGAATTTGTAATCCGTGATTCCTCAGACTTCTCGTGAAAAACCAATTGCATACACCTTTAGTACGCCTCACCTTTTTAAGATAAAAAAGGCCTAACGTAAATAAACTATGGGTTAACGTTTCAAGACCCTTTCAAAATGAATAAAAACACTCTATTCATGTAATTATAAAAACAACATAATTAGCACCTCTAAAAACCCTTTACACACCAAAAGGCAACAAAATAACCCTAAGGTTATCCCTATTTTACTAAAATCAAACTCTACAGTATCTCTCTGGCCTACGTGACATAAGCCTCGTACACAAAATCATTATATAAAATAAGGCCACGACTATGTTATTTTGTGACACACGTTCCCCCTCCGGGAAAAAGTGGTTACACTTTTTTCAACTAAACCAAATAACGACCATACGATTTACAAGAATACTGCTATAATACAACACTAACACTATTGCATTTAAAAACAACAACAGAATCATACCACTATAAACAGCTATGAAACAACTGCAAAGCTCTGACATTTCCCTATACACAATCTATCCTACTCTACTGAGATAATCTGCACCAACATTATCCTTACCTCGGATTGATCTAATCCGCATACGATACGGCTGTAATGCCAACGCCCATCTCATTAACCTAGAGTTCGCCATCTTGGACTTATTCAAATAGGTCAACGGCTGATGATCAGTCTCAAGGATAAACTCCTTACCAAACAAATACCGATGGAACTTGGAAACACCCCAAACAACTGCCAGACATTCCTTTTCAATAACTGAGTAGTTGTTCTCTCTATCTAACAACTTCTTACTAGCGTAAGCTACCGGCATCTCCTCTCCTTCCGTTTCCTGTAATAAAATCGCCCCTAATCCAGTATCTGATGCATCAGTTCTGAGTATAAACGGCTTGTCAAACTGTGGCAACCTTAAAATGGGAGGTCCTACAAGACATCTCTTTAATGCCTGAAAAGCGTTCTCATGACTTTCCTCCCAAATAACCTTGTTTGGCTTCCCTTTTTTTTGTCAAATCCGTTAACGGAACCGCAATAGCCGAGAAATTAGGGATAAACTTCCTGTAAAACCCGACAACGCCTAAGAAGGATCTGACTTGCTTCTTAGTCACTGGTCTCTCTGCTTTCTGAATTGCCTCAACTTTTTCTGCCACAGGCAAAAGTGTCTGAGTCTCACCTAACATATGCCCTAAAAACTCAAGCCTACAAAACCCTAAACTACACTTCTTTGGCCTAGCAGTCAACCCTGCTACCCGAAGTCTACTCAATACCTCTAGTAAAGCTACAACATGCTGCTCCCACGTACTTGTGTATATCAAGATATCATCTATCAAACTAATAGCACAATCCAACCCAAGCAAAACCTTTCTCATTAATCTGTTAAATGTACTTGAAGCACACACTAAACCAAACGGCATTTTCTTAAACCGAAACAATCCTTTGGGCGTCTCAAAGGACGTCAAATCCTTTGCCTGTTCAGTTAAAGGAACCTGCCAATAACCTTTACTAAGATCTATCTTAGAGAAATACTTAGCCTCTGACAACTTTGAGAATATCTCCTCTGTATTTGGCATAGGTTCTGCATCAAACACTGTAACCCTATTTAACTGTCTAAAATCTATACAGAATCTAATACTGCCATCTTTCTTCCTTAACATCACAACTGGACTCGAAAATGGTGCTTTTGAGGATTCAATGACTCCTAACTCTAACATTTTCTTAACTTCCTCTTCTACAGTCGCAACTGACTGATAAGGTATAGGATATCCTTTGCACCTAAAAGGATCATTCGTATTCAACTGAATATCATGCTCTATATAAGACGTAGTTCCTGGTATGTCTGTCAACACATCTACAAACTCCTTTATTGTATTCTCTATCTCTTTTCTCTGGCATGTAGTCAATTCTTTACATATTTCAACATCCTTAATATCTTCCTGACCTATTCTAGTAGGACACTCTAACGGGATTTCTACATCTAACAAACCTTCTGACTGACCTACATCTCGCTCTTCCTCTACAACAGCAGCACTCACTACAGCTAATATACCTAAGTTTTGAACATCCTCACTTACCTTTCTCTCATTGTATCTTTTCAACATGTTTGCATGGAACGTTCTCTGCTTACCATTCATGTCTATCCTGTAATCCATTTTGTTAACGACCTTCGTTACTGTAAATGGCCCTTTCCACTGCAATAACAACTTGTTCTGATTTACCGGAAGTAAAACCAACACCCTTGAACCTTCTACAAATGACCTTTTCTTTGACTTTTGATTGTAATGCTTCTATTGTCTTAACTTGGCCTTACCCAATTGTTCCTGTGCCATCTTACACGTTTCCTCTAATCGTTCCCGCAGATCAATCACGTACTGGTAGGTTGACTTGACCTCTCCGTCACTTACCTCTCCTGACCACAATTCCTTGAGTATACTCACTGGACCTCTAACTGTTCTCCCATAAAGCAACTCAAATGGTGAAAATCCCAAACTCTCTTGTGGTACCTCTCTATAAGCAAACAATGCTGCATTGATATACTTGTCCCAATCTTTGGGTCGTTCACTACACATACGTCTAAGCATCTGTTTTAAAGTCCCATTGAACTTTTCGACCAATCCATTACAAAAAGGATGATACGGTGTCGTAGTCAATTGTTGTAATGACAATAACCTACTCACCTCAGACATCAGCTTTGATGTGAACTGAGACCCCATGTCTGTAAGCATCTCTTCTGGTATACCAAGTCTACTAAACATATCTACCAATGCTTCTGCTACTCTTTCAGTTTCAATACTAGGTAAAGCTACTGCCTCTGGGTATCTAGTAGCATAATCTACCATCACCAGTATGTACCTATTCTTTCTATCTGTCATCGGCTCTATAGGACCCACTATATCTATAGCTACACGCTTGAACGGAGTTTCAATCAATGGCATATTCCCTAAAGGTACTCTCTGTATTTTCCCTTTTGGCAAAGTACGCTGACAAATGTCACATGACCTACAATACCTGCTAACCTCTGAGCATACACCTGGCCAATAAAACTCTGCCAACACCCTATCACTTGTCTTACGAATACCTAAGTGACCTGCCATCAAAGCCTCATGTGCCAACTTCATCACAGACTCACGACATTTCTTAGGAACAACCAACTGATACGACTTCCTATTATCTTTGGTTTCATACATCCGATACAATAAGTTATTCCTAAACACAAAACTGACCTGACCTCCACCTTTACATGACTTAGTTTGACCTTCCTCTGCTCTAACTCTAGTCCTTGCTAACGTTTCATCAGATAACTGTAATTCCCTGAACTCGGTCTTGGTAATATTTAAGATTTTGCCCGGAACATTTAACTTCCTATACGGCCTATTTTCCCGTGAAATCTGAGCCCTTGTCTGTACAGCATTTAACACATCTCCTGGATCAGGAAATCTCGCCCCTTCTACATTTCCTAGCACTAGGTCATATAATGGAGATTCCATACACAACGCCTCTACTGACCCTACAAAATATGGTGTATCTATATCGATCTTAGCTACGGGAAAACACCTTTCTGAACCATCAACAAACTTACACCGCCTTTCCTTTCCTAAAAACTGATGTTCTAAAACGAACCTTTTATCTACTACTACACATGTAGCCCCTGTATCTCTCATAACCTGAACTCTCTTTCCATTAACCTGTCCTCCTTTCGTCGGGCACTGGTTATCCCAACATGCACCTAACTGTACAGAACTGTCCTCATCTGTAATGCAGCTAGAACTATCTGTCCTCTTCATACCTCCAGGATTATACCCCCGGTATCTACTTCTACCTCTTGACCTCTGTGATCTTTGATTCCAACTACCTCTATCAGAATTGTATCTCTGGACGTTCCCAGACTCCACTCTACCAAACTCCGATAACTCGCTATCATCTACTGTAGCTACCCTATGCTGAATACCACGTTTCTTACAATCGGACGTCTTATGATCACCTTTGCAGTAACCACATCTAACCCGAGCAGAGTAAGTGTTACCTTCCCTTGAGGAACTCCCAAACTGTTTACGCATTATTTCTGACCTCTGATCTTTGACCACCTTAACATTCTCTCTACCCTCACTTAACACTACATTTCTACAACCACCCCGTGCTTCTGCAAATAAATCTGCCTGTATCGCCATTTCAGACCCATCTGTAATACGCTTCTCTTTCAAAAATAAATACATCTCTTTATTACTGATTGCTAACAACTGATCTCTCAATAAATAATCCACTACTCCATCGTATGTCTTTGCTACACTACCTAACTCAAACCATTGTTCTAAATATCTCTTCGATCTACTTAAATACTGAACAAAAGTCTCACCTTTCTCCGGTCTTGCAGTCTTGAACCGTTTCTTAAACCCTTCTTCTGTCAACTCAAAACGTCTCAATAATGCAGCCTTCAGTATATCATAATCCAATGATTCTTCAGACGGTAATCTGGAATACACATCTAAAGCCTTACCTTTTAACAGAGCACTAAGATGCAAACACCAATGCTTCTTTTCCCAGCCTTGTGCCTCAGCATATCTCTCAAACCTAGATAAATAACTATCCATATTATCTTTGTTTTCGTCAAACCATGGCAACTTAGGTCCCTTACCTCTTTCTTTTGCCGAAAGTGCCCCAATCTCTTTCTCCGCCAACTCCATCGCATGACGGTGTTGTATTTCTGCTAACCTAATTGACCTTTCATAATCTTCTGCTGCTCTCTGCCTTTCTAATTCTATTTTGTGTTTTTCTAATTCTAATCTTTGTTTCCCTAATTCTAATCTTTCTCTCTCCTTTTCTTCACTCTTTTCTCTTTCTTCTTTCTCCTGAAGTCTCCACTTTTCTCTTTCCTCTTTCTCTCTTTCTATTTTCTCTTTTTCCTTATCTCTTTCCTCAAATCTCTCTTTTCTCTCCTGTGCCTGAGTATCACGCACAAAGGTTTCTAACTCTTTGCCAGAGTAACCAAACTCCTTACCTATCATTATTAACTCTTGTGTACTAGACATGATTACAGCTGCTAATAAACTGCACAAAATAATACTAGTACTAACTGGGCAACACTATTAATACTACACATAACACTACTACCTGATATGTTATGATAGTAAACCAAATATATAGACATCACACCAACCCAGTAATCTAAAATCATAGTACAGCTACAACCTTCTATATCAATGACACATAATCACAACCCTGCAAAATAAAAATTAAAGATATAATACCAATATAATCATGTACAACCACTATCTATGGAACACATCAACTATGTTTTACTTTGAGACATGAATTAAATGAATAGTTCACAGGTTAAATTTCCCCACACAATATGACCATGAAGACCATACACACAAAAAAAAATCATGTGTCACTAAGTGTTAACAGTTAAACAATTTTAATTGTAACTTTAAAATAATTTAACTCTTAATATATCAAGGCCACTGCTAGACGGTTAAACCTACTGCACCCCTGTTGCAACTACCCTCAGCTTCCATGCTTTACTATGGAATTTACAATAGATGGTACAGCGATGCTTTGCCTCATCATCGGGTAATGCAACTTTGACTTACCAATAGTGGTTTCCCTAAAGTCTTGGTGTCAGTAGACGAGATCCGCCATGCAGGGTTCGCCGTGACACTAAAACAAATTAAAGTAAAAACAATACTCTGTAATTAAAAAATAGTGAAAAAATTGCGAGGGATCTTTACAATATATTATGTAGTATGCATTTACCTATATTCTACTTTAGATCGTCATTCTTGGACATTATCCCACTTCTGACACCATTGTGACAAAATGGCCAAGAGGTGACTCACCAGGGTAGAATATAAAACTCAAAAGACAATTTAAAATCAAATTATACTTTATATACAAAACAATATACATACAAGATAAAAGAAAATGATTTTAATACAATAGAAAAACAAAACCCCGCCGGCTTATATTAAGTCTGATAACTGTCCGCTGGTCTTAACTGTGCACTGTATCTATACTTCCTACACAACAAACAACACTTCTCTGATACACAATCCTTAGTATATGTGCTACGACATAACTGTCCGATATGGTATCTGCTCGTGCAGCTCACTACTGCGACGAAACTGTCCAATTATGTATCTGCTCGTGCAGCTCACTCCTGCGACGAAACTGTCCAATAATGTATCTCCCTTTGCCGTTCCCCACACAGAGTCTACCCCGTCGTACATGTAACGAATGTGTGGTACAAGTCGACCTTGTATCGCTGTCCACCTATAGGCCTCTGCTTGTCTACGTGTAAATACGGCTCTTTACTGGCCTACATACGGCTCTTCACTAGCCTAAATACGGCTCTTCCCTGGCCTAAATACGGCTACAAATGACAAATGACGTCAATTTACTTCTCAAAATCAAATATTTAGTGTGTTTCTACATAACATACAACACCTTTACCATATAACACGTGTTCCTACACAACCATTATAAATATCCCATGTGTTTCTTCATATCACTTAGACCATATCGATCATTTTGCATCATATTAGTGCATCTATGACATAGTAATGGTATATAAACCAATGGTATAATACCATCGTACTTGAACCATATGTCTGCTCTATGGTTTTACATAAGTGCCTTTAAACAGTACATTTAAACAGTGCATAAGTCTCCCTCAACTATAAAACCAGACCTACTGTCAAACCTTCAACTTTACATTTACCATTCTAGTGAAGTATCGAAATATTTATCCCATTTAGATTTAACCGAAAATAAATATGGCTTTCAAATCTTAATACATACATAGTCCTAACATTATCATATAAACTTAGACTTAGAACCCTCGGCCTATAAAACATTAAAATGCTTTCAAAAATTGCCGATATGTCTAATGATCGTACACTTGTTTCCTTCAAAAAAACAATTTAACGATCTACTAAATAGAATTACGCTGGCGACAATTAGATGTAAAAGTTGCCTATATTAAATGACTGTACACTTGTTTTCTTCAAGAAAACAATACAACAATCTTACTAAATAATTAATTTAACAACAATTAATTCTGTAAAACGAAAAACTGCTTAAAACAAAAATGCGAAAAATAAAAAGTACTTACACATATTCCGTAGTGTTATGGTACAGCATCATCAACGTCCCCTATCAACGCATCCCGATAACTGACACCAACACTTGGAGCGTACAGATATTTATACAAATAGACAGCCCCGTAGCCTGACTTAATTCAAGAACCCCGAGAATTTGTAACCCGTGATTCCTCAGACTTCTCGTGAAAAACCAATTGCATACACCTTTAGTACGCCTCACCTTTTTAAGATAAAAAAGGCCTAACGTAAATAAACTATGGGTTAACGTTTCAAGACCCTTTCAAAATGAATAAAAACACTCTATTCATGTAATTATAAAAACAACATAATTAGAACCTCTAAAAACCCTTTACACACCAAAAGGCAACAAAATAACCCTAAGGTTATCCCTATTTTACTAAAATCAAACTCTACAGTATCTCTCTGGCCTACGTGACATAAGCCTCGTACACAAAATCATTATATAAAATAAGGCCACGACTATGTTATTTTGTGACACTCGGGCCTTTTTAGCCGGACCCGAGTCACTTTTAGCCGGACTCGAGACTTTTTAGTCGGACCCGAGACACTTTTAGTCAGACCCGAGACTTTTAAGTCAGACCCAAGACACTTTTAGTCGGACCCGAGACACTTTTAGCCGGACCCGAGACACTTTTAGTCGGACCCGAGACACTTTTAGCCGGACCCGAGACACTTTTAGTCGGACCCGAGACAATTTTAGTCAGACCCGAGACTTTTCAGTCAGACCCAGGACACTTTTAGTCGGACCCGAGACACTTTTAGTCAGACCCAAGACACTTTTAGTCGGACCCGAGACACTTTTAGCCGGACCCGAGACACTTTTAGTCGGACCCGAGACACTTTTAATTAGACCCGAGACACTTTTAGTCGGACCAAAATCTCGCAAAACCGTTACAAAAATCATTTTGGCTGATTTATCTGATTACAAATACAAAGTTATTTAATAACGACATCTATACAGTTCTACTATGCGTTACCTTCGAATTTTAAATCATCAATAAATTAATAACATATATTTAACGATGAAATGCTACCATACGCTTCGAGACGCTTTTTTATCGAACCCGTATCCTGGAAAATCGTTACAAAAACATTATTCAGACTGATTTATCTTACTACAAATATTATTTTTTTAAATAATAACATCTATACAGTTCATCTGTCTGTACCTTTCGACTTTTAAATCATTAATAATAATAGTTATTACACGAACTATAAATAGAAGCAACACGATTGGTCACACCCCCCACCCCCCCACCCCCCCCAAAAAAAAATAAAAAAATAAAATAAAAATAAAATAAAATAATAGTCGAGTCAATAAATATAGATATTGACCCGCTTTTGCAGATATTAACCGTTTTATAAATAGAATGGGAAATTTCCATCAGTATTATGCGCGCGCATCTACAAAACTTCCTTACAACTGGACGCATTGTTGGATACTCGTCCCAGGCGAACAATATTCACCAAGTAAACAATGTAACCTATTTTCTTGCATTAAGATTTAATAATAATTAAAGAATTATAATTCATGTAATAAAACAGTTATTTACTTATTAGCTGGGAAATATGTTATTGATATTGACCGCAAACATCGTTATTGACATCGCCTCGGTCAAAAACGATTTTTTGGTCAATATCACAGCATATTTCCAAGCTAATAAGTAAATAATTGTATAATATTTAACGATGAGACGCTTCGTGGGACGCTTTCGGTCAAACACGATTCTTTTAAGTCGGACCCGACTCCCAAAAAATCGTTACAAAAACATCACTTTGATTTACATTATTACAAATACTAAATCTTTTATTCATGACATCCATAAAATTCATTCTTTACGACTTTTAAATTAAATAATATAGATATCTAACAATGAGACGCTACGATACTATTCGAGACGCTTTTTAGTCGGAACTGATTTCAGCATAATCGTTACAAGAACATAGACTCATTTCTCAATACTAAATTATTACACTATTTACACCCACACAATTCCTCCGTTGAACTCTTGGTCTCGAGTCGTAAGAGTAAGTTATGCTTGACGTGAGTTTCTTGAACTTGATCCAGGCAGTACTAGTTGGCGCCGCTCTTAAGAGCAGAGTCTTTTATAGAATGCATTTTTGTATGGGGACGATAACAGAACCCAAGCTGTTCTGAAGGATTCTTTTAGAGAAAATAACCAAGAAGTCACGTTTAACAGTGTATCTTGCAACAATAAAGGGCTGCTTGCAATTATAAAATGGGTAGCAGGCATTAATAGGAATTCGCATCTGTTTGGCGAGGTCATCTTTCACAAAAGACAGCAAATATGCCGAGATTTACAATTTAATTTACAATTAATTTATGCAGCATTCAATTAACATTACAAACAATGTAACCGACAGCAAGGAGGAAAGCATGATAGCAGATAGTTTCTTATACATTTATCGCAGTATGATATTGCATCAGAGATATTCTTTAGCAGTGACAGTATTATGGTATTACCTAACCTCGATGATTTGAGAAAATATGACTAGCGTTCTCACAATGTTACAGAAAAACATTTAAACACACGGGGTATCATTTCGTTGAAATTGTAGCTAAACGGCCCCAGGTGAATACGACCTCTATACTTCACTTAAGACCTATGCAGAAATCTTTATTAATTCGATTTTGAAGAAAATTACATTGGCTATTTACAAATAATACCTAAGGGAAAAATGAATCTCCAAAACTTGCCAGTCACAAAATGAAAGTGGGCCGAATTTACACTGGGGGTTGTCATATTGTTTAAAGTCCGTACTGATCATAATAGATATTGCGCAATAATGTGAAATTCCGTGAATCGGGTGCTCTGTTTACACATTTTTAGTCTTAAATTGTATTCATATGAAGTAACGACTGTTAAATTAAATAGTAATAGATATTTAACAATGAGACGCTACGATACTATTTGAGACGTTTTTTAGTCGGACCTGAATCCAGCATAATCGTTACAAGAAAATAGACGCATTTCTCAATACTAAACTATTATTACATTATTTACACCCACACAATTCCTCCTTGTGTTAAGTCTGACTATTAAGTCAGTTTTAATAGATCTCTAACATTGAGACGCTTTTTAGTAAGACCCTGGCCCTTGTGCAAACAGGTCTTGTAACATCATATCAACATTTGACCTTAAATATTATGGCCATTGCTGTTTATACATTAGTTCTACATATTTGATTAACATTCTCGGAAAGAACTAGGCCAGCAAAAAGCAAAATGGGGCAGCAGTGTGACTCCAGTATAATTTACTTACATGTAATTCATTAATTGGTCACATATCCAATAGTTTCAATGGTATGGCATTTGATTTAACACCATTATTTATCACTGTTGAAAATTAACAAACTGCTACAAATCAGCAGGTGCCAAGATCTTCAAAACCGTGTGTGATTGTAGAGACTGATTCATGCAATCATAAAAAATTATCTGAACCATATATTTCTAACACAAGCCTTCACCATACATATGTCAAGAGACATATTGTCATATTGTTAAAATGTGTCTTAACAAAACCACAAACATGTTAAAATACTTGTGAAATGTCTACAACAACAAACAGTAGACATGGCTTTGATCATTTCATACGTTTAAAGTTATTGATGTGATTGTTGTCATAGATCTTTGTTCAATATTTATATTAAGACCACAAATATGATCATTCAACTTCTTAAACTGAATTTGCATGCAAGTCTCTGCGCAATATGTCATACCATTATACATTTAAACAAAACATTGTCTACAAAGCTAACTTACAGGAACCAGGAAATGCTTCTGAATGCTTAAAGGTTTTATCAAATTTAGAAAAAAGGTAAGTAGCTAATAGGTAATTTTATAAGAAAAGGTCCTATCAGAGTAACCACATATTTCTACCTCTAGATCAAGGCAAAAACCGGGTAAATGTAAATGTGACAAAACACAAAGGCGAGACATAACACACAAAAAAGAAAAAAACAAGCAGTTACCTATTTGGAACAGTCATTCGGCACAAGCACCGACTGGAGTGCTTAGACCTGGTTTTGTGGAGCGCTCCAATCTTGCACTTCTGAAGGTTTTTCCATAAAAAAACAGTGGAAATAAAAATATCCTTTCAAAGTGAGACAACTACATGTAACATTAAGCACCTGCATCGGGATTTAAAACAGATCAAATGAATTAATATACAGACAAAATAACTAGTAATAAGATGAACTATCAACATATGTACAGTATGTACAGTAAACATTCCAAAGAAGAGAGTACCTTGAAATAAAACAGCCCAAGCGGTGACGTATGATAAGAACACGTCAATGACGTCATACAATGCCATGACGTCATTTGCCAAAACTGAAATGTAAAGAAAACACACGAAAAAAATCATCTAATTTTAGAAAACAACCCAAGCCAACAAATCAAAATGTTATATTGTGAGGAGTAAATAGGTAATAAATTTTAAAATAATATATCATAAAAAGCCGATAATTTGTCCGCAATTCATATATTTTATAATAAAAGTACAAACAATCCTGATGTTATACTTACTGTGCAATCTCACGTAAAGGGCATGGAGACTGCTCAAGTTGTCTCATATAGGGCACGACTGGAGAAATGAAGAGAAAAGAAAATCACCAGTGACTGTCCAATTATGGCTTTAAGTCACTGTTTTCATATAGTCTCAACGATCGCGTAATTAAAAAAAAGCAATGCATGATCAATATATTGATGACTGCTGCTATGTAACAACAAGGTGTATGCAGAAAGAGAATTTGTGTAAAATATGCCGCGAAATTGTTTGTAAGTTGTTTGTAAATTGCCCATGCCATATCATAATACACAATAAGTAATAATAAGGTTTGGTTCAGTTGACAGCTTACAAAACCAAACTTTTAAAGGAAAAAACATCAGTTGCAAATGTAAAAAAAACAACTTTATTTTGGTTAAAAGAAAACAACCAACTCTATCATGCTGTTATATTGAATTTTGTAAGTGAGATATGTGGCAAATGTACGGAGTTTGAAGGGGATAGATAACACAGATTTATATACGGAAGACGTTATTATACCAGCAAATACGAATGTGTGCATTTCGTATGGGAAATCTGCAGTTATATCATGCTTCCACAAAATATGTTTATCTAAATACTCAGTTCAGAACCGTTTGAAACGTCTCAGGCCAGCTAGGGATGTACAAGATTTGCCAGATGATAGCACGGAGGTTTTCCAACCTAATTTGCTTGCTTATTATCGAGACAGACCATTTTGTTTGGAATCCTCCAGTTTGATGTATTTTGCATCTTGGTTTGTGAAGATTCGAAAACCAAAACAAATAAGTGATTGAAGTTTCTTTGTAGAACATATGATGTGTGGTTTAAAAAACAACAGAAATTAAGATTAGTAAGGTATCCTTAATTATGTTTTGGGACTGAGGAATATTATTACAGCATGCTAATGCTTATTTTCCACACAGATGTGAAGATGATTAGTTAACTGACGACTGCACTTTGATAGTAGAGTCAACAATTTGTTTCTGTCAACAAAACATGAAATCAAAAATGCCATGCAGCGTATCATTTGTGGTGATTCTTCCCCAGAAGAAACAGCTCAATCTTTGTCAAATCGGAGCCAATCAGTAGGAACTTCTTTACCATTTTATTGTTCATTAGAAAATGTTGACAGTTCAGCTGATAGTGACATAATCGATCCTGACGCTCTTTTCTGTTGCAAACAATCGTTGCATACTTGCAGTTATTTCAGTTATTTACTGCTTCTCGAGAGGGTATTTCACCTGTTGCAGTTTGTGGAACAACAGTTAGAAATATTAAAGGAAATACTATGTATAGTTTATTAAAATTCCTGTTTCTAATATTTTTGCGTTCAGACGCATTATCAAATTTCATTCTTTCTAAACTTCAAAGGCATTTCCTGCCAATAGACACATTTCTTATTGATGTAATAAGTATAGCCAATAGTCCAATGTTCACATCTCAAGAAGGCTCGCAGAACTAAAAGCTGATGAGAGGCCATTTGGTGGGATGATTGTTAGTGTGGAGATTTCTGTCAATTGCGTCCAGTTTTATGCGAGTTAGTTTCTAATAATCACATTTTTGGCATTTGATGGAGTCTTTGTTTCTTGAGCAAAATATGAGGCAACTTCACGATAAAATATATGCATCACTTATGTAATGTATTGATTATCGAGGTTTGAACGAATAACTCGCTTGACTGGTTTTCGATAGTAAGCTATCGATGTGCAATGATGCGTATATGAGTTTTCTTGGTGTAGAAGGCTTGTAAGATTGGTCATTCGACGAGCAAGCAGGGTACGGTGCAGTTGAAACGTATTAATTTTAATACTACACAGTTTTTACATTGACTTGATTTAATTTGAGTGTAGTTCACTCATTTTGTTTTCGCTTTGTGCGTCGTTTCGTTTTTGTATTGTGAAGGACGACTCCGGCGCCAGAGGTTTTGAGGACGGAAGAAACATAAAGGAGAGCGGATGCCACTTGGTCAAAGTCAAGGTAGGCCCTCGGGGGATAGGGATGGAGAATTATTTGAAGCTTTTGGGCTGTTCAAAAACTACCTCGAACCACAATTAAGTTCTCTCAAGAAAGAGTTATGCCAACAAAAACCTGTTATGAAGTTGGATATTCCAACATTCAAAAGTGCTTCATGTAAAGTACAATATACATTTAATGCTGAACTGTGTGTTTTGCTTGACTCTGTTGTGAACTGTGACAGCCTCAGTCTAAAGAGTTTAAAAACAAATGCATAATAGAAATAAGATTATAAGACTTGCCGATTCTTCCCCGAGGGACTGGGCCACTGTATTAGAATATGAAAAAACCTACTTTAGGTTCTGATAGTGAGGACGAAAAGCGATTAGCAAGGCTGAGGCTATAGCAGTGAAAAAGTTAAAGGCTCATGTTTCTGTGAATTCTTTTTCAGTGCCGCGTGCTATCATGAGAGTTGAGACTGCCACGGCGCCGGGACCTCCCGCACAGCAGCCGTACGTCGGGCCAGTTTTCCTAGCTTCCCATGGCTGTGGGATTTTATCGCCGGCCGCTTTTTCATTCCTATCCCGCCAGAGCCAGTGCTACCGCCACGTGCTTCGACTGCGGACGCCTGGGTCACTTCCGCCGCGAATGCGAGTGGTTAAACAGGGTGCAGCGAGACCTCGGGGTCAAGGCAGAGCCTTTAGAGAGAGCCAACAAGCCCAGTCAATGATAAGTATTTTGAAGATTGATCTCCCATTGACTCACATTGCAGTGAGAAATATAGTGACTGTCGATCATCTAACGTTAAAGGCAATTTAAAGAAACATGTTCAATTCTGGAGAGATATTGGTGCAAATCCATAGTAAATTGTATCGAGACCGTTTATAAAATACCATTTCTTAAGACACCAGAACAATATGTTTCTTGTAATAATAAGTCAGCGTTATTGCGTTCAGATTTTGTGGAAGAGTATGTGGACGATATGTTATAATTTTATAATTGAATCTAAAAGCATTCCGCATGTTGTTAGTCCGCTATGAGTGTCTGTTAATTCTATTGGCAAGAAAAGACTGATGTTGGATCGGAGGATTGTTAACAAGCATATTTGGAAAGAGAAAATGTCATTTGAGGATTGGAAAACTGGAATTGAATACTTTAATAAAAATTGTTTTGGTTTTAAGTATGATCTGTCTAAAGGCTATTATCATATTGATATTTTTAGAGAGCACCAGACATATTTACGTTTTTTTATTCAAGGGAAAGTACTACGTGTACACAGTTGTTCCGTTCAGCCTGAGTTGTGCCCCTTTTTGTTTTGTAACGTGCCTTAGTGCCTTAGAGAAATTGTTAAATACTATCACGGTATTAAGATTGTTATGTGTTGACGCACTGCTAGTGAGGAATAGTTTACAGCAAGCGGGTTTCGTAGTGAACGACGGTAAGTCTATTTGGGCTCCTGTTCAGAGAATTGAGTGGATAGATCTTATTTGGGACAGAGTAAGATTTACTTTTGAAATCCCAGATAGACGGTTAAATAATTTTAAGAGTCCCCTCATGCATGTATTGTCTAGTTTGCATTTTGTTTCTGCAAGGGAAGTAGCAAAGTATACGGGTAAAATTGTATCTATGATGCCTGTAATTGGAAATTTAGCTAGCCTGCTAACTCGACTCCTTTATGCAGAGGTTGTCTCAAGAGATTCTTGGGATAGGTTGATGTTTATACAACCCGGAAGTTTGTGCATTACAGAACTGAGGTTTTGGCTTGATAAGATAGACGGCATTTGTGCCAGAAATTTTGGTCACAGTTCATGTGTGGAAGCTATGAGAATGTTTAGTGATGCGATCGGGTTTGCTTGCGGTGCTTGTATTGCTGATAAGCCAGGCTTCATATTTCATGATATTTGGTGTGAGAAGGATCAAAGTAAAAGTTCCACTTTTAGGAAAATCAAGCCAGTTTTTCTTGCTTTGCGGGCATATGGAGATGTTTTACAAGACAAAGTTGTTAAGTGGTTTTCAGATTCTCAGTCGTGTGTTTAGGTTGTGGAAGTGGGTAGCTCTAATGTAGAGTTACATGATCTTGCTTTAAGCATTTTTAGCATTTGTTTGAGCAAAAGCATTAGATTAGACATATAATGGGTACCTAGGGAACTGAACCAGATTGCAGATAATATAAGCAAAGTCAATAACACGGATGAATGGGAGGTCTCCTCGCAGTTTTTTCATTACTTGGACAGCTTGTGGGGGCCATTTACTATGAATAGGTTCGCTACATCTAGGAATAGAAAGACGAAACGTTATAATTCGGAATATTTTGATTTCGAAACTGAGGCTGTCGATTGTTTTACTCAGTTTTGGGGTAATGATTTCAATTGGTTTGTGCCCCCTATCAATTAAGTTGGTACGATAATTGCGCATCTGTTATAATGTATTGCGCATGGAGTTCTAGTCGTCCCCTTTTGGCCCAGTGCTGCTTTCTGGCAGTTGGTGTTTGATGCTAATTGCTCAAAAAAGGAGTTTGTGAAAGAGTATTTGGTATTTGACAAAGGACAACATATTTTTGTGACCAATAGCAATGCTGTCTTCAACTCTAGACGATTTTCTAGCAAAGTACTTGCTGTTCGAGTTATTACATGTATGAGCACGTGGTTTGTAACCGTTTAACAGAACGTGTGTTTAGTATTTGATTAGTGTAGGTTTGTTTATTATGTGTTTCGTTAAGTGCATTGTGTATAAAAATGTTTAATGCTGATACCGTTTGCACCTGGTGCTTACGATGCCGTATACAGTACACGAGGAGATTGGATGTGAAGTTTGATAATTGAATGATGATTATTTTATGTTTTATGCTGATACCGTTTGCACCTGGTGCTTACGATGCCGTGTACAGTACACGAGGAGGTTGCGATGTTTTGTAACTGAATGATGATTAATTCCGCTATGCGTACGAGCGTCTTTATTGTTTTAAATGATATAATTGCTGGAGAATGTAAAATTACATCAATTTATGTCTATTTACAAACTTTAAAAGTAGCACTTTACGTTATTATAGTGTTTTCTACCTGATTTAATTTCATTTTTTTCTTTCTGACTCTTGTAGTGAGTTTTTGTTCAGGAACATACAGTTCTGTAAAAAAGATAACAAAGAAGTTTTAACTGGACTGAAACCACGAGACATTGCAGAGCAAGAGAAATATTGCTACAGAAACTTACAGTCATTGGTCTTTAATCAGAACAGTTCGGCTTACACCCGTTTCGTTCAGGGGGGGGGGGCTGCGACTGTTGCAGCTAATAGTGGCGTGCCTGATCGATTGTTTAAAAAACTTGGAAGGTGGAAATCGGAAAAGGCCAAGGATGGCTATGTTAGAGATTCGTCTGAAAGCATGAAATATGTTTCTTCTCATTTGGGCTTATAATAAGCCACTTGATAGTTTTTTTCATATTTGAGGGTGTCTGTGTATTTATTTCCAGTTGTTTGTTGTATTTCTCTTTGCCTTTATTTCATAGAGAATGTTTAGAATGTTGTTATACATTAATTAAACTTATAGGTAGTACTGATCATTTTCTATACTTCATTTCTCGACAACGGCATACGGAAACATTATGGATACCAAAGCAGATGTGCATGTTCCGGTCTGACCATTTAACACAGAGTTATGACCCTTTAATAGTGGTTCGTTTCCGCGCTATGTCTCGGCATCTACTGAAATTTTCATACAGTTGTAATTGATACAACGTTGAAATGCAATAGCTTGCGATTTATTCCCTAAAGGGTGCTGAATCGTATTGTTTCCGCTAAACTGACCAATCCACATGCACTACAGCACATATCACCACTTTTTGCAAGTGTACATTTTTTTCTCTTTTATCAAGATCATAATCACAAAGTTATTTATTGAAAAATTTATAACAGATTTCTTCCTGTTTTCTTTATATGCAAATCCAAGCTTTACCCAAGATTTACTTCAAACAAGCACTGATCGGTGGGGGATAAACTGTCTCTGACAGTCTTGTTAAAGGTAATGTTTGATCATTTTAAGAAAAAAAAATGATACGTCTTCTTCTATATAACATAAAACTTTCCCATTTGTAGCAGTACATGTGTTACAATTAACCCTAAGCCATTGTGTTAATTTCTTGGATACTTGGTTTGTTCTTTTGTGATTTTTTTCTGCCCCTCAACCTATGCAACTTGCTTATTCAAACAATAGCTTGAATAGCAGTGCATGGATTTACTCTATACTTTATTTATACAGTTTAGTCACATTGTGACTCACTTTTGTAATAATCAACATTGTGAAAGCCACAAATCATACCTAAAATGTGTACATCTAAGACCCTATACATGTATACATTGGCTGTAAATAGATTTTTAATTGTTCTGTTGTGGTATCAATGCTAGAATACTTAATTTAGAAATGTGCTTAATCTAAATAGATATATTTAGGTTAAAAATAGAGATTTTAAAGGAAAGTTCAATCTGCAAACTGTTCATCTAGACTTCTGTCAATACCTTGTTTTCTAAATTTAAAAAAAACAATTTCATTCAAGCACTGCATGTTTGTGGTTTGACCCAATGTTGACCAGCACAAAAGATGATAGATAGTAGATCTTCCATGTCATAGTTCTCTTTTGCACCATGCTGCTTATTTGTATTTCACTAAGTGTGGTTTACTTACGTTGTAAGACTAATGTTACTGTTATGGATTTCACAATTAGTGAATAAGAGTCATAGTCTGAGTGCACCTCGTATTTCTGTTGCAACATTTGCTGAGCAATTTGGTCACAGTTTAGCATCTGACTTGAAACATAAACATAGCCTGAATATATATGTATTTAAAGTAAATCAATTCTTAACCAATCTGTCCTTAACTGTTTTTTACATTAAAGATTTCTTTCCAAATGCTTTGTTTATAGATATATATTAAAAAAGGCTTAAAAGTGTGTTGCTTCTCCCAAGCCATGGACAGCACTATCTTATAAAACAACATTTTAAAATATTATGTGGAGACGAGGGGTACTATTTTAAACCCTTATTACATTTGGTTTTCTTCCCTTCAGAAAGATATACAGCAATGCAAGTTTTATTAACTGTACGTTTTCAGTTCGATTATGTTCACATATAAAAGGTGATATCCGACAGTTTGGACCAAAATATTTTTGTCAAATAACCAAATAAGTTAATTGTTACCTGAAATGGTCTTATACAATTATGCTTATTGATACCCTAAGAAACATAAATACCCATTCCTCATTGCAAACAGGTATCTGAGCCATGCTGCAGTGATAGCTACATTTGACTAGGAAAGCCACGTGACTTCTCACTTTTGAGATGACGTTATATCGTAATCCGGGTAATCCGTTTTGACGTCAGTATCTTTTTTTAGCAGAGATCACCATCATGCTTATTTATAGATTTGGATATATTGAACTTTTGGAGCGTTTTTATCGCGATTTGTACTGTCATAGATATTCTTACTACTAGCAGCCATAACAAAGCATAGCTTGTCCGACAAAGCAACAAATCACTAACTATTGAACCAAAGACACGAGTTTCCGAGTTTTTAATGCAGTTGTTATGTATTGGTTATATTCACAGAAACACAGACTGCCACACGTCACACAAATCTGCAACACCTTTTTGAAGATGCTAACATTTATGGTGATGTTCTTAATATAAAACTGTCACTTAAGCTTCCATTACACAACTAGTAGCACAAACAAAGGGCGATTTGGTGACAAAAATAGAGACAAATGTAGGACTTCAGACTGACAATGTTGATAGATACCATTATCATTATGCAAGCAGGAACTGTTAGCCAAAACGTATATATATATATATATATATATATATATATATATATATATATATATATATATATATATATATATATATATATATATATATATATATATATATATATATATATTTATAGATATATTTATATATATTTGTGTGTGTGTGTGTGTGTGTGTGTGTGTGTGTGTGTGTGTGTGTGTGTGTGTGTGTGTGTGTGTGTGTGTGTGTGTTTTAGAAAGTTTTACCCTAATGCTACTATGCATGTATTTATTATAAGGTTTGTACAAACAGTATAGATCCGGATCAACAAGTCGTCTGATGGAGATCTTCACTCTTTGCTGTAAAGTCTCCAGCAATACTGCTTATGACCCTGCCATAAAGTTGTTTTGCAAATAACAAAGACTTTATTATTCGCTACTGCTAAACGTCGAATGCAAAGGGTTTCAGATTTTTACATTTCTAAGTAAAACATAAAAGTGCAATCATTATTATCCCTTGTGTTCGTAGATTTATTCTTTTTTATTATTTAATTATTTTTATTTGTAGGCTGCTTTAAAGAGAAACTTAAAAAATGGCCTATGCCCCAACTGCCGCAAGTTGGATGAAGTGCGAACATATTGGGTAACGTTCGAAATAATAAAAGGAAACAAATCAACAGTTGCGACGACACTTTTTCAAAGGGACATAGACACAATTTTGCCAGAGTGTATTTTGATGGTGAGTCTTTTTTGTTGTTGTTATTAACCTTAGTAGGTTCATTTAAATTACGTGTTTTCTTTAACACTCGAAAAAACATTTGTATTGTTGTAGCTTGTAGGTTTCAATACATTTATTGTCACACACCTCATGGCCTTAGTTTCAAAGCACTTTCATGTTAAGATCTCCTTAGCACTCTAAAGATTTGTGTTTCTTTTGGTCAAATGTTCACCTTAGTACGATGATGGGATGAACCCATGTCCGAACCATGCCAGGTCAAGGTCACGATTGAAGATAAATAGTTTAAACCTTTGATTGTATGCTTCTTTATTTTCTTCTTTACACGTGTAGGGATTTTCATTTAACTTGAGTAAAATTTTCTTCCTACTCTCACCGCCATTCATGCATTTGGCTTTTCTTTAGTTGGCTTTGTTATTCGTTTCAATCCTCCTTAACAAATACTAACAATGGTATTTGTTTTTGTTCTCATATTTGCTTATTTGTTTAAATTATATGTCATTCTTTTTGCTAAGATTGTCTGTTTCCTTCAACTATTGTGACAATCAATCAGTATTATGACAGACAGTGACAAACAATTAAAGTGTGTTAAATACTTGGTTTCGCTTTTATTGTCACGTTTGTCTTTGATTTTTATCTGGCTTACAATATACACTATATATCACGATCCGTCATAATTCTTTCTTCACAAATTATAGCATACAATTATTAGTTTTAAGCAATATTTACAGTTCCCAATGCAAAACATTCCATTTTAGTATATGTCTTTCTCTAATGAAGACATTTGTTTCTGTTTTATAATATGACAATCATTGTAAAACACAGTACCAGTACTCCAAATATATTTCAATGTAACTTTATTTATATTATAAACATTCTATTGTTATGTTTATTATTTTTTTAGTATATATACATGCAGTGATTTCCCATCTTATGTCCAGTGCATAGAAAAAATAGCATAGTAAAGGGTATGATGTATGTATTTCATTCTTGAATAAACATTATTACGAATTTAAGCAGACCCATTCCTAAATTGTATCATGACTTCTTCCCCAAACCCCGCAGGGAATAGCACTGGCATAGTTTTGTTTGTAATACTTATTTTGTTCATGCTGTAAGTGTGATTGTTATCACCCTATGCCATGTTCGAGTAATCATCGTGTCATTATTTGCTTATCTGTCTTGTTGTTTTATGTATGCACCTATTGAAAAAGTAATGGTGCATGTATCAATCTGAGATTATATAGTCGTGATCAAAAACCTGTATACAGCTACTCCTTTTCGGTATATTGGTGTTTAATATTATGACATAGGTCAACTTTAAGCTAGTTTAGTATGTGATTTATGTAAATAATTTCTTGTTGTATTCTGGTGTCATTTTTTATCTTTTCTGATCAGTGACTTTTAAGGATTCAACATATTTTCAACATCTTTTTTTATTTGGTTAATGTATTATCAATTTCTTAATCTGTCTGCATTTGGATATATTTTATCAATATATCCTTTGTTGTGTATTTAGACCTTACATTATGTACATACAGAATTTTATATTTTGACCTTTTAAGACATAATTTTTTTTTATACCTGAATACAGTGTAATTACAATATATGTCCTTTATTAAAGCCATACAGTTTTTACACAAGATGTTCACGAACATTTTAATATACCGTTTACATGTTAAAAAGCATTGTCATTTGTTAAAGCCTTACCATTTTTAGAAGAAAAAAATACAAACATTTTAGAAAAAAGATTTTTATATAAAAGGTTTAACATTTTATACTTGGAAATACAATTTGCTCATGGTCACTTTTGTTACAACTTATTGAGTTATACATACTAATTAGTCATTAACAATTCAAAAGATTATGATAAAAGTATAAAATTAATACTGTGATTTGTAGATGAGAATATTTCGAAATGGCTGAAAGATACCTGCTTACCGGCAGAATCACATACATTCCATGAGAAATAATAACATTTGTAATTGCATTCTGTCATGTGATAACATGGTATGTGCTATAAAATTGCATAATGCTCATTTCAATAAATACTTAAAATAAATATGTTTTCAATATCTGTTACCTATGTCGTCCTTGGTACGTTCTTCAATTGAACAGCTTATTATTATATATTATTAACATGCTGCTAATGTTACAGTGTTATAAAATGCTCCTGATAATGAGATACAACTCAAGCGACAGTGACTATTTTACAAAAGTTATTATTGCGGCGTCCAGCTATTTTGGTGGAGGAAGAACATATGTCTGGGTTGACCCACCGGCGCACCTAAAGGCAGGTGGAAGACCTTCCCACTGTAAGTCCTTCGACCCGAACGGGATTCGAACCCATGCAGTGAGAGGCAAAGCAGTCAGAGGACCTTACCACTACGCCACGTTAAACTCTAATACAAATAACAAGTTACACATATAACATTTAAATCGCAATATGTAGTATTTTAAATACAGTAACTTAAATACTGCACCACGTAAGGCAGGTGATGTTCCAAACATCAGAATTATTACGCATATAAGAGCGTACGATTTTAGATCCATTTCGGTCCTGTAGCAGCAGTTGTACAACAATGCGAAGTTGTTTTAACAGTTATCTTCACTTTTAACGGTTGGGAAAACACAACAGATTTTGATTAATTTAATGAAGATCAACCGACATTCGAGCACATAACCCCTCACGCACATTCATCCCGTCCCCCGCACCGGCGCACACGTTCAACCAGCCCCGCGTGCATACACATACCTCTGCACATAAATACACCCCCGTGCAAACATTCACCCTCCCGCGTACACGCATACCTCTGCTCGCACATTCACCCCCCACCCGCGCACACATACCTCCGCGCACACATTCACACCATCCCCCGCGAGCACACACATACCTCCGCGCACAAATACACCCCCATGCACACATTCACCCTCCCGAGTACACTTATACCTCCGCTCGCACATTCACCCCACGCCTCCGCGCGCACACACATACCTCCTCGCACACATCACCACAACTCCCGCGTGCACACAGATACCTCCGCGCGCACATTCACACCCCTCCGAAACGTGCACACACACATACCTCCTACCCTCTGTGCACACTTCATCCCAACCCATCGTGCACACACATATCTCCCAGTGCACATACACCCATCATCCGCGTGCACACATGCATCCGCGCGCACTTTTACCCCGTCTCCGCGTCCAGCGTTTTTGAATTTCTTTTGAAAGAAAGACTTATGAAATAGTTTAATAAACTTTTAATAAATTTAAATGGTTAATACATTTAAATGGTATTTTAAAGTTTGTGTTTGACAATTTTCCCCATATGAAATACATTTAACAACATCCTATACCATGAATTTGGGCTTAATTTCTGCAAAAATGCGTACTTTAGTCTAAGAAAAACGATTTTGAACACTGCCTTTATTGTTTTTATTTTTAATGGAAATCTCCATCATGATTACTTATTGATTTAGGAAAATAGGAACCTTAACAAACAGAGGGATGTATATGACGATTTGTAATTCTTTACAATCGAGGCAGTGTTCAACCCCCCCCCCCCCCCCGCACACACACACACACCACCCACCCCCACCAACACACACACACACACATTAGACTATTTGACAGATTAATAATTCTGAACTTAAATTCCTGCAACATGGATTTAACGGGAGTTCCTACTACCAGAATGGACTGGGACAGTCAGAATCTGGCAGTTACCTTCAAAAAGTTCCACCAGCATTCCGAATTGATTTTTGAAGGCGCACTTAAAGAAAAAACAGATGATGTGAAAGTCACATATTTGTTATTGTGGATTGGTGAGAAAGGCCGAGAAGTGTTCAACTCACTTGACTTGTCAGCTGATGACAAGAAAGTTCTGAAAAAAGTCGTGGACGCTTTCCAAGGCTAGGTACAGCCGAGATCGAATCCAGTGTTCGCACGTTACAAATTCAATAATGGGTGATAAGAAGACTCTATTGAATCGTATATCACAAAATTAAAAACTCTTGCAGTAGAATGTGCATTTAGAGAGGACTACAGAGATGATATAACTCGGAACCGAATTGTGTTTCGGATAAACTCTGAGGAGATTAGAGAAAAACTAGTAGCGGAAAGAGATAAATTAATACTCGATAAGACTGTAAGGATATGCCAAACGTACGAGTATGCCCAGGAACAATTGAAACATATGAAACTAAGTTGATAGACAATATCAAATCGAACTCAAGAGGAAAAGCGCGCAATGGATCATCAAGGAAGCCGCACAGAGCATTTAACCAATCAGAAGCCGTCCAACACCGGGGATCGGACCGTGGACAGGGTCGTTCGGGTACGTCGGGTGCTGCCAAATCGTGGACGCCGGGAACGAACGAATCCAACGCATGTGGCAAATACGGGATGAAATATGATGGCCGCAACAAATGTCCAGCGAAGGATCTACAGTGTCGTGAATGCAAATGATGGAATCACTTTGCAGTTGTATGAAGACGTAAAACAGTACACAATATTAGAACGAACGAGGACAAAATGGATCCCTGCGACGACGATGCGTTTGTTGACAATGTAGAATCTAAAGTTGTCAATTGGACACGGGCTCACAGGTAAATATTTTGCCACTTTCTGAGTATCAATGTATTGGTGTGAAGGGCTTACTGAAACGTTCCAATGTACGCCTTTCATCATATATACTGGAACGCCATTAATGTCAAGGGGTACAAGGTACAAGGGTTTCCATGCTGGGAATGGATATTCAAAACAGGTAGAATTCCATATTGTAGACACAAGGTCCCCTGTTTAGCCTCCAGACATCCATAGATTTTGGACTAATTACAGTCTCATATTCGGTGGAATCCCACTTCTGACACCATCTATTGTTATCGGCTTTTAAGCATAGAACGACAAGATCGTGTTCTAACTAATGTTTATTAAGTTCCAATAACAACACACATATATAAGAGAACTAATTATAGATTAACAATGGAAACTGGTATTAAAGAATCAATCTGAGCGTAAGTACATGCAACTTGAAACTGCCTCTACCCAGTGAGGCATCTACCTTATATGTATACTACACATAGCATGCGGTATGAAATAGACTGGCTACAATAACATAACAGAGGAGGACTATGATGATGACGATGATAATGATAATGACGAAGATGACGATGATGATGACGCCGATGGTGGTAAAATATTATAATGATGCAGCTAAAAGCTCTTTTAAAAGTTGACCGGTATTTGTATAGTTACGACCGCAGGTTACACTGTACTCATATTCTAAAAATAGATACGTACATATCCGGTTAGCACCAGATAGCAGACAATCGTACATTTAACACATACAATGCACATTTTGAGGGAAATACGAGGCTCGTATATATAATTTCTGTGGTTGAATAACTATGAAATCAACTATTGTACATATATATATATATATATATATATATATATATATATATATATATATATATATATATATATATATATATATATATATATATATATATATATATATATATATATATCGTTCAGTTTTGCGTTTAAAACAGGCATTAACCAATTTAATAAAGGAAAATACATGGTCTTACCATAGACGTATAATAACGGGGCCGCCGACTCCGCAAGGTGCGCGAATATCTTCCAATTTCGAAGCGCCATCACCGGAAGTTATAGAAAGACTTCCGGTCGGGGTTTTGCATGCAAAACAGTAGCATAAAGCTGACAAATAAAACAGAGATTAGAAGAAAACCGGTCAAAAAGGTAAATATCTTCTTTGTATGTGTATTAGTTTTCCATGAATCGGCAGTAAACATATCGTAACCACGTGTAAACAAAGAACCTAATTTTTAATGAATCATAGACAACGTCCCATTTAGGCCCATTGTTTGCTGCCCTTTTTCCATAAATACTTTCATAGCTTATACTCTGTAACTGGTGGTATTTATTATGGCTTGTATTTACCAAAACTGCAAGAAGAAAGACATAATATATAATTAATATAAATAAGTCGTTGCTTGGAAACACAGGAGGAAAACTGCGCAAAGAATGGTGGGGGAAAGGATTAATCTCAAATTGGAAAAAAAAGAACCACGATCAACTATCAATATTTGATCACCAGTATACTTAAATTATACTGTTTTCTATAGAGTATGCACTTAATTGACTTTTTACACTGATTTTAGGAATAAGACAACAGTGATGAATCCCCTGACCCAGAGACGTCTCTGCCTGGCCTGTGCCAGTTGCTCTGAGACGTTCAACTAGTACAAGGGAACTTAAAACACATCTTGGAGCCAGAATTCTTCCAGACAATATTAAAAGTTACTATTGAGTTGTAAGATGTCAACATTTTTCTATTATAACAGAACATTTTGAGAAAAAGATTACATCAAACAACTAACAACATTGAAGGTGTGGTCTTCTTGGTGTGGTTTTAATTTTGGTATATATCCTACATTATTGACGGAGCTTACTACCTACTGCTGACATAGTTTTAACATTTCATATCAAGGGAACCCTGGTTTACATATTTTATTACACTTATAATGAATTGAGTAAATGCAGAAACTCCACTATCTGAATTGTTTATGTATGTTTGATGCAGTAATTTAAGTTTATTTTTATTGACAGAACGTTTCTCTATAGATGTATGTTGTTTTGACAATATAAACATGCCAAAGTTCAGAGTTAAACTTGTCACAACAATACATGTATGTTTTGAGTATTAACAAATAAAAATATATAGTTTTAGTTATATATTTGTATTGACTGGGAATAAGCTTTTTTGTTTTCTGATTCAGTGTGCATTTTTAAAACATAAAGCAAATAGCTAAAAATTACCTAAAATAACAAACATACCAATTTAACAAATGATATATGTTTTAGTTGCAGTAGGGTTATTTATCAACTAAACTGAATCAGTTAAGAGTCATTGGATAAGTAACAATACAGAAGTAAGGCCTAACTCAAACACTATTTAGTACTTAATATAAAAAATAATTGGGTCCATGATTTAAAACTAACAAAGTGTCTGTATTAATTTACAACCTGCTTAAGTCCCTACTTTATATGTTTTATAACATTTCTTCTTACAGTGTGAAAACTTTCAACATGGCTCAATGGCTTAAAACTATTTAATATTGCATCCAGTGATGACACTCTTACTTGCACTGGCTTTTAGCATACTTTTTAATTAACGTTGTCAGAATAAACAAGAATAAATATGTATTACTAATCATTATTTTTTTATTTTTCCATTTCGTTCATGTTAAGGTGTTTAAGCAAGAGCACAGCTTTATATATATAACGTGCAGAAAATATTTTAATGTGGAATGAAAAATGCATTTATGACAGATAAATACAAATACATATAGATTAAAATATGCAGACAATGATTATGCAACACCATTGTCTTTTTAATAGAAAAAAAAGTCAAATAATTTATAAAAGTTGTTTCTCATGAAATTTTAAGAATTATATGTATAATAATAGCATATGTTTCATTCTCCCTATACCATTTGATATAAATAGACTATGTGAAAGTACTGGATGAATGTGCCATTAAATGGTTCTTTTAAAGTTTTAAACATGTAATATGGTAAGTAAATTAGATTCTTCTGTTATGCTGATGTTTGTTAACTGTCAAATTACTTTGTAGATTATATGGAGAAATAAACAATATTTAACATAATCCCGTCTTATGATGTGTTTAAACAGTTATATGAAATGTAAAATCTAAGAAATGGTCTACAACTAAAAAAGAAATACGGAAACAGACTGAAAATTCAAAATCTTTTAATAATATTTAATCTTTTTTAAAGGACTGAAAGTAACTGATATTTCCTCTCTGCCTTCCTGACAGCTGTGCTTCTGTTGGTTGACCCTTTGTGTTGAATTTAAAGGTTAACTGTCTCTGAAGAAATGGTTCATGTCATAGTAACTGAAAAAATAATAGTATGTGATACAGGTTTCAGCTTTATATGAAAAGTTGCAGTAACCCGCCTAACCTCTTTGGTTCCATTCCTAGTCTGGACAAATACATGTATTATTCATTCACCAATAATATAAAACAAAACATACAAAATAAGAACAAAAATTTAAAAATCTAGTTATGTCCTAGATTTATGTGACAGTTGTCACACAAAAGAATCTTTGCAGGGTAAATCCTACCTATAATTATTATCGTGGTTTATTGTTATTAAAACCTTTTTGACAATACAATTAATGGTGGTATCCAAAAGATTAGACTAATTACTTCCTCAAACAACCAGATAAATTATTGTATACTGAAAATATCCACAATGTTAAAGATTACTGATGTCCTCTAGCCAAGTGAAAAGTGAAGAACAACACCAACTCATCATTACAAACATGCATATCCTACCTGAGAGACTGCATTAATTTATAATTAAGTCAGTTTCAAAATTTGTCCTTACTTGGACTAAATAGTGAGTTTATGCAAAAACGTTGTGCCAAAATTCCCAAAACAGTGGGTGAGATATATGTATTTTATTTAGACAAAGTCGGATACCTTTAATATATAAACATTTGATTTTTTTATTAATATAATTTAAATAAATATAATAGAAAAGACATCATGAAAGTCGATTTTGAAAAAAAGGTATTCTATGCCATTCAATAGCAAAGTGATATCAAAATTTTATTAACTACTGACTAAATTTGAATACAAGTATAATCAGACGGTTTATACATAAATGTTTAGTAAAATGCCATTTATTAAACTAAGAAATTCCCCAAAGTGTGTTAATGTTTAATATGTATCAGATTTTTACATTCAGATGATTCTTTGCATTACCTGAACCTCTTGGTAGTAGGTTTAATCTGTCAAAACAAAATGCCTTTATGTAGACCGAAAAACTCTTTCACAAGATTTGGCAAAAGGTCTGAAAGTAGAGGAGTGAGACAGAAGACTGTGAAGGCTTCAACTATGATAAAAATATGCATTCATAACACTATTTTATACACTTTCTCTTTTTAATGATTTTTACATGCCAAGATTGAAAAATAACGCCTATATTTAATGTCAGATATTAGGAAGACAAAATTGATAGAGACACAGCACATGACATCAAAATACATGTACACTGTAGTGTTTTAGTAAACCATGTTACCTCTAAAAGCACTTCAATGCATGGGTTGGGTCCTGGACAAGAACTATCGGCAGGGAAGGTTTTCCAGCTAACCTGCTGTGTGCTGGTAGTTGTGTCCAAACATAAATCTAGGATTTTCCTTTACCAATAATAAGCTGGACATCACCAATCTAACCATAACTATGTCAGTGCAATGTATCAAAAACAACAACAACAATCATAAAAACATATGCACAGGGTTCAGGAAAATACAGATTAGCTGTCTCATAATAAATTTTAATGAGGTAAATTATTGAAGGTATAGATTTGTCTGAATTGCCTTGCAAATGGGTGGCTTGACACCCTCTAACCACGTGTTCAAGTGTGGAAGGAATTCATTTTGCAAGCACTGTAAATAAAATTGCATATTATGTAAAACAAAAACATAAATGAGGCACATATATACTACAATGCCAACCTGAAATTTAATGTTGTTGTGAGTAAGTCAAGGAAAGTATTGCTATATTTGTGTCTAGCATATCCACCCTAGAAAGAAGGTGCTTAAAGTTAAAAGCTTGATCCTAAGATGTGACCTTAAACAGTGGTACATACATTTAGAAGTTCAATTTCTTGACAACACTCAAACTGAAGGTTATACAACACTAGTCTCAGAATAAAAGTATTGGGTTTAATTGATATGTCAGGTGTTCATGGCATGAAACCACAGAAAAAGCAGCACTATATTTGTTTCAAATTATTCATTGAAAACAAGAGTAACGGAAGTGGTAGGTTTGATTCTATAAATGGTTCTATTTCATGAATGATAAAAATTAATAGATTAGACCCCACCCCCTTCTAACCACTACAAGCAGCAAAGTAAAAAATAAATAAAGCAAAATAATTTTTCCATAGAAAATAAAGCATATATATGTACAAAGAAATTCACTTCTATAAGTTTCAGACATGATTTATTGTTAAGGATAATCTAATCCAGAAGTTTAATCTGAACAGTTACTATTTATCACAATGGAAACCAAAAGTAGGACAAGGATTTCTGACAGCTGCTATTGACGTGCCGATTTAAGATTTAGCCATCTTTTTAGCAGGAAAATAAACGTAAAATGACTTATTATATCTAACGATAAACCATAATATTTAGATTAAAAACAACAACAAACGAATAAAGAAACAACATACCATGGCAGAAGGTTCGAGGTGGGCGGTGCAGATGTGCGTCGTGTCTGGATTAACACTAAAGTCTGAACGACTATAAACAAGAAATAGTGTCCCGCCACTCTTGTTCGGTAAAACCCTTTGGAAGTTATAATTTCACATCCAAGTACCCCCATTAATTTTTCATTAATGTTCATTAATGTTAACACAGCTTTCAGCTTTCCACCTATTGTTTTAGTTTACGCCGGAAGTTTTCTATGACTCCCGGTGATGGCGCTCGACGGATTTAACCTATTTATATAGAGTATATAGCGTGACGTCCCGAGTCAGCGGTCCCATTACTATATGTCTATGGTCTTACTCTGGTTAGTAGAATTCTTGCCGGGTTTTTTTAACTTTGCCTTTTAGTGCATTTTCTAAAATATAAATTTAATTATATAGCATATAATGTACATGGCTGGTTTTGGCTTCATTTTTTAGATGTTTCGTAAACATTTATATTACATTGTAGAGACTTCAATGAACATGGATTGTTTTGTCTGTTGTTGTTTTTTTAAATATAAATGTAAAGCCTTTTAATTTACCTAAATAGTTTTGTCGGCTTTTAAGTTCATTTTTAAATATAAACTTTATAGCCTGGTGATTAACTTTATACTAAATTGTATAACCCTCAATGTACCTGTCTAGTTTTGTCTGCTTTTAGGATTAAAATATATGCTTAGAGTTTAAGTTGATTTTTAAGTACAAGGTAGTTTAACATTTCTTTAGTTTATAGAAACTTGGTTGTATAGGGTTTCAAAGCCCTTCAGTGTACTTGGATAGTTCTGTTTGTATTTAGTGTTTAATGAAAATATTATTTTACTTTATTTATATTTTATAAATCAAAGTTTAACTTTATCACTGGCAAGTTGTATCTGCTCTTTTATGCAATAGAAAGTTGATATTTTTTCAACTGACACTTTTGACTTCCTTTAAGTACATTTTAAAGAAGAAAATGTTTAAAACTTATATATTAAGAAAAAAATGCATGAGGTACCAATTTGTATGCTTGTTTGATAATCATAAATATATCTTGTTGTTCTTTAGTATGTTTCCTTTTTGGCATTTTCTGCTATTATCTTTTTTCCAGAATTATTTTTTGAATTGTTTTAATGCTGCTTACTAGGTTTGTCTTCTATTAGCAGAAATGATAGAAATAGTTATTTAATGAGTAAACATAGTTCAGCAATTTAAAGATTTACGGTCTCTTACACATACTGGCATGCTTACCTACCCTTCTCTTCTAAAAACAACTGCTAAGCAAAACCATGCCATCTTGTATTTTTAAATGACTGGGTCACAGTCAAGTGTATGTACATGAGACATGGAACCACGTTACCTGTACTTTTGCATAGTTTAGACTTTTTTTTTACTTCTGGCTTCCAATGGCTTACAATAGGAAAGGTAAGTTAAATAAATTAATTGAAAACTATAGAAATGGTTTGTAATCTCCCCGCCTAAATTAAATGCAACATTTTAAATGATAACATCTTCAAATTTTAATCTAGTAATCAGATATATAATTTAAATAAACCCCTTATATCTCTTTGTACAATTTATTTAACTTATATTACGATCATTTTCTGTTATAATATTTTTAATGAACTTTTTTATGTCTAAGGTCAGTTTTGTCTACACTTTCCTCTACCAGAAGAAAGAGGTCTGTTCTATTGTTAAATTACATACACACTTTACAGTTCTTGTTTATGACTTTATTCGTGACAGACCTTTAAACATCCCACTAATCAGTTAATGTTTTTGCACTCTCCAAATAATACATTGTTAAATTATTTGGAAGTTAATATTGGTATCGTTTGGTTTGCACGTAGATTTTGCATCAGAAAGTTGTTTGAAGTTTTGAATAATTGTTATCTTCTTTTGGGGATTAAAATGCACAAAAACTGTTTTGGGATGTTAAAGTGACCTTATCATTTTGGCCTAAACAACTTTAAAAAAAGATGACTTTTAAAACATGTTTTTGAATTTACTTTCCATACTTTGTATCAAAAGTATATCTTAACATCAGGTTACAGATAATAAATGATAAATTATGTCCTAAAATGGATGGTAAGCCAAAGTCACTGAAAAGTAAAGAATTGTCGTTGTCTGTCAAAACGGTTTGCTTTGATCAATTCATGATCACATGCAGAGAAAATGTATTTAGAAAGATTGTAGCAAATACTGATTTGTACAGTTTACAGAACTAGTTAGAACTAATTTTCGTTAAATTAGAGCTAAAAAAGGTAAAAAAAAGTACAAATAAAACATGCGTGTTTTCATTAAAGCGTCTTAGTAACACTTTTTCAAAGTTAAATGACATATAATCTTTATTTTATATAGTTTTGTTGAAACTTTTACATTTGACTTGCATATGAATAATTTTGTCCTGTGCCTTTTTCAAACTTTGATATATGTTGCAATACTCATAGTACCTTGTAATATTTTGTTATATAGAACTACACAATCCACTCTTTATATGTACCGGCATATAAATTATTGCATCACATGTCAATCAGGTATTGTTTATGACTGATATAAACACTTGATGTACTTCTTGCCCGTTTTGGACATATAATAAATAAATATAAAAGCACTTAAATGCAGACAAATCTTCAAGTTTACAATTAACCGCTGTTGCATGTTTATTTTTATATTTAAAAAACACACCTAAAAAGGAGACAGACCTGTCCTGATGCATTAAGATATTTTAATATCAGTATTTAAACCACTAAGAAGCAGATATACCGGGCCTTAAGATACTTAAATATCAGTGTTTAAAATCAGTATATAAAAGACAAGCATAGCCTACTACATTAAAGGACTTCAATATCCGTATTTAAAAACCATATACCGACAAACACACACACACACACACACACACACACACACACACACACACACACACACACACACACACACACACACACACACACACACACACACACACACACAAACAAACACACACTAAAAAGCAGACAGACCTGGCTATATACATTAAAATTCCTTAGTATCAGTACTTAAAAACACTAAAAGAAGACAACTTGGACATATACATTAAAAGGCATTGATATAAATACTTTAAAGCGCTAAATGCAGAAAAGCAGGCTACATATACATCAAATAAATTAAAATAAATATTTTAGGTAGGTCAATATGAAAAGATCCTATCAAAATAACCACATATATTTAATTTATATGTCTAGATCAAGGCAAATAAGGTGAATATAAATGTGACAAAAACACAGAGACGAGACATAACACACAAAAAGAAAAACCAGCAGTTACCGCCTTGGAATGGTCATTCGGCAAAAGGACCGACTGGGGTGCTTAAACCTGGTTTGTGGAGCTCTCCTACCTCGCACCCTGCTGATCATATACAATTAAAGATTTGTGTTGTTGTTATATATTAAAAAGCACTAAAAAGCAAACAAAACTGGCAATATAAATTAAAAGACTTTAAAACTTATATTTTAAAAAGCAGTCAAAGTGGGATATACAGATTTATTGACTTTTACTTGTTATATATTGGAAAACTCTAAAAGGCAGCATACCTGGTTGTATACACCTAACGACTTTCTGATATTAAAAAGCATTGACTATTTTGCCATAAAAATTAAAAAAAAGACTTTAAATTTTATAATTTAAAAAGCAGACAAGCCGTGTCATACATATTAATCTGACTGCTTGGGCAAAAATTATCATAAATCTTCTTAGTAAACTACTGTTAACTGAACAGATATCTCAAAATGTTGTTTATTTATGTCATACACCTGTCTGAAAAGTGAACCATAACACCAAAATAACAAACATGTTTTTCCTATCTGAACCACGCTACACAGTGAGCTATTTCTAAACAAAGAAAACCACGTAACCACTTATATTTGAGCTCATACGCGTCATCCGCTGTGACGTCGATGTCTATTTTAACAGGAATCCCAATCGTTCGTATTTTTAGATGTAAAAAGAATGAACATTTTAAGTTTTGATCAACGAGTTTTACTGCCCTGAATTTGAGATACTTTGAAAATCGTCAAAGCTTTGACTAAAGTTTGATTGTTTCTGCGGAAATTATGCACAAATACACCAAGCAGAGGTTGGATGTCGTTATTTATATAGGATATAAGCAAACTGTCGGATACCACCTTTAATATTTTATGCATTAAAATGCCAACACAGGCACAACTGTTCATATTCGGTAATAGACTTTTAAGACAAACTGGCAAGATACAACCATATTTTCTGGACTAAAGAAAAAACAAAACTGACCATATACATTACGTCGACACTAGAATGCAGACAATTGAGAGCCCTAAAAAGCATACAAATCGAGTACGGCCGGCTTGTTTCTTATTGCTCGATAGCTTAGCACTTTTATATCTTATTTTGATGGTATTATACGGCGATTTTCAATAAGTAGGTCCATGGTATGTTCTGCTTTAATATTAGAAACCTGATCACCGGAAAGCTAATTATTGCACCTCTGTAGAAAGTTGTATCACCAAGCAATATACTGTTAAAACTTTGCCCCTTCATCATGCAGTAAAGGGTTCATTTTTTCAAAAAAAATATTGATTTTTAAACCTTCGTTATTGTCGCCAACATAAAGTTACAAAATAAACAGTGTTTTCTTCGTCGAATAGCTTAACGCAAATAGGTATTTGTTTTTTGTTTTTACAACAAGGTCAGTCCTTCCTTTTATTTTTACAAAAGGAAAAACAATAACCAGTGCAAGGTAATGTGACATAATTTTATGTTTTTTATGTGTCGCCGAAATTTTGATTTAAAAAAAAATCTTCGTTATCGCAAATTTGTATAGTCTCGAAAAGAAATTTAAGCTTGCATTTGGCCAAATATAATATCACCTGGTAAGTTACCAGGGACAGTGCTATCGTCGAGGCTCAAATACATATATGATATGTACAAAATTTTACGCACTTCACATGGTAAACTTGATAAAATTTTCCTTTAAAGTAAAAACATAAAACCTTCGTTGCCTCAAAAGATACATGCGTTTCCTTAACTAACTTCGAAGATTCTATTTCAACAAAACAATAATATCATCTTAGTGTAACATGAGTGAATGTCATACATTTATTTATACTAAGATTAAGGTAGAGTTTAAACCTTCGTGATTTAAACTTTCGTTATCATATTTCTTATTTTTCGAATTTTCGAATCTAGTGCTTAAAGTGCGAGTATTTATTATTACATCACTTCCGCTGATGTCATATTGACTTGTCAACTTCCTAGAAATCGGATTGTTGAATGACATTGCAAAATTTTGATGGCGTCTCATGCTGAAATTGTGAGTATTTTATGTTATCTTTTCGATAAACGATAAATGTCTATGAGATTATCTGAAATTATATTTAAGGGATATATGACGCAGCAATATGTTCTTTTTTCCAGTATATGCAAAGACATACGAACAACATGTCTCCCTTGTATATAAAACTTATGATAAAATAAGTAACACCTTCGTTATCGCATAATAACGAAGGTTTCACCCTGAACATTTTTAATTATAAAAGTAATTTATACAATGTTTACTATAATTTACTTCGTTTTCTTAACACATGTATTCTTAAGTATAATAACGGACATAATAAGGGCATTATAAAATTGTTTTCTTGAAAATTTGGAAAAGCTTATTAAACCTTTGTTTAAAAAATAAACATTCTTCTGTTAGGCAAGTTATGTGTGGCACAATGTAATTGATATCGATATACTAAATCAACATATGTATTACTGTTGGACAGATTTATAATATTTTAGTGAAGATAAGGTAGAAACTAATAATAGGAGTGCTCCTTTTGATCTATTTGGGCGATAACGAAGGTTTCCTTAGAATAACGAAGGTTTAATCTTTTTGCAGGTAAATTTGATTAGCATGGGTAAGAGTAAAGCCGAAATCCAAAGGGCCTACCGACAACGTCTGAAGGCAAAAAACAATGAAGAATACCTAAGGCGTGAAAGAGTGCGGCGAAAGTATGTGCCTTCTTCTGAACTATCAGAAAGAGACAGAAAAAGAAGAAATGAGAACAATAGAGCCAAACTGAAAAAGTTTTACCAGCGCAAGCGTGAAGAGCGCCAAAATCAAATGACACCACGAGAACAAGACACAAGTGGGTATGATAGTGGCCTAAATGACAGTTCAGAAAGAGGTCGGTTAAGACTAAGACTTCCATTTCAAAACAACAGGAGAAAGAGAGCACTTTTGAGATGGAAACGTGAACTGTCAGAAGCAACCTCACGCATAAGACTTCTGGAACAAGAAAGGGCCAAGCTCATGAAGAGATACAAATCTACCCAAAGGTCGTTACAGAGAATAAAGAAGAACAGTACAGAACAGAACACAAGTCGGAAGCAAGAGTTAACACCACAAAAGCAAACAGAACAAGAAATGCAGAAAGCCAACCTAAATGAAAGTCAGAAACAGAATATAAGAAAATCGCTGTTATTGGGAAACGTCATCGATAGTGAGATCAAACAAACAAAAGACAAAACACCAAAAGGAACAATAAAAGCGCTGCACATAATCGTCTCTGGAAAGATAACAAAGAAATACAAGTGCATCAAACTCTTGTCATTGAAGACTGGACTGTGTCGGCATGAACTTGGAAAAAGCACAAGTGAGCTCCACCAAATACCATGATCATCCAGAAAAAGCACAGTGGGGAAATATCAGGAGAAAGTAGTAGAGTTCATGAAAAGGGAAGACAACAGTAAACTACAGCCCGGAAAGAAGGATGCAAAGAAAGGTGAAAGCGGTGACAAGAGACAAGTGTATATTCTTACTGATAACCTTTAAAATTTGCACAAAAAGTTTCTGTCAGAAAATCCTGATGTGGAAATATCATTCACATCATTTAGTCGGTGCAGACCCAATTACATTTTGCCGACATCGTTTTCAAGCCGCAGTTCATGCTTGTGTACGAAACACCAAAATGCTGCTCTTTCAGTAAAGCTGCTAAGAAAGGAAGGTGTAGATGTATCAGCAAACCCAGAAACAGCGATTGGAAACTTTCCATCGGAAGATGATCTAAAGAAATCACTCCCAGAGTCCATTGTATGGAGCCAGTGGAATAGAATTGAAATAGAAGAGAAAGGCAAGAAGAAGATGGTAACAGAATCAAAGCTTAACAGAGACCAATTTTTGATCAAACTAGAGCAGCAGATGAAAGATTTTGAATCTCACGTGAAGCGTGTGGCCAAACAGTATGAAGAGATTAAGATACTGAAACAGAACTTACCAAGACACGAAATGCTAATTCAGTTGGATTTCGCAGAAAATTATTGTTGTAGATCAATGGAAGAAGTTCAAAGTGCATACTTTAACCAGACGAGTGTTACCCTCCATCCTGATGTAGCATATTTCCGGGGCCCAGATGACGCACTTTAACATCAGAGCATAATGTTCGTGTCAGATGAGATGGGACACAAGGCATCCACTGTGATAACTTTTATTGATGAGCTTAAACCCATTCTGAAAGCAATAGACCCCGAACAAACAAGAGTACACTATTGGAGTGATTCGCCAACTAGCCAGTACCGCAATAAGCACATTTTCGATCTTGTATCCAACCACAAACAGCGTTATGGCACCCATGCTAGGTGGAATTACTTTGAAGCCGGCCACGGCAACGGGCCGTGTGACGGGCTTGGTGGGTCTTGCAAGAGTTTAGCCGACGAAGCTATGCGTAGTGGAAAAGCTACCATCCAGGACGCCACGGGTTTCTACAAATGGGCAATTAACTCGAGTATGAAAAATGTCCAGTTCAAGTTTGTGTCTTCTGAAAAGTGCAAGGACACAGAGGTGCGTCTTCAGAGTCATCCGGTCAAGGCTGTTAAGGGGACCATGAAGATTCACGCAGTGGTTGGCCAAGGAGATTCTCGAATCAAAACTAGAGTTGTCAGCTGTTATTGCAGTGAATGTCTAGCAGGTGGTGCCTGTGAGGATTGGAATAACGAAACTACTGCAAACCATGGAGTGCCCAATAGCAAAACTGCAAATACTGTTTGTACTGAAGAGAAGAAAGCTGATGCAGACGAAAGCCGCGGATATGAACAAGCAAGCAATGAACAAGAAGAAATAAACACAGAAAGTATTGAAATGAAATATGCAGTAGATGATCATGTTGCTGCTGTGTACGAAGATAACTGGTTCATTGGCAAAATTGTTGATCAGGATGAAGACGAATATGAAGTTCAATTCATGGAAACCAAGAAGCAGTTTTTCCAGTGGCCAAGGAACGAAGATATTGTCTGGCGAAAGCCTAGGGAAATTTTAACAAAGGTTAATGAGCCTGGGGCAACTGGTAAATCAAAAAGAATGTTTAAAATTAGTGAAATTGAGAGGGAACGTATTTTGAGCGTGTATGCTGTGTATAGTGAAAAGCAATGATGCTACCAAACCTTCGTTATCAATCATGCAGTTTCTGTTTAGGGTTTCAGTTATTTTGGTAATATTGTGTAGTTGTGTAGCAATGGCACGCTTACTTATACATATGTTGTAAAGTCAAAGTGCATAACAACTACCATATGTATTTTTAATGTTCCTGAAAGTGTTAATATGTTTTATTCTGAAATATGATAAACCTTCGTTACCGTTTTGCTGTAAACATCTGTTCTGATAAGATGATATCCAGTTTTTGTGTGCTCATATCTACTGCTTTTAATTAAAGGGTAGACTGCTATGGAAACCCTTTAATGGATTATGTGAGTGCGTGATATGGCTTAAGATGTTTTATGAAATGTTCAAATGCCATTTATAAAGTACATGAACAATGTTTTTTCAAGAGAAAGAAGTCTCACAATACTAAATCTTCATTATATAATGTTGAACTTTGCTGTATTTGTTCATTTCAGATTTGAAAAATATTTTTTTTCCAAAGTTTATAATTTTGATCTTGAGAAATATACCAATTAAAACAAAACCTTCGTTATATTATGGTCATTTTATAAAGGTTAGTGAAGTATATAAAATGTGCGTCATTACGGTGGAAAAAGTTGGTTTAATTGAGTCATCTGTCTTATCAAAATGTTGTATTGAGGTTGAAATATGACAACTGGATCTGGCATTGTTCGTGTAAAAAATAATTTTAGGCAAATATGTTAATTTTAATTCATTTTTTAAAACTAATATACAAATACACATTTGTAAGCTAAATTGTTTCAGCTTCTTGGTCAGTTTGAAAACAAAAACTTTGTCAACTTCATTATGGATAGATATTTTCTTAAAATTCACCCTGGTATTAGCAACATTTAAAAATAATATACAAATAAATGTACATTACACTTCATAAGGGCTGGGACAACGTAGGTTTTGTACATATAAAGTTTGTGATTCCAAGATGATTACATAAAAACTATGAGAGCAATGCATTCCAAATTTTCAGGCATTGTTTCTGAATGTAATATCAAGGTTTTAAGGCAATTATTAACTGAATAACGAAATGTCGAATTTTTCGATATTTTCTTTACCTAATCAAAATCGGCGTATAGCTTACAAAACTGGATTTAGCCTGACCTCTGAAAATTTTGTATAATAAATTGCTTGAAGTATTTTTTAAGGTTTTTAATTCACTTTAAAATAGACTATTGACTTATTCGGCGTATAAAGCTGAATGCTATACGTGTATTATATTATTTTTCTGCTGTTTAGAACATTGTAAACTGAAAAGTTTAATTATTTTAATGTATATGGTTAGTTTTGTTTGCTCTTAAGTGCAATTTAAAAAAAAATATTTTAAAGTTGTTTATTGTATCTGGCCAGTTTGTCCGCATTTGAGTACATTTTAAAATATAAACTTTAAAGTCGATTACCGTATATACTGATATTAAAGTATTTTAAAACATAGGCCAGGTTTGTCTGCTTTTTAGTGACTTTAAATACTGATATTACAGTATTTAATACATTAGGTCAGGTTTGTATGCGTTTTAGTGATTTTAAATACTGATATTTAAAGTATTTATTGCATGAGACCAGGTTTGCAGGCTTTTTAGTCTTCTTAAATACTGGTTTTAAAGTATTTAATACATTAGGCCTGGTTTGTCTGCTTTTTGGTGATTTTAAATAATGACGATAAAATACTTTAATAGATTAAGCCAGGTTTGTCTGCTTTTAAGTGATTTTAAATACTGATATTAAAGTATTTAATACATTACGCCAGGTTTGACTGCTTTTTAGTTTTGTTAAATACTGATATTAAAGTGTTTAAAACATTAGGTCAGGTTTGTCTGCTTTTTAGTGTTTTTAAATACTAATATTGAGGTACTTAATGCCTTAGAGCAGGTTTGTCTGCTTTTTAGTGATTTTAAATACTGATATTAAAATATTTAATGCATTAGAGCAGGTTTGTCTGCTTTTTAGTGATTTTAAATACTGATATTAAAATATTTTAATGCATTAGAGCAGGTTCGCCTGCTTTTTAGTGATTTTAAATACTGATGTTAAAGTTTTTAATACATAAGGCCAGGTTTGTCTGCGTTTTAGTGATTTTAAATACTGATATTAAAGTATTTAATCCATTAGGCCATGTTTGTCTGCTTTTTAGTGATTTTAAATACTGATATTATGGTATTTTAATGCATTAGACCAGGTTTGTATGCTTTTTAGTGTTTTTAATACTGGTATTAAAGTATTTAATTCATTATGCCAGATTTGTCTGCTTTTTAGTGATTTTAATAACTGATATTTAAGTATCTTTTTAGATAAGACCAGGTTTGTGTGCTTTTTAGTGTTTTAAATACTGGAATTAAAGCATTTTAATAGATTAGGCCAGGTTTGTCTGCGTTTAATGATTTTAAATACTGATATTAAAGTGTTTGAAACATAAGGTCAGGTTTGTCTGCTTTTTAGTGATTTAAATACTGGTTTTAAAGTATTTAATATATTAGACAAGGTTTGTCTGCTTTTTAGTGATTTAAATAATGGTTTTAAAGTATTTAATATATTAGACCCGGTTTGTCTGCTTTTTAGTGATTTAAATACTGGTTTTAAAGTATTTAATATATTAGGCCAGGTTTGTCTGCTTCTTAGTGTTTTTAAATTCTGGTGTTAAAGTATTTAATTTGTTTGTCTGCTTTTTAATGATTTTAAATAATGATGATAAAATATTTTAATACATTAAGCCAGGTTTGTCTGCTTTTTTCTGATTTTAAATACTGATATTAAAGTATTTAATACATAATGCCTGGTTTGTCTGCTTTTTAGTGACTTTAAATAATGATATTAAAGTATTTTAATGCATTTGACCAGGTTTGTCTGCTTTTTTTGTGTTTTTAAATACTGATATTAAAGTATTTAAAACATAATGCCTGGTTTGTCTGCTTTTTAGTGATTTTAAATACATGTACTGATATAACAGTATTTTGATGCATTAGACCAGGTTTGTCTGCATTTTAGTGTTTTAAATACTGATATTAAAGTAATTTATACATTAGGCCAGGTTTGTCTGCTATTTAGTTACTTTTAATGCTGATATTACAGTATTTTAATGCATTAGACCACGTTGGTCTGCTTTTTAGTGTTTTTAAATACTGATATTAAAGTATTTAATACATTAGACCCGGTTTGTCTGTTTTTTAGTGTTTTTAAATACTGATATTAAAGTATTTAATACATAAGCCAGGTTTGTCTGCTTTTTATTGACTTTAAATACTGATATAACAGTATTTTAATGCATAAGACCATGTTTGTCTGCGCTTTTTTTTTAAATACTTGTATTAAAGTACTTTATACAGTAGGCCAGGTTTGTCTGCTTTTTAGTGTTTTTAAATCCTGATATTAAAGTATTTTAATATTTAAGCCAGGTTTTTCTGCTTTTTAGTGATTTTGAATTCTGATATTAAAGTATTATAATACATTAAGCCAGGTTTGTCTGCTTTTTAGTGATTTTAAATAATGATATTAAAGTATTTAATACATTAGGCCAGGTTTGTCTGCTTTTTAGTGACTTTAAATACTGATATTACAGTATTTTAATGCATTAGACCATGTTTGTCTGCTTTTTAGTGTTTTTTAATACTGGTATTAAAGTATTTAATACATTAGGCCTGATTCGTCTGCTTTTTAGTGATTTTAATTACTGATATTTAAGTATTTTAATAGTTAAGACCATGTTTTTCGCCCCCCCCCCCCTCAACCAACGGCATTTGGTGCATCCTTATTCTTCATATTCATGTACTTTTTCTCTACACCAACTCATAATAATGGAGAAGTTAATCATGTACATATAATAATGAACATGCACACACTAGTTCATCTATGTAATAAATTTGTTGATCACACGCTTACACATGAACATGCACACACTAGTTGATCAATGTAATATTATGAACAGAAAAAAAGCAATATGAAATAAACTTTTTATGTTTTAATATAAGAACAACTTACAGAAATTTGACAAATATCACACAGGTATTTAAAGCCATCTTATCAGATGTGAATGTGCAATGCATGTATGACATATTTCAATAGAATCCAGTGCTGGGGTTCATCAGAGTATTGCTGTTTTGAGGAGAACAATGATAGAGAAGCTGGAGATGGTAAAGAACAGGATTCTTCACATCAGTGCCAAACATTTAATGGAAGACATAGGCAAAAAACTGAAAAATATCTTGAAAAAATGCCAGAAAGTCCATTGGGAGAAAACCCCATTCAGCTTAAGACACGGAATAAAAAAGTTCAACAGTGTGGACAAGAAGGTATATCTATTTTTCTGCTAATATGTCATTCAGCATGTAATATATGGTTAGATTTATTTGGCAAGAATGTACAAATAATGGATCGTATTTAGTATGAAAAACAAATGAAATGCATCAAACTTTAAGAATATAATTAAACAAGATAATTATAAGAACATAAACATATATATTTATAAGTTACATTGATTACCAAAATCTTATAAATAATCATAGAAGGCACCTGGCTGAAGAAGTGTAAAATGTAACATTTAAAGTACATTCTAAATTTAACGACACTTATTTTACAATAGTTTACTTTTACCTCAAATTAATGTAACATAGGGAGAAAAATGTGCAGCCAGTCCGGGACTCGAACCCGCAACCCTTCGCTAATTTTATCGCGCGTCATTATAACACTACTGCTTTTCGAAGTACTCGCCACCATGTTCAATACAGTGGTGATGGCGATGAACCCACTGTCGGTAATTGTCTCTGTACCATTCACTGTCGTACTGTTGTGTAATACGGAGGGTCTCGGCCCGTAACTCCTGTAGGGAAGCGAATCGCTGACCTTTAAGTTTCGACTTGATAGGGGGGATCATCGCAAAATCAAACGGAGCCAAATCCGGGGAATACGGCGGATGGGACACAGAGCCGAATCCAAGTACTGCCAGTTCTAGTGCCGTGGCCCCCGTGGTATGCGAAGATGCGTTGTCCATGTGAAGGATGAAATCTTCCAGGGGCACGCCAGGCCGTTTCTTACTAAGGACATGTACCAGATCACGCCGGAGTACCTGCAAATGACACAAAAACAGTGTAACATGATTGATATTTTAATATATAGTCATTAATCTACATCTGGAGAATGTTGTCAATAATTTGATACCGGTGTAAATGAAAAGATATATTTTTAAATATATAAATAAATAAATGAAAACATTTTTTTTAAAACATGTATGGATAAGATTAATTGTTTTTCAATCAAAAACTAACAACACTGCTCGGTTATTGTCTGATTATTTTTATAGTGTTTATAAATTTTTTATGGTCTTTTTCTGATTCCATTAGTAGATTGTAAATGCAAACCTTGCAAAAGTAGCCACGCGCCGCGCCTTCTAATGCTCCTTTAGCAGCCGCGGCACCGAACGCGCGTGGACCTGAAATAAAATATATATTTATATTTGTTTTTAAACTGCAAAACATGTTCAGTTATATCTAAAGAATATTTACTGACTTTGTGTTAATTGTAGCAATTAGTATTACGTAATGCTTAACTTGTCGCGTAAGTGTTAATGTTGTTTTTTCTTTCAGTACAACACTCCTAAGTAAATTATTTTTTATTGCATTTATAATTTAAAAGATAAATATATTTATTAGATACTTAATACAAAACAATAACAATAAAAATACCTTTGTCATATGCAAGTCTTTCCTCAGAATGGTGTAGGCTAAATGGTGCCGATACTAATGCCAAACATGTCCGATAGCGTTCGCACAGTCAAACGTCGGTCTTCCTGAAGGGCCTGCTCAATTAACGCCACTAACGTCGCCGTAATTTTCCCCTTTCTTCCTTCCCTTTCTCTATCCTCTATGCTTTCTTCTCCATCTTTAAAACGTTTATGCCATGTAAAAACCAGCGCACGGCTCATGGAATTCTTGCCCTTTGTAACTTGAATCTTTTCAGAAGTTGCAGATGTTGTGTCGCCTAACTTTTGACAAAACTTTATTATTGATCGAATTTCAAGACGGTCAGACGACGACATTGTTCTCGTGTTCGACGTTGTAACCCATGTGATGCAAATCTTGTTTATGTCAAAATCTAACGCTCGAATGACGTCAAAACTGCATATGACGTTACTAAAAGTGTAAGCGACGTTCTGGCGGTCTTTTAAGATTTGCAGATACAATTACGACAATTTTATGTGACATTGAACAGCGCGCATGTGAGACGTTTGACATGCTGCGCCGGGTCCCTGGTATTACAAAATATGTTAAAAATTTGGAAACATATCAACAATAAAAATTATTAGAGCGTCAGTCTTGAAACTTTTTGAACAACCCTCGTACACCCAGGGAAACTTGAAATTTGTCCTCGAATTTCCACAGACCATATGCTTTACATACAACTCATAAGCAACTCAAACACTTGAGTACCGAGCGAGTGCGGGTCATTTACGTTGGCCGCCATTGTAACATAGGGAGAAAAATGTGCAGTCAGTCAGGGACTCGAACCCTGGACCCTTGGGTAACAGGGCAAATGCTCTACCGACTGAGCTAACCGGACCGCTTACACATTCTCTTCCTATCACCAGGCTACATTAATATCACATTGTAGATATCAAAAACTTCTTGCACAGTGATGATATTGATGATATTCATATGCATCTTAAAAACATCTTGAACACGGCTGGTCAAATTTGTATTTTTAGGCAAAAAGGAAAAATTTGTTGAACCACAATGAATATTTGACTTTAACCCTAATCAGTGTATATATTTACTATATTATATGTGACCATGCTGGCCTCAAAAGATTGTACTGCTTTTCAGTTGGGGAGAATAAAATGCATTTTTACGCTTTTTCACTTTAAAAATTCAGCTTCTTGTTTTAGCACAACTAAGTAAATTTCTATACTGGAAATGCAGTAATATACGTAATGTGTTTTAATCAGTCATAAACAACATATTAATTGTCTTGTTAGTGATGCAATAATTTAAATACAGATGAAGTGTGGATTGCATGGTATTATCTGACCTGTACCTACGCAAAACTTTTACCATGATGCCTTAACGATTTTTGTCAACTTTGTTGCTTTTCTAGATGGTTGGTTTTTGTTTAAGATAAAAAGCAGAGTCATTAGTGATAGCCTGCATTACATAGAGATCTGACCTTCTCAGTGCAATGTAAAATGTTTGATGCATTATTTGACTTTTTTATTCCTAGAACTACCTGAAACCAGTTTGGGAATGACATTTGTTCCAATGAATTCTTTAATTAGGACTGGACTGGACTGGACTGATGGTGAGCATATTCAGCTTATTAACTTCATTTAGTATCTCCCTTACACATTTAAATACAGACTAACATTAATGTTTGTGTATTTCAATTTTGAATGTATAAATGTGTATTTATTTCAATTTTGAAGTGTATTTATGTGTATTTCAATTTTGAAGTGTATTAATATGAGTTTGAAACTGTAAGCCACTACACAAATCATCTTTAATATATTGAAACATTTTCTCCTCAAAGGACTCTCCCCAAAACAGTTACTGTCAGAGACCCAAGATATGGACACAGCCAAAATGACCAAGACAAAAGAGGCTAATGTAGTTAATATAAGTACAACTTAAGTCTTTCAAAGTCTTTAAATAAAAGAACTGTAAATTGTGGAAAAGTATATATTTACCAATTACATACCAGTATGTATTGCTTATCTTAAGTCCATCATAAAAAGAAAATTGTAGAAAAATACATATTTAATAATTACATACTTCTTTATATTGCTGTTTAAGTCTTTGATTTTAAGTAAATTGTAGAAAGTTAATATATTTACTTTTTTGCAGACATCTCTAACAAAGATGAGAAAATTTTCACCATGACCATGCAATCTCAACATTCTTTTGAAAGTATGTTAATTTCCAAAACTTGATAAGTTTTAAAATTGCAAGCCAAAACTGCCTGTTTATAGAAATATAGTATACATGTCACATTTTATGTTTCTTCTGTCTCCTGGAGCATATCCCCAAATATTTTTTGTGTGATAATTTCAGAGTTCCGATTCTTCAATATGTACAATTTTAACCACATAGATATTGAAAGTTTTCATCTGTGGAGAAAGACCCATGACAAATGTTCAGATAGGACCTTTACCCAAGCAAGCAGTTTTATTAAATCTAATAGAGGTCAGTTCTTTACATCCTTTATGGAAACAATAGTGTTTGATTTGCTTTTTCTCTTTCCAGACCATTGGAAAACAGCTACTGCAGATGATGACTCTATTGTTGTGAAAATTGGGCTGTTTACTCTTGGCGAAGACTCTTTTCATTTTCTCAAGTCAACTTTAACAGATAGGGTAACAGCTAAATTTGCAGTTTTACATCAGCAATTGGCTTGTTCAAACCAAAATTAAAAGTATACCAACCTTTCATCACTTAATGCCGGGCTGGAAAAATACAGTAGCCTGATGTCCTGGACAAGTCAAAATACAGTTTCGGGCAACTTGTCATTGATCATTAAATCAGTCCCAGACAAGTCATAAAGCGGCAGTCAGGCAAGTGACAAATTAACAGCAGTTTTCTAATTAGCGATGAAGTCAATCAATTTCACGCCAGGAGCATTTATCAACTAAACATAAATGTGGTACATTTACAGTGCATGTACCTGTTCAAAACAGTCAATCATGACACGCGATACATAAATGCTTCTAGACAAAAAAAAAAGAAACAACCTGATATTATACCTTGTTTGTTAGTTGTTGATATGACAAATGTGTTGGTGTGTTTGTTAATTGAAAACGATGCAAATTCTTGGACAAGTCAGTTTTGTCAAGGTTGACAATTTCCAGCTCTGCTATGCTTAAATTTAAAGAAAAAAATGATTGTTTTAAAATAAAGAAAATATTTTTGTTACTTTCAACATTTTCAGGTCATTGATTCCTACTTGTTTTTGATGACTCAAGGGAGGAACATTCTGTATGTAAACTGTGTTTATTAGGCACACTGAAGTACCCATAATTATACACCTGAAAACCTACTTCTTCAACATGTAAGAACAAATGAATTAAATACTATTATAGCGTAAAGTTTTATTGCAAAAAACATGTGGCTTTTGTTAATAGTGTCACTTAAAGGCATTGAAAATGATTTTCTTTACAGTCCAGCCCCACCCCACTGCACACACATACAGATAAGACCATGCTTTATATCACAGCTGGACACTTGATAAGTTTATTATATCCTGACACATCCTAGGGGTAGAGGTCAGAAAACAATCACACTTGATATACATGGATTAACTGCACTGCAATTGGTCAGCAACGGTCTAATCCCCATCCCTTTCCTAATACTATTGCAGCTGGGTCCAGCTGGCTAGGCCCACCCTGACCCCACTTCCTTCCTCCAACCCATTAACCTCTCACTGTGAAGCCAGATAAGACCACAATCCAATTTTCACTGCCTTTAAGCCAATACCATTCAATACATACATTCATGCCTTATCATAGTTCAAGAGGGACCTCAATATGTATGACTATATATGAAAACAATTTTCACATATAAACAGTACATGTATTTATTTTGTATATTGAAAAAGGAGAAGCTTTAAAACTATGACATGTGTTTGGCTGTCATCAATTAATCTGGATGTCATTGGTGTCTTGTGGTAAGTGACTTAATCAAACACTATTCACATACACTGGCAGTGTATAGTGGTGATAGTAATGTCATCTGATACGATACCTATTGTCCACAATGTTGATTGTTTATATTGCTTGAAATGGCCCATACTGCTTCCGTCTCAAATGTATAATTAAAAACAAGAATAACTGCAATAGTATGAACCTTCAATGTTTTTTTTCATAAAATAAATTTGATGCATTTAATCTGTGAAGTGGATTATTTAATCATTGACTTCTGTCCTCTGAATATGATTTACAGAACCTGTCAGTTTTATAATTTCTGTATACCTTCCTTAATGTTGTCAGAAATTGCTACCATGATATATAGACAGTTTCCATGTGATGACAGTTTAAGGCAGCCATCTTGGACCAATGTTTCCAGTGGCAATAAGGCTTCACCTCAGACCGATGTTTACAGTGTAAATGAGGCTCCACCTCAGACCGATGTTTCCAGTGGCAATAAGGCTCCACCTCAGACCGATGTTTCCAGTCGAAATGAGGCTCCACCTCGGAAAGGTGTTCCAGTGGCAATAAGGCTCCACCTCAGACCGATGTTTCCAGTGGCAATAAGGCTCCACCTCAGACCGATGTTTCCAGTGGCAATAGGGCTCCCCCTCAGACCGATGTTTCCAGTGGTAATAAGGCTCCACCTCAGACCGATGTTTCCAGTCGAAATAAGGCTCCACCTCAGACCGATGTTTCCAGTGGCAATAAGGCTCCACCTCAGACCGATGTTTACAGTGGAAATGAGGCTCCACCTCAGAAAGGTGTTCCAGTGGCAATAAGGCTCCACCTCAGACCGATGTTTCCAGTTGAAATAAGGCTCCACCTCAGACCGATGTTTCCAGTGGCAATAAGGCTCCACCTCAGACTGATGTTTCCAGTGGAAATGAGGCTCCACCTCGGAAAGGTGTTCCAGTGGCAATAAGGCTCCACCTCAGACCGATGTTTCCAGTTGAAATAAGGCTCCACCTCAGACCGATGTTTCCAGTGGCAATAAGACTCCACCTCAGACCGATGTTTCCAGTGGAAATGAGGCTCCACCTCGGAAAGGTGTTTCCAGTGGCAATAAGGCTCCACCTCAGACCGATGTTTCCAGTGGCAATAAGGCTCCACCTCAGACCAATGTTTCCAGTGGCAATAAGGCTCCACCTCAGACCGATGTTTCCAGTGGCAATAAGGCTCCACCTCCGATCAATGTTCCAGTGGAAATGAGGCTCTACCTCGGATAGATGTTTCCAGTGGCAATAAGGCTCCACCCCAGAACGATTTTTCCAGTGGAAATGAGGCTCCAACGCAGGCAAGTGTTTCCAGTGGAAATGAGGCTCCAACATGGGCAGGTGTTTCCAGTGGAAATGAGGCTCCAACTCGGACTGTGTGTTTCCAGTGGAAATGAGGCTCCAACTCGGACTGTGTGTTTCCAATGGAAATGAGGCTCCACCTCGGACTGTTGTTTCCAGGGGAAATGAGGCTTCACCTCAGACCGATGTTTCCAGTGGCAATAAGGCTCCACCTCAGACCGATGTTTCCAGTGGCAATAAGGCTCCACCTCAGACCGATGTTTCCAGTGTCAATAAGGCTCCACCTCAGACCAATGTTTCCAGTCAAAATAAGGCTCCACCTCAGACCGATGTTTCCAGTGGCAATAAGGCTCCACGTCAGACCGATGTTTCCAGTGGAAATGAGGCTCCACCTCGGAAAGGTGTTCCAGTGGCAATAAGGCTCCACCTCAGACCGATGTTTCCAGTTGAAATAAGGCTCCACCTCAGACCGATGTTTCCAGTGGCAATAAGGCTCCACCTCCAACCGATGTTTCCAGTGGAAATGAGGCTCCACCTCGGAAAGGTGTTTCCCGTGGCAATAAGGCTCCACCTCAGACCGATGTTTCCAGTGGCAATAAGGCTCCACCTCAGACCAATGTTTCCAGTGGCAATAAGGCTCCACCTCAGACCGATGTTTCCAGTGGCAATAAGGCTCCACCTCCGATCAATGTTCCAGTGGAAATGAGGCTCTACCTCGGATAGATGTTTCCAGTGGCAATAAGGCTCCACACCAGAACGATTTTTCCAGTGGAAATGAGGCTCCAACGCAGGCAAGTGTTTCCAGTGGAAATGAGGCTCCAACATGGGCAGGTGTTTCCAGTGGAAATGAGGCTCCAACTCGGACTGTGTGTTTCCAGTGGAAATGAGGCTCCAACTCGGACTGTGTGTTTCCAATGGAAATGAGGCTCCACCTCGGACTGTTGTTTCCAGGGGAAATGAGGCTTCACCTCAGACCGATGTTTCCAGTGGCAATAAGGCTCCACCTCAGACCGATGTTTCCAGTGGCAATAAGGCTCCACCTCAGACCGATGTTTCCAGTGTCAATAAGGCTCCACCTCAGACCGATGTTTCCAGTCGAAATAAGGCTCCACCTCAGACCGATGTTTCCAGTGGCAATAAGGCTCCACGTCAGACCGATGTTTCCAGTGGAAATGAGGCTCCACCTCGGAAAGGTGTTCCAGTGGCAATAAGGCTCCACCTCAGACCGATGTTTCCAGTTGAAATAAGGCTCCACCTCAGACCGATGTTTCCAGTGGCAATAAGGCTCCACCTCAGACCGATGTTTCCAGTGGAAATGAGGCTCCACCTCGGAAAGGTGTTTCCAGTGGCAATAAGGCTCCACCTCAGACCGATGTTTCCAGTGGCAATAAGGCTCCACCTCAGACCGATGTTTCCAGTTGAAATAAGGCTCCACCTCAGACCGATGTTTCCAGTGGCAATAAGGCTCCACCTCAGACTGATGTTTCCAGTGGAAATGAGGCTCCACCTCGACAGGTGTTCCAGTGGCAATAAGGTTCCACCTCAGACCGATGATTCCAGTTGAAATAAGGCTCCACCTCAGACCGATGTTTCCAGTGGCAATAAGACTCCACCTCAGAACGATGTTTCCAGTGGAAATGAGGCTCCACCTCGGAAAGGTGTTTCCAGTGACAATAGGGCTCCACCTCAGACCGATGTTTCCAGTGGCAATAAGGCTCCACCTCAGACCAATGTTTCCAGTGGCAATAAGGCTCCACCTCAGACCGATGTTTCCAGTGGCAATAAGGCTCCACCTCAGACCAATGTTTCCAGTGGAAATGAGGCTCTACCTCGGAAAGATGTTTCCAGTGGCAATAAGGCTTCACCCCAGACCGATTTTTCCAGTGGAAATGAGGCTCCAACGCAGGCAAGTGTTTCCAGTGGAAATGAGGCTCCAACGTGGGCAGGTGTTCCCAGTGGAAATGAGGCTGCAACTCGGACTGTGTGTTTCCAGTGGAAATGAGGCTCCAACTCGGACTGTGTGTTTCCAGTGGAAATGAGGCTCCACCTCGGACTGTTGTTTCCAGGGGAAATGAGGCTTCACCTAAGACCGATGTTTCCAGTGGCAATAAGGCTCCACCTCAGACCGATGTTTCCAGTGGCAATAAGGCTCCACCTCAGACCGATGTTTCCAGTGTCAATAAGGCTCCACCTCAGACCAATGTTTCCAGTCAAAATAAGGCTCTACCTCAGACCGATGTTTCCAGTGGCAATAAGGCTCCACGTCAGACCGATGTTTCCAGTGGAAATGAGGCTCCACCTTGGAAAGGTGTTCCAGTGGCAATAAGGCTCCACCTCAGACCGATGTTTCCAGTTGAAATAAGGCTCCACCTCAGACCGATGTTTCCAGTGGCAATAAGGCTCCACCTCAGACCGATGTTTCCAGTGGAAATGAGGCTCCACCTCGGAAAGGTGTTTCCCGTGGCAATAAGGCTCCACCTCAGACCGATGATACCAGTGGCAATAAGGCTCCACCTCAGACCGATGTTTCCAGTTGAAATAAGGCTCCACCTCAGACCGATGTTTCCAGTGGCAATAAGGCTCCACCTCAGACTGATGTTTCCAGTGGAAATGAGGCTCCACCTCGACAGGTGTTCCAGTGGCAATAAGGTTCCACCTCAGACCGATGATTCCAGTTGAAATAAGGCTCCACCTCAGACCGATGTTTCCAGTGGCAATAAGACTCCACCTCAGAACGATGTTTCCAGTGGAAATGAGGCTCCACCTCGGAAAGGTGTTTCCAGTGGCAATAAGGCTCCACCTCAGACCGATGTTTCCAGTGGCAATAAGGCTCCACCTCAGACCAATGTTTCCAGTGGCAATAAGGCTCCACCTCAGACCGATGTTTCCAGTGGCAATAAGGCTCCACCTCAGACCAATGTTTCCAGTGGAAATGAGGCTCTAACTCGGAAAGATGTTTCCAGTGGCAATAAGGCTCCACCCCAGACCGATTTTTCCAGTGGAAATGAGGCTCCAACGCAGGCAAGTGTTTCCAGTGGAAATGAGGCTCCAACGTGGGCAGGTGTTCCCAGTGGAAATGAGGCTCCAACTCGGACTGTGTGTTTCCAGTGGAAATGAGGCTCCAACTCGGACTGTGTGTTTCCAGTGGAAATGAGGCTCCACCTCGGACTGTTGTTTCCAGGGGAAATGAGGCTTCACCTCAGACCGATGTTTCCAGTGGCAATAAGGCTCCACCTCAGACCGATGTTTTCAGTGGCAATAAGGCTCCACCACAGACCGATGTTTCCAGTGTCAATAAGGCTCCACCTCAAGCCGATGTTTCCAGTCGAAATAAGGCTCCACCTCAGACCGATGTTTCCAGTGGCAATAAGGCTCCACGTCAGACCGATGTTTCCAGTGGAAATGAGGCTCCACCTCGGAAAGGTGTTCCAGTGGCAATAAGGCTCCACCTCAGACCAATGTTTCCAGTTGAAATAAGGCTCCACCTCAGACCGATGTTTCCAGTGGCAATAAGGCTCCACCTCAGACCAATGTTTCCAGTGTAAATGAGACTCACTTCGGAAAGGTGTTTCCAGTGGCAATAAGGCTCCACCTCAGACCGATGTTTCCAGTGGCAATAAGGCTCCACCTCAGACCAATGTTTCCAGTGGCAATAAGGCTCCACCTCCGACCAATGTTTCCAGTGGAAATGAGGCTCTACCTCGGAAAGATGTTTCCAGTGGCAATAAGGCTCCTACCCAGACCGATTTATCCAGTGGAAATGAGGCTCCAACGCAGGCAAGTGTTTCCAGTGGAAATGAGGCTCCAACATGGGCAGGTGTTTCCAGTGGAAATGAGGCTCCAACTCGGACTGTGTGTTTCCAGTGGAAATGAGGCTCCAACTCGGACTGTGTGTTTCCAGTGGAAATGAGGCGCCACCTCGGACTGTTGTTTCCAGGGGAAATGAGGCTTCACCTCAGACCGATGTTTCCAGTGGCAATAAGGCTCCACCTCAGACCGATGTTTCCAGTGGCAATAAGGCTCCACCTCAGACCGATGTTTCCAGTGGCAATAAGGCTCCACCTCAGACCGATGTTTCCAGTCGAAATAAGGCTCCACCTCAGACCGATGTTTCCAGTTGAAATAAGGCTCCACCTCAGACTGATGTTTACAGTGGCAATAAGGCTCCACCTCAGACCAATGTTTCCAGTGGCAATAAGGCTCCACCTCAGACCAATGTTTCCAGTGGAAATGAGGCTCCACCTCGGAAAGATGTTTCCAGTGGCAATGAGGCTCCACCCCAGACCGATTTTTCCAGTGGAAATGAGGCTCCAACGCAGGCAAGTGTTTTCAGTGGAAATGAGGCTCCAACGTGGGCAGGTGTTTCCAGTGGAAATGAGGCTCCAACTCGGACTGTGTGTTTCCAGTGGAAATGAGGGTCCACTTCGGACTGTTGTTTCCAGGAGAAATGAGGCTTCACCTCAAACCGATGTTTCCAGTGGCAATAAGGCTCCACCTCAGACCGATGTTTCCAGTGGCAATAAGGCTCCACGTCAGACCGATGTTTCCAGTGGAAATGAGGCTCCACCTCGGAAAGGTGTTCCAGTGGCAATAAGGCTCCACCTCAGACCAATGTTTCCAGTTGAAATAAGGCTCCACCTCAGACCGATGTTTCCAGTGGCAATAAGGCTCCACCTCAGACCGATGTTTCCAGTGTAAATGAGACTCACTTCGGAAAGGTGTTTCCAGTGGCAATAAGGCTCCACCTCAGACCGATGTTTCCAGTGGCAATAAGGCTCCACCTCAGACCAATGTTTCCAGTGGCAATAAGGCTCCACCTCAGACCGATGTTTCCAGTGGCAATAAGGCTCCACCTCCGACCAATGTTTCCAGTGGAAATGAGGCTCTACCTCGGAAAGATGTTTCCAGTGGCAATAAGGCTCCTACCCAGACCGATTTTTCCAGTGGAAATGAGGCTCCAACGCAGGCAAGTGTTTCCAGTGGAAATGAGGCTCCAACATGGGCAGGTGTTTCCAGTGGAAATGAGGCTCCAACTCGGACTGTGTGTTTCCAGTGGAAATGAGGCTCCAACTCGGACTGTGTGTTTCCAGTGGAAATGAGGCTCCACCTCGGACTGTTGTTTCCAGGGGAAATGAGGCTTCACCTCAGACCGATGTTTCCAGTGGCAATAAGGCTCCACCTCAGACCGATGTTTCCAGTGTCAATAAGGCTCCACCTCAGACCGATGTTTCCAGTCGAAATAAGGCTCCACCTCAGACCGATGTTTCCAGTGGCAATAAGGCTCCACCTCAGACTGATGTTTCCAGTGGAAATGAGGCTCCACCTCGGAAAGGTGTTCCAGTGGCAATAAGGCTCCACCTCAGACCGATGTTTCCAGTTGAAATAAGGCTCCACCTCAGACCGATGTTTCCAGTGGCAATAAGACTCCACCTCAGACCGATGTTTCCAGTGGCAATAAGGCTCCACCTCAGACCGATGTTTCCAGTGGCAATAAGGCTCCACCTCAGACCAATGTTTCCAGTGGAAATGAGGCTCTAACTCGGAAAGATGTTTCCAGTGGCAATAAGGCTCCACCCCAGACCGATTTTTCCAGTGGAAATGAGGCTCCAACGCAGGCAAGTGTTTCCAGTGGAAATGAGGCTCCAACGTGGGCAGGTGTTCCCAGTGGAAATGAGGCTCCAACTCGGACTGTGTGTTTCCAGTGAAAATGAGGCTCCAACTCGGACTGTGTGTTTCCAGTGGAAATGAGGCTCCACCTAAGACCGATGTTTCCAGTGGCAATAAGGCTCCACCTCAGACCGATGTTTCCAGTGGCAATAAGGCTCCAACACAGACCGATGTTTCCAGTGTCAATAAGGCTCCACCTCAAGCCGATGTTTCCAGTCGAAATAAGGCTCCACCTCAGACCGATGTTTCCAGTGGCAATAAGGCTCCACGTCAGACCGATGTTTCCAGTGGAAATGAGGCTCCACCTCGGAAAGGTGTTCCAGTGGCAATAAGGCTCCACCTCAGACCGATGTTTCCAGTTGAAATAAGGCTCCACCTCAGACCGATGTTTCCAGTGGCAATAAGGCTCCACCTCAGACCGATGTTTCCAGTGTAAATGAGACTCACTTCGGAAAGGTGTTTCCAGTGGCAATAAGGCTCCAACTCAGACCGATGTTTCCAGTGGCAATAAGGCTTCACCTCAGACCGATGTTTCCAGTGGCAAAATAAGGCTCCACCTCAGACCGATGTTTCCAGTGGAAATGAGGCTCCACCTGGGAAAGGTGTTCCAGTGGCAATAAGGCTCCACCTCAGACCAAAGTTTCCAGTTGAAATAAGGCTCAACCTCAGACTGATGTTTCCAGTGGCAATAAGGCTCCACCTCAGACCAATGTTTCCAGTGGCAATAAGGCTCCACCTCAGACCGATGTTTCCAGTGGCAATAAGGCTCCACCTCAGACCGATGTTTCCAGTGGAAATGAGGCTCCACCTCGGAAAGGTGTTCCAGTGGCAATAAGGCTCCACCTCAGACCGATGTTTCCAGTGGCAAAATAAGGCTCCACCTCAGACCGATGTTTCCAGTGGAAACGAGGCTCCACCTGGGAAAGGTGTTCCAGTGGCAATAAGGCTCCACCTCAGACCAAGGTTTCCAGTTGAAATAAGGCTCCACCTCAGACTGATGTTTCCAGTGGCAATAAGGCTCCACCTCAGACCAATGTTTCCAGTGGCAATAAGGCTCCACCTCAGACCGATGTTTCCAGTGGCAATATGGCTCCACCTCAGACCAATGTTTCCAGTGGAAATGAGGCTCTACCTCGGAAAGATGTTTCCAGTGGCAATGAGGCTCCACCCCAGACCGATTTTTCCAGTGGAAATTAGGCTCCAACGCACGCAAGTGTTTTCAGTGGAAATGAGGCTCCAACGTGGGCAGGTGTTTCCAGTGGAAATGAGGCTCCAACTCGGACTGTGTGTTTCCAGTGGAAATGAGGGTCCACTTCTGACTGTTGTTTCCAGGGGAAATGAGGCTTCACCTCAGACCGATGTTTCCAGTGGCAATAAGGCTCCACCTCAGACCGATGTTTCCAGTGTCAATAAGGCTCCACCTCAGACCGATGTTTCCAGTCGAAATAAGGCTCCACCTCAGACCGATGTTTCCAGTGGCAATAAGGCTCCACCTCAGACCGATGTTTCCAGTGTCAATAAGGCTCCACCTCAGACCGATGTTTCCAGTGTCAATAAGGCTCCACCTCAGACCGATGTTTCCAGTCGAAATAAGGCTCCACCTCAGACCGATGTTTCCAGTGGCAATAAGGCTCCACCTCAGACCGATGTTTCCAGTGGCAATAAGGCTCCACCTCAGACCGATGTTTCCAGTGGAAATGAGGCTCCACCTCGGAAAGGTGTTTCCAGTGGCAATAAGGCTCCACCTCAGACCGATGTTTCCAGTGGCAATAAGGCTCCACCTCAGACCGATGTTTCCAGTGGCAATAAGGCTCCACCTCAGACCGATGTTTGCAGTGGAAATGAGGCTCCACCTCGGAAAGGTGTTTCCAGTGGCAATAAGGCTCCACCTCAGACGGATGATACCAGTGGCAATAAGGCTCCACCTCAGACCGATGTTTCCAGTTGAAAAAAGGCTCCACCTCAGACCGTTGTTTCCAGTGGCAATAAGGCTCCACCTCAGCCTGATGTTTCCAGTGGAAATGAGGCTCCACCTCGGAAAGGTGTTCCAGTGGCAATAAGGCTCCACCTCAGACCGATGTTTCCAGTTGAAATAAGGCTCCACCTCAGACCGATGTTTCCAGTGGCAATAAGACTCCACCTCAGACCGATGTTTCCAGTGGAAATGAGGCTCCACCTCGGAAAGGTGTTTCCAGTGGCAATAAGGCTCCACCTCAGACCGATGTTTCCAGTGGCAATAAGGCTCCACCTCAGACCGATGTTTCCAGTGGCAATAAGGCTCCACCTCAGACCAATGTTTTCAGTGGCAATAAGGCTCCACCTCAGACAGATGTTTCCAGTGACGATAAGGCTCCACCTCAGACTAATGTTTCCAGTGAAAATGAGGCTCTACCTCGGAAAGATGTTTCCAGTGGCAATAAGGCTCCAACGCAGACCGATTTTTCCAATGGAAATGAGGCTCCAACGCAGGCAAGTGTTTCCAGTGGAAAGGAGGCTCCAACGTGGGCAGTTGTTTCCAGTGGAAATGAGGCTCCAACTCGGACTGTGTGTTTCCAGTGGAAATGAGGCTCCAACTCGGACTGTGTGTTTCCAGTGGAAATGAGTCTCCACCTCGGACTGTTGTTTCCAGGGGAAATGAGGCCTCACCTCAGACCGATGTTTCCAGTGTCAATAAGGCTCCACCTCAGACCCATGTTTCCAGTCGAAATAAGGCTCCACCTCAGACTGATGTTTCCAGTGGCAATAAGTCTCCACGTCAGACCGATGTTTCCAGTGGCAATAAGGCTCCACCTCAGACCGATGTTTTCAGTGGCAATAAGGCTCCACCTCAGACCAATGTTTCCAGTGGAAATGAGGCTCTACCTCGGAAAGATGTTTCCAGTGGCAATAAGGCTCCACCCCAGACCGATTTTTCCAGTGGAAATGAGGCTCCAACGCAGGCAAGTGTTTCCAGTGGAAATGAGGCTCCAACGGGTGCAGGTGTTCCCAGTGGAAATGAGGCTCCAACTCGGACTGTGTGTTTCCAGTGGAAATGAGGCTCCAACTCGGACTGTGTGTTTCCAGTGGAAATGAGGCTCCACCTCGGACGGTTGTTTCCAGGGGAAATGAGGCTTCACCTAAGACCGATGTTTCCAGTGGCAATAAGGCTCCACCTCAGACCGATGTTTTCAGTGGCAATAAGGCTCCACCACAGACCGATGTTTCCAGTGTCAATAAGGCTCAACCTCAAGCCGATGTTTCCAGTCGAAATAAGGCTCCACCTCAGACCGATGTTTCCAGTGGCAATAGGCTCCACGTCAGACCGATGTTTCCAGTGGAAATGAGGCTCCACCTCGGAAAGGTGTTCCAGTGGCAATAAGGCTCCACCTCAGACCAATGTTTCCAGTGACAATAAGGCTCCACCTCAGACCGATGTTTCCAGTGTAAATGAGACTCACTTCGGAAAGGTGTTTCCAGTGGCAATAAGGCTCCACCTCAGACCGATGTTTCCAGTGGCAATAAGGCTCCACCTCAGACCAATGTTTCCAGTGGCAATAAGGCTCCACCTCAGACCGTTGTTTCCAGTGGCAATAAGGCTCCACCTCCGACCCATGTTTCCAGTGGAAATGAGGCTCTACCTCGGAAAGATGTTTCCAGTGGCAATAAGGCTCCTACCCAGACCGATTTATCCAGTGGAAATGAGGCTCCAACGCAGGCAAGTGTTTCCAGTGGAAATGAGGCTCCAACATGGGCAGGGGTTTCCAGTGGAAATGAGGCTCCAACTCGGATGGTGTGTTTCCAGTGGAAATGAGGCTCCAACTCGGACTGTGCGTTTCCAGTGGAAATGAGGCTCCACCTCGGACTGTTGTTTCCAGGGGAAATGAGGCTTCACTCAGACGATGTTTCCAGTGCAATAAGGCTCCACCTCAGACCGATGTTCCAGTGGCAATAAAGGCTCCACCTCAGACCGATGTTTCCAGTGGCAATAAGGCTCCACCTCAGACCGATGTTTCCAGTGGCAATAAGGCTCCACCTCAGACCGATGTTTCCAGCGAAATGAGGCTCACCTCGGAAAGGTGTTCCAGTGGCAATAGGCTCCACCTCAGACCAATGTTTCCAGTGGCAATAAGGCTCCACCTCAGACCGATGTTTCCAGTGGCAATAGGCTCACCCTCAGACCGATGTTCAGTGGTAATAAGGCTCCACCTCAGACGATGTTTCCAGTCGAAATAAGGCTCCACCCAGACCGATGTTTACAGTGGAAATGAGGCTCCACCTCGAAAGGTTTCCAGTGGCAATAAGGCTCCACCTCAGACCGATGTTTCCAGTTGAATAAGGCTCCACCTCAGACGATGTTCCAGTGGAATAAGGCTCCACCTCAGACCGATGTTTCCCAGTGTCAATAAGGCTCCACCTCAGACCGATGTTTCCAGTCGAAATAAGGCTCCACCTCAGACCGATGTTTCCAGTGGCAATAAGGCTCCACCTCAGACTGATGTTTCCAGTGGAAATGAGGCTCCACCTCGGAAAGGTGTTCCAGTGGCAATAAGGCTCCACCTCAGACCGATGTTTCCAGTTGAAATAAGGCTCCACCTCAGACCGATGTTTCCAGTGGCAATAAGACTCCACCTCAGACCGATGTTTCCAGTGGAAATGAGGCTCCACCTCGGAAAGGTGTTTCCAGTGGCAATAAGGCTCCACCTCAGACCGATGTTTCCAGTGGCAATAAGGCTCCACCTCAGACCGATGTTTCCAGTGGCAATAAGGCTCCACCTCAGACGATGTTTCCAGTGGCAATAAGGCTCCACCTCCGATCAATGTTCCAGTGGAAATGAGGCTCTACCTCGGATAGATGTTTCCAGTGGCAATAGGCTCCACCCAGAACGATTTTTCCAGTGGAAATGA